>CM077098.1:139108914-139708914 GCA_039513925.1 Platanthera zijinensis
TAATATTGGTTCTGGTATGTTGTAATATCAGTTTGGTTAAGTTTGTTGTTTTCAGACATGTTGTAATTTTGAAAATTTATTGTAATTTGAGGTGAAAAGAAAAATTGGGGTCATTGCTTTTTTATTTTGGGGAAAATGTGTTTGGGGTTGATGAATAGGGAGGAGGTTATGGGTGCAATGGGTTGGGGGTTTAGTTTTATTATGAATGAATGGTGGTTGGATTTAAAGGGGGGTTGTTTTGTGTTGTTGTGTGATGATTATTTCTTCAAGTAGGCAATAAGACTTTAATTGATTTTTATCAGGCATTCAAATTTCATGAAATGTACGAATGCTTGTAAACACTGAGTTTTGGCATGCTAATTTTGTGTGTTTGTTGCATAATTTATGTATCATATTATATTTGAATTAAAAATTGAAACCCTAAGATGTTATGCATCTTTTTTATTTCTTCTTATTTCATTTTACTCGTTTGTTGAAGAAGATGACCAGAAGAAGCAAGAATCAAGACCATATTTCATAAAAACTTTTTAATTGTTAATAGAACACAAATTGTGAAGAAAATCTACATAATGGAAAATAAATATCATTAAGAAGAAAATATGGAAAAGATCATCTAATTAAGGACTTATACTTCACTAGGTTCAATAACTCTTCGACAATGGAGTTCTCATATTCTGGCTAATGCTTTTCCAAACATAAGCCATGAAAATAAAAGGCCCTAATTATTTGAATATCATTCAGGTTCTCAGCAAAAAAACAAAAATTAATTAAAAGGCATAACTTAAAATTAGCTAGTAGCAAAATTAGAAGTTTGTCACCTACCTTTAAGCCCAAAGAGCAATTTCCCTTCCCTGATACCAACGCTATCCTTTACTGCCTTGATCAAGTTTTGCATTCCTATGAACTCTACCTTTTCAGGTGAATCTCCTTTTATCTATTCATCATAAACCAAATTGAAGGATTTCTTAGTTTTTAAAAGTAGGGAGTACATAAAAAACACTAAAACAGTGTTATCAGGAGCATATAATTCAAGAAAAAGTACACTAATGTCTCCCATACCTCAGGTTCAAAGAACTTGATTCCCTGCATCGAAGTGGAAGGCAATGATTTACATGGATATATTGAAAGTCATATAGACCTATTCTCCTCAAAGGTAATTGAAGTTTGCATAATGTCACAAAAGATCTTATGTGTAAATAACATACTTGGCTGTACTTTAACCTGTCAGGAGTATCACCTTCCTTAGGACCCACTATAACTGACACTGTGTTGATTACTTTCTTAACGTCTTTGAAATACACAGGGGACAGTGTGTTTGCCTTGGTAACATCTCCAACAACCTGAAATTTAAAGATAGAATAAAGGTTGAGAACTTGCAAGATGAGCTGCACAAGCAGGACTAGTCAAGATTGTTAAATCTTTTTTTAACAACTAGAAACTAAATATTTAGTTCATATATATGTTCACCACAGTGATAGTTGGGAGTCCATTTTTTAGTTTTGAACACAAATAAATAGACATGCATGTTTAGGTCATGATTGAATATGTTTTAATTCTATTCTTTTTCTTTCAATTAATAAAAAATATTGTTGGATGTTCTAATTTTTGTTCTTATTTTCAGAAACAAACAATAGAGCATATTTGAACAAATTGAAACATTATATACATATAATCAGCCTAATTTAATATTTAATCATAATCAATTTAAATTGTCATAATCAACAACTCATTATTATATTAAGTAAATCAATATAACAAGTAACTAATTTATATACATTTTATCAAAAAATTGATCAGTATTTTTGTATTACTGATCATATTAAAATTAAAAAATAGCGAGTAGTGTAAATAATAATACTTCACAATGCCATACTGTCATATATTTAACTATCAATTGATTATAAATACTTAGCTTTCATAATAATACTAATTATATTAATAGATTAATTTAAAATATCAAATTTAACTTAAATCATTTGTTGAAGCCCATTTGTCAAAATCCCAACAAGGGGCTCATTAGAACATATTTACCTTTTATTGTATTTAGCCTAACATTTCTGATTGTATATTTCGCTTCCTCCTCTAATCTATATAAAGAGGGAAATTCTCATGTGGTAAGTGAGATTCTCGAATAATAATTATTTCATCCTCACATAGTATCAAATCATGACAAAATTTTTGTGTTGCTCTCTTTTTTTCTCCTTTAAATAATAAAAATGAAAACTGAAACGCCCCAACTCCTGTGTCAAATAAATGTTTGTTTTCCTATTGAGGTCACACGATTCTAATTTCTTGCTTTCTCGTTAATCGTCTACCTTCTTCTATTCTTCAAGGCAAGACACATTTTTCTTTTCTTCATCTGAATGTAGTCATTTTTCCCTCACTCCTCAAGTGTTTGGTTGTACTGTTTTCGTCCATACTCCCGCATTTGGTCAGGACAAACTCTCCACTTGCGCTACCAAATGTATCTTCAATGGGGTACTATCCTACTCAAAAAGGGATATTGTTGTTTCGACCCTATCTCCAAACGTCAATATATCTCTACTGATATCACATTCTTTGAGTATATCCCATTATTTCTCAATGAATTTTTTTACTCCCGCAAACCCTCCTCTTTTTCCTACCACGTCTCCTCATCTTACATTTATTTGATTTTTCCCAATTATCAATGCTCCTCCACCAAATATTCCACCATCGACACCAACATCTAAACATATACCTCCAATTTCGCCTTTTCTTATCAATATTATTGACGTCATGCTTCCCCCAATCTACTAGCTCATTCCCCCAAATTACTCGTCGTCAGCTCCCATATCAGCTCTCTCCTCTTCGGATGGTTCATTCACCTCAACAACCTCGAACCTAGATATTTGCATTACTCCACAGAAGGGGGTAAGAGGGAGTACACAATATCCTCTTACTAATGTGGTTTCTTATGTTAATATCAGTCCTTCATGCAGCAAGTTTGCCTGGGCACTCTCTACCACTGTCATACCCGTTATCTAACAGGTAGTTCTTCATATATCTTGCTGGAAATCGGTCACGGTTGAGGAAATCTCTGCATCATTAGGTACTTGGACTCTTATCCCTACCTCATCCGACGATGATGTTGTTGGTTGTCGTTGAGCTGTTGTCATCATGTTTCTCCTTGATGACACTATGGATAGATACTAGGATCGTCTGGTTGCCAAGGTGTTCACACAGACATATAGTGTTGATTTCTTGACACCTCTCTGATTGCTTGTAGCAATACTAGTCGGGTACTCTTTTCCATTGTTGTCAATAAGAAATGGAACATGTCTTCGTTCAATGCAAAAATGTTTTACTATATGATGATTTGAACGGAGAAGTGTTATATGGAGAAACCTCCTAGTTATGTTGCTCGGGGTGAATCTCAGGTGTGTAAACTACGGAAAGTCATCTATGGTCTTAAATAAAGTCCTCGAGCATGATTTGATATATTCAGCAGGTCGCCTATACAATTGGTTTTTCCAAAAGAAATGTTGAACACTCTTTATACGAAATATTGACCAAGGATTAGTTATTCTTGTTGTGTCGATGACATTCTTCTTATCGAAGATAATTTCTCTGGAATAGAGATAACAAAGAAACAACTTCGGGCATATTTTATTACTAAAGATATCCTAGATACTTCTTGAGAATCGAAATAGTGAGACACAATAACTCTATTGTTCTTTCTCAACTCAAGTATGCTCTAGATCTACTCAGCGAAAGAGGCCTCTTTGGCACAAAGCCTACTCGGAATCTCATGTCTATGGACGCTGATAGAATTTAGGATGAGACATCCCCTGTTCTACAAGATAATACTCGTTGTAGGCGTCTGGTGGATAAACTCATTTATCTTACCGTAACTAGACTTAACATCTACTATATTGTCATCTGGATGTTGTTTTACAAATATTAGAATACATCAAAGATCTCCAAGAAAATAACTACAGTTTCAAAAAAACAATCATTTATGCATTGAAGTATATTCTGGTGCAAGCTATGCAAATGATAAAAGAGATAAAAAAATCCTTCTGAATATTGTATGTATGTAGAAGAAAGTTTTTTCATGTAGAAAAGTAAAAACAATTAGTAATGTCCAAGTCAAGTGCAGAAGTTAAATGCAAAAGTATGACTCAGACTGCTCATGAGTTAAGTTAGTTGAGAACACTTTTAAACCATTTTTGTGAAACCTACAATTATCCTCTACCAATATTTTGTAATAATAAAGCAGTCATCTACATATCTAAACATCCAATGTTTCATGAAAGAACAAAACTTATTGAAGTTGATTGTCACTTTATTAGACAGTAAGTTATCAAAAAGCGAATATGCACTCTTGTTTGTTATGTCAAATAAAGAGTTGGCTGACATGTTCACCCACCAATTTCATCTTTTTCATATATTAGTGACAACCTGGGAATGATTGATATATATGTTCTAGCTTGAGGGAGAATATTGAACCTTATTTGCACCCAACAATAGGCTCATTGTACATTTTACCTTTTGTTGTATTTAATCTTGTATTTAATCACGCATTTACAATTATATATTTCTCCTCCTCCTCTCCTCTATATAAAAAGGGGAGTCCTCATGTAATAATCTAGAGATTCTCTGATTTTGGAATAATACCAATTTTATTCTCACTTTATTCATACATTAAAACCAGCCTATGCCGATAATAAGCCCGGATGAAAAATGGTGAGGATGTGTTAGGTAAACGATCAGCGTAAAATTTAGTCACCCTTATGAATATGGATCATTTGAGATATTGGACAAAAGCTAGGTTGTTCCTCCTAAGAAACGCGCTGTATAGTCTGAATACGGCGTCTTGGTAAGGATCGTTATATCTCTAAGACTTGGGTGTAGTGTTAAATATGCAAGATTCCTCGTCGTATGGTATGAATGTGGTGTCATGGCAAGCACCGCTGCACCTCCAAGAGGACTTGAGTGTAGTTTTAAATAGACAAAAGTACTCACATATTAGACGTCTTAGAAAAGTATATCATAGAATTTCTGATCGGCTTAGATTTGTAAGTTGGAATATAGATGCGATAACGGGAAAAGAGATGAAAGTAGTAGATACGCTGATTAGGAGAATAATAAATATCATATGTCTACAAGAAACTAGATTGGTGACGAGAAAGCAAAAATTTTAGACAATACAGGTTTTAAATTATAGTACATAGAAAAAAAATAAAACAAACAATAGAGTCGGTATTATTGTGGATAATACTTGGAGTGATGGAGTTATTGAGGTAAGTAGAAAAGATGATAAAATCTTAGCTCTCACAGGAAAAGAAACTATCAATAAGATCAGTGCTTATGCGCCACAAGTAGGATTAAATGAAGCTATTAAAGTGAATTTTAGAAAGACTAAAATGATTTAATAAGAAAAATACCACAAAAAGAGAAAATTTTCATAGGAGTAGACTTAAATGGACATATAGGGAAGAAAAATATAAATCATAAAGGTATTTATGCAGGATTTGGGTATAAAGAAAGAAATTAAGAAAGAAAAATCATTTTAGACTTTGTCAGAACACATGAGCTAATTGTGACAAATATGTTTTTCATACAAAAAGAAGAATATTTAATTACATTTAAAAACGCACCAAATAAGTCACAAATTGATTAATTTATGACTCGCAAAATATATAAAATGATTTGTAATGATTGCAAAGTCATATCAGAAGAAAGTTTGACAACACAACATAGGTTAGAGGTGTTGGACGTGCAAATTAAATATAATACATTTAAAACATAAATAAAAGTGTTGTCAAAAATTTGGTGGTGGAATTTGAATAAGGAAAAATAGGTTGCTTTCAAGATAGCAACTATGAATTAACTAATTGATGACCCTTAAGTTGATCTTAGTGTCTCACGAGAACTTATATTTTCATAGTTGAGGATAAGTGGAAAGAACGTATTTGAAAGATAAAAAGGTTGTGTGCCCTCAAATAAAGAATCTTGGTGGTGGAAAGAGAAAGTGCAAAACAGTGTGAGGGCAAAGAGGATCAGCTATAAAACACTTCACGCTTGTAGGAATAATGAAAACTTGGCAAACTATAAAATCGTCAAGAAAGAAGCTAAACATGCAGTAAGTAAAGCAGAAAGTCAAACTTATGAAGAATTTTATAATCGACTAAACACCAAAGATGAAAAGCATGACATATATAAAATTGCTCGAGCTAGAGAGAAAAAGATAAGAGATTTAAGCCAAATTAAATGCATAAAGGATGAAAAGGATGCAGTTTTTATGGATGATGTAGCTATTAAAGAAAGACATAAAAATATTTCTATCAACTATATAATGAAACAAAAGACAATGAACTGAACTTGAAAGAGTTAAGTAAACCGGAGAAGTATAGAAACATAACATTTTATCATAAAATTCAAAGATCGAAGGTAAATGATGCTCTAAAGAAGATGAAAAATGGAAAAACAGTTGGGTCAGACGATATACTCATCGAAGTATGCAAATTTCTAGGAAAAGAAAGAATTTTGTGTCTTACATATTTCTTCAATAAAATATTAAAGTCAAAGAGTATGTCGGACCAATAGAGAGAGTATTTTGAAACATTTGTATAAAAACAAAGGAGATATACAAAATTGAGTTAATTACAGAGAAATTAAATTAAAAAATCATACCATAAAACTATGGGAACGAGTAATAGAAAGAAGAGTAAAACGAGAAACTAGCATATCGAATAATCAATTTGGATTCATACCAAAGCGTTCGACCATGGAAGTTATACATCTCTTGAGGAGACTCATTGACAACTATCAAGAAAGAAAATAAGATTTGCATATGTTATTTATCAATCTTGAGAATGCTTATGATAAGGTTCCAAGAGAGATCTTATGGGGAGTTAGAAAAGAAAGATGTAAATATATTATATATTGCCATAATTAAAGATATGTATACAAATTCAGTGATGAGGGTGAAGACATCTGGAGGATTAACACAGGAATTCTCTATCATTATTGGCTTACATCAAGGTTCAGCTTTAAGCCATTATCTCTTTATCCTTATCTTTGATGAGCTCACCGGACATATCCAACAAACAATACTTTGGTGTGTATTGTTTGCGGATGATATCAATTTGGTTGATGAGACATGCGAGGGTATAAACGCGAAACTTGAATCTTGACGAGACACTTTAGAAAAAAAGGGTTTTAGGTTGAGCTGGACAACGACAGAGTATATGGAGCTTAAATTTAGTAGTGCAAAAAGGACGGGAGACTTTGTTATTAAGTTGGGTGCTCAAGATATTTCTCGTAATGAGTGCTTAAATATCTTGGATTGATAGTTCAAAAAAATGGAGGTGTTGATAAAGATGTGATACATAGAATCCAAACAGGTTGGTTCAAGTGGAGAGACGTGTTAGGGATCTTATATGATCGTAAGGTATCATTAAAACTTAAAGGCAAGATTTATCGTACTGCAATTAGACCAACGATGCTCTATAGTTCTGAGTGTTGGGCAATGAATTGTGACATGAGCAAAAAATGGGAATTGTGAAGATGAGAATGTTTAGGTGGAAGTGTAGACACGCAAGACTGGATAAGACTAGGAATGAATGTATCAAGGATAAGACAGGAGTGGCACCAATTGCAAAAAAGATGCAAGAAGCTCAACTAAAACGGTTTGGACACGCACAAAGAACACCATTAGAGGCACTTGGTAGGCGTTGTGAGAGTTTAATCACTAGGTGTGTTAAACGGGGGAGGGGTAGACCAATAAAGATTTGGAATGAAAGTGTTACGGGAGGGGAGTGAAATGAACTCCAAGGGGAAGGTCCCACTTGGACAGCCCCAGGCTCCAAATTGATTTCAAAAATCCAAGATACAAGATGCCATAAAAGGATAAGAGATCGGGAATTATATAACCTCTCCCAGCACTAGCGAGAACGATAAAGAGAATACGACAAAAATAAAACATAACAGAATCTCATCATGCCGCATCATGCTGCTATTGTCATTTCTGCCAGCCCACTCCTTTGAGAATATAAGTGTCACGTTGACGGTGATCGTTCCTCTGGGTTATCCTCCTCTACATCTGTAACAATACCCTCATCTGTAAAATTTGCATTGTCCTTAAGGAAATATTCCGAAAACTGGTTGTGAAAGTCGTCGCGGTCCACCTACGTCGTATCATAGTGAGGGCGTTGTCGCCACGCGACCAAAACCTATTCGCGGACCCGACCCTCCACGGTGAAGGGTTTGGGGTCCAAGATCGTCTCTAGAAGTTAAACGATGGAGCCGTCAGATGCCACCTCGACAAAATGGTCTCTTATCACCCATTTGAGCTGGGATACATGGAAGACTGGATGGATGCGACTGTGGCCGGGAAGGTGGAGGCGGTAGGCCACCTAGCCGATACGGGCGATCACTTCAAACGGGCCGTAGAAGTGAGCGAATAGCTTGGGATAAGAGCGGAACGCCACTGAAGTTTGGTGGTAGGGTCAGAGCTTGACAAAGACCATGTCCCCCACTTGAAACTGGACCTCCCTCTGACGCTTGTTCGCATGGTGGATCATCTTCTGCTGGGTGCAGTGGAGGTGGATCTTCAAGATCCTACGAATCTCATCGCGGTCCAAGAGTTGAGTGCCCACTGCCCCCACAAGGCATTCACTCAGAAGGTACTGAATCACGGTGGATGGTGGTCGGCCGTTGAGGCCTGGAAGGGAGTCATGTCGGACGAATAATGAAAGGTGTTGTAAGAGAACTCGACCAAACCCAGCCATTAGCTCCAGTCATAGGGGCGGTCAGAGGTGAAACAATGCAAGTAGGTCTCTAAGCAGCGGTTCATGACCTCAGACCGCTCGTCCGTCTTTCGATTGTAGACACGACTCATCTGTAGTTGTGCCTTAGAGTTTGAAAAACTCCTACCAGAAGGAACTCATGAAGACCGGATCGTGATCGCTGATAATGGAACGAGGAAAGTTGTGTAGTGGAACTATGCCGAAAATGAACGCCTTGGCCATCGTTATGGCGCAAGGGTATAAAGTGACCGTATTTGGACAATCAGTCCACCAACACAAGGATGCAGTCGTTCCCCGAGGACCGAAGAAGGCGTGTAATGAAATCATCTTCACGTCCTCCCGTATGAGGTCGGGAATGGGCAAAGGTTGTAGCAGGCCGCCCGAAAAAAAGGCCTCTTATTTCAAGCGTTGGCAGACGAGGCATGCTGCCACGAATTCCTCCACGTGACGCATCATTACCTTCCAATAGAGTGTTGTGGCGAGGCGGAGGTAAGTACGAAACGCGTCGGAATGGCCCACTGTTTGTGTAGTATGGAACTTTGTAAGGAATCGCGGAATGTTAGTTGAAGATGATGAAATAACAAACTGGCCCTGATAGAACAGACGACCTCCAATGAGGGTGTAGGGGGGAGGGCATCGACATCCGTCCATAAGCGCTCCATGATGGCTCCCGAGGTCGGATCGGTCACCACCTCCATCTATAAAATCTCAGCCTCCTGCCAAATCGGTCATGATATAGTTGTCAACTCTGCGGACGTTGTCTGATGGGATAAGGCGTCTGCCGCTAAGTTGGACTTGCCGGAGCGGAATTCATCTGTAAAGTGACTAAAGTCATAGCCCAATAGCTTTGTCACCCAAATCTATTGTGACGGGGTGGTCATCTTCTGACAGAGAGTACCGAAGACTATGGTGATCCGTGCGGATGATGAAGTACTACCACAAAAGATACGGCCGCCAATGCTAAACCGCCAAAACGAGTGTCATCAACTCGTTCTCGTACGTCGAGCGGGATCGAATGGTTGAAGAGAAAGACCGACTGAAGTAAGCCACGTGCCGCCCGGCCTGCATAAGCATTGTGTCAATGCCCGAGTCGAAGGCATTGCACTCCATGATGAAGGGTTGATTGAAATCAGACATGGCTAGAACCGGGGACGTTACCAAGGCCTGTTGCAGGGCAATGAAGGCGGTGGCTGCCTCGGGGGACCATCGAAAGGTCGGGTCGGTCGTCTTGCGCAGAAGACATGTGAGAGGTACTGTCAGCTTATCGTGGTTGCGAAAAAATGGCGGTAGTCAATCAGGGCGAGGAAACCTCGAACCTCTCGTAAGGAACGAGATAGCGGCCACTGCAGAACAAACGCAGCCTTGTCTGGGCCCATTGTTACGCCCTGTGTGGAGACGGTGTAACCCAGGCAGGAGATCTCGCATTGAGAAAACGCACATTTCTTCAAATTAGCGACCAATAAATGCTGGTGTAGGGTCTCCAAGGTTGTTTCCAGGTGGCATAGGTGATCATGTCATGTCAAGTTGTAAACAAGTATGCCGCCAAAGAAAAACAGAACATACTTATGAAGCACCGTCATTAAGATGTCATTCATTGTGGCTTGAGAGTTGTCGAGACGTTTGTTAGGCTGAACGGCATAACCAAGAGCTCGTAGTGGCCTTCATTCGTGAGGAAAGCAGTCTTCGAAACATCCTCTGCACATACTTGAATATGGTGGTAACTGGAACGCATGTTGATCTTGGAGAAATAAGCTGCCCAACTCAAATCATCTAGAAGCTCTTGTATCACTGGAATGGGATACTTGTCCGCTACGGTGGCTTTGTTAAGCTCACGATAGTCCACGCATAATCTCCAACAACCGTCCTTTTCACGAACTAAAAGGACCGGATTGGAAAACGGGCTCGCGCTCGGTCGGATCAGGCCGAAAATAAACATATCGGTGACCAAGCGTTCGATCTCATCCTTTTGGAAGTGGTTATAGTGGTAAGCAGACTGAGATCGCCTGGATGCCCTCCTTTAGAGAAATATGGTGGTCGGTGGTGCGCTGCGGTGGGAGGCCTGGCAGCGGCTCGAAAACAGAAGCAAAGGCCTCCAAAAGACGGGACAGCTGGGGCGGAGGAGAAGTGGGTGGTGGGGATAGGTGCTCGGTCCCTGACTTCGTGATCTTCCATAGAAAAACACAGAAATCCACCGAGTAAGTGTGCTGGGCTGCGCGAGAAGAGATGGCGATCCGCTGGAGGGAAGCTTCACCCTGAAGCATGCATGGACGATTGGCCCACTGAAAATTCATACGTATAGAGGCCCAATTGTAGTTGATGTCGCCCAATTTTTGCAACAATGTGATGTCCAGAATTGCGTCGACCCCGCCTAACGGGAAAACATGGAAATCTGCGGGGGCGGTATACGAGAGAGGTCGTGGCAGAGGCCTCGAGTTGGCGATCGACGACCATCGTCGAGGTGGACTAACTCTGTGTTGGATCGAAGATCAACTATAAGCACGTCACAAAGTCGTGGGAGAAGAAGTTGAGGCTTGCGCTACTATTGATCATGAACACCCTGGTGTTCCTTGGAACCATCCCTCGAGCTTCATAGTGCAAAGTCCCAAGATGCCCCTTGTAGAAGAACATGAAAGCTCCAAACGTTGAAGGTCGGGCGGCGTCGACTCCTCTGGAGGATCATCATCTAGCAGTAGGGCCTCAAAATCAGCGACTATCACCTCGTCCTCGTCAGCGGACATGAGAACCCGCAGCTCTTTGAACGGACAAACGTGTGTTAGAGAATAGGGTTGCTTACAGCGAAAACACAAACACTTCCCCCGCGCTGTACTCCTGGGTGGAAAGGCGATGGAGGCGAGGCGGCGGTCGGTCGTTGTGGACCAGAAGGAAAGGCCGGCCTGGGTGTGGCGACTACTGAAATTCGTGGTGGTGGTGCAGTAATGTACGTCGCGCGAGTAGGGGGGAAGGAGCTGTCGGAGGTATGGGGGGGTTCCCTGTGCGTACTAAGACATTAGCTTCCACTAACCGGGCACATTCCATCGCATCGTAGAGATCACGAGGTTGATGGGTGCCCAAGTGAGAGCAAATGTGGGGTTGGATACCAGAAGAAAGAAGCTAAGGTAATGATCTGGAGGGAATCCAGGGAGGTGGCATACGAGCTCGATGAACTCGTCAATGTACTGCTCTATGGAAGCGGTATGTCGTATGGCACATAGGCTCTCCACTGCATTGCCTGAGTACCGACAATCATAGCGCTTCACCGGCGCTTGGGCCAGATCGGTCCATGAAAAAAGTGGGCTCGACTGGCGTAGCCAACAGATCCAATGGAAAGACATGCGCTACATCGAAAGAGTGGCAGACGCGATCGGCCAGGTCGTCGAGGAGACGCAAAATCGGGAAGTTGGCGGAGACGGGATTGGCTAGGGCACAGTAGGGAGAGCTGGATCTGGACAGCGACGCCGAAGCGGCAAGAGCGAGCGTCGAATCTGGACGGCAGTGCCGAAGTCGCATGGGCAAGCGTGGGAGCGTGAGGAATGTCGACGAAGGCGCGGGATGGATCGAGCGCTAGTGTAGACGAATAAATGGCAGCGAAAGAAACCCGGCGGCACGTGAGGCAGGCCAGGAGGCGAGGTTGGACCAATGTTATTTCTATCGGCCTATTCTTTCAAGAATATGCGCGTCACGTCGACGATGCTCCTTCCTCTAGGTCGTCCTCCTCCATATATGTAACAGAAACTATAAGGAAAGACATGATGTACCTAGGCATTAGTGAGATTATGACTAAAGATGGGGCACAATTGTGACAATGGATCCATATAGCCGACCTCACTATAGTGGGATAAAGGCTTGAGTGTTATTTCATTCATATATTACCAATTAATAAACATTAATTATCTTGAAAGATAACATAATTATTTTTAATATAATCTTAATTAAAATTTAATTAATTAAATTTATCAAAGTTATATACTTTTATAATAAAGAATAATTAAGTCAAATTATTTTAGTTAACTCACATTTTTTAGTTAGTAATTATTTTACTGATTATACTCACAATATGATGGGTATCTGGTGGATGAGGGAGGTGGGCGGAGGTATTGAGTCCGGAAGAGGGAGAGAGAGAGGGAGATATGGAGGGAGAGCGAGAGAGAGGAGTTAGGCTTAGAGATTTAGAAGAGGAAAGAAAACATACATTCATCCGACATGACGATTACAACGTTTGCGTGCCCTCTTATAGAGACGAGGAGCAAATACAAAAGGAAAACAATACAAAAGAAAAACGTGAAATACTAAAATTGTGACATTCAAATATAGAATAAAATAAATGTTAAACATAGAATAGAATAAACGTTAAATATTCTTCATGGTCTCGGTGGGCCAGGGCGTGGAGACTTGCCATTTGGGCTCGTCCTCATGCAGATCTGTAACAATGTCTTCATCTGGAAAATGTGTCTTGTCTTCAAGGCAGTAATCGGCGAACTGGCGGCGGAAGTCATCCCAGGGAAGCCACGTCGTGTCTGAGTCGGGGCGACCGGTCCAAGCCACAAGAACCTCCTCTGATATATGGTCCCCCGGAGTGCGGCATCGGCGATTGAGAATCGAGGCGGGGTAGCAAAGTGCCTCTCCGGAAAGGTCAAGATCGGTCGGGATGTGATCCGTGGTGGTGTGCTCGCCCACCACTTGTCGTAGCTGCGAGACATGGAAGATCGGGTGGATGCGGCTCCCGCTTGGGAGGCGTAGGCGATAAGCGACTGCCCCGATGCGGGCGAGGACCTCACATGGTCCGAAGAATCGGGGGGGCAATTTTGGGCATGGTAGGCGGGCCACCGAAAGCTAACTCTAGGGGTGGAGCTTCACGAAGACCTTCTCTCCTAATTCGAAGGAGAGGTCTCGGCATTTCCCGTTGGCATAGGAAACCATCTTCTGTTGGGCCCGTTGGAGGTGGTGCTTCAGATGATCCAGAATAGTGTCTCTGTCGCGTAGACCGGTGGCCAGGCTTTCAACCTGGCATTCCCCTGGAAGGTGGAGGACGATGGACGGGGAGGCCGACCGTAAACGACCTCAAACATAGTAGTGTCAGCCGCCTGATGGTGGGCGGTGTTGTACGAGTACTCGGCCCACCCAAGCCACTTGGCCCAACTGCACGGTTGCTCCCCCACGAAGCAGAGGAGGTAAGTCTCTAAGCAATGGTTGAGGACCTCTGACTAGCCATCGGTCTGGGGATGATATGTTGTACTCATGCGTAGTCGGGTGCCCTGCAGGCGGAACAGTGTCATTCAGAAGGTACTCAGGAAGAGCGGGTCCTGGTCGCTTATGATTGACCGGGGAAACCCGTGGAGGCGCACAACCCCTGGGATGAAGTTGTCGGCGACTGTGGCTGCAGTGTAAGGATGGAGGAGGGGAATGAAATGTGCATACTTTGAGAGTCGGTCCACTATGACCAGAATGCAATCGTACCCCTGGGAGCGGGGCAGCCTTGTGATGAAGTCCATGGCGATGTCGTCCCATACGCGGTCGGGGATCGGAAGGGGCTGAAGTAGACCACCCGGGAAAACGGCCTCATACTTGTCCTTCTGGCAGACGAGGCAGACGACCACGAAGGCTTTGACCTGTCGAAACATGTAAGGCCAATAGAGCGAGGCTGCCAGTCGTCGGTACGTCCGATAAGCACCTGCGTGTCCCCCTATCAGGGAGCCATGAAACTCCGTTAATAGTCGGGGAATGTTGGGGGAGGATAGGGCGAGTACGAGGCGGCCCTTGAAGAGTAGGCGGTCGTCCACCAAGGAGTAAGGTGGGTGGGCGGAGGCGTTTGCAAGGAGTGTTGTCCGGATACCGTTGAGTGTCGGTCTGCTTCCACTTCCCGTTGGAGGGCATCTGCATCCTCCCAGACTGGTCGGGAGATGGCTGCAAGTATGGGACTGCGCGAGAGAGCGTCGGCTGCACGGTTCGCCTTCCCGGACCGGAACTCGAAGATGAAGTCATAGCCCAGTAGCTTGGCCACCCACACTTGCTGGGCGGGCGTAGATATCTTCTGCTGCAGGAGGTTGCGGAGGTTGCGGTGGTCGGTGCGGACCACGAATCGTCATCCCATGAGGTAGGGCCGTCAGTGTTGCACTGCGAGGACAAGGCCCGTGAGCTCGTTCTCATACGTTGTGTAATACGCGAAGATTTATCAATATTTATATTTTGTAAAATAAAAAGTATGAGAATACTCCCCTATGATGAAAATATTATTTCCGTGTCGATTCGACGTCGCATGTTAATTCTGATGCGTGATTTGGTTTGGACTTTGTTTTGGGGTGGACTTGGGCTAAGCTGGTTTTATATGGCTTGGCTGATTTTTGTGCTGGTGCATGTTTAGACCGGCTGAACCGGTGGAGTTACCGGATGGCTCGGTTCAGCGGGGGATAAGTATTCGGGCTGTGATCATCTTCTCCTCATTTCTTTTCGACGGGACGAACTCTGCGGAAGCCGCTGCTCCCGATTTCCGCCGCTTGCTCCACCGGGCCTGTTTCTCCGCCGATTTCGGTGATTTTTCTTGCGATTGAAAGGTAATCTTCTTTCCTCCACTCCTCTTGTGTTGATCTTGGAGTTTGTGTATGGATTGGAGGTGATTGGAAATCTAGGGTTTTGGAGTTTTTGAGTTTCTTTACTCTCTTTTGTTTCCAAAAGCTTCTGAATGGCTTCCAAAACCCCACCTCTTGATTTTGAGCCATTTTTGGGTAAGGTGAAGTTAGGGTTTTGTTTTACCCCTTTTTCTGTGATGTTGCCGGCTGTGTGTTGTGATGCCAGTTGTGTATGCGTGCCGGCTATGATGTGTATGTGGGCTGATTTGTGTGTGTGTGCCGGCTGTGCTGTTTGTGTGGGCTGATTATGTGAGGAATGGTGGGATTATCCCTTATGATGAGCTGCAATTCACAACCCTGGGAGTTGCCATGACGGCAACCCTTGCGGTTGTATGTTGGAGCAAAGTGGAAGTTTCTCTTGGGTATTTATGTCCGCTCATGTGTTTTGCGACGCAACCCTAAGTAAATGATTTATTGATACTGTAGAGGATGACGTCCGGCGATAGACGCGGCGAGAATCCTACGAGGGACAAGGGAAAAGGAAAACTTGGGGTGAGTCCTTACTGCTTTTCCCTCTTTTCCTGTGAAGCTATTTATTTTCAGCAGTTATTGAAATGATGAATCGTCGAAAACGCTAACACGGGTTAGCTAGCGATAGATTTCTGAGGGGAAACAAATAAAAACATATCCTATTTTGATATAAAATGAATGAAATGAACTGATAGAAATAGAAATGAAATTGAACACGCGTCGACGCAACGGAATGCTAAGGGTCGGCCTAGTAGGGGGGGGGAATTTCATACTCCTACACCTCGTGAGGGGGGTAGAACTCTCACACCTCGTAGGGGGGGTCGAACTCCTACAGATGATATGAATTCCTTTAGGAGGCGTCGAAGCCTGTTGCGCGTGGAAGCGCCCTAAAATGAATACTGATATAAAGGGTCGACGGACCCGGATGAATATTTATTCGAATGACCCTTAGTATTTCGAGAATGAAATATGAAAATATGAATTGATATCAGATATAGATGATTTTACCTGTTTAGATTAGAAAGATGATCATACAGATTTATTGCTGCTGACTCTTTTGTCTGCTTGCAGTGCGGCGCTACAGGTAAAAAGTAAGGATTTCACTTAGTTTTCTAAACTAATGAGATTTTTAATTTATTTTAGGAACCGAGCATCAGCGTACCAGACCCCGCTAGACGGGCTCAGGCAGATGCCGATCAGATACCAGTTGAAGACGTGGCTCGTCCACGGGTTAGCATGATATATTTTTTTGTACTCTGGTTGGCTTGATTTGTAGTAGAATACTTGTGTATAGTTTGGAAATAAATGACATGTGATGTTATGTTTGCCCTGGTACATTACGAATATTCATTTTGCTGCGCATAATTATATGAAAAACCCACTCGAGCTAATGATTCAAATTGTGGCGGTTGTTTGGGCCGTTACAATTAAGTGGTATCAGAGGGAGGTTTTCATAGTGCGTGGATTGCAGAGAGTACCAGAATGACATATAACTCACAATGATGTCAAATGTATACTCGAATGTACTGAATTGTTTTATGACCTCAGGAACCTTTCCAAGTATATTCGAGCCGCAGGATGCGAGAGGCTCTGAATGAACCTGCGGACTCAAGGGATTCCAGGTCAGAAGAAAGCGTGAGTGGACGACAGTCTACCTTACTTCATATTTCGGATATTGCTCAAGCCATTGCTGAGGCAATTAGATTGGTTCGGGACACCCCTCCAACTGTGCCTCCTCATGGAGTAACGCCAGTGATGCCAGCTGTGCCTCCTCCAGTACCTGCGGAACCGCAACAGCCTCGTTTGCTTGATATTGATATGAGGCAATTCCTGGAGTTGAAACCGCCGACTTTTCGTGGTGGGTTGTCTCCGATCGAGACAGAAGACTGGATTTTGCGAATTGAAACCATATTTGATACGATGCGGTGTCCTGCGGAGAGGAAGGTGGAGTTGGTCGTTTTTCTTCTGGAAGGAGAAGCGAAGAGATGGTGGGTGAATTTAATGAAAGGGAAGTTTCAGACACGTGGGCTGGCAAATGTGACGTGGGCAGAGTTTACTCGGGAATTTACAAAGTGGTTTGTGCCGAGGACTGAGAAGAGGCAGCTACAGGAGAAGTTTTTGCGATTAGTTCAAGGAAGTCGCTCTGTCCTTCAGTATGAAGCCGAATTTTCCAGTCTTGCATATTATGCTGAGTCTGCAGTGGCAACCGAGGAAGCACGTTGTTTACGATTTCAGGAAGGGTTACGGGATGATATCCGCGCTTCAGTGGTTCCATTCGATATTACCGAGTATGCACTGCTGGTGGAGAAAGCTCGATTAGTCGAGTTAGATACTGAGAAGAGGCTAAGGAGGACAGAAATGAAGAAGAGATTCAAAGAAACTAGCCAAGAGAAATCGGGCAGAACAGGTGAAGCCCCTTGGAAAAAGAAGAAGCAGCAACAGTCAGTGACGACGGGAAGCACTCAAGTGTCCCAAACAACGGCGACCAAATGTACCAAATGTGGCAAGATGCACAGAGGTGAATGCTTGACTGGAGTCTGTTTTTACTGTCGCCAGCCGGGACACCGGCGAAAGGATTGTCCGAAGTTGCAAAGAGATGAAAGTTCGAGGGGAGCCCCAGCTTTACCGCCTCAGAGAATGTATCATATTGGGACTTCCAGGGAAGGGGAGTCGATAGCATCAGCACCCGCTGAAGGGGCCCGAGATGAGAGACTAATTCAAGCCCGAGCTTTCAATCTCGGACAGCAAGAGGCGAAAGCAGATGATACGGTTGTTACAGGTATGTTACTGATGCATGATCAAGTTTTGAAAATTTTATTTGATACTGGGGCTAGTCAATCGTTCATTTCAACATCTATTCTGGAATCAATTCATACACAACCATATCATATTGCGCAACCGTTGAGCGTATTATTACCGAATAGTACGGTTTTGATGACAAAGGAGCGAGCCATAGTCTCACTACCTTTTAACGATAAAAGAATTGAAACTGATGTCGCGGTTTTGCCGTTAGTTGAGTATGATATTATCCTTGGTATGGATTGGCTATCGGATCGAGAAGCAGTTATTAACTGTAAAACGAAAGAGGTGGCGTTTAAATGCCCAGATGGAAGTTCGGTGATCTATCAAGGGTTGGGTGAGGTTGCCAAAATCAGTATTTCGGCACTGAAAGCCAGGAAAATGGTGCGGAAAGGCTGTGAGGCCATTTTGGTAATGATTAAAGAAATAAAAGAAGAAAAGAAAGATATTACGGCTGTACCTGTAGTACGGGACTACGTGGATGTATTCCCAGAAGAATTACCTGGTGTGCCTCCAGCCAGAGAAGTGGAATTCGAAATTCAAGTGATTGAAGGAGCCGCTCCGATTGCGAAAACTCCATATCGAATGGCACCAAAAGAATTGGCAGAATTGAAAATTCAATTGCAAGAACTGCTTGATAAGAAATTTATCCGACCAAGTACCTCACCTTGGGGAGCTCCAGTATTATTTGTGAAAAAGAAGGAAGGGTCTCTCCGTCTATGTGTTGATTATCGTGAGCTGAATAAGTTGACAATAAAGAATAAATATCCTCTACCACGTATTGACGATCTGTTCGATCAGTTGGTTGGTGCACGTATATTTTCAAAAATTGATCTTCGATCCGGATATCACCAGCTCAGAATCCGAGAGGAAGATGTCTTCAAGACAGCATTCAGTACCAGGTATGGGCATTTTGAATTTGTGGTGATGCCTTTTGGCCTAACGAATGCTCCTGCAGCTTTTATGGCCCTGATGAATAGTGTGTTCAAGGCATTCTTGGACCAATTTGTGATAGTTTTTATCGATGATATATTGATTTATTCCAAAACGGAAGAAGAACATGCCCAACACCTGCGTCAAGTCTTGCAAACGTTGAGGGAACAACAGTTATATGCCAAGTTCTCAAAGTGTGCGTTTTGGCTAACCGAAGTGGCCTTTCTTGGTCATGTAATTAATGCAGAAGGTTTGGCTGTTAATCCAGCGAAAATTGAAGCAATCCTCAACTGGACTCGACCGAAATCTGTAACTGAAGTACGAAGCTTCTTAGGCTTAGCTGGATATTATCGGAAATTTGTCAAGGACTTCTCGAAGCTAGCACTATCTTTGACACAATTGACACGGAAGAACGTAGTATTTATATGGAGAGATGAGTGTCAACAAGCGTTCGAAGCGTTAAAGGAAAAATTAACAACAGCGCCAGTGTTGGTGATGCCTGAAGGGTCTGATGGTTTTCAAATCTATAGTGATGCATCCTATAAAGGATTGGGTTGCGTATTAATGCAACGTGGAAGAGTGATTGCATTCGCTTCCCGACAATTAAAGGATGCCGAAAAGAATTACTCGACACATGATCTGGAGTTAGCTGCTGTGGTGTTTGCATTAAAAATTTGGCGTCATTACATGTATGGTGTTCGATGCGAAATCTTTACAGATCATAAAAGTTTGAAATATATCTTTGATCAACGAGAAATTAATCTACGCCAACGTAGATGGTTAGAGTTTATTAAAGATTATGAATTGGATATTCAATACCATCCAGGTAAGGCAAATGTGGTTGCGGATGCTTTAAGCAGGAAAAGTATTGCTGCGATGTCCGTCACCTCGCGATATAATAAGAAGCTTCTTTATATGCTTCAGGATATGGAAATATGCGTGCTATTGACACCTGAAGAAAGACAAACACACTTATACCAGATGCGGATTCAATATTCGCTTAAAGAGAGGACCCAGAAAGCGATACCTCAAGACCCCTTCTTGATGGGGATATTTGAGAAAGTACGGAAGGGAGATGTGAGTGCCTTTGTTGAAAAGGATGCTCTATTGTTTTTGAATGACAGATTATGTGTCTCAGATTCTGATAGTCTGAGAAAGGATATCCTATACGAGGCGCATAATACGCCATATTCGATTCACCCCGGTCGGACTAAAATGTACTATGATTTGAAACAGGACTTCTGGTGGCCTCATATGAGAAAAGATATCATTCAGTATATTGCTCAGTGTCATACCTGTCAGGTAGTGAAAGCAGAACATCAGAAGCCTGCCGGGTATCTTCGATCTCTTCCCATTCCGGAATGGAAATGGGATGATGTTGCGATGGATTTTGTGTTTGGCATGCCTCGCAGTAAAGCGGGAAATGATGGAATTTGGGTCATCATTGATCGATTGACAAAAAGTGCTCACTTTATACCCATCAAGCAAAGTGGACCGACGGAAAAATTGGTAGAACTCTATATCAATGTAATTGTACGATTACATGGTATTCCACGTACGATCGTATCAGATCGTGATGGACGATTTACATCTGACTTGTGGCGGCGAGTACATAACAGGTTGGGAACAAGATTATTATTCAGTACTGCCTTCCATCCGCAAACAGATGGCCAGTCTGAACGCACCATTCAGATGCTCGAGGATTTGTTGCGAATGGTCGTGTTGGATTTGAAAGGCTCTTGGGAGAAATACTTATCGTTAGCTGAATTTGCTTATAATAATAGTTATCAAGCAACGATCCAAATGGCCCCGTTTGAAGCTCTATATGGGAGGCGATGTAGAACTCCTTTGAGTTGGGCAGAAGATGGAGAAACGAAACTGTTCCCACAAAAGAGGACAGAGAAAATTGAAGAGAAAGTCCGCATCATTCATCAAAGAATGAAAATTGCTCAGGATCGTCAGCAGAAGTATTATAATGCCCGACATCGTCTGGTGGAATTTGCGGTGGGCGATCAAGTATGTTTGAAGATTAAACCGTTCAAAGGGATTTCTCGATTGCAACGAATTGGAAAGTTGAGTCCGAGATATGTTGGTCCCTTTCCTGTGATTGAACGAGTAGGCGAAGTAGCTTATCGCCTAGCTCTGCCTGTCGAATTACAGAGGTTGCATGATGTTTTTCATGTATCCGCACTCAGACGATATATTCCGAACCCGGAATTGATGATCTCTGCCAGTGATGTGCAGATCGAAGCTGATTTATCAAGTCCGACAATACCTTATCAGATTGTTGATCGGCAAAGCAAAATTCTTCGGAATCGACAGGTAAACTTTGTCAAAGTCTGGTGGACCGGCCACCCTGCCAAGGACGCGACGTGGGAACGCGAGGATGTAATGATGAATATTTTTCCCTCTTTCTTTGAGAATTACGAGGATGTGTGATTTTCGAGGGCGAAAATTCTGATAATGAGGGGAGAGTTTGTAATACGCGAAGATTTATCAATATTTATATTTTGTAAAATAAAAAGTATGAGAATACTCCCCTATGATGAAAATATTATTTCCGTGCCGATTCGACGTCGCATGTTAATTCTGATGCGTGATTTGGTTTGGACTTTGTTTTGGGGTGGACTTGGGCTAAGCTGGTTTTATATGGCTTGGCTGATTTTTGTGCTGGTGCATGTTTAGACCGGCTGAACCGGTGGAGTTACCGGATGGCTCGGTTCAGCGGGGGATAAGTATTCGGGCTGTGATCATCTTCTCCTCATTTCTTTTCGACGGGACGAACTCTGCGGAAGCCGCTGCTCCCAATTTCCGCCGCTTGCTCCACCGGGCCTGTTTCTCCGCCGATTTCGGTGATTTTTCTTGCGATTGAAAGGTAATCTTCTTTCCTCCACTCCTCTTGTGTTGATCTTGGAGTTTGTGTATGGATTGGAGGTGATTGGAAATCTAGGGTTTTGGAGTTTTTGAGTTTCTTTACTCTCTTTTGTTTCCAAAAGCTTCTGAATGGCTTCCAAAACCCCACCTCTTGATTTTGAGCCATTTTTGGGTAAGGTGAAGTTAGGGTTTTGTTTTACCCCTTTTTCTGTGATGTTGCCGGCTGTGTGTTGTGATGCCAGTTGTGTATGCGTGCCGGCTATGATGTGTATGTGGGCTGATTTGTGTGTGTGTGCCGGCTGTGCTGTTTGTGTGGGCTGATTATGTGAGGAATGGTGGGATTATCCCTTATGATGAGCTGCAATTCACAACCCTGGGAGTTGCCATGACGGCAACCCTTGCGGTTGTATGTTGGAGCAAAGTGGAAGTTTCTCTTGGGTATTTATGTCCGCTCATGTGTTTTGCGACGCAACCCTAAGTAAATGATTTATTGATACTGCAGAGGATGGCGTCCGGCGATAGACGCGGCGAGAATCCTACGAGGGACAAGGGAAAAGGAAAACTTGGGGTGAGTCCTTACTGTTTTTCCCTCTTTTCCTGTGAAGCTATTTATTTTCAGCTGTTATTGAAATGATGAATCGCCGAAAACGCTAACACGGGTTAGCTAGCGATAGATTTCTGAGGGGAAACAAATAAAAACATATCCTATTTTGATATAAAATGAATGAAATGAACTGATAGAAATAGAAATGAAATTGAACACGCGTCGACGCAACGGAATGCTAAGGGTCGGCCTAGTAGGGGGGAAATTTCAGACTCCTACACCTCGTGAGGGGGGTAGAACTCTCACACCTCGTAGGGGGGGTCGAACTCCTACAGATGATATGAATTCCTTTAGGAGGCGTCGAAGCCTGTTGCGCGTGGAAGCGCCCTAAAATGAATACTGATATGAAGGGTCGACGGACCCGGATGAATATTTATTCGAATGACTCTTAGTATTTCGAGAATGAAATATGAAAATATGAATTGATATCAGATATAGATGATTTTACCTGTTTAGATTAGAAAGATGATCATACAGATTTATTGCTGCTGACTCTTTTGTCTGCTTGCAGTGCGGCGCTACAGGTAAAAAGTAAGGATTTCACTTAGTTTTCTAAACTAATGAGATTTTTAATTTATTTTAGGAACCGAGCACCAGCGTACCAGACCCCGCTAGACGGGCTCAGGCAGATGCCGATCAGATACCAGTTGAAGACGTGGCTCGTCCACGGGTTAGCATGATATATTTTTTTGTACTCTGGTTGGCTTGATTTGTAGTAGAATACTTGTGTATAGTTTGGAAATAAATGACATGTGATGTTATGTTTGCCCTGGTACATTACGAATATTCATTTTGCTGCGCATAATTATATGAAAAACCCACTCGAGCTAATGATTCAAATTGTGGCGGTTGTTTGGGCCGTTACACGTTGATCGGGTGCGGATGGTATCCGAGAATGCGCGGCTAAAATAGGCCACTGGGCAACAACCTTGCATGAGTACGGCCCCCACGCCCACGCCTGACACATCGCATTCCACGAGGAAGGGCTGGGAGAAGTCCGGCATTGCTAACACTGGGGCACGAACCAGAGCTTGCTGAAGAGAGATGAAGGCGGCGGAGGCCGCTGCCGACCACTCGAAGGGGCCCTCGGCTGACTTCTTCAAGAGCTGAGTGAGGGGCCGGGCAATCGTGTCGTAGCCCTGGATGAACCGTCGGTAGTACCCTGTCAGGCCCAGGAACCCGCGAACATCGCGGAGAGATGATGGGGTTGGCCACTAGAGAACCGCCTCAATCTTGTTGTTGTCCATCGCGACTCCTGCTGCGAAAATAGTGTGCCCTAAGTAACACACCTCCGGAACCCCAAAAGAGCACTTCATTGGGTGGAGCTTGAGGTGGTGGTGTCGGAGAGTATTCAATGTCTGACGGACGTGTTATAGATGCTCAGAAGAACTGTAGACCAAGATGTTATAAAAAAAAACAAATGTTGGCGAAGTACCGGCCGAAAGATGTCGTTCATCGTGGCCTGGAAGGTGGCTGGCGCGTTCGTCAGGCCGAATTGCATAACCAAGAACTCATAGTGGTCATCATGGGTCCGGAAGGCCGTCTTGGCGACGTCAGCTGGCAGAACGCGAATCTGGTGGTAGCCTGTACGAAGGTCCAGCTTGGTGAAAACGGTGGCGCCGTTGAGCTCGTCCAAAAGCTCCTGGATCACTGGGATCGGGTACTTGTCCGGGACTGTGGCCTTGTTGAACTCCCGAGAGTCCACGCAGAAGCGCCAGCTGTCGTCCTTCTTCCTGACAAAGAGGACCGAGCTGGAGAAAGGGCTTGCACTGTGGCGGATGAGACCCCCTATCAACATGTCGTGTACAAGCCTCTCGATCTCGTCCTTCTGCACGTGCCTGTAACGGTACGGGGGGACCGAAACTACCGTCACACCGGGCTGAAAAGGGATGACATGATCGTGTGGTCAGGCCGGCGGTAAGCCGGATGGTGCCATGAAGAGGTCAGCAAACTCGGACAGGAGGTCCTGCATAGCAGGTGGTGGTGACGGGTACAGTGGCGCCGCGTCCGAGATGGACCAGAGCCATGCCGTAAAATCAATGTTCGTCGTCCTCTGGATCGTACAGGAGGAGACGGGGGAGCAGAGCAGCGCAGCATCTCCCATTAGGCAGTACTCCTGTCCATCCTGGAAAAACCGCATCATCATAGATCCTCAGTTGACCCGTACGTCGCCCAGCGTGATGAGCCATGCTACGCCCAGGATAGCGTCGATCCCGCCAAGTCCGAAAACGTAGAAATCTGATATCACTGAGTAAGGTCCCACTGAAATCGGAATGAATGGGCAACGACCCTGAATCGAGCATCGGCGGCCATCGCCCAAGCTGGCCGTGAAGTTCGGTGAAGGTTCCATCGGCAGGAGGAGTTGCTGGGCCAACTGAGAGGAGAGGAAGTTATGGCTCGCCCCGCTGTCAACAATGATGATGATGTGGTGGTCGCCTAGCTTGCCCTCTAACTTCATGGTATGTGGCCCTGAAATGCCGCCCACGGAAAAGCACGGAAGTTCCAACTGGTGAAGGCCCGCGTCAGTAGCGCCCTCAGTAGAGTCCTCGCGGATTTCAAGGTCTTCGAAATCCGCCAAAGTGACCTCCGGTTCGGGGTCACCAATGATGGCGTGAAACTCTTTGACCGCGCAGACGTGGGTCGGAGAGTAGGGTTGCCGACAGCGGAAGCATGGCCCTTTGCGTCGGAGATCGTCGAACTCGCGGTTGGAGAACCGCTGAGGGGCGGTCGACCGGGCTGGTCGAGCGGCTGGAGGAGGGCGAGGTGCTTGTGGCTCTGGAGTAGCGGGCTGCCATGGTCGGCCCCCTTGCGGGGGTCTGTCTGGAGGTGGCGGGTTTCGCGGCGATAAATCTGCCGCCACGAGGCGGGCCATGTCGAGGGCCTCGGACACCGTCCGGGGGTGATGAGTGCGAAGCCGGGAGCGGGTGTGGGGCAGAAGGCCCTGCATGAAGAAGCCGAGGTAGTGATCCGGCGATAGGCCCGGAACATGGGTGACGAGGGCCGCAAATTCATCAATATAATCATCCACTGCATTGGTTTGACGTACCCCACACAGTCGTTCGATGGCGGAGCCGGAATAACGGTTGTTGTAGCGGCGAATCATCTCCTGCTTGATCTCCGGCCAGGAGATTGTTGGGTTGGACTGTCGTAACCAGCGGGCCCAATGTAAGGCGGAGCCGTCGAATCCCACGACGGCGGTGGAAACCTTTTCCTGCTCGGGAGTGTGGTGGAGGTCAAAGTACTGCTCTGTCTTTGCGATCTACCCAATCGGGTCCACACCGGCGAAAGTGGGGAGGTCCAAAGCAAGTGCAGGCCGACTGGGGGCAAACGAAAGGGCGGCTTCCCCGTGGTGCGGGAGAGGTGGCGTCCCGAGGATGGACGTGTCATTGGTCGGACATGCGGATCCGCTGGCGGACGCGGCGGCGGACGGTTGGAGAGCGTTGAACTTAGCGTGAAGGGAGAGCAGGGAGGCATGCATGGAGGCCACGAGGGACTCCTGGGCTTCGACAAGGCGAAGGAGGGCGTCATTGGCGCCTTCCGGTGGGGTCTCAGCGGAGGAGCGGGTCGTCGGAGCCATAGTGCGGCGGGAGCTTAGCGGAACTGGTGTGGCGCGGGATGCAGCGCGAGATCGTGGTTGCTGGGGCTGGTACTCCGGCGGCCGGCGGATCCGGCAGGTCGGACCAAATTGATGGGTATCCAGTGGATGAGGGAGGTGGACGGCGGTATTGAGTCCGGAAGAGGGAGAGAGAGAGGGAGATAGGGAGGGAGAGCGAGAGAGAGGAGTTAGGGTTAGAGATTTAGAAGAGGAAAGAAAACATACATTCATCCGACATGACGATTACAACGTTCGCGTGCCCTCTTATAGAGACGAGCGAATACAAAAGGAAAGCGATCCAAAGGAAAACGGGAAATACTAAAATTGCAACCTCCAATTATAGTATAGAATAAATGTTAAACATAGAATAGAATAAACGTTAAATATTCTCCTGATCTCAGTGGGGCTATGTGATATTCTCGTCCGGCGCGTGTAGACTTGTCATTTGGGCTCGTCCTCATGCAGATCCGTAACACAATAATATTTGAATTACTATTACTTTAATTCAATTAACCAGCTTAATTTTCAAATTATTAAATTATTTAAAATTTAGCTGTTGATTTCGCAAAAAATCTACAAATTGTAAAATGAAAAGAGAAGTGTTTCCATAATCTTTTTTTAAAACATCATATTTTGCAATGAAAATATTTAATGAGAACAGCGTGATCTTGCAACAGGAACCATGTTCAAGATTCACTAATTAACATACATCCCAAATGCTAATACTCCCATTGATTTCTTTTTCAGGAACTTTTCAGTTCAACAATAATTTCTTCATCTTGCTAGTGATAATGCCTTTTTAGTGGCATACCTGAACTAGTATGCAGAATTTCTATTAGTCAACTCACCAGGTCGATATCTTTCCCTAGCATGCTTCTCCCCTTCTCTTCATTTCTAACCTACAATAATATAAGAACTTTAACTAGAAATATGAAGATGGCCCAAGTGATGATAATTACAGCTTCAATATAGTAGAAGGAATAAGTACCATACACTTCCCTATAATAGTATAATTTTGCATAACTAAAGCGACCACTTCTCTATCTTTCAGAACTACCAGATCCTCCGCTCTAAGTTTACATTGTTAACATGTGCAAAAAAGCCTTGAAAGACCTTCCCAGGGATGTTTCCTTTTTACATGTATGCTAACAATGCAAACCTAGAGAGTGGATTTTGATCATTTTGGAAGATAGAGGGGAGGTCCCTGTAAATATGCAAAGTTAGAGTGGAGGTCCCAGGAAATGACTATAGTAGATTACCAGAACACGAACAGGAATGCCTTTTTTCTGTAAGATGTTGACTACTCTTCGCCCAACACCACCAGTAGCTCCAGTTACTAAAATCACACCAGAAATTTTCATTTCCTTTGATGGTTCTGGAGAGGTTGAACTTGATAGTTTTTCAATCACAGATTGAACAAACTTCAAAAGTAAATGAACAGCATTGTAATTAAAGAGTAGAACAAGGTCCAAATTGGAACAGTACTGCAATTTAATAATTCCAGAAGAAATTATTCAATTTCTTGTAAGGTTGTTAAGAGAACCTTAAAAGGATCTGGAGGTCCGTTGAAGAAGTACAATGTTTTCAGAAATCTGCCAAAATCCCAAGATTGTCGGCCAGACTTGGCATATACAATCCGCTTGGAGGATCTCCAAGATACAAAAGATGACTTCCGAGTGTAATTACCCCTGTCCAGTCTGTGCTTAAGTTGAATAAATTGCTTCGAATCAAGGCAAGGCACTTTGGTTTTCAAAATATCAGAAGTTGAACTGAATGATGAAAATTTCCCCTGCAACAAGACTCAAGTCGAATTAACCTTCCCTGAAGAAGCATATCATGATTTCGTTAAAAAAATATCATTAAAACAAAAGCCATTGAAGCCTGAATTACATTGCGCACAATACAAATGCTACAATACTTGCATTCCAGTCAAAAGCAAATGTACAAAATGTACAAAAGAATAGTTCAATAACTTATATTCCATAAATGATAACGGTATGAACTGAAAAACTTATTAAAAAGTATAAGGATTTACTGAGACTAGAGAGTTTGCAGCGATTAATTATTTTCAGAAATAGCCATCCTTCGTGTGTTTTCTTGCTCCACACTAAGAGCACAACAACATGGACTTCTCCGAATCACACACTCTTGGGTAATTTATACAATAACCTTCTCGAGTTATTTCCATCTCCTGTGGTCAGTTACCATAACATATCTTGTATGGCTCACAGGTCCACAAATTGTTCATCTGAATCTTATGGCACTCCCCAAGTAATATTGTCAATACCCAAAGAAGGTATCTCTTCCCAACATTTAAACTCTTTAAAACACAAGTTCAGAAGGTATAATGGTAAGAAATTCAAATGTCCTCCTTTGACTCAGCTCGTTCTGAATTTCTTTGCATCCTGTTAGAGAATATGAGGGAAAACTATGTAAAAGATCATGTATAAGGCTCATCTATAAACCCGCTTATTCTTTCTTCTATTAGTCCCACATCTCTTATATAGAATTCTTTCTCTTTCTCTTCTCCTATATATTTGTACTCTCTCTTGTATTTTGGCTATGACAGAGTATGTTACGGACAGGCTACCCCCCTATTATCCTGGGCAACAGCCCAGCGGGGGGCCCGCCGTAATGCTTAACAGGACCGCGGTCCGTACACCCCAACACCTTCTCAGCGACCAGTTTAATCACTGCGGGTTGGTGATGAAGGACATGTTGAAGTCCTCTTATCAAGGTGGCGGGGGTTCGAATCCTCGCCACAACAACCCGCAGTGATTAAACTGGTCGTTGAGAAGGTGTTGGGGTGTACGGACCGCGGTCCTGTTAAGCATTACGGCGGGTCCCCCGCTGGGCTGTTGCCCAGGATAATAGGGGGGTAGCATGTCCGTAACAGAGTATATACAAGGTTTGGCTCTAAGTTAATACATGGTATCAAAGCTATCCGATCCCGGGCGGATACCCATTTTGTAACATAGCTTCTGGTCGCCGCTTCTAGTCGATGTTTATTGTCGCTGCTTTTAGTCGTTGCCTCTGTCCGCTGCTTCTGGCAGCTTTGTTTGGTCGTTCGGCCTCTCCTTCTCGCCGCGGTAAGCCTATCCGCCGGTCGTTGGGAATTTCTTCTAATGGCTGCGGTCTCGCCATAACTGTTGCTTTTGTCTGATGCTTTTGTCCGCGGCGGCCTGGTGTTCTACTCGTCGCGCGCTCTCTTAGTGGCGGCCTCTCTTACCTTATTTTTCTCGTCGCGGTCTCATCCTAACCGATGGCTTGGTGTTCTGCTTGGCGATTTCTTCTAATCGTTGCGGTCTCGCCTTAACCGCTGCTTTTGTCCGCTGCTTCTGGCCCTTGGCGATTTCTTCTAAATCGCCGCAACGGTCTCTGCCCGTAACGGCCTGGTGCTCTGCTCGTCGCGCGATCTCTTTGTCGCAGCCTCTCTACCGCGCGCTCTTTTAGCCGCAACGGCCTAGTCTTCTAACCGCTCGGATAGTTTTCCAAGTCGTCGTTCTTGGCGTTCTCCGCATGGCTTCCGATTCGCCTGCTGCTTCCGATTCAACTACTCTTCCCGGACATCCTCGTGTTGCTCCCTTGGAACTTCGTGAATGTAACATCCCAAATTTTGACGTCGCGCTTAAATTAATTTAAGGGTCTGATCGCGAGCTTAATTAATCGAGCCGGCGGAGTGTGAAGGTAACATTCATTTTAAATAGTATTGAATCCCTAGTTTGGATTTGGGCTAGGTTCACTAATTAGGATGAGTTTGACCCACATTATATAGTCAGGGTCAAGTCTATGAGTCCTAGAGTTTAGGCTAGTCTTTAGGTTCAACCTTCATGGACCAGCCAGCAGAGGACTTCAGTAGACTCAGACTTAGAAAAATTCAGAGTTCAAAATTATCAGTTCGAAATTCTTCGAACTCAACTCGACGATCGTCGATCTCAGATCGATGAACTTAGAAATCTTTCTCTGAGTTGAGCTCGACGATATTCGAGCTCAGGTCGACGATTTCTTCTTCAGGCAGATTCTCAGCTCGACGAACTTAGAGAGCAGAATTGGCAAGTTATTTCCAGAATGCAGTTCGCAGAGCTCAGGTCGACGAACAGGAATTCTCAGGTCGACGAACTTGGAACTCCAGTCAACGAAATCTGTTCAGAGGTCGACGATTTCTGTCCCGAACCAGAATGAGAGTTTTCCTTATTTCTGTCTTTATTTATTATATTATTTAGCAGTAATTCTCTGAGTAATTAATGCCCATATTCTCCAGAATATAGCCGTTATTGGGAGCATTAATTATGGTCTTCATCAGGGTTAATTACTTGCTTATTTTATTGAGACAGTTGGGGAAACTCATTGAAGTCAAATATTCCAGCCGTTTCATTCTCCAGATCAGTCAGCAATTAATGCTTGGAATTCAAATTTCAAAGGAGAATTTTGACAGCAGCAGAATATAAAAGAGATTTTCTCTTTTCAGACAGAAAAAGGCATGCATACACAGACCAGACAGTACTGAGAATACAGAGAAAAGACAGAACATACAGAAGAATATCTGCTTCTTCTCTGTGTACAAAAAACATTCTGTTTTCCCTTGTTCTTTCTGAAGACTGAAGAAGAACAACCATCAATATCAAGAGTCTTCTTCAACTTCTCCTCCAGGAACATTCAAGGACAACAACTTTGAATCAGTCTGCAAGTTCCTGGATCTTTCAAGACAAGGCTGAAGACCTACACCCTGAGCAAGGCTCCAAGCTTTCTGAATCATTCAACATTTCAGAAGGATTCTTGACAACAGAATTCACAAGTCTTCTCTGTTGTATAGAGAAAAGAGAAGACATCATCACCTCTCTCAACCTCCTGTAAAAGGGTTTATTAACTCCTTCAAAAGTTTATTCTTCGTTTTTAGGCACCTGATCAAAAGCCTAAAGGGTTGTGAGATCTCCCTGGAAATAGATCTTGTGGTGGCAGTCACCTGATCAAAACCTGATAGTGGATTCCTACCAGGGTGGTAGAAGAGTGGATGTACCCAGTTTGGGGAACCACTATAAAATTCATGTGTTGTCTGGTTCATTTTCCTTTTGTTTTGCAGTGTTGTGATATTTTAGTTTAGCCTGTTTCTATTTCCTTTTAAACTACTATTGGTACTACCTATTTTACTCTGATAAATTTTTAAACAACCAAAAGTTTTAAATTACTCTATTCATTCCCCCTCTATAGTAAATCATGTCTAACCCCTATCTTTCAATTGGTATCAGATGGGTGTTCCTTTGGTTGTACAAGCTAACACTTGAACCAAAAGGTCCTTGTTAGATCTGATTTCTTTTCCCTAGTTTTTCTGTTTATTCTATATCATGGCACAAAACAAATATTATGCAAGCACAAGACCTCCAGTTTGCAATCTGAATAAGTTTGCTATCTGGAAGACAAGAATAAAGTTATATATGAACTCTATTGATTAAGATATTTTCAATTCTATTTTGACAGGACCACCAACTCCAATGGCTACAACTACTGTTAGTTCCAGCACTCATGTTGTTCTACCACCTAAGTGGACAGATGCTCAAAAGAAGGCCAAAATAGTTGATGTCAAGGCCATGAATATTCTGGCTCAGACAATGTCTGATGACATCTTCCGAAAAGTGGCAGAGTGCACATCAGCCAAGGCTATCTGGGATTCTCTTAACCAGATGGTGGCTGGATCAGCAGATGAGAGAAAGGACAGGAGATCCAATCTCATCTCTCAATATAAAAACTTCAAGAAAGAAGAGTCAGAGTCTGTAAGTGACATGTACAACAAACTAAGCTCAATCATCAATGAGCTAAAGACTCTGGACAAGGACATAACTCTCACAGAAGTCAATGACAAAATCCGCATGTGCTTCCCCAGCTCTTGGGATTCCAGAATCTGGCCAATCAAGGAAGCCAGAAGTCTAAATGAGATTTCCACTGAATCTCTTATTGGAAAGCTCAAGTCCTATGAACAATTGATAAAGTCTAGAGAAGCTACAGAATATAAGACTCCTTCAGCAGCAAGAAAGGAGCAGAACATTGCATTCAAAGCATCTGAAGAATCAGAAACTCCAACAACCGGTGAAGAATTTCTGAGTCTCTTAGCCAAGAGATTTTATAAGATGGGCAAAAGAGATTTCAGAAGAAAGTCATCTAGGCAAGATGACAAGTCAAGGTATGACAAGACTCCAACTAAAGAAATTGTCTGCTTTGGTTGCAGGAAGCCTGGACACTTCATCTCAGAGTGTCTATAGAACCAAAAGAAGGAGAGAAGAAGAGAAAAGGAACCCAGGAAGCAGCACTACAGCAAGCCCTCCTTCAGCAAGCATAAAAAAAGGAGAAAGACTTTGTGCCTGAAACCTGGAGTGAAACTGAAGATGAATCTTCATCTTCCAGCTCCAGTGAAGATGAAGAGGAAGCAAAGACAAAAGAAGTGTGTCTGATGGCCATCAATGCATCAGGGGGCTGTTCAGAAGCAGAAGATGACAAGTCAGAGGGTGAAGACTCTGAATCTGAGGAAGATCAGGTACTGTCCTGTAACACCCCTTCCCAGTATTTCTGAAATCAGCCATCCGGCCGGGTCAGCGATATAAAGAAAACTAGGAAACAGTATTAAAACTAGTAGCAGCAGGTAATAAACTCTATACTAAGCAATTTAAGTCTTACAGCGGAAGTTTAAATAGTAAACTAAGGGTAACCACATACCTGAAATCTGGATTCACAGAGCCACTAAACAGGAAATAGAACTGAATTAACTGAAAATCTGGTTTACCATAAATAGTCTGATACAAATTAGATAAAAACATTAATCTGTTACAGTGTTCTCATCTACAAGTACATGCTGAAATAGAGTAAACTGAACAAGATAAATAATACAGACTGACGCCACCATAATGCTCAGCCTAGACGCAGTTTCCCACCTGGGTCACCTGAAAAATAGTGCCCACGAAGGGTCAGAGTAAGGAAAAATATCTCCTCCTAGTGACACTAAAAAAACAGTTTTACTTATGAATGTATGCATGCCTTTAAAAATAGTCTCGTGCACTGAAAACATTTTATGTTATATGTTATGCATGTTTTTCCTATACTTCCTGGTCAACACATCCATTAGTTCTATTTTCGCAACTTTTGTTCTTTTACCCAAGTCCTGACGTTGACTAACTAGTGTACTGACTCACGACAGGTCTATACTTGAGTTCTATGTGATTTCTAACCTGCTCATCTACTAGGAAGGCTCTATGCAGAGTAGCTCCTAACGCGCAACTGAAACTGACGACCCGAGACCATCTTACGAACCCAATTGTTCTAGTGTCACGCGGACACGGTCTCGAATCTACTAGCTGGCTCAAGGGAAGACACTTCCCAAGTCTGTACTACTCATAAGGTTCCATGTGCCTTATGAGAACGGTAGTGCGCCTCTACCTAGCACGGAAGAAACTCTGTGTGCTGGCTGACCTTTTTGGTCTGACGCTACTCTGCAAGGGATATCTTTTCTGGTGTACTACTAAGCGACCCTTGACTTCCTGGCGGTCGACTTGAAGGGACATTTACGCCCTTGATCGGAAAAAATTTCAAACCTACGAACACGGTTAACGCTTTCGTACTCTACGTTTCTGTTCACGATCCGACTACTTGGGTCTTAGGGAAATCGTGTCACCCTACACGTTTTTCGTAACTGTTTGTCTATCACCACACCTTTCTATGCATGGACATGCTACTTGAAATAAATCATTTCGTGTGTATACAAAATATATACTTTTTATTATGTCTAAATAGCAGAAGTTAGGTTTCCTTACAGTGGTGGTGCGGCGCTCGTAGACTCGGCGCGGCGACATCTTCTATTCCGACGGTAAACCTACTGCTGGGGACCTTCAAAGTGCTGCTCCGACCCCACCGAAGTCCTGCAAGATAGGGCAACCCTAATTTCATCATTTTCCCCTAAGGGTTTCTGGTGGAAAAATTCCAAAACAACTAGGGCTACAAAATTAGAAGCTAAACTTTGGATATTACCTTAACAGAGAGTAATTTAGGCTCACGAAATGCCCTACACTAACTCCGCGGTGGATCACGTACGCCAAAACCTAAATAGGGCAAAAGGAAATGAAAATTAGTTTAACCTAACCTCCAAATCGAAGGATCTTCATGCGGAAAATTGAGATAAAGGAGGAATCGACTCACCGGAACCAAAAACGGAACTCAACTCCTCCGGTTAGGGTTTGACCCACTTCTCCCACGGCCAAGGAAGGAAAAGGAATACCCACCAATGCTCGTAGAGGAAGGAGGAGAAGTCGGAGTAGACTTCTGGAGGGAGGGAGGCCGCCGGCTAGGACTTGCGGAAGCCCGGCTGGAAGGAGCGTCGGGTGCGCTGCTAGCGGGAGGCGGAAGAAGACGGAACGGGCGCGGGTTTTCTTCCGTGAAATGAGCTTACGGGTTTAATAAAGTTGCAGGTATGCGGTTTGGATGTTAACCGCATGAGGAGAGGGGTGATACCTACTATTTGCACCCCAAAAAGATATTTCACACTACTAACACCTTTTTTTTTATAGACGGTTCTTTTCGCGCATTTTGTACTAAAATTAAAAATGCGTCTTACTAATTATGATTAACCTAAATCCCATTTTAATGAATGCGGTAAATTGGCCAAACTTATATCATACCTCGACGACGCGCTGCCTCGGTCATAATTCGTCGCGACTGGACCCTACAATTTTAAATAAATTTCGCGTCAAAAAAATCGGATGTTACAAATCTCCCCTCCTAACAAAAATTTTCGTCCTCGAAAATTGAAACCATACCTGTATCGAAGAGAAAAGAATAGTCTGCATTGCTCTTAAGCTCATCCTCTCGCTCCCAAGTATACTCTGGACGGCCACAGTTCATCCAAAGGACTTTGACCATGCGAATCTCTCTATTTCTGAGCTTCTGAATCCTTGAGTCCACTATCTTGACTGGTCTAACCCCAATACAAAGATCTGTCTCGATTGGTGCTTCCTCGGTACTGATAATCTGACTAGAATCTCTGACTGCTCTCCTCAGATAGGAGACGTGGAATACATCATGTACACCACTCATTTCATCAGGTAAGGCCAACATATATGCAACCTCACCAACTCTTTCCAGCACCTCAAAAGGACTAACGAATCTGGGGCTCAACTTCTTCATCCGCTTTATTCTAGAGACTCCTCTGACTGGTCTGACCTTCAGATAAACGTAGTCTCCAACACTGAACTCTACTGACCTGTGCTTCTGATCATGATACTTGGCCTGGCGATCCTGAGCTGTCTTCATACGCTCCTGAATGAGCTTAATCCTGTCAGTGGTCTTATCAATCCATGACTCTCTGATAGAAGATCTTTCCTCACTCTCAGCCCAACATAACGGTGTCTGACAACGTCTACCATATAGGGCCTCGAACGGTGTCATCTCAATACTCGCCTGAAAACTGTTGTTGTAGGAGAACTCCACAAGAGTAACATACTTCTCCCACTTTCCTCCAAAATCTAGAATGCACATCCGAAGCAGATCCTCCAAAGTCCTATTTGTGCGCTCAGTCTGTCCATCTGTCTGGGGATGGAATGCGGTGCTGAAATGTAACCTGGTACCCAACCGCTCCTGAATATATAGCCACTCCCTGGAGGTAAATCTGTCATCTCGGTCTGAAACTATAGTCTTGGGTACACCGTGAAGTCGAACTATCTCGTCTAAATATAACTGGGCCAGCTTCGGACCTTGATCCGTCTTCTTAAGAGGAATGAAATGGGCGACCTTAGAAAGCCGATCTACTATAACCCACACGGAATCATTCCCACTCTGCGATCTCGGCAAACCATGAATGAAGTCCATGGATATATCCTCAAATGTCCACTCGGGAATGGGAAGTGGCTGCAACTTGCCTGCAGGCCTCTAACACTCGGCCTTAACCAACTTGCAAGTCTCACACTTCCCTACATAATCTAACATCACTCTTCAAACCTGGCCACCAGACTGTCTTCTTAAGATCTGCATACATCTTCGTGCTGCCGGGATGTATGGAATACCTGAAATTGTGTGCCTCGAAAAGAATGTCCTCCCGAAGATGACTAACATCTGGGATGCACACTCTGCCATCATGCAATAATAACTCATCCTGAATAGAGAATCTCACTTTCTGACCTGACTGCACTGAGATCCAAATCTCTGTCATCTTTACATCCAACAGTATAGCTGTCCTGATCCTATCTCTAATATCGCACGAAATTTCCATCCAACTCAACCAAGCTGAACCAAAACTGCAACGGGGCACAACGACGATGTCCAGTCTCTCCAGCTCTCGAACCAACTCCTTCTGCTGAGTGAGAAGATAAAAACACGAGCCTCTCCTGCTAAGGGCATCAGCTACCACATTCGCCTTTCCTGGGTGGTACTGAATGTCTACATCGTAGACTGAAAGAAACTCTAACCATCTACGCTGCCTCAAATTGAGCTCTCGCTGATCAAAGATATACTTGAGGCTCTTATGATCAGTAAAGATCTCGCAACGCACTCCATAGAGGTAGTGCCTCCAAATCTTCAGGGCATGAATAACTGCTGCAAGCTCCAAGTCATGCACGGGGTAATTTCTCTTATGAACCTTTAACTGTCTCGAGGCATATGCTACGACCTTTCCATGCTGCATGAGGACACAACCCAAACCCTGACCTGAAGCATCGCTAAAATTCTGAAATCCGTCTGGTCCTGGAGGTAAACTCAAAATTGGTGCGGTCATCAATCTGTCCTTCAAGTCCTCAAAGGCTAACTCGCACTCAACAGTCCACACCAAGCCCTTTCCCTTCCTAGTGAGGGAAGTCAGTGGTAGGGCTATCTTTGAGAAATCTCTGATGAATCTCCTGTAGTATCCAGCAAGACCCAAAAAGCTGCGAACCTCTGAAACTGTCGACGGTCTTGGCCAATTCTTAATAGCCTTTATCTTCTTCGGATCAACACTAACCTCTTTCTGACTGATGAAGTGGCATAAGAATGCAATCTCTGAAAGCCAAAACTCACACTTAGAAAACTTGGCAAACAACTGGTTCTTCCTGAGTGTGCTCAAAACAATTCTGAGGTGTGTTGCATGATCTTCTGCACTCTTAGAGAACACCAAAATATCATCTATGAAGACGATGACAAAACGATCCAAGTACTCCCGAAAAACCCTATTCATCAGGTCCATAAATACTGAAGGGGCATTGGTCAGCCCGAACGGCATGACCACGAACTCGAAGTGTCCATATCTAGTACTGAATGCAGTCTTCTGTATATCCGCGTCACGAATCTTCAATTGGTGATAGCCTGATCTCAGATCTAACTTGCAAAAAGTGTTCGATCCCACCAATTGGTCGAACAAATCATCAATCCTGGGAATCGGGTACTTGTTCTTTACGGTCAGCTTATTCAATTCACGGTAGTCTATGCACAATCTCAGACTACCATCCTTCTTCTTCACAAAAAGCACTGGAGCACTCCAAGGCGAAGTACTAGGGCGTATAAAACCCAAATCAAGCAGCTCCTGCAACTGACTCTTCAACTCTGCTAGTTCCCTTGGAGCCATCCGATATGAAGATTTGGCTACCGGTGTAGCCCCAGGATGCAAATCTATCGGGAACTCAACATCTCTATCTGGAGGGGCACCAGGGAGCTCTTCCGGGAAAACATCTGGAAACTCCTGCACCACTGGTACCTCTGAAAAGTGAGCCTTAGGCTCCGCGCTCATCAGTACTACGAAGGTTTCACAACCTTTACTGATGCACCTTCTCGCTTGGACTGCAGATATGATCATCTTCACTACTCCCTTCAAGCCCTGAAAAGAAAAAGATGTCTGGTTGGGGCCATCAAACTGTATCTGTTTCGCCCTACAGTCAATCCTGGCGTTGACTGCAGAAAGCCAGTCCATACCAAAAATCAGGTCGAATCCTGCTATAGGTAGCTGCAAAGCTTCCACGATAATCTCGGTATCACCAAACTGTACCGGTACCCTGCACTTATCTCTAGTCTGCAGAAGGGATCCATTCGGCATCATGACTTCCAGCGGTACTAACTCTGGGAAGACTTCTAAATCCAACTTACGCACTAGAGATTCCGCGATAAACGAGTGCGAGGCACCCGTGTCAAACAGAATCTTAGAGGGTAAATTACGAATCATAAGGATGTCTACATGAATGATTTATGAAAGATGAAAAATAAATGTGTCACTACGGAGGATTTTAAAACTAACTTGTTAAGCAAAACAACACTTACCAGTCACAACATCCTCCTGATCCTTCACCTCCTGCTGACCCAACCCATAAGCTCTGGGCTGCACTAAATCTCGACCCTACTGTGGTCTCCCATCAGTAATCATCAACGCTTTGCCCTTATCTACCCTGCTAGAGCCACCAACCTCGTATTTCGACTGCAAGAATAAATTACATTAAAAATCTATAGTAATTACACAAAAGTAATCAAAACAAAAGGACCTTGATTACCTGATTTGTCCCAGCTTCCTGACAGAAGCGAGCTATGTGTCCAGGTTGTCGGCACTTGTAACATACGTCTGCACTGGCCAAACACTCTCCTGAATGGCGACGCTGACACTTGGGACACGTGGGATAGTCCTTGCTCCGGTCACCAGATTGACCACTCTTCTTAGCATCGGGCTTCGGCTTCTTGTTCCAGTTCTTTCCTTGATCGTTTCTGCTCTGCTGCGGCTGATGCGAATCCTGAGATCGCTTCGCACGGAAACTACTTCGCTTCTGAACCTTCTGCTGGTCAGCCTCCAGTCTGCGAGCCGTATCCACTAAGCTCCTGTAATCAGCGTTGACCATAGTCATCAGCGGCTGTCTCAACGAGTCACGCAAACCATCCACAAAGCGAGTGCACTTCTCAGTCTGATCCCCCTGCATCACGCCCGCATATCGAGCCAGATGAGTCAGCTCTCGCTCGTACTCAGTAACTGTCCTGTCCCCCTGGAAAAGCCTCAGATACTTCTCCTGGAGACCTCGTCGTGCGGAAGGAGGCACGAACCAACTAGGAAGGGCTCTAGAGAACTCGCCCCAAGTAAACATGTCTGGTGTACGACCTGGCCAAAAGTATGGTCATACTTTTATAAAATTTACACATTACTTTCTAAAATAAAGGAATTGATCATAACACTTTACCTGCAGGATCATCTGCCCGGTATTTGTCCCACCAGACCTTTGCCTCTCCCCGGAGGAGGAAAGCTGTCAGAGGAACTTTCTTATTCTCCGGGCACTCCAAAACATTCAGCAGGTCTCTGGTGTTAGCTATCCAATCATCTGTATCCATCGGGGTCTCATCCCCACTATAGTTCGAAGGCTGAAGTTCTCTAAAATTTCTCAAATAGCGCTCCAGGGTCATCTCCACGGGTGCTGCTGCAGGAGCTGGCGCAGGGACTGGTACTTGTACTGGAGCTGGAAACTCTGCAGCCAGTCCTCTCTGAAACTCCATCAAGGCAACAGTAACCGCCTTGGCAATCTGAGACGCTATGTCAGTGCCCTCTGGAGCTGCTGGAACTGGCGGTACCTGTGGCATGGCAACGTCTCCCATGGTTGCACTAGGAACCGGGTTCTGGCGTAAAGATTCACCTGGTTCACTAACTCGTGGTGCCTGATAGAATATAAAAAAGAAAAACTGATTATTTATCGAGCATCGAAGAAATCTGGCTTAGCAACTTATTTCGTACTCTAGCGAACACTAGGGCTTAATCGCACTTAAAATAATTTACTAAGAAGAGTTTACTCTTATACGCTCTTATGGCTCTGTGAATTCTTTCTAGGGTCCAGGGATCCTAAACCTGCTCTGATACCAATTTGTAACACCCCTTCCCAGTATTTCTGAAATCAGTCGTCCGGCCGGGTCAGCGATATAAAGAAAACTAGGAAACAGTATTAAAACTAGTAGCAGCAGGTAATAAACTCTATACTAAGCAATTTAAGTCTTACAGCGGAAGTTTAAATAGTAAACTAAGGGTAACCACATACCTGAAATCTGGATTCACAGAGCCACTAAACAGGAAATAGAACTGAATTAACTGAAAAATCTGGTTTACTATAAATAGTCTGATACAAATTAGATAAAAACATTAATCTGTTACAGTGTTCTCATCTACAAGTACATGCTGAAATAGAGTAAACTGAACAAGATAAATAATACAAACTGACGCCACCATAATGCTCAGCCTAGACGCAGTTTCCCACCTGGGTCACCTGAAAAACAGTGCCCACGAAGGGTCAGAGTAAGGAAAAATATCTCCTCCTAGTGACACTAAAAAAACAGTTTTACTTATGAATGTATGCATGCCTTTAAAAATAGTCTCGTGCACTGAAAACATTTTATGTTATATGTTATGCATGTTTTTCCTATACTTCCTGGTCAACACATCCATTAGTTCTATTTTCGCAACTTTTGTTCTTTTACCCAAGTCCTGACGTTGACTAACTAGTGTACTGACTCATGACAGGTCTATACTTGAGTTCTATGTGATTTCTAACCTGCTCATCTACTAGGAAGGCTCTATGCAGAGTAGCTCCTAACGCGCAACTGAAACTGACGACCCGAGACCATCTTACGAACCCAATTGTTCTAGTGTCACGCGGACACGGTCTCGAATCTACTAGCTGGCTCAAGGGAAGACACTTCCCAAGTCTGTACTACTCATAAGGTTCCATGTGCCTTATGAGAACGGTAGTGCGCCTCTACCTAGCACGGAAGAAACTCTGTGTGCTGGCTGACCTTTTTGGTCTGACGCTACTCTGCAAGGGATATCTTTTCTGGTGTACTACTAAGCGACCCTTGACTTCCTGGCGGTCGAATTGAAGGGACATTTACGCCCTTGATCGGAACAAATTTCAAACCTACGAACACGGTTAACGCTTTCGTACTCTACGTTTCTGTTCACGATCCGACTACTTGGGTCTTAGGGAAATCGTGTCACCCTACACGTTTTTCGTAACCGTTTGTCTATCACCACACCTTTCTATGCATGGACATGCTACTTGAAATAAATCATTTCGTGTGTATACAAAATATATACTTTTTATTATGTCTAAATAGCAGAAGTTAGGTTTCCTTACAGTGGTGGTGCGGCGCTCGTAGACTCGGCGCGGCAACATCTTCTATTCCGACGGTAAACCTACTGTTGGGGACCTTCAAAGTGCTGCTCCGACCCCACCGAAGTCTTGCAAGATAGGGCAACCCTAATTTCATCATTTTCCCCTAAGGGTTTCCGGTGGAAAAATTCCAAAACAACTAGGGCTACAAAATTAGAAGCTAAACTTTGGATATTACCTTAACGGAGAGTAATTTAGGCTCACGAAATGCCCTACACTAACTCCGCGGTGGATCACGTACGCCAAAACCTAAATAGGGCAAAAGGAAATGAAAATTAGTTTAACCTAACCTCCAAATCGAAGGATCTTCATGCGGAAAATCGAGATAAAGGAGGAATCGACTCACCGGAACCAAAAACGGAACTCAACTCCTCCGGTTAGGGTTTGACCCACTTCTCCCACGGCCAAGGAAGGAAAAGGAATACCCACCAATGCTCGTAGAGGAAGGAGGAGAAGTCGGAGTAGACTTCTGGAGGGAGGGAGGCCGCCGGCTAGGGCTTGCGGAAGCCCGGCTGGAAGGAGCGTCGGGTGCGCTGCTAGCGGGAGGCGGAAGAAGACGGAACGGGCGCGGGTTTTCTTCCGTGAAATGAGCTTACGGGTTTAATAAAGTTGCGGGTATGCGGTTTGGATGTTAACCGCATGAGGAGAGGGGTGATACCTGCTATTTGCACCCCAAAAAGATATTTCACACTACTAACACCTTTTATTTATAGACGGTTCTTTTCGCGCATTTTGTACTAAAATTAAAAATGCGTCTTACTAATTATGATTAACCTAAATCTCATTTTAATGAATGCGGTAAATTGGCCAAACTTATATCATACCTCGACGACGCGCTGCCTCGGTCATAATTCGTCGCGACTGGACCCTACAATTTTAAATAAATTTCGCGTCAAAAAAAATGGATGTTACATGTCCTCCTTTGACTTCAATTCAGATAATTTTAGAACTGAATTTAAATCTTTATGTATTGATTTAATTAACTCTGAAAAAGAAATTAAAAAACTTAGAGAAAAACTAACAAAACAAGAAAATTTCATTTCAGAAAACATTAAATTAAAAGATGAATTAACTCTAGCTAATGAACAGATCATCTCATTAAAAACTGAATTAACTGAGGCTGGGTGATGCAGGACGACGCGTAGGGTTTACGCGCCTGTCGGCTATTTCTAGGAAACCCTAACCGAATGCAACGAAATATAATTTTGCGCAACGAAATTTGAGCGAAATTTGCACGAACTTTAAGATTAAAGCAACTAATTTCTTTACAAAGCACAAAATTCGCTCTTTTGTTTTAAAATGAAATTTCTTAATAAAATGGTTCGATTTTTGTGCTTTGTAAAGAAATTAGTTGCTTTAATCTTAAAGTTCGTGCAAATTTCGCTCAAATTTCGTTGTGCAAAATTATATTTCGTTGCGCAAAATTATATTTCGTTGCGCAAAATTACATTTCGTTGCATTCGGTTAGGGTTTCCTAGAAATAGCCGACAGGCGCGTAAACCCTACGCGTCGTCCTGCATCAAATTGGTATCAAAGCGAGGTTGTCGAAGCCGAAGGAGGAGGACGATCGTGGCAGGGACATAGGCGACTGAGTGGAAACCGTTGAACCGTCAGGCTCCGTTGCGGAAACCGCCTGAAGGAAGGATCATGGGGAAAAAATGCGCAGGGAGGCCACGATTCGGAACCCTAACTTGAGCTTCCGCCATTATCGGGAGTAGTCCGCCTCTGGGAAACGATCCGTGTTGGAGCTGAACCGGGGAAGAAGACTGTGCAAAGCTCGGGATTTAGGCAGTGGGATCTTGAACCGGCTGACTTGTTAATATATATATATATATATAGTCTTTTTTTTAAAAAAAAAATATATATATATATACATATACATTTATATGTATTATGTATATATACATATTTCGTACAACCAAATACACCACAATAAATACATGCAAAACATAGGGTCGATTTTTTCCCGTCCGGACTGGTGCGGCGTCGGGACCTTTTTTTTCGACCTGGTCGGGTTGGTCTCCACCAACTCTCCCCCTCTCGAAATCACTCATTTCTGGTGAGTGCTCTGAGCGGTAGTGCGGGAGAAATCAACATCCATGCCAACGAACCAAGTATCTCTGAAAATCATCATCAGTAGTGGTCACTGTCCAATGTGTGCTCGGGAACTGTAGTAGAATAATCTCCTGGTGTTCATGCTCAACCTGAAACTGGTAGTGAAACAGAAGGAACTACAATGGAAGTGTCAGTAGCGAAATAAATTTCGATATGTCCTGAATGTGGCTCCTCACTCTCACTCACCAACCCAGAAGAAACAAATGAAGGAGAAGGCAATGGAGATTCTAAAGACTCGTGCGAGTAATCGTAGAATTAGGTCAGATTGGTTACGTTAAAAACAGGATTTGCTCCCCAAACGGAAGGCATCTCAAGTTCATACGCATTTTGCCCAATCCGATTTACTACTCGAAAGGGTCCAGTTCTACAGTAGCTAGCTTCTTTACGGTACCAGAAGGTAGCCGTTCCGGATTTAGCCGAACCATAATCAAGTCGTTCATTTTTAAAATTAGTAGCTCTTTATGCTCTTTTAAAACTGAGTTGCATAAAAGTCGTAAGTACTATGCAATTTTCCGCTCAAAATATTTTATGCAAATCATGCAAATACAGTGACTGAACTACTAATATGACTAACGCCACAAACCGATGGCTTCAGATACTAAAAGCAATTCCTGAAAGAGGCACATGATCAGGAGGCTCAGAAGGTGGATCATAAAAGAATTCATCGCGGGGCGATGAACACTTAAGTGCAAATCAGAGACAACGGTGACTAGATGTGTCAGCATGGTGTGCGGGTTGTCTCTGAAAGTGCGAGTGACAAGATATAACATCAACGAATCAGTGAGTGCACCCTCAAACTCGACTGTGTCACTAAAGATGGAAGCATCCCAACTATGTGGTGAACCCATATGTGGATCATCTGGTGGTTCACCAGGAGGGGTATAATAAAATTCGTCGCAAATGCGACGCGTGCAAACGTAGGCTCCAACAATAGATGGAGTGATCTCAGATAAAAGTGCACGAAGTTTGACAACCGTAATAAACGTGCTAATGGAAAGTGAGGCATCAGGAGGCTCACCGGGTGGGACATATGAAAACTCATCGTGAAAACGATGGTCAACAGTAAGTGGTACGTCCCATAACTCATCTAGAGTGTGAGTCACCAAACGGCTATGCCTAAGCACTATCAACATCAAGTGGGACAATGGAGCAGGTATCCATGTCTTAAAATTCGCAAGTGTACTATCCAGATAAAGCGCATCCACATAAGGACGAGGTGGCTCATCTGGAGGCTCAAGAGGAGGGTCGTCAAATGACCCATCAGTCGAGTGATGGTCCTCCAGAAATGAACCATCAGAAGGGGTCATACTCTCAGATAGGGTAGGGGTGACTACCTCGAGATCATTACTAAGCTCTCGGCCCTCTAACGTAATGTCACTCGGTGCAACATCAGGTGTGGTGATGTGACTCGGTGCGCCACTGGGTAAAGTGTGCATGGAATCTACACTCAAAAGAGAGCTAATAGATCTAGAATCACGGGTAGGTTCACTAAGTAGAGTAAACTCACATGGGGTTTGACTCCACACATCATGTATACGAATCTCAGATAGAATGGGTGATGTCTCCCTAGTGTGGGCAGTGGAATGCTCTTTCTGACCCTTAACGTCTAACATCATGTTTACCTTCGGAACACTAGGAGGATCACTAGGTGTGACGTACTCGTGACGATAGTGGCCTCTATAGGTAGTTCGAGGGTAATCATAATGAGTGTCCCCAACATAATCATGACGTGCTCGTGGATAATCGTGAGTCCTACGAACGGGTGATGGTGGTCGCACATGTACAGACTAAGATTCCTCATATAAGGGTGACGTGTAGTATTGGTAACGAGCGTCATACTGAACTCTACCCTCATAGTATGGTGTCGAAGAACCAATATGATCCACTCGAGTACAAGGGTAAAATCGACGATAGTCATCGTACTGATCGTCCCTAACATAATGTGAACGTGTTGATGGGTCAACACGATCTCGGGAAGTGGTATATGGTGCTCGAGTATAATCATCGAAGTATCGTGAAGATCTCTTTGATGGATCTCTATATGAGGTAGGGTAGGTGTAGTCGTGATCCTCATATAGTGGATTCCTCCAAAAGGTAGACCTTTCCACATAGTGATGAGAAATCTCGTAATGTGCACGGACAAAATGCTCATCTCGAATTTGAGGCGGCATTGACGCTCGAGGGGGTCTTTCTAAACTATTCACCCTACCTCTAAGATTTTCTAACCTTTCACGCATTTGGCAGGTACTTTCAGTTAATACAGTCATTTGGTGGGCGAATGGTAAAAACCACGGGGGTGGTTCATTCCCTTCGTTCCCACGACTCGGTTGACAAAGCTCAACTCGACACATTCTATCACTACGTTGATGCATGCAAACACAAGTCAAATGCACAGATAATGCAAAAAAAAATATCATTTTTTTTTGAAATTTTTTTTTTTAAAATGATATGTGGGTTCCTATTCTACGCAGGGCGGATCCTAAAACTTAGAAAAATTTCGGAACCTCCGCCTCTGATACCAATTTGATGCAGGACGACGCGTAGGGTTTACGCGCATGTCGGCTATTTCTAGGAAACCCTAACCGAATACAACGAAATATAATTTTGCGCAACGAAATTTGAGCAAAATTTGCACGAACTTTAAGATTAAAGCAACTAATTTCTTTACAAAGCAACTTGAAGAATCCCTAAATGGGAGAAGTATCAAGTTGATGGACATCACAAGCACAGTGAATGTCAGACTCAATGGCAAATTGGGCTTATGTGTTTCATCAAGCCAACCCTCATTGATTCAGAAAAATATACTAACAACTCCAATAAAATTTGTCTCTGAAAAAGGCAAGGAAAAGATAGATGATAATAATGTTAACCAAACAGAAGTAAAACAGAATAATAAGAAAAAGAGAAAGAATAAAAAAAAGTCTAACTATAACTATGTTCAGCAGATTCCGTCGAACTCAGATCGACGAAATGTGTACAGTTCGTCGAACTCAAGTCGACAAACTCCGAACGCAAACTTTTATTATAATTATTCTCTGAACTGCGATCGACGAAACCAGTATGGTTCGTCAACCCGAGATCGACGATATTGGGGCCAAGAAAATGAATATTTTTATTCTCTGAGTGGAGTTCGACGAATTCATCCTCATTCATCGACCTCATATCGACGAACTTACCAGAATTCGTCGACCCCAGTTCATAATAACAGAAACTTTAATTCTAACAGACCATTTAATCAATCAAAAGATTATGTTAATCCATTTACCCAGTGGATAATTCCACCTAGAAGATTTCACCATTTAGGTTATAAAAATCAACCTGAATACTCATACATTTCTAGTTTTAACTTATGTAAATAAACAAGGACCCAAGGTGACCTGGGTCAAGAATAGCTAATCTGTTTTATTGCAGGTGAAAGACTATCCCACCACAGAGCAACAGTGGTATCTGGATAGTGGTTGTTCAAAGCATATGACTGACAGCAATGACAACTTAATCAACTATAAGTCAAAGCTAGGACCCAAAGTAATATTTGGTGATTCCAATTGTGGCCAGACTGAAGGATATGGGAAGGTCAAAATTGGAGCAGTCACCTTCAGGAAGGTAGCTTATGTAAGTGGACTGAAGCACAACCTTATATCCATAAGTCAGTTATGTGATGAAAGATTTCAGGTATCCTTTAACAAAACTTCTTGTATTATTACTTCAGTAGATAACCAAGTAGTGTTAACTGGTACTAGAGTAGGTAATATCTATGTAGTTAATTTTAAGTTGGCTAAAACTGAAATATGTCTGTTTAACCAAACCAGTAATAATAATGAACTTTAGCATAGGAGATTAGGTCATGTAAATCTGAAAAATATTGTTAAACTCTCTAGGGACAACCTTGTTAGAGGATTGCCTTCTTGCCCCTACAAGAAGGAAGTTTTTGCAGATCTTGTCAATTAGGCAAGCAAACTAAAATTAGTTTTAAGTCATTTAATAAGAGTGATTCACCTAGGATTCTGTATTTGCTACACATGGATCTTTTTGGACTCATTATTGTACAGAGCCTAGGAGGGAAGTCTTATACCTTAGTGATAGTTGATGACTTCTCTAGGTTCACTTGAGTGTTTTTCTTGAGAACCAAGTCAGATAACTTCAAGGTTCTTACAGATTTTCTTAAGAGCATAAGGATTGAGTACTCTACTCAAGTTGCATTGATCAGAAGTGATCATAGTACTGAGTTCGAGTCTCTTCCCATGCAAGAATTCTGTGAGAAGAAAGGTATCAGGCACTGTTTCTCTGCTCCTAGAACTCCTCAACAAAATGGGGTAGCTGAAAGGAAAAACAGAACACTCATTGAAGCTGCAGGCACATTACTTGCAGATGCTCACTTGCCTCTATCTTTTTGGACAGAGGCTGTGAGCACGACAAACTATGTACTGAATAGAAGTTTGATTCTTAAGCTTAAGGGAAAGACCCTATATGAACTACTCAAAGGGAAGAAACCTAAAGTAGATTATTTTAAAGTCTTTGGTTGTATTTGTTACATTCATAATAACAACAAAAAATACATTAGAAAGTTTGAAGCCAAGGCTGAAATAGGAATCTTTCTTGGATATTCCCAAGTAAGCAAGGCTTATAGGGTATATAATAAATCATCTATGAAAATGGAAGAATCTATTCATATTTCTTTTGATGAATCTAACATGCTTTACAAGAAGAAGATCTCTTCTACCAGCGAGACTTTGTAGGAACCACATCTGTGTGAGAATTTGGATGAATTGACCCTCACCAATGAGGCTGTTACACATCCTTCTCCACATGTTGCTGAAGAAAGTGAAGATGATGTCACTGAACTCATTGAAGAGCCAACAACAGCCATAATTCCACAAGAGGAATTAATTCCCAAAGTTGTTGTTGAACCAACTCCTCTTACTGAATTAGTCACACTTAGAGATCACCTTGTATCTCAAGTGATTGGAGGCATATCAATGGGTGTGTAGACAAGGCATCAACTCCACCAGGACATGATGCATGTCTGCTTCATATCTCAAACTGAGCCCGAATCCATAAAAGATGCTGAGCAAGATCCACACTGGATCATTGCAATGCAAGAGGAGCTCAACCAGTTTGAGAGATGTAGAGTTTGGGATTTAGTTCCAAGACCCAAACACTACCCAGTCATTGGAACTAAATGGGTATTTAGAAACAAACTAGATGTTCAAGGTACTATCATCAGGAACAAAGCAATATTAATTGCTCAAGGATACAGACAAGAGGAAGGCATAGATTATGACCAAACAATGACCCCTGTTGCAAGGTTAGAAGCAATAAGGATATTTCTTCTAGCTTATGCCTACAAGAAGTTCACAGTATACGAAATGGATGTCAAAAGTGCATTCTTAAATGGTGAACTCAAAGAAGAGGTTTATGTGGAACAACCACCAGGTTTTATCTCTTCATCTCATCCATCTTATGTTTTCAAATTGCATAAAGCTCTTTATGATCTAAAGCAAGTTGCAAGAGCTTGGTATGAAACCTTAACTAGCTTTCTCTTAGAGCATAACTTTTCTAGAGGCATAGTAGATAAGACTTTATTTATTAATCATCATCATGATAAAATCTTGTTAGTACAAATATATGTAGATGATATTATATTTGGTTCTACTGATTCCAAACTATGTAAAAGATTCTATGACCTTATGCATTCCAAGTTTGAAATGAGTAGCATGGGTGAGCTCTCCTACTTACTTGGTCTCCAAGTGAAGCAGTCCTCTGATGTCATCTTTATATCCCAATTCAAGTATGTTAAGGAGCTGATAAAGAGGTTTGAGATGGTTGATGCTTCAGCTAAGAAAACACTCATGGCTACAAATGTTGCGATTGATTCTGATGAACATGAGAAGCCTGTTGATCAGAAACTATATAGGGTCATTGATGGGTCCTTGTTATATCTCACAGCAAGTAGGCCAGATATTATGTTTGTTACTTGTCTTTGTGCTAGGTTCCAGGTGAACCATAAAGAATCTCAGCTTATTTTTCTAAAAAGAATTTTAAGATATATAAAGAGTTGCCCTAATTTAGGACTTTGATATCCAACTGAGTCAGAATTTGAGTTAACTGGATACTCAGATGCTGACTTTGCTGGATGTAGAGTGGACAGGAAGAGCACCTCAAGGACATGTCAGTTCCTTTGTGCTAGACTTGTGTCCTGATTTTGCAAAAAACAGACATTTGTGTCTACTTCAACTGTAGAAGCTGAATACATAGCAGCTGACAGTTGTTGTTCACAGATACTGTGGATTCAGAACCAACTCCTAAATTATGGTTTCAACTTAAATAATTCAACTCTACGTTGTGATAATACAAGTGCAATTTCCATTGCACAGAATTCAGTGCATCATAGTAGAAATAAGCATATAGAAATAAGACATCATTTCATTAGAGATTGTGTTGACAAAAAGAAAATTAATCTTGTCTACATCTACACTGATTTGCAAAGAGCAGACATCTTCACCAAACCCTTGGATGAAAGGAACCATCTGTTCTTTCTGAATCAGCTAGGTATGATCAATGGAGAAACATTAATTTAATTTCTGTCTGCAGTCGAAGAATTTGTCACAGTTCGTCGAACGGAGATCGACAATCTGAGGACAGTTCTTGAGAAAATTCGTCGACCTGAGATCGACGAACTCTCTGTGTGAAGTTTTATTTGTCGACCGGAGAACGACAATACTGCTTCAGAAAATTTTTGTCGACCTGAGAGAGACGAAAAGTTTTTCCTTCTTCAAACTGAGATCGACGAACTCTTTTGTCAATAAAATATTTCGTCGACCTCAGATCGAAGAACTTTGTTTATTTCGCAGGACGGAGTTTGACGCTTCACATTCTGAAAATCTTATAACTAGGTTTTCTTCGAGCTCCATCCCGCGCTTTTTGTTCCTCTTGCATTTGATCTCTCTGTTTCATTTTGCAGGCGATCAATGGCGATTCTGGGGAGCTCTCTTGCGGCAAAGTATTGCTAGGAAAGCATACTGCCCATGATTATGATGACCTCCTCCACTCCAGACGTCGATACGATGACCAACACAATATCTGGTAATCAAGTTTCTTTAACTCCCGCAGTTAACTGTTAACTGAAAATTTTGGTTTGATAAATGGTGAAGAAAAGTTAGAAATAGATAACTCTGAATATGATGAAATGTTGAATAAAATGGGTTACACTGGAGAGAACCCTAATAAACTGTTAAAGAAACATTTGTCTGCTGATTATAAGTTTTTAGCCGATGTGGTGGGTAAAGTATTGCTAGGAAAGCATACTGCTCATGATTATATTACCAGACAACAGCTTCCGGTAATGTGTGTTGTTGTAAATAAGAAACCAGTCAATTGGACTAAGATTCTGTTTGATCTGATAAAGAAAACGAACAGTAAGAAAGAGGTTTGTTTTGGAAGAATCTTGGGAATTTTTCTTCGGGAAAAGGCAACTGAATCACTGGTCTCACAGACCATATTAATTAATGCTTCCAAAAGGCTAACATGTGCCTTGTTTGGAAGATGGGAGAGGACTATCTCAAAGCCTTCTAAGGCTTCTTCCTCTTCCAGAGCATCTGAGGATACAAGAGCTGTAACAGTTGATCCCCCACCCTCAGAAGATGTCCCCTCCATCAGCACTCCATCCACCCAGATTCCAACACCACCATCTCAACAACCTACACCTCCACAAATTTCAATTCCTTCATCAACCCTCCAACAACCATCCACATTTCAAGCTCATATTCCAACACCACCTACATCTCCAGTACATCAACCAACACCAATTCAATCTCCTGAACATCAACCAACACCAGTTCAATCTCCTGAACATACCACACCACTTCAATCCCCACTTCCCCATCATCTTGTAGACATTCCCCTCCATAACCTCACATCTATTCCATCTTTTGATCTTTTATCATCATCTCGCATCAACACTCCATCATCCCCTGATGAGCCCATGACAGACACCACTCCTTTCCCCTCATCATCCATCCTCCATCCTTTTGTATCAACTCAGACACCTTCGAGGTTTATGCAAATGGATTCCCCTTCAATTCCCTCCCTTCTGGAACTCATCACTCCACTTCTCAAAAATCTTATAGCAGAGGTCATTAAACCTCTTGTTGAATCTATCTCATCCATATCTGTTCTCCTTTCTGCTGCCCCTACTGTCCCTTCTTCTGGGGGCCTGGCTTAAGGACCCTATGAAACCAGGCAGGGGGGATATCCAGTGAAGAAGCTCCAGTCTCCTCTCCTCCAGCAGCAGCACAAGCAGTAACAGTTTTGCAGATAGTTGAGCTAGCAAATGCAGATGCAGATGTAAATATGATTACAGAAATTGAGACAGTTGATTTTGATATGCTTTGTATAGATGAGCAAGTTGATCTGCCAGAAGTTTTGACTGTTGGTGATTGTTTTGTCAATCCCACAGTAGATTTATTTGGGTTATTAAAGTATTTTTATGCATATATATTATCTTCCAAAAGTTTTTCAAGAGCAATCCATGGCCATAATATGTTATACTTCACCAATAAGTCTTGAAGTTGTTAATCAACTAAAGGAAAGTTTTGCTGCTCAAATGATTTGGGAACCATCAGACGTTACAACTGATAAAGTTGAGTCAAGCTCTTCTGATCCAACCTATATCTTGGATGAAAGTCCAATTCCCAATTTGGATGATTTGATTGCTGAAGATGTGCACAAGAACTTGGAAATATTCAGAATGCTCCTGATATGGCTGATACAGAAATTGAGATTGTACAGCCAGTATCTCTTAAGAAAGATCAATCTAAGCTGATTGAAGAGATTGATGTTATGTATGACAATCCTCTTAGTTCTTCTGATGAAGACAATGATGATAATGATTCTGATGATTCTGATGATCCAAAGGCCAAGAAGAAGATTGTTAAGAAAAAGAAAGTTGTTCCCAAGGTTGCTCCCAAGCCAAATCCTACACATGATACTTTATACTATATTTTGCAAAAGATTACTCCATACCCTGGGATGTCACAGTGGATGTGGCTGTCAAAGAATGAGCAAAAAAAAGGAAGAAGAGAAGAAGGTATAGGTCTCCTCCTAAGCACTACAGGAAAGACGCTCATCCTCCTCCTCCTCCATCAGCTGGGGCCTCTGGAAGTGCTTCTCTCAGATCAGCACCAGTTACTAAAACATATAAGAGACACTCCAAGCCTAATTCTCATGTCAGCAGTCAGCAACAATCCTCTCAGAGCAAGCTTCCTCCTGCTACAGATAAGAAAGGTACTTCAGCATCTACTGATGATTCAAAGAAGGACTTTAGTCCTAAAAGGCCAGAATCTCCACCTATCCCATTTGTAGATCCAGAACAGGAAACAACTGCAAAAATGGTCAGATTTCAAGAGATCAACAAAGCTAAAGCTGAAGGAAAAGATCCATCTCAATACTCAATAATGTCATCTTACAGGAAAGAAGAACTAAAGAAAAATGTTAAAGCTAAAAAAAATTTCAATGTAGATGATTATATGAGTTTGCATCCTGAAGCAGTAATACCAAGAGCCACCTCATGCAATATAATTGGAGCATCAGACATGACAATGTCAAAGAAAGAAGGTGCAAATCCAAATAGAAAAATTATTTTCAAACAGCAATCTGACAATTCTGAGAAAGAGAAAGCAAAGAAGAACAAAAGATTGTTGTGTTTAGTTTTTATTTTCTCAACTCTATTTGTTAATCATGAAGCATCATTGTACATATCTGTTAAATGTTTTATTTTCTGCCAGTTATATTTTATTCTACTCTGTGATTGTTTTCTTTTGTTTGTATTAGTGACATCACCCAAATAGGAGGAGATTGTTGGATCTCTACTTTGAATTTAGGCTAGGTTCACTAATTAGGATGAGTTTGACCCACATTGTATAGTCAGGGTCAAGTCTATGAGTCCTAGAGTTCAGGCTAGTCTTTAGGTTCAACCTTCATGGACCAACCAGCAGAGGACTTCAGTAGACTCAGACTTAGAAAAATTCAGAGTTCAAAATTATCAGTTCGAAATTCATCGAACTCAACTCGACGATCGTCGATCTCAGATCGACGACCTCCGAAATCTTTCTCTGAGTTGAGCTTGACGATATTCGAGCTCAGGTCGACGATTTCTTCTTCAGACAGATTCTCAGCTCGACGAACTTAGAGCGCAGAACTAGCAAGTTATTTCCAGAATGCAGTTCGCAGAGCTCAGGTCGACGAACAGGAATTCTCAGGTCGACGAACTTGGAACTCCAGTCGACGAAATCTGTTCAGAGGTCGACGATTTCTGTCCCGAGCCAGAATGAGAGTTTTCCTTATTTTTGTCCTTAGTTATTATATTATTTAACAGTAATTCTCTGAGTAATTAATGTTCATATTCTCCAGAATATAGTCGTTATTGACAGCATTAATTATGGTCTTCATCAGGGTTAATTACTTGCTTATTTTATTGGGACAGTTGGGGAAACTCATTAAAGTCAAATATTTCAGTCGTTTCATTCTCCAGATCAGTCAACAATTAATGCTTGGAATTCAAATTTCAAAGGAGAATTTTGAAAACAGAATATAAAAGAGATTTTCTCTTTTCAGACTGAAAAAGGCATGCATACACAGACCAGACAGTACTGAGAATACAGAGAAAAGACAGAACATACAGAATAATATCTGCTTCTTCTCTGTGAACAGAAAACATTCTGTTTTCCCTTGTTCTTTTTGAAGACTGAAGAAGAACAACCATCAATATCAAGAGTCTTCTTCAACTTCTCCTCCAGAAACATTCAAGGACAACAACTTTGAATCAGTCTGCAAGTTCCTGGATCTTTCAAGACAAGGCTGAAGACCTACACCCTGAGCAAGGCTCCAAGCTTTTTGAACCATTCAACATTTCAGAAGGAGTCTTGACAACAGAATTCACAAGTTTTTTCTGTTGTATAGAGAAAAGAGAAGACATCATCACCTCTCTCAACCTCATGTAAAAGGGTTTATTAACTCCTTCAAAAGTTTATTCTTGGTTTTTGGGCACCTGATCAAAAGCCTAAAAGGTTGTGAGATCTACTTGGAAATAGATCTTGTGGTGGCAGTCACCTGATCAAAACCTGATAGTGGATTCCTACTAGGGTAGTAGAAGAGTGGATGTACCCAGTTTGGGGAACCACTATAAAATTCATGTGTTGTCTGGTTGATCATTTTCCTTTTGTTTTGCTGTGCTGTGATAGTTTAATTTAGCCTATTTATATTTCCTTTTAAACTACTATTGGTAGCACCTATTTTACTCTGATAAATTTTAAAACAGCCAAAAGTTTTAAATTACACGTTTTATCCCCCCTCTAGAGTAAATCAGGTCTAACCTCTATCTTTCAAATAGCACTCCTTAGTGATAGTGTATTAGTTTATTATAATAATGATAAAAATTAAATAATAATAGTAATGATAAAAAAATGTGATTTCCCCCCTTTACCAGTTCACGGTTATTGAACCGCAGCCTTTACACCGCGCCCCTCCATCCCGATAACCCGCACTCCCTCTCATCGCGAAAAGGAAAACCGCAATCCGCAGCATTTCCGTCGCTCATAACTGCTCGTGAGAAGCGCCGAAGCGCCGGAGCACCGAGTGCCCAGATCGACATCCCCTTCCTCGCAGGAAACCAGCGTCGGTTTCTCCTTCCTCCTCTGTAGCCCTAGCCGATCTCCTTCTTCCTTCTAAGTACTTCAGACGGGAGTTCCTTAACCCTAGCTGGGGGGAAGTTTGGTAGCAGTGCTTTTGATTTCGGTGAGCGGATTTTTGGTCATTTCTCCTTGTATTTTAGGGTTTCTCCATTCCTATATTATGGCTACACCCTTATAATTTGAATTTCAAATTTTCGGTGGTCGTTGGAGCAAGGGATTGGAGAAGTTCTTAGCGGTCAGATCTTTTGGGAAGGAACGTCATGTCACCTCGACGCGTGTACGAGCGTCGAAGAGCCGCAGTAACAAATTCAACTCCTTTTAGTCCAGTAGTTCAGATTATTTTTAATTCATGTATTAAAAATGTTGGTATATGCACTTAGATTTACAAGTTCTATAGTTAGAACCAGGTCAAAGGGGTAGGTATACGCTTAGGCTTAATTTAACCGAATCAGTATCATAAAATCCTAAGCCCAGTGTATTTAACTAGAGTCCTACTCCGTGCTTGACTCACTGAACACCAGTCTAAGTGAAATTCAGGGAAAATTGGCGAGGAAGGATTACCCTCGTGATTCTGGTGGAGGCACACCACCGTATTTCCAGGGCCAGTAGGCCACCACTCGTATTTCAAGCTCGGGTCGATGACCCTTGTTTCAGATTTAGAACTCCTCAGATAGGAGTCTGTGTTCCATTTGAGGGACACCCAGTTCAGGGCACCGTCAAATTTGCCACTCAGAATGCAGTTTCTAGTTGTGCACAGTCGTTCTTAGTGACATGAGTTAATAAGAAGTCAGTGAAACGGGTTAAAACTTACAACGGATATAACTTCAGAAATCAACGATTTATACAGATAAGAAAAGAGTGTAAGATCACACGATAGGTTAAATTCATGTTAGACCATGACTTCAAGTGTCACGTTTAATATTAGAATAGTTATACAAACTTTTAAATTCAAGTATTACTTACCTAATATTCTCTTAAAGTGTTGCTGGAGAGAGTAGTTTTTCTTACTCTTCAGTAGGCCTGACCCATTTGGAACTTGTTTTTACAGGGGGCTCAGGTCAGGAGATCCGCTTAGGATAGGCGGCTCAGTCTTCAGTCGTCAGTTTGTTCAGTTGTATCACTGTTGTTGTAATTTGCTTATATTTACAGACATTTGTATTTGTTGTACTTCATCCGTGTTTTTGTTATATCAGTTATTCCAGTTTGAAGGTAATTCAGTCCCTTAGTGATATATTTTCAGTTTTAGTTGGCTCTGTGAATTCAGCTTGACAAGGTACACTTTTAACCATATAATTACTTCACTTTTCCGCTGTAAGTTTTCTTTTTTAGCACTTTCATTACTTTTACCTGTTTTATATCAGTTTATATACTGTTACTTAGTTTACTTGCTTTCGCGGACCCGGCCAGACTGCTGATTCCTGTTAAACTTGGTTGGGGTGTTACAAATTGGTATAAGAGCATAGGATCCCTGGACCCAAAAAATTCACAGAGCCATAGGATTGTATCAGAAGAAAACTCTCGTTAGTAGAGTCATCGAGTTTGTCTAACTCTTAGCTTTTACGGGTGCATGATAATACCTTCAGTATTAGATTTGTTTTTCAGATATATCATTGGTATTAATAATTTCTTTTTTATGCCCTTTAGGTACCTCGAACCAGTGAAGCAGTGGAACTCTCACGTCAGAACGTTATTCCTGATACCATCATGGGTGATACTAATGCACCACCTCCACCACCCACACCGGCAGTCCCAGAACTGACTGACTTGGCAACCCAGATTGTCAAGGCAGTAGCTGTCGTATTATTAGAATTTTAGAGAGGCCAGCCTGCAGGGATTCTAGCTCCAGTTCCTGCACCAGTCCATGCACCTATAGCAGTGGAGGTCGGTATGGATCGATACTTAAGGGCAGTGGAGATGGAACACCGATGGATACGGATGGCTGAATCGCAAACACCAAAGATTTGCTGAATATTATGGAGTGCCCCGAAAATAAAAAGGTTCCACTAGCAACTTTCCTCCTTCGGGGCGAGACAAAAATTTGGTGGACTGAGTATTTAACAGATGATCCTGCCGGTAAGTTGTCTTGTGAAATTTCCTCTTGTTGGAAAATTGTTCTCTTTAGTGTGGAGTAACGTGACATTTATTCTTGCCAGGTCGTAGAGCCGATATGTTTACTTGGGGCGATTTTTCTAGGGCTCTTGCGAACTGGTTTGTGCCCCTTTCCGCTCGTCGAGGTCTCCAGGAGAAGTATCTCAGTCACTTCCAAGGGGATAAGTCAGTTACCGAGTACGAGCGAGAAGTTACTCACTTATCTCGATATGCGGGCGCGATGCAGGGTGATGAAGCTGAGAAGTGCAACCGTTGTGTGGATGGCCTGCAAGATTCTTTGAGACAGTCGTTGATGACCATAGTCAATGCAAATTACAGGAGTTTGGTGGATGCAACAAGAAGATTAGAAGCTGACCAGCAGCCAGTCCAAAGGCGCGATAGTTTCCGCCCCAAGCGACCTCAAAGTGGGTCCCCGTTTCAGCAGGATAAGAGTTAGCCAAGGGACCGCTGGAATAAGAAGTGAAAGGCCGATTCTAAGCAGGGCAATCAGTATGGGGGTAAGCCCAGAGACTACTCCCTTTGCCCTAAATGCAATCGACATCATTCTGGAGAATGTTTGGCTGCTTCAGGCGTCTGTTACAAGTGCCAGAGGGTTGGACACTTGCGCGGAATTGCCCAGAGTCGGCGGGTAATCAGGTAATATGATCTTTTGCTTGGTGATTTTCTTTATCAAAAACCTTTTCTTGTAAGTTAATACTTGTACTGCATCATGAGTTTTAGTTGAAATACGAGCATGACGGCTCGAGTGGGGTCGATAAAGGGAAGGCAGTGGTGGTTACTGACCCAAAGCCAGCTTCAGGACGCGGTCTGATTCAGCCTCGAGCCTATGGTCTTGGCCAGCAGGAGGCCAAGGAGCAGGAGGACGTGGTGATAGGTTTGGAATCTTAAAATTTGAGATATTTAGTTCTTCTTCTCCCAGCAACACTTAATTTTGGGCATGAATTGCTAACTGGCGTGAATGCCAAGATAGATTGCAGAAGTAAGGAGATTCAGCTAGAAGCATCTGATCAGTCTCTCATTACTTTTCGAGGCTTGAAAGGAGTTTCCAAATTGATCGTCTCGTCTATAAAAATTATGAGACATGTCAGTAAAGGGTGTCCCGCCTTTTTTGTGTTGTTGCATGCGGAAGTTAAAGCCTTTTTGCAAGAGGTACCAGTGGTCTGTGAGTTTCTCGATGTCTTTCCTGAAGAGCTACCTGGTGCTCCTCCCTCCAGAGAGATTGATTTTCAGATTGACCTTATTCCTGGATCTGCACTAGTGGCCAAGACTCTTTATCGCATGGCGCCCAGGAAATTGGCTAAATTAAAAATCAAGTAGCAGGAATTGTTTAATTTGGGATTTATCAGACCCAGTACGTCGCCGTGGAGAGCACCAGTCCTCTTTTTGAAGAAAAAGGACGACAGTTTGAGGTTGTGTATCGACTACCGTGAGTTGAATAAACGTACTATTAAGAACAAGTATCATCTTCCAAGGATAGATGACTTATTTGATCAACTCGAATGGTCTTGCACGTATTCCAAGTTAGATCTGAGGTCGGAATACCATCAGTTGAAGATTCGAGATGAGGATATTCAGAAAACGGCGTTTAGTACCAGATACGGCACTTCGAGTTTGTGGTCATGTCGTTTGGGTTGACCAATGCTCCATCTGCATTTATGGATCTGATGAACAGGATATTCAGGGAGTTCTTGGACCAATTCGTGATTATTTTTATTGATGATATCCTAGTGTATTCCAAGAGCAGGAAGGAGCATGTCACGCATCTCATGACAGTTTTAAACACTCTTAGGCAGAATCAGTTATATGTTAAGTTTTCTAAGTGCGAATTCTGGCTCCTAGAAGTGGCATTCTTGGGTCCCGTGGTTAGTAGAGATGGACTTACCGTTGATCCAAAAAAGATTGAGGCGGTCAGAGATTGGTCAAGGCCGAAGACAGTTACAGAGGTTCGTAATTTCCTCAGCTTAGCAGGCTACTACAAGAGATTTATTCGGGACTTTTTGAAGATAGCCCTTCCGCTGACTTTGCTTACCAGGAAAGGAAGAGTTTTTAGTTGGACATCGGAGTGCGAGTCCGCTTTTGAGCAGTTGAAGACCAAATTATAAAATGCAACAGTACTATGTCTTCCTTCAGGTGTAGATGACTTTAAGATTTACAGTGATGCTTCAGGCCAAGGTCTGGGTTGTGTCCTCATGCAGCAAGGAAAAGTTATAGCTTTTGCGTCCAGACAGCTAAAGAATCACGAGAGAAATTACCCGGTGCATGATTTGGAGTTAATAACTATCATCCATGCATTGAAGATTTGGAGACACTACCTCTATGGTGTACGGTGTGAGATCTTCACAAATCATAAGAGCCTCAAGTACAACTTTTATCAGCAGAAGCTCAACATGAGGCAGCATAGGTGGCTCAAGTTTTTAGCAGATTATGAGGTGAATATTCAGTATAATCCGGGAAAAGCTAATGTTGTAGCAGACGCTCTCAGTAGAAGGAGTTCTAGTTATGCTCTCATCACCCAACAGGAAGAATTGGTGCGAGCCTTGGAAACGCTAGAGATTAGTATATTCCTGATGAGTTATGCTCTCATCACGCCCTATTTTAGCTCTGTCAGTTTGGGATGAATTGAGATAAAGTGCGACATCAAAGAGAGGATCTGTGATGCCCTGCCCTTAGATCCAAAGATGGCAAAGATTTTTGATTTGACTCGGACAGGCCAGAGAGACGATTTCTTGGTTCGGGATGGGTTGTTGTTGTTTAAGGGCAGAGTGTGCATTCCTGATGTCGGGCATCTTCGCGAGGATATTTTAGTTGAGTCTCATAACTCCAAGTATTATATTCATCCGAGCAGCACAAAGATGTATATAGACCTTAAGAAGTCAGTTTGGTGGTCAGGACTTAAGGGAGATGTCTCAGACTACGTAGGGAAGTGCGAGACTTACAAGTTGGTTAAGGTGGAATGTCAGACGTCTGGAGGCAAGCTGCAACCTCTTCCAATTCCATAGTGGATTTTCGAAGACATTTCCATGGATTTTGTGCATGGCCTCCCTAGGTCTCAAAATGGGAATGACTCGATATGGGTGATCGTTGATCAACTGTCCAAGGTTGCACATTGTATTCCCAACAAGAGAACCGACCCGGGTCCAAAGTTGGCTCAGTTGTACGTGGATGAGATAGTTCGGCTTCATGGCGTGTCAAAGTCTATTGTGTCAGATAGAGATTGTAGATTTACTGTCAGAAATTGGAGATACGTTCAGGAGCGTCTAGGTACTCAGTTGAAGTTCAGCACAGCTTTTCACCCCCAGACTGATGTGCAGACAGAGCGTACAAATAGAATCATAGAAGATATGTTTCGCATATGTATCTTGGACTTTGGGGGTAAATGAGAGAAGTATGTCACTTTGGTGGAATTCTCCTATAATAATAGTTTCCAGGCGAGTATCGGCATGGCACCATTCGAGGTCTTGTATGGCAGGCATTGTCAGACACATTTATGTTGGGCAGAAAGCGAGAGAGGGCTTCTAGCAAAGAATCCTGGATAGACAAGACCACGGACAGATTCAGACTCATTCAGGAGCGCGTGAGTATTGCTCAGGACAGACAAGCCAAGTACTATGACCAGAGACATAGAGCAGTTGAATTCAAGGTTGGGGATCACGTTTATATGAAGGTGAGACCAGTCAAGGGAGCCTCTAGGATTAAGCGGATGAAGAAGTTGAGTCCCAGATTTGTAGGTCCATTTGAGGTGTTATTAGCGCATAGGTGAGGTTGCATATAGGTTGGCCTTACCTAAGGATATGGGTGGATTACATGACGTATTCCACGTCTCCTATCTGAGGAGAGCAGTCAAAGATCCAAATCAGGTGATCAGTACTACGGATGCGCCAATTGAATCAAATCTCAGTATCAGTATTTTGCCAGTCAGGATTGAGGATTCGAGGATTAAGAAGCTCAGAAACAGAGATATCTGTATAGTTAAAGTCTTTTAAATGAATTATGGTCGACCAGAGTATACTTGGGAAAGAGAGGACGAACTCCGTAGCAATAAAGACTATGCGTTTCTCTTTGATTCTGGTACGTTTACAATTTTTGAGTATGAAAATTTATTAGAAGGAAAGATTTATAACATCCCAGATTTTGACGTCGCGCTTAAATTAATTTCAGGGCCCGATCGCGAGCTTAATTAATCGAGTCGGCGGAGTGTGAAGGTAACATTCATTTTAAATAACACTCCCTAGTGATAGTGTATTAGCTTATTATAATAATGATAAAAATTAAATAACAATAGTAATGATAAAAAAAAAATGGGATTTCCCCCCTATACCGGTTAACGGTTATTGAACCGCAGCCTTTATACCGCGCCCCTCCATCCCGATAACCCGCACTCCCTCTCATCGCGAAAAGGAAAACCGCAATCCGCAGCGTTTCCGTCACTCGTAATTGCTCGCGGGAAGCGTCGGAGCACCGGGTGCCCAGATCGACATCCCCTTCCTCGCCGGAAACCAGCGTCGGTTTCTCCTTCCTCCTTTGTAGCCCTAGCTGATCTCCTTCTTCCTTCTAAGTACTTCAGACGGGAGTTCCTTAACCCTAGCCGGGGGAAAAGTTTGGTAGCAGTGCTTTTGATTTCGGTGAGCGGATTTTTGGTCATTTCTCCTTATATTCTAGGGTTTCTCCATTCCTATATTGTGGCTACACCCTTATACTTTGAATTTCAGATTTTTGGGGGTCGTTGGAGTAAGGGATTGGAGAAGTTCTTAGCAGTCAGATCTTTTGAAAAGGAACGTCATGTCACTTCGACGCGTGTACGAGCGTCGAAGCGCCGTTGTAAGAAATTCGACTCATTTTAGTCCAGCAGTTCAGATTATATTAATTCATGTATTAAAAATGTTGGTATATGCACTTAGATTTACAAGTTTCTACAGTTAGAACCAGGTCAAAGGGGTAGGTATACGCTTAGGCTTAATTTAGCCGAATCAGTATCATGAAAATCCTAAGCCCGGTGTATTTAACTAAAGTCCTACTCCGTGTTTGACTCACTGAACACTAGTCTAAGTGAAATTCAGGGAAAAGTGGCGAGGAAGGATTACCCTCGCGATTCTGGTGGAGGCACACCACCGTATTTCCAGGGCCAGTAAGTCACCACTCGTATTTCAAACTCAGGGTCGATGACCCTTATTTCAGATTTAGAACTCCTCAGATAGGAGTCTGTGTTCCATTTGAGGGACACCCAGTTCAGGGCACCATCAAGTTTGTCACTCAGAATGCAGTTTCTAGTTGTGCACAGTCGTCCTTAGTGACATGAGTTAATAAAAAGTCAGTGAAACGGGTTGAAACTTACAACGGATATAACTTCAGAAATCAACGATTTATACAGATATGAAAAGAGTGTGTCAGATCACACGATAGGTTGAATTCATGTCAGACCATGACTTCAAGTGTCGCGTTTAATATTAGAATAGTTATACACTTTTAAATTCAAGTATTACTCACCTAATATTCTCTTTAAGTGTTGCTGGAGAGAGTAGTTTTTCTTACTCTTCATTGGGCCTGACTCATTTGAAACTTGTTTTTACAGGGGGCTCAGGTCAGGGGATCCGCTTAGGATAGGCGGCTCAGACTTCAGTCATCAGTTTGTTCAGTTGTATCACTGTTGTTATAATTTGCTTATATTTACATACATTTGTATTTGTTGTACTTCACCCGTGTTTTTGTTATATCAGTTATTCCAGTTTGAAGGTAATTCAATCCCAAGTGATATATTTTTAGTTTTAGTTGGTTCTGTGGATTCAGCTTGACAAGGTACACTTTTAACCATAGAATTACTTCACTTTTCCGCTGTAAGTTTCTTTTTTAGCACTTTCATTACTTTTACCTGCTTTATACCATTTTATATATCGTTACTTAGTTTACTTACTTTCGCGGACCCGGCCGGACTGTTGATTCCTGTTAAACTTAGTTGGCGGTTACAGTGATGAATTACGTATTACTACCATTTCTCTCCGTGACAAACCAAATTTTGTTGAATGGGTTCACTCAGTTCGTCGTATGCTGCAAACTAAAGGTCTCATTCATCACCTGACAAAGCCTCCTCCCACTGAACCTACTGACGAGTGGATCCGAGACGATGGGCGTGTCTAATCTTGGCTTCTTAATTCTCTGGACACTGAGCCGTATCGAATGACCATGTATCACGAGACGGCTCATGCTATATGAACGGACCTTCATTCTCTCTACTCCGGGAAGGACAGTCTTCGACACTTATTCGACATTCTTACCGATATTCAGTCCCTCGACCCTGGAGCTACTGGTGACTTGACGTCCTTTGTTGCAAAGGCTAAAACTCTTGTGGAGGCTAGGATCCATCATCAGCCACCCACCACGGACTTGGTTACTCAACGACATCAGAAAGAAGCAGTTGGGATTGCTATGATGATGACTCGTGTTCCACCACATCTTCATAGTGTCCGCGCTCATATCCTATCTTTCGATGTTACTTTGTCCCTCTCAGACGTTTGCTCGATGCTTCTGAAAGTTACCCCTCCACCAGATGCTCCGCCTCTCTCTCCAGATCTCCTTCAGCAACCTGTGGCTACTCTTGCTCCTTCTACTCGCGGTCACCCGGCTCGTGGTGGTCGCCAGTCTCGGGGACGAGGTCGTGGTGGTCTCACTCTCTTCAAGTGCTCTCACTGCGGCAGGGATGGTCATTTGGAGACCACTTGCTACCGCAAGCATGGTCTGTCCCCTCACCTTGCTGCTTCAGCTAGTCCCACACCTCCCTCTACCACTAATGAGGATATTGCTGCTCTACGTGCTCAACTCCATCAGCTTCAAGGGGTAGTTAGTCGCTCCTCTGGTTCAATGGACTCAATTTCAAATGATGGTATATCTTGTCTCTCACACAACTCTTACTGGATTGTGGATTCGGGTGTTACGCATCATCTCTCTCCGCAAAAGCCGCTTAAATACTTAGATTCTGCTTATCCCAAGTTCATCACTATGGCTAATGGTGACACGCTCCCGGTTTCTGGCACAGCTCATCTGCCTCTAGTCGTGTCCAAAAGGCCCGGGCCCAGTGGGGCGGCCCGAGCCCGGCCCGGCGAAAGCCTGATTCGGCCCGGCCCGGAAAAAGCCCGATCCGGGCCGAGGCCGGGCTCAGGGCCCTTACAGGGCCCAGATTTTGGGGGCTAGCCCGGGCCGGGCAAAGCCCGAATTTCGGGTCGGCCCTGGCCCGGGCGAAGCCCGGCCCAAGCCCACAGGTCGGCCCTGCCCTGCTGGCTTCCAACGGCTCTTAGAGCCGTTGGAAGCAGCCAGCAGCTGCTGCTGCTGACAGCCGACAGGGCTGGCTGCTGTGGCTTAGGGCCTAGGCCCTAGGCCATTTAAAAATAAATAAAAAATTATATATTTTTTTAATTTAAAAAAAAATAAAAAAAACTATAAACCCCCCCCCCAGCCCCCTACCCGACCCCCTTTCTCTCTCCTTCACTCTCTCTATCTCACCTACTCTCTCTCTCTCACTTACTCTCTCTCTTTCACTCACTTTCTCTCTCTCTCTCACTTACTCTCTCCCTCTCTTACTCTCTTAGACTCTTACTCTCTCTCTCTCTCGCTACATGGCATCGTCCTCAACGGCGGCGGCGTCGACTCAAAGCACGGTCGAAGTGGTGGAGCATAATCGGAGGGCGCCCGTCTGGGAGCATTTCGACAAGGATAAAGTCGGCGACGAATTCAAGGCGCGGTGCAAGTTATGCTCAAAGTTGTTAACTCTTACCGGCAACTCAACACTAGCGAGACACATTAAGTCGTGTTTTGCGAAGCAAGCTCCCGAGTCTAGTCAGGGACAAATATCAGCATCAGGACAAATTTGGACGTACGATCAAGCAAGACAACGAGACCTACAAGTGAAAAACGTCATCAGACGTGGGTTGCCATTCAGTCATTACGACAACGATGAGACGACGGAGTACATACACGAAGGGCTTCAGCCCAAATATCAACAGGTAAGTAAATCCACTATTAGACGAGGCGCACTTAAATTATATTTTGATGCAAAACAAGATTTAATACAAAATTTTGAAACTTTTGAGGGACGTGTGAGTTTAACGCGCGACGTTTGGAGTAGTAGCGTAAAGGTATGATTATCTTATATTTGTATCACGGCTCATTGGATCGATCCCGTTTCATGGGAGTTAAATAAGCGCGTAATATATTTTGAAGGTTTTGAATTTCCGCACAGGCAAGACTATATATTCGGTAATTATTAAATGTTTGCGTGAATTTAAAATAAAAGATAAAATAATGAGTCTTTCTTTTGATAATGCTAGTAATAACAACATCGCGGTAGAGTGGTTAAAACATGAATTAAAACCAATGCTCAACGATGCGTTTTTTCACACTCGATGTGTCTGTCATGTTTTAAATTTAGTGGTACAAGATAATTTAGAAGCTATGGAACCATATGTTGAAAAAATTCGGATTATGCTTAGATTTATTTATTGTACCAAACAACGAAGTCAAGATTTTCGAAAATTTGTGATCGCACAAGGTCAAAAATATTTGAAACCTCAATTTGATATGCCTGTAAGATGGACCTCAACATATAAAATATTAAAAAGAGCGTTTCAACAAAAAATACTTCTTATGAAATATTACACTGTGACAAATAATCATGATTTAACTGATAACGATTGGGACGTATTATTACATTATATAGATTTATTAAAATGTTTTTATAGGGCGACTATTTTTTTATCTGACGTGTATTATCCTACTAGCTCGTTAGTAGTTAAAAATTTTGTAAATATCGCACAAAAACTTAACTATTTTAAGCAACACTCCGGATGACTTCCTTTAATTAAAGTAATAGAAGATAAATTTTTAAAATATTATAAAGAAATGCCTCCTGCATTTTCATGCGTCGCCGCTTTAAACCCGTTATTCGTTGTAGACGGCGTAGAAAATTTGATAAATGAAATTAACGTTCTTAGACATAAATTTAAGTTTCGATAACGTTGACGACGTTGGTACTACTAAATTTAATTCTGTTTTTACCGAATGTTTTAATTATTACGACAACTTATATGACTCACGACCCCGAGAAGAAATAACGCAACCTAGGACAAAAGATTCTTTTACAAATAAAATTTTAGAATTAGCTTCTATGAAAAAAAAACACGCACATCGAGTAGTTTAAACGAATTAGGATTGTATACGAAAACGTAATTTCGTGATTTTATGATTACGGAAGAGATCGAAAACTTCAATATCTTAAAATGGTGGAAATTTAAAGCTAATACTTATCCTATTTTGGCATGTATGGCCCGTGATTTACTAACAATTCAAGCTAATACAGTAGCTTCGGAGTCCGTTTTTTCTCTTAATGACAGGATTTTGAACAAGCGGAGAAGCCGACTAAATGAAGAATCACTGGAACTATGCATCTGCTACAAGGATTATTTGGATGATACGAAGAGAAAACAACACATTTCAGCGTTGGAGGAGAGCTCGAAGGAAATTGAAAAGGAGATGGACAACCTGAATTTGTAAAAGTGTAATTTTCTTTTTTATTATTATTAAAAATAATAAATTCCATTTTTTTCCTAATTTTATTTTGTAAAAGTGTAATTTTAATTTTAAAAATTTAAATATTAATAAAAAAAATTTATTCGATTTTTTATTTCAGATTTTTTAAATTTTAATATTTTAAATAAAATTATTTTTTAAAAAAATAACAAGGGCCCGGCCCGGGGGGCTGGCTAGGGCCCCTTCCCGAGGCCAAAGCCTGAGCCCGATAAAGGAAGGGCCCGGGCTCGGCCCGGTTTGCAAAAGCCGGGGCCCGATCGGGCCTTTTGGACACGGTTATCTGCCTCTTACTTTTTCCCTCTCCTTATCTTCAGTTTTTCATATTCCAGGATCCTCTTTCAATCTACTTTTTGTTAACCGTCTTACACGGGACCTTAATTATTATGTAACTTTCTCACGCTCTTCCTTTGTTATGCAGGATCGACTAACGCAGAATATACTTGGTAGGGGGCGACTGTCTTGGGCATGCTCCTCTTCCGATTCTCAAGAAAGCTCTTCCAACTGTTCCACTTCAGGAGTTTTTTTATGAATCATGTATTTTTGGCAAACAACACCGTGTATCTTTTACTTCTCCTTGTACTTGAAGCGATACCCCTTTATCTTTAGTGCATTCTGATATCTGAGGACCATATAAGATCCCTAGTGTTTTTGGTTATCGCTATTTTGTAACATTTATTGATGATTACTCGCAGGTTACTTGTTTGTACTTCATGATCGTACCGAACTCATCTCCACGTTCCGTACGTTTCTTACGGAAACTAACTCGTAACCAGTTTTCAACGTGTGTAAAAATTCTCCGTACTGACAATGCTCGTGAGTATACTGGTCGCACATTCTCCAATCTGTGCGCCGAGTTTGGTATTATTCATCAGACTTTCTGTATCTATACCCCTCAACAGAATGGTGCAGCGGAATGGAAAAATCGTCACCTCCTTGATGTTATCAGATCTCTCATGATCCAAATGCAGGTTTCTCCTCTTTACTGGAAATTTGCGGTTTCCACTGCTTGTCACCTCATCAATCGCATGCCCTCGTCTATCCTCCACTTTGTGGCTCCCGTCACTCTCCTTTACCCATCCAAGGCTCTCTTCTCTCTTACTCCTCGTGTGTTTGGATGTACATGTTATGTCTATCACCTTGGTCCTCTAAATGACAAGTTAGCCCCTCGTGTTACCAAAGCTATGTTTGTTGGGTACTCTCGCACTCAGAAGGGGTATGTCTGTTATTACCCTACCACGGGGAAGGTGGTTGTCTCTGCTGATGTCTTCTTTCATGAAAACCAACCATATCACATCAGTCTTACTGATCCTCTTCTTCCTCCTCCGCTACCTCGACCCACAGTTCCAGTTACGTCCCCGCTTCCACCCCTTCTACCTACTCCTCAACTTCCAATTCCTACACCACCACCAGTCCCCTCCAAACCTCCTATCATTCAGGTTTACACTCGTCGTACTCCACGTCCAGATGCCCTACAGCAGCTTCCCTCTACCGATGTATCTTCGCGGCTTGTTGATTCGGCATCACCCTCGACGGCTCATCCCTTGGCCAATTATGTCTCTTTACATCGGCTCTCTCCACCGCTTCTAACATTTGCTCTCTCTCTCTCATATCTATACCTAACTCTGTGCAGGAAGCTCTCCAGCATCCGGGGTGGCGTGCAGCCATGGATGAAGACATGACTGCCCTATGGGATAATCAGACTTGGGAACTTGTTTCTCTTCTTCCTGGCAAAAGTTGTGTAAGTTGCAAGTGGATCTTTATAATCAAGCATGCGGCGGATAGGACGGTTGATCGCTTGAAAGCTCGGCTTGTGGCAAGAGGTTTTACTCAACAATACGGCCTTGATTATGATGAAACCTTCTCCTCTGTCGCAAAATTAAATTTGGTTCGAGTTCTGCTCTCCTTAGCTGTTCATCGTCAGTGGTCTCTTCATCAGCTGAACGTGAAAAATGCATTTTTGAATGGTGATATTCTTGAGACTATTTACATGCATCAACTGCCCGGGTTTGAGGCCACGGGGGAGTCTCGTGTATGTTTGCTTCGAAAATCTATATATGATCTCAAACAGTCTCCTCGAGCGTGGTTTGAGAAATTCAGCAAGGTCGTTCGTGAGGTTGGTTTCAAACGAAGCTCCGCATATTTCTCTCTTTTCACTCGTCACCAATCAACCGGGACTGTAATACTACTGGTTTATGTGGATGATATTTTGATCACGGGCGATGACTCCGCTGGGATACAACATGTTAAGCAAAATTTAAATTCTGTCTTTCAAATCAAAGATCTGGGAAACCTTTGGTATTTTCTTAGACTAGAGGTTGCACGGCGACCTGATGGCCTTGTCTTATCCCAGGGCAAGTATTGCATTGACCTTCTGCAGATGCTGGCCTCTCAGGGTGCAAACCTGCGGAGACCATGTTGGAAGTCAACCACAAGTTATGTGCTCAAGGATCTGAGTCTGACTCTCTACTTCCAAATCTGGAATACTATCGGCGTCTTGTGGGAAAATTGATATACCTAACTGTTACAAGACCAGATATCTGATTTGCGGTTGGAGTGGTCAGCCGCGTTATACACACTCTACAGGTTTCTCATCTTCAGGCAGTGGAACGCATTCTAAGATATCTGAAGACTGCTCCTGGACAAGGACTTGTCTATAAACCATCTTCGGAGCTTTCTCTTATTGCTTACTCTGATGCGGATTATGCGGGCTCGCTGGACGATCGACAATCTACAACTGGTTTCTGTAACTACTTTGGAGGAAATCTTATCACATGGCGGAGTAAGAAGCAGCCGGTGGTTGCTCGCTCGTCTGTTGAGGTTGAGTACCGTGCAATGACGGTTGTTGTATCAGAACTAACCTGGCTTGAAATTCTTCTTATGGATTTGGGAGTTAAATTATCCTCACCTTCAACTTTATTCTGTGACAGTCAGGCTGTAATCCATATTGCGAAGAATCTTGTGTTCCATGAGCGGATCAAACATATTGAAATTGACTGTCACTTCGTTCGAGAAAAGGTTCAATCGAAGATGCTAAAGCTTGAGCATGTTCCTGCTTCTGGGCAAGTTGTTGGCATTCTTACCAGGGCATTACCTCGAAAATTGTACCATCGGTTCCTGTCCAAGCTTGGTGCCTACGACTTGTATGCTCCAGCTTGCAGGGGAGTGTTAAAGAATATGAGGGAAAACGATGTAAAATTCCATGTATAAGGCTCATCTATTGGCCCGCTTATTCTTTTTTCTATTAGTCCCACGTCTCTTGTATAAGATTCTTTCTTCTTCTCTTCTCCTATATATTTGTATCTCTCTTGTATTTGGCTATGACAAAGTATATACAAGGTTTGGCTCTAAGTTTCTACACACCCACTGCATGTAAGACATATCAAAACATCAAAATATTGATCAATATCTTCCCAATTTTAGGTTAGCCACTCATAGTAGTCCTAAAAATACCACTTTCCATGCAAATATTTAGTATTTAATTGGTAGATGCAAGAATTTTTTGACATATTTTTTCTGCAAAAATGCCCCACATGATCTTAGCCATCTAACAAAACATAACGTGTCGTCCAATTCTGGGCTCCCTGGGGGTGATAATACATGCCATCACAATTAGATTGACACCTTATCAATAAGCATATAACACATCAATGAAAGGAGAAAGGATCTTAGTCCCAGTGATAATACCTAGTTTTGCTAGCTTCCAATGAACACGATCATATATTGGACCAAAAGAAGGTAGTCAGTTCCATTCAGCTGGAAAGTTCTCTTTATATTAGAAACTCGGCACATATTTTAAATTTAATAATGAAAGAGAGCATCAAGGAGATAGATCACAACATAGTTCAAATATGTGATGCAGTTAGGTCTATTATTTCATCTCCACAATACCTAAAATTGTTTAATGGTTTAAAATTAGGTGATCAAGGCTATCTTTGGATTGTGTGACGAGGTTGAATTCTAAGCATCATATGCCGAAAAGGGCTATACAACACAAAGAAATTTGTAAAGGTTTAATTTTGTGGAGAACTTCAAATATCCGCCTAAAGAAAATGATTGGTCTATTGCTCCAGAATTGCGCAATTTTTTAGAGGTTTTTGATGACTCAACTAATATATTTTTGACCTAGTACTCCAACAACTAATTTGTATTTTTTTCAAGTTTGGGTCAAATGCATTTGAAAATGAATTGAAATTCTTTACTTATTTTAAAGAAGGAAGTGGCGTGGCTATGACCCGGAGCCGGTTCGGCGTTGTTTATCATCGGAAAGGGCCTAAGATTATGGAGACTGAACCCACCGGTTCAGTCTCGCCATCCTCCTAAGTGAATCGAGCAGGCCCAGCCGGTCTACAGCTGGGTATATGGGGGGTGCGGCGGCACTCCTAGGGCATCGAAGAAGAATAATCGCAGGTATTTTTCCCGTTTTTACCGTAGGAGTAGCGTAACCTATCATCTGGTATCAGAGGATCGAACCTCCCCCGTTGAGCATGGCGACCCATAGAACACGCCTCACGGCGCTGGAAGAGGGGCAACAGAGCTTACGGGAGTTAATGGAAGCGTTGAAGCAGGACCTCGCACAGAAGCTCAGCGACGGTGAGGACATCTCAGCCGCATCGAGAAGGCGTCGGATCGCGACAAGGGGTTAGCGTCGGAGGTTGTTGTTGATATCGGCGGAGCTGGAGGGGATTCCGCCGACCGGAGGAATGCGACGTGGATTTCACCGACTGCAGGGGATGGCGGGCTCGATGGGCAGCGCGGGGCTAATGGGGCCATCGTTCCCGGCGAACGAGCCCAGGGCCACCAGCCGCGCGGCGTCTTGGGGCCCGACGAAGGCTCTGGGGGTTTCCGCGGCTTCACCAGTGATTCGGGGGGCTTCCACCAGCAACGACAAGTTTGGCGAGAGGATAACCGGAACCCGAGGGAGGCGGAGGCAGGAAGAGGAGGTGGTTAGTACTACCGGCAGCCTCATGTGAGTTGGGGGTAGGAGAAGGGAGCAACGGAACTAGCCCGGGAGGGCGCGGGGGCGTTCGAACCCCACACAAAGGGGAAGGAGAGGCACTGGCGGAGGACCACTAGGGTCGGGGGGCCGTCATGCAAGGCTGGGGAAGACCGATGGAGAATGGTGGAATGTGGAATCAAGTCTAGGGACAACCTCCGGATTTTACGGAGGTGTGGGCACCGCAGCAACACCGCCCGCCAGTGCACCCCCGACTGACGAGGATGGAGTGTTCCAAGTACAAAAACGAAGACCCGCTAGAATGGATCGAGAGAGTCGAGATGTTTTTTGAGTATCAGGAGCTTCCCAAGCACCAGTGAGTGCACATCGCTTCTTTTCACCTTGAAGGGGATACCTATCAGTGGCTGAGCTGGTGGACGAAGCAGCGACACTACCCCACATGGGAGGAATTCTGCAATGGGCTCCTCGTGAGGTTTGGGACGGCCGAATAAGAGGACTTCGACATGATGCTGAATAAGCTGAGACAGACATGACCAACAATGAGTATAAAAATGAGTTTGAGAGATTAGCTAACCGGGTGCAGTGGACAGAGAAAGCGCTACTGGGATGCTTTATGGTCGGACTCAAGGAGAAAATCAGCGATGAGGTGCAGGCATTTCAGCCCAGGAGCATAGCGCAGGCCATCGGAATGGCACGGTTGCAGGAGGAGAAACTGGAAAGACGCAAGGCAGCCTCAACCTACTGTTGGGGCAGCAAGGAAGGAGAATTGGGAACGGCTAAAGGAATCAGCAACTCATCCTTCCAGAAGGAGGCAGCGGTAAAGCGATTTTCATGGCAGGAGATGCAGGATCGGCGGACCAAGGAGCTATGCTACACTTGCGATGAGCAATTTGTTCCCAGACACAAGTGTAAGGTGGTTTAGGTTTACATGCTACAAGAGGAGGAGGAACCCGAGGACAGTTCGGTTGAGGAGAGGGAGGTCCTCGATTTGGAAGAGATTGGAGTATTCGTTCATGCTTTAGAGGGGGGAGGGCAACCCTCCACAATGAGGATGACAGGGAAGGTGTCGGATCAAAAAGTTGTCATATTGATGGATAAAGGGAGCACCCACAACTTCATCAACATCGAGGTCGACAAGAAATTAGCCATCTCACCAACGGAGGACAAGGTATTCAAGGTGCTCATAGCAGACGGAAATCTCCAACAGTGCACGGGGGCAGTGAGAAAGGTGGCACTCATGATACAGGGATTCAGGTGTTATGTGGACTTGTATATACTGCTGGTCCGGGGATCAGATATCGTGTTGGGAGTGCAGTGGTTGAGGCAACTGAAATTAGTTATGAACGATTGGGAGAACATGACCATCGAGTTCACACATAAGGGGAAGAAGCACGAGTTGCAAAGCAATACGGGCCCTTGGGTGAGAGAAGCCACTATCTTATCTCTATAGAAATGGGTTGAGCAGGACTACCCCATAACTTGGGTCCTGACCAGCGGAGACTCTGGGGAAGGGATTACATAAAAGTTGCACAAAGTCTTGGGAAGATTCGATGAGGTCTTTGAGACACCAAATGGGTTGCCACCACCGCGCGCATGCGAACATCAGATCGTGATCAAGGAGGGTGCAGAGTCCACCAGTGTCCGACCATATAGTTATCCCCACATACAGGAGGAGATTGAGAGATGCGTTCGAAAATGTTGTGGGCAGGGACCATTTGATACAGCACAAGTCCTTTTTCTTCCCCGGTCCTATTGGTGAAAAAGAAGGATGGAATGTAGAGATTCTGCATAGATTACAGAGCTCTCAACAGGGTCACAGTTAAAGACAAATTCCTGATTCCAGTCATTGACGAGCTTTTGGATGAATTGCATGGAGTCCAGTATTTCACAAAGCTGGACTTGCAGTCAAGGTACCATCAAATCCGCATGCACGAGGGGGACGTAGAAAAGACAACTTTTCAGACACATGAGGGCCACTACAAATTCCTTATGATATCTTTCGGGTTAACAAATGCGTCGGCTACCTTTCAAGCGGTTATGAACGAAACATTCAGGTCGTGGTTGCGGAAGTTTGTGTTGGCCTTCTTCGATGATATCCTTATATACAGTCCGAGTTTGGAGGCACATATGGAGCACCTGCGGATGGTGTTGCGAGTTCTCAGGGAGCAGAGATGGTACGTGAAGAGGACGAAGTGCTCTTTCGGACAACAGGAGATGGAGTATTTGGGTCACCTGGTGAATAGAGAAGGGGTTCGACCGGACCCAAGGAAGATCCAGAGCATGACGGAGTGACCCACGCTGACCAATAATCAAGATGTTGCAAGGATTCTTGGGGCTAACGGGCTACTACTGGAAATTTGTGATGGACTACGGGAAGATCGCTAAGCCGCTGATGGCATTACACTGGAAGGGGAAGTTTGATTGGGGAATGGATGCGGAGTTAGCATTCCAAGCACCGAAGGAGGCAATGGTGATGACTCAGGTGCTAGCCTCACCTCCGGCCAATCATGGTGACAACTCAGGTGCTAGACTCCGATGCGGATTTGATATATTATTTTACTATGTTTGCATTTATTTTTAGGTATTTGGGTGGCGTCACCTCCGGCCAATCATAGTTGTTGATGTGGGATGCTCTAATCCTTATTTTATTATAAATAGAGGTGTTAGGGCTGATCTAGGCATTGCAGAATTTGGTGAAAAGAAATATCGGATTCCAGCGATCAAGCCACGGTGCCGACTCCGTAGAACCCTAGGTGACGACTCCTAGTGTCTATCTTCCTCCCCAAGGTATCCCCTAACCCTAGCCCTCTTTTCCCCCTCCCAACTCCCTCTCGCAGCCCCCAGATAGCCCCCAAATCATTCATCCATTTGTTGTCCAGAGAATGCAAAGTCTTTTTCATTTCACTGTTTAATAATGAAATGGACTATTCATCTTTATAGTTTCCCAAGCCCTGTGCCACCGCTGGTCCCTCTGCCCTCCCAACAAACCGTTGCTTCCCTGTTGTTGTGCCGCTTCCCCAAACCCTTCCAGCGAGCCGCCTAGCCACCCCCTATCCCCTCAACCACCGCCAGCCTCTCCTCCAGCAAAACAACCGTCGGCCGCCCCTCCTAAACCCCTCCTGCACCGCCAGTCTCCCCCCTTTATTTCCCAGCAGTCGGCCTGAATTCCAGTCACCAATCTAGACTGCCACTAGCCATCCCCTTTGTGGAACCACCTCCAAACAACCTCAATTTCCAGATCAGTACAGATCTGGAAATTTCATCCCCTGATACGCAATTCCCTCCACCAGTTCATCATTTCCTAGCACCGATTCGTTACCACCTCATTGGATCTACCCACCCCCGCCCGGATCTCTTTCTACGTGGCACTATCTATCCATTTCCGGCCCATTTTCATCTTCCGCCGCCGAGGACAGCCACCTCCATTATTTTCACCCCGTCAGTCCCACTCTCGATCGCCGATCCACGCATGTCATATATGGTAAGTCGCCAAATCAGCCCCGAACGGGCTCAAAACTCGTCATCGTCTCTACTCCGCATCACTACCTAACAGAGCACGCGGAAGTCGTGGAGTCCTTCGCTGGAGTGGTGGCAAATCTCGATGGGGGAGGAGTCGTTGAAGTCCGTCAAAGTAGGTTCGGGCGGTAGTGGCTCTTCTGGTTAACGGAGAAACAAAATGGATTTCATTACTCTGTAATTTTTCGGCTACTCTTCTTCATAGTAGAAGGCTAATAATAAAGGGCAGAGTGGCAGAATTTGGTTTTTTCTTCTTTTCTTTTTGTATTTCTTTCCATTTATTTTATCTTTTATTTCCATTCTTTCGGATTGATTGTATTCATCACAGCGGTATTTCAAAATTTAACTATTTCCTAATTATCATTCATTATGATTGATTGTCAATGAGGAATGGTTTGGATTTATTTTTCAATTTGAGTTATTCTCCAATTAATCTTATGCGTCCTTAAATAACTTAAGCTTGTTTTTTTTGTCCTACAACAACGCTCAAACCCTTATCCCACTATAGTGGGGTCGGCTATATGGATCTTTTGGCGCCATTGTGCCCTATCTTTAGTTATAATCTCACTAATGACTAAGCACGACATGTCTTTCCTTATAATTTCATTCCAAGTCTTTATTGGTCAACCCCTCCCCCATTTAAGATGCCTAGTGACTAAACACTCATAACTCCTAACAGGTGCCTCTAATGGTCTCCTTTGTACGTGTCCAAAACATCTTAGTCAAGCTCCTCGCATCTTCTCTGCAATTGGTGTCACTCCTGTCCTATCATTGATACATTCATTCCTATTTTTATCATGTCTCATGTGTCCACGCATCCACCTAAGCATTCACATCTCAGCAACTCCCAATTTTTTTAACTTATGCGATAGCTTTTTTGACCGAGATTTTACTCTCTAGGTTGTGAGCATTCAAGACCGCTAATGCTTGGGCACACATATATGACTGTGGTGACGCTTGACATAAAACATTGTTTCGAAGAAATAACCTTCGTGACCGCACCTACCCAAACATTACCTATATTTTTCATAATTATAATCACAACCACCAACGCTCGCTCGTGACTCTCCCAAAAGGATTATAAAAGTATAACACTTCAACCTGTAGTTGGAAGTAATGTAGGGCACTTTACAACAAGACGAAACGTGCCAGAAGTTTACTAGAAAGAAAGCACTCAGACCACTGGTGCATACTTTTTCTATTTCCTATGCATACCTGAGAATCTGATAATTGAAAGGTCCCATTAACACCACTCCCTTTCCTTCACAGGCATGCGATCATAAGGAAAATATCAAAAATGCTTCTTTAATGATTCAAAACAAAACCAAATTCATTATCTTATGTAAAAAAAAAGGAAAAGTATCCTATAAAACCAACTTGCAAATTGTACCAAGGCGTATGAGAAGAGGGATAAGAATTAAATAAATTTTCATTTTATTTCTACCTGATTAAATGATAAACAGTCAATGGCAATCTATGCTCTTCTAAAATTCTAGAATTAATCTAAAATATACAAGAAGATATAAATTATACCTGTGTGCTTAAAATAGCTACAGTGGATGTCCGAGCATGAAGACTCACCGGGCCGAAGCAGCACTCCATTTTCTGAAAGAAGCATGAGCCACCAAAACAAATAAATAGATGATGCGGTTTCCTGTCCCGCAGGAGAAACTTAGCTACACCATTCCCAACCTGAACGACCTTGGATCCTCGAATTTTAATATCAGCAAAACTTTAGGATTAACAGCCGGAGGATCTGTTTAAGCAAAAAAAGGGTTCATGCGGTTCATCGTAATCGAGCTGCCAGTTGCTCCTGCTCGCCGGAGGCGCCGCCATTGACACCGGAAAAAGGCCTCGTCGTTTCGGCTCGCCTCCCTCCATCGTTCCGAGAAACACTGTATCGGGTTATGTAGTAGACTGAAAGGAATAGGGCACAGAATCCCCTCTTTCTCGCCCGCTAGGACGCCCGCTCCTTCAAAACCCTACGCGCCGGGAACTGGCGCAGACGAAGTGTGAGTCGGTGAGAGGAAGAGGCATATAGCCTGGAATCCGAATGTCCACATACAGGCGCACTGCAAGGAAGATGAACCCAATTTGGCTATTGGATAGAGGGACAACATAGCGTCGCGCCCGGAGGTAGGACTCGCTGCCGATGTCGTTTTTGCTGAGAGGAAACGAGTGGTGAGAGTGTTGAAAGAGGAGGAGGAAAATGGCGCCCGATTCATCGATCTGCAACACGACGGTGCAGGATTCAACGATGAAAGACGAATTCGAGGAAGAGATTGGCGGTGATGGGGGTGAAGCAATTGAGAGCAGCAGGTGTAGAGAGCGTAGCTTTAAGAACGTGCATCAGTAAATTATTTCCTTGTTCATTAGTTTTAGCAATAAAAATGTGACAAAACCTGGCTCTGCTCCTATGATCAATCGCGATAGTGCATAGGGCCTCTATGTCCCGTGTGATATTATTCAAATCACGATATTGTCTCGACGCCGCAGAGCTGTTTTTTTGCCGCGTGAACATAATTTTGTGAGGGATGAGAGGAATACATTTTTTTTATTATAGATAAATGAATTTGTTTATATGTGATTATAAGAGCACATTTTTTAAATAAAAAAATATATAATTTTAAAAAATAGAAAAAAATTAGAAAGAAGAGATAAAATAGGAAATTGAATGTTTAATAATATGACGTTTTTCGAAGATACCATTAAATAATAATTAATCAAATAATAAATTATTAAATAAATGCAAATTCAGGCATAATGAGAATTGAATCAATAACTATTAAGAGACATCGGCATATCTAACTGAGGAAGCCTCATTCGAATTTTTCTTGTTGATTTTCTTTTGACAGATTTCGGAAGATACCCTCCTGAAATTGGAAACAATAAGGCTTTGTTTGGTTTGGCGTTTTTTTTAGGTAGAGGGAGGGCTTTCGGAATCAGAGGAGGGAGGTCACGGTTGGAATCCTTCCGTTTTCCTTCATTTCTCATGCCACGGCGGGTGCAAACGGAGCAAACGCCGACGGCAGCCATTTGGTTACCCGCCGTGCGGCGGCGTTTACCGCGAACGGAGAGCTCCAAACGCTGCTCCAAACGAAGCCTAAGAAGGAGATGCTTGAAGCTCAGACCTAATTTCGCTTACTTTCAAGTAACAATAGTTAGAAAGCATATGAATTTATTTTATTGAGTATACCTTTCTATTATTCTCTTATTAATATAGATTTTTCTTACATGTTTTTATAGTCACCGTGTAGAATACATTCTATTTTACTTACATTCGATGGAATTCAGAGGAAGGACGAACCAGCTGGCTTTGGCGAAAGCTTTCCGACCCAAAGGCATGGAGCTTGAAAAGGAAGAATTGAAGCCTGGAGTTGATGTTGCGGTCTGCCTAGGTTGAAGAAGATGAAGAGCCGATAGGAATTGGAGAGAGAAACCATGCATGGAGCCCATGTTTCGAAAGAGGAAGAGGAGCGAAAGCGGAACCGAATTGCGTGATGTCTAGGACCGATTGAAGTGGGTCGGCCGTCGGATGCAGGGAGACGGAGGCGAGGCGCAAAACACTGCTCTAAATTATGAATATGAAATTAGTAAAGTGCGCCCCTGCATTTTACGGTAACATGCGGGCATCCAACGACCCGCGTGGATGGCCGCACACAACTCAAAGCGAGTACATCTCAGCTCGCTTTGAGATGTGTGTGAACATCCAACGCGGACCGTTGGATGCCCGCACCTTATGGTAAAGTGCAGTGAGTGCACTTTACCTCCTCTGAACCCGTTTATTTCGGGGTTTTGTCCATACTTCGGGAGTTGGTTTTTCGAAAAAGTAGAAAATAGTGAGTGAGATTAAACAGTGACTGGTGTTTGTTTTAGGTGAGGACATATCAGAGTAAATATTGCAAGGCATCTGACGCTATAGAATAAAAGTATGATAAAAGTGAAAATATTGATATATTGTCTTGTATAATAAAAATAAAATCATTTTTATGTAAGGATACATACTGTGTATGTTATTCACAACCTAACCAACAGGTGACAAACAAGATATATAATTTTAGGGGATTGTTAAAGGCAATCTTTATTTAACTAGTGACAGCTCATTGATAATGACAAATCAAGTTTTTACACAAGTAGACCAACTTGTTAATGGCAACTCATTTTTTTTTTTTAAACATAAATTTTATGGAGCTAGGACAAGATGTTAATGGTCACCTCACTGGCGGCGGGAGAGGCGGCAACGGATGAAGAAAAATCGGGATCTAGTGGGTCGGGTGGGACTGGAAGAGGGGGAAAATGGTGCTTGGCCATCTCCTCCAGCTGCAGCGGCGGTGAGAGAGGAGTTGCTGGAGAAGTCGGGCGGCGATCCAGTGGCTCAGGTAGGACTGGAAGAGGAGAAAATGGCGGAGGTCGCTGCACCTGGGTAGGTCGGGTAGGGAGTGAGAAGGAACAGGGTGCTTGGCCATCTCCTCCGGTGGCGGCGGCGACGAGAGAGGAGGCGATTGAACGAAGTCGGGCGGCCACGGCGAGCGGAAGGCGTCGGGCGGCTAGGGCGAGCGGGAGTTATCGGTCAGGGAAAGAGGAAGAATAGGAAATAAATAGGTTGTCATTAGGTTTAAATGCTATACATGAGAAAAAATAGGATTTAATTAAAAAATTTGGGCTGTCACTAGTCAAATAAGGACTGCCTTTAACAATCCCCTAATTTTATCACATAAAGTTTTAAAAAAAGTTGTGTGATGTGCCAAGAGCAAAGACATGACACTATTTGTATAGGCATTGCTCCAAAAACTCTAAAATTGGGTCCAGTCTATGCACGGGTATTGACTTTCTGAAATTGGTTTTGTATTCTCGTGCATAGGGTCCAGTTATGCGCGGGAATTGACTTTCTGAAATTGATTTTGAATTCTAAAATGCCAATTTTGTTGTTTTGCGAGGCGGAATTGCATGAGAATTTACTTTTATGCCAAAACCCACAACATTATGTTTGGCCTAAGAAAGTAAATCGTGAAAACTTAACCTCTTTCCTCGGTCTTACGTTGGTTTTGCGCGTGACGCTACTCTGATATCGCCATTTCGTCGCACTCAGAAGGTGAATTGGTTAGGTCGGCGACTTGGTTAGGGAAGTTGAGAACGGTTGCCGCCACATTTTGTTGTCGATGGCGATGCCATACACCAGCGCAAAACATCTCTGCCATCTAAATCATGGCAAGACAGATCCGCAAACGGTTTTAGGGCTCGCGGATGATCGAAACACACATTCTGGCTGTGGGCATCTACGACGTGAAACGCCATGCACCGGCTTGTTCTTCTCAGTTTTTGTTCTCTTCCAAGGAAGTGTCTGTGTCTTTTCCCACTTTTTCTAATGTATTGGCCAGTTTCCCTTGCTAACTTATATTTGTAGCATATATTTCTTTGAGATAAAGATGAAATCTACCAATGCTTCTTCTAGAATCTCTCATTACAATGGTTGCTTAATTTCTTTCTTATTTAAGATTTACATGTTAATTATCAGATTCTTCCACTCCCACTGGGGGGTGTGCAGAGTGCATTCTTCCACTCCCATTGGGGGTGGTCGTCACCGCCCTTTTGCGACGTGCAAGGCCATTCCCTTCATCCCGTAGCTAGAGATGAAGTTCATGTCCCCGCTAAGAGTTGGAGTCGTCTGAGGAAACCAGTGTGACGACCTGGGCATCGATCCCAAGCGTTGTTACCGGCCTACATCCCAAACACCCCAACTAATCACTGTGCCTATTTTTCAGCAACAATAGGTTGTTGAGCCCGGGTTTCAATCTCGCACCCCCTTGATAAGACGCTCATTCAAAAACCCTCATCACCAACCGAACTGCAGCCCAAGCGGCGATGTGGGTTGTTGAATGAGCACCTTATCAAGGGGGCACGGCCGCACGGGATCGAAACACGACCTCAACAACTTACTATTGCAACTCAGTGTTGGGTTGGCTCATACCCTGTTCATTTGGACCGGGTGCATTAGGAGCAGAAAACAGGTTGCAACGCAGTATTTGAGGTTGCAATCTTTTTTGTGCTGTCTTGAAAGCTGTCCAAATTAAAAACTGTTTTCAAATCTGTCCAAATTAAACAGGTTTTAATTTGGAATGTGCCCCGGTGGTTTTAATTGTGAGGTGGTAATGGGTATATAATATACCCATTATTATATTCCTTTCTCTCTCTCCCATGAATGGTAACCGCAACCCCCCTCCCTGCATTAAAAATCGCAGCCCGCCACCCGCTCTCAAAACCGCAACCGCTCTCGCTCTCTTTCTCTCTCTCAAGGCTTGGTGCAGGAGGCTGCTGCCTTAGGATCTCTTGCCAGAGTCGCCGCTGGAGGAAGACAGCCGCCGGTGTTTGCCGTCGCTGACGTGAAGAGGAGGGCAGCCCGCCATCGCCGTCGCCGTCCGAGTCCAGTCAGTCATTGCCTTGGAAGGAAGGCGTAGACGAGGTTGTTTTAACCCGGCTGTTTGTGGAGGCTGTGGAGAGGAAAAGGTTGCGTTGAGGACGAGCTACACGTTCGTGGCAAGGTCCGGATCCGAACTTGGAGTTTCTCTCCGGTGGTGGCGGTGGTTGCGGTTGAACGTCAGAAGTTGACGTTGAAGGTTCGGTGAACCTTATGCGTCCGTTAGTCGGATTGCAGTCTCAGATCTTCCATTTCCTGCGGATCGTGCGTGTCCGGCGCATCCGCGTGCGTTTCACCGGACGGTTATTTCTTCACTTGTTTCTTCATTGTAATTGATTTATAAATTATATTATAAATTAGCATTGTCTGTGTTCGTGATTTCTCCTGCAATTATTGGTTATCCCATCAAGTGGTATCAGAGCCAGGTTCGGTAGACGACCGTGATTGGACGTTTTAGGAAGGGTTTGACTGCGGTGGTGAACGACTAGGTCCTCTTCCCACTCTTTCAGATCCGACCTTTGAATAAATCAGGCCTTCTAGTTTATCGGGGACAGTCATGGAAGGGAAGAACGCAGTTTTGGACAGATTTTCAGTGGAGAAGTTCGATGGTAGTGGGAATTTTAGCCTATGACAGATTCGAGTCAAGGATATGTTGGTTCAACAAGGTTTGATTCAAGTCTTGCAGGGGCGCGACAAATTATCTACGGCGGTAAAAGATGAGGAATGGAAGGATCTTGATGAAAAGGCCACGAGCACAATCAGGATGTGTGTTGCTGACCAGGTACTCTTCAACATCGGGACTGAAGAGAAAGCAGTCGGGCTTTGGGAAAAGCTTGAGCGACTATACTTGGCAAAATCCGTGACGACAAGATTGTTGCTGAAGCAACGCCTTTATGCGTTGAAGATGTAGGAAGGTGGCAACCTGCAAGAACACTTCAATATGTTCAACGGTCTCCTGAGCCAATTGCATGTGGTTGGCTCGAAGGTAGACGAAGAAGACAAAGCCCTCTTGCTTCTTACCTTGCTCCCAGCGTCATACAAGCACATAGTGACTACGCTCCTGTATGGGAAGGATACGGTGGGGCTGGAAGAAGTCACGTCGGCGCTGTTATCCAGTCAAATGTTAAAGGACCCCACTCCTAGGGGTGACCAGATCTTGGTAGTGCATGAACGTGGGAGGAGTTTTAACAGAGGATCAAGCAGTGCACGAGCTCAGTCGGCGTCGAAGAAGGCAGTGACGTGTTACCACTGCAGACAGGTTGGTCACATTAGGAGAAATTGTCCGCAGCGTGCAAGAAGTTCTGGAACTTCGAAGGATATCCAAGATGCGGGCATGGTGACACTCGACCTGGAAGGAGATGACGGATTTTATTGCGTCACTGAGAGTCAGAGTGACTCTGGTAGCTGGATTTTGGATTCTGGTGCATCGCAGCACATTTGCTCAGATGCGGCGATGTTCAGTTAACTGGGGGTGACGTCTGGGTCGGTCTTTCTGGGTGACGGCTCAGCATGTGAGGTCACAGGGATTGGGACGGTGAACTTACGGATGCATGGTGGAGCTGTGCGTAGACTTGAGCAGGTACACCTGGTACCGAAGTTAGCAGGAATCTGATTTCGTTGGGCAGATTGGACACTGGTGGGTGCAGGTTTGCATCGAGAGGTGGAGTTCTAACGGTGAGGCGAGGGCGCACCGTGCTCATGCGAGCTATGCAGCGCGGTAGTCTGTACCGGCTGATGGGGACCACGATGCGAGGTGGTGCGCCCATGATTTCTGCCGCCGACGGTGTGGATGGTCTAGGTGGTGCAGAGGATCGCCCCTCTAGTAGTCTGACTAGGCGAGTCAGATTCAGCGATCCAGTTGCGTTGACATTCAGGGGTTGAGCCCGAGCAGGGATGAGTCGACTGGAGCAGGTCGGCTGACGCCTCAAGTTCTTGAGGTGGTGCTTCGTGCAGACTGGTGCTTCGTGCAGAACGGTTGCTTCGCGCAGTTGGTGCCCAGTGCAGATGATGCTTCGTGCAGGTGGTGGCGAAACCCGGATATGAGCCAAGGTGGTGTTTGTTGGGTTGGCTCATACCCGGTTCATTTGAATCGGGTGCATTAGGAGCAGAAAACAGGTTGCAACGCAGTATTTGAGGTTGCAACCTTTTTTGTGCTGTCTTGAAAGCTGTCCAAATTAAAAACTGTTTTCAAATCTGTCCAAATTAAACAGGTTTCAATTTGGAATGTGGCCCGGTGATTTTAATTGGGAGGTGATAATGGGAATATAATATACCTATTATTATATATCTTTTTCTCTCACTCTCTCTCCCATGAATGGTAACCGCAACCCCCTCCCTGCATTAAAAATCGCAGCCCGCCACCCGCTCTCAAAACCGCAACCGCTCTCGCTCTCTCTCTCTCTCGGCTTGGTGCAGGAGGCTGCTGTCTTGGGATCTCTTGCCGGAGTCGCCGCTGGAGGAAGGCAGACGCTGGTGTTTGCCGTCGCTGACGTGAAGAGGAGGGCAGCCCGCCATCGCCGTCGCCGTCCGAGTCCAGTCGACCGTTGTCGTGGAAGGAAGGCGGAGACGGGGCTGTTTTAACCCGGCTGTTTGTGGAGGCTATGGAGAGGAAAAGTTTGCGTTGAGGACGAACTACACGTTCGTGGCAAGGTCCGGGTCCGAACTTAGAGTTTCTCTCCGGCGGTGGCGGTGGTTGCGGTTGAACGTCGGAAGTTGACGTTGAAGGTTCAGTGAACCTTGTGCGTCCGTTAGTCGGATTGCAGTCACAGATCTTCTATTTCCTGCGGATCGTGCGTGTCCGGCGCATCCGCGTGCGTTTCACTGGACGGTTATTTCTTCACTTATTTCTTCATTGTAATTGATTTATAAATTATATTATAAATTGGCATTGTCTGTGTTCGTGATTTCTCTTGCAATTATTGGCTATCCCATCACTCAGTTAGTGATGAGAGTTGTTGAATGAGTGCCTTATCAAGGGGGTGCGAGATCGAAACCCGGCCTCAACAACCTGCTGTTGCTGAAAAACAGGCACAGTGATGGATTGGGGTGCTTGAGCTGCGGCCCGGTAACAATGCTTGGGACCAATGTCCGAGTCTTTACAACTAGGAGGCAGGTTGCTCTTGCTATCTGCAACATGCCCAATTGGGACAGGCAACGGCCCCGGATTTGGCATGACCGGTCCTGAGAGCACCATCGCCAAACATCGTGCTGGATTGTCGGGAGGACTGCTGCAGCCTTGGTCAAGGAGAACCAGAAACCTAGCAGGATAGCTCATCTTTCATTTGCGTTTGCTTTTGTTTTGATTGCTTTTAATTGTCTACATACATTAAGTTGCAAGTATGCACTTGCAAGCTTATATCAACTTTAATTAATTATGCTACAATCACTTCTAATCTCATCTTGTTGCAAGAATACTCACATCAAGGACTAAGCGCTATCGGCTCGACTGAATCTGATCTTCATCATCGTAGCATGTCACGACATCGTCAGGGTCTGTACTCCTCGTGTTCGCCAACGGTTCGAAGGCATTCGCTCTTCACTGTCTTTCTGGGTCCAGTCTTCTTGATCGAGTACTACCGGTTCAAATGCATCCGCTCTTTATCATCGTAGTAGGCCAGGCCACTGTTAGGGGTGCCCCCCCCCCCCCCCCCCGTCTTGGTCATCTACGGTTCGAACGCATTCGCTCTTCACCATCATTATGGGGTCAGTCCCCCTGACCGCGCACAACCGGCTCGAATGTATCCACTCTTCATCATCGTAGTTGGTCACTCCGCTGCTAGGGTTTGCCCCCTCCCGATCACCTATGGTTCAAACACATTATCTCTTCACCATCATTCTGGGGCTAGTCCCTCTGACCGCACACTGTCGAATTGAATGAATCCGCTCTCTGTCGACGTAGTAGGTCATAGTACCGTCATGACCTACCCCCTCATGGTCGCCAGCGGTTCAAACACATTCTCTCCTTATTGACAATCTGGGGATAGTCTCCCTCCCCCAACCGAATACTACTGGCTCGAATGCATATGTTATTCACCGCCATAGCAGGTCACGACACCTTTAGGGCTCGCCCTCTAATGGCTTGGCCACACCTCCCTTGGGCTCACCTCCTTGGGGTGTTGTCTGACCGCGCCATCTTGTGGCGGCCTGAGAGCAACCCCTTTGGTACGGCCGCACCCCAAGGGGAGGCGCAGACCAAGCCGCGACGTCGTCCGCACCTCCTTGAGACAGCCCGGGCCACTCCTCTGAGTGTGGCCAAGGTCGCGCCCTGAAGACTGTGTTCACAACGCGCGCTAAACACCTCCCAATTTACAACTTGCGCCACACGCTCCACCTTCACGACCCACGCAGAGCGCCTCCGCGTTCGCGAAGCGCGCCGAATGCTTTCGCATTTGCGGCACTCCCAATGATTAACCTTCTTGACTTCTCAGATTGTAGGTCGCGTTCGGTGTCGTCAGCGTCGCCAGCGAAACTTTTAAGGGGCAAAATGGTCCCTTTTAAAAAAATGGCGATCTGTGTGCTCAAAATCGATGAACGTGATTCGCCCATCAAGTGTTTATGGTGGTTACAAATTACCGGACCATCTCTAAACAAAGTTATAGAAGAAGCCCAAAGCCCACATTTGAGGGTACCTTGCCTTCAGTGTCGCAGAGAGCTCCTTTGAAGATCCATTAGGCTTCTCCTTCGACGTTCGGAGAATTCTTCAAACATCTCCTTTGACCTTTGAATATCCCTTTTGGTATACGAAGATATTCTTCCCCTTCAAAGAATTCCATTGAAGGCGACTTGAAGACCTCCCAATATCCCCCTCTATCTATAAGATTTTCACTTTCTTTTTCTTATTTGTAGCCTTTGCAACGAGGAGTTGCACGTCACCATTTTGCATTCTACTACTCGTAACACTCAAAGATATAGTGGAACGTATCTGACACCAAACCGATCACGTGGTTTTTTCCCTTTTCGAGATTTTTCCACATAGAATTTTTTTGTTAGTCATTGATACTTTTCTGTGACTGTTTACGCGCTCGATTCGTTTCCAAGCTAAGAGAGTTCAATTTGATCAGTTTTGAAGCGCTCCGAGTGACTGTAACAACGTTGTGTTGTCTTTTTGGACATTGCCCTGAACTTAGTCCTAGTCTAAATGTTGTATCTATTCCATCAGTTATCACTTTGAAGAAAACATTGGTAAAAAAACGTGGTGCAATGAGACAATTTAGAGAAAAGGAGGTGGTTAATTTGAACAAAATTTCAAAGATACCACTAACTTTCTCTTGCTAAAATTGATTCAGAATCGTGATAAATCTTTTTTTAATGATGTATATATTGGTATCCAGACTTTGATTATTGACAGCTCAATTATAATAGCAGTTCAACAAAATGATATTGACAATCCTTTGAATCTTGACAACCCAATTTTTTTGAGTCATACAACCAAATTTAATTAAACAAAAAAATATATAAAAACCATCTACTAAATCGACCAAAATATGATGTAAAAGTCCATTGTTTTTTACAAACACAAAATAGTCTAAATTCACGTCATTATATTATCACATTGACACGTCGCAAAATATACTCCTCTGGCACAATCAAATTAAAAAAAACTAATGTAAATAATGAGATAGTAGTCGCAATAGGTTCGTAATAATATTATCAAACAATTTATCTCATACCTCTCATAGAATCTGATTCATCCCATCAATAAAGAAGCGGGAATTCATCAAACTATTCTGAGAAATCATGTCCCCCCAATGTTCTTCAATGACTGGTAGATGTTGTACATGGAAGGCCTCTCATGGGGGTGGATGACCACAGATTTCATGGTGATGGTCAGTGATTCGAGGATCGCATTTTTGTCTCCCTTCCCGCAAAGGGAACTGTCTAGTGAATCTAGTTTTCGATTTATGGCGGAGTTTATCTAGTCGATTCATTTTTGCGTGGAATTGGTTCTCGCCTAGGGCGTAGCCATGGAGGTGTTTCACGACAAAGGCACAACCATTAGTGTAACATTCCTATATATAATAATAATAATAATAGTAATAATAATAATGATAATACAATTTAGGTTTTTATTTCCTTCCTATACCTAGCCGAACCGAGACCGCCTCCCCTTCTTATCCCCGTAACCAGCCGGTCCAGGGTCTTCCGCTCCCGATTCCTGCGAGGGCCGCAAGACTCGTCGCTCCCGATCCCGCCTCCGGCTGCCCCGATTCCCCTCCCCGTGGCCGGAAATCTTCTCCCTGTGGCCGGAAATATCCTCCTCTAGTGTCGGCGCCTCCTCCTCTTGCTTCTATCGCCCCATCTTGCTCTACCAGTACTCCAAGGAGTCGGCAATCGCCTCCTTAAGGGCCGGCAGTTTTTCCACTTGGAGACGGCCGCAGGAGCTCTTCCTCCTTCTCCTCCAAGTGTAGGCAGCCTTCCATCCCTCTCCCACTGCGTTTTGGCCGGTGGATTGCAAGGGGGTCTCCTAGGGTTTTGCTCGGACCCTCTCCTTGGATTTTTGAGATCGATTTCGATCTCTTGGGGTAAGAAATCCCTCTTTCTCTCTTCTTTCAGGATTTATTTAACTTGGTTGATAATGTTCGCTCTCCAACAATGTTATTGGTGTCGATCTAACTTGTGTTCGTCGTACAATCGACTAATCCTTGTTGTATTTGTGTTTTTCCGGCGCCGTTTGTCGCTCTAATTGGCGGTTCGTGAAGAAGCCCTCTCCGAATTAGGGTTTTCGTCACTCAAACGCCGACAAGTTCACGATCCTTCGTGGTAACTCCTCTCCCTTTACTCACGGGGGAAGTAATTTTCTAAACAGCCTTTTATGTGTATCTTTGCAATTATTAAAATGTCAGTACAAGCATAGAAATATCTGTATATCATTTTGGTTTACGTGATCTTAAGCAGGTCAAACTAAGACTTCTATGTTTTTGCCAGCACCGCTTAGCCGTCGTCATTCGTTCAGCTTAACCTGAAGGCAAGTAGAGAAATTTCTCTCGCTTGCATTGTGGAATTTAATTTAAATCACTCTTATGTTATGAAATGTATTCTTATAGGTCTGTGTTGTGTGAATATAACTTGTCTAGATATGTTAGGCATCTCAAATATATGAATCTCTAAGTCACTAATTATCATAGTCAAACATTGAAAAAAGGTGTCGATTTGATGTGACACTTTGAATCGAGCTCATGCCTGACTGGTAACAAAAATCAATAAATTGTCAGTGCAAGCACCGCGCTTATAAGACTCGCAACTAAACTTATATTAGAATCTTGTACATCAAATTGAAACCTGTGCACTTTTTATTGTTTACGGCTTATATCATTGCGTGATTGAAAACTAGGCTAACTTCGGAGTAGGCTAAAGTAAAGTTAAAGCATCACTGCTACACTCAGTTACTTGTTTTTTTTCTCTGCTTACATATCAAAATATTAACTTACTATTTGATTTTCTTGTTCTGAGGCATTTTTCTTCTGTTTGGATTTTGTCTTATGGTTTGTGTCAGCGTCGTCTGCTCCCTGAGCTTCTCTTCGCCCAGCTACCGCTTTGCTTGGAGGTTTATCTTTTTGTAGTTGTTACATCATGTTCTATGTATTTGTTTTCCTTTACCGTCAAATTTGCTATCATATATTAGTTATTGTCAGCCATTTTCATTTATATCGTGGACAACTGCTAGGATGTACCAGATCATTTTATTTATGACATGTTTACTACTGTGGTCTATCGCATTTACATTTTTCAGCACTGTGTATGACGTTGGTTTTATTATTAAAATGCATGCGCATCAACCTTTCTTTGAATCTTCCGCATACTTATAAACAACTAAATTTTTTCAAAGTAATTATTTTAAATCTAATATCATATTTTCAGCTCCTGCCTAACAGACATGAAAATTACTATCGTACGTGTCTGTGGCATCACGACCCGCCCGTAGCGCATTCTGATAAATGTTATTCGACAGGTCGTGACAATTGGTATCAAAGACAGATTGGTTTTGCTCTTAAAGATGAAGTACTTTGGAATTATCAAAAATTTTGAACTTTATTATATAAATATATGTACATGCATTATTACTTCACTCATTTGTTATTATATGTTGTTCGCGGCTGAAACATACACACGCTCACTCATAAGCATGAGTAGTATGCACACTAATGTTAAGGAGTTATGAGCAAACTTAACATTTTTGTGCATATGAATTTTCACTAGTGTATACGCCGCTTGCGAATATTAAATTATATGGGCGATTTAATATTTTTCATGTGCGTTGGCATTAGATTCATAACATGCATGACATGTTGAGTGATATGGGCGCTTAACATTATATGTATATCCGTTCATGAACATTGTTAGGAATACATTCTATGCATAATTGCACTGTATGCATAACATAACTCATTGCACAAGTGTTAAGCTAAGAACAATAGATGATGATTGTACACACATGAATTTAAAAATTATTTTGGCATTGCATGTGATTCATTGTTGCATTAGCATGAGCATTATCTAGAGTTGTCAAATGAAAATATCGTAACTATTATATTATTTACATATTCGACGATACTAAGATACTAGAACCTTTTGTTTCTCAATCTTCTATGATTAGCTTGACCGTTTTTCTTAATTGGTTCTCTTATGTCTCAATCCAGATGACTCCTAAGCGATCACAGCGCAAGAAGGCTACCCTTCCTGCCGAGGAAGCTTCTAGAGACGCCACTGCCCAGCTGCTAAGGTAGATTCTCGAATGTCTCACTCGTCTGGAAGATGATCGCCAAACTCCTGATCCAGCCCTAGATTCCGGAAGCGCGGGGATAGTTGGAGTTACTATTACCACCGCTCTTGGAGCCATCGCTCCTGCACCTGGTTTTGGAACCGGCTCGCCTAATGGCACCCTGATGCCCCCGCTCGTGGAAAATTCGACTCCCCCTCCCTAGTGATGACAAACACTCTGATATTCAAAAGGCTAAAGCCGTCATCCTACGGTGACGACCGTGACTATTTTATCATTTATGAATGGCTCTCTCAGATGGAGAAGCATTTCGAGTATGCTGGGATTCCTAAAGCTTAGAAGGTTTCTCTCGCGGCCTATCAACTGATTGAGGACGCGTACACTTGGTGGCTTCAGCGTCGCAGTCTCCCCAACTCTGCCACCTTGACCTGGGGGCAATTCAAGGATCCCCTTATGGAGAAGTTCCTCTCTTTGGTGGAGCGGGACAATTTAGCTGAGAGGTTCTTGTCCCTTCAGCAGCCCGGCAGGACAGTGATCGAGTACGAGAAGGAGTTCTCTCGCCTATCCCTCCTCGTCACTGAGTTCGTGCCAGATGAGCCCAAGAAGATTAGTCGTTTCGTGAAGGACTTCGACATGATTTTCGCCAGATGGTGGTAGCTCATGGTACCACCACTTATGCTGAGGTTGTGGGTGTTGCCTTGTAAGTGGAAGCTATTGAGCTTGATCGTTCTGCCAAGAAGGTTCAGCATTGGTCTAGCAATGCTGAAACCTCTGGCCACAAGCGCAAGTGTGCTCCACCTCAGGAGCAAGGCCTCAGGTCCAGAGAGGAGTGTGCCTTCTGCTACAAGGTGGGTCATGTCGCCTAAGTCTGTCGTTCCCTCCTGAAGAAGTAGAAGATGAACGTCTCTGTATAGCAACCTCAGATGACGCTCGCCTCTGCCTCCACCATCTGTGCGTACTGCAAGAAGCCCGGTTACATGCTGAAGGACTGCCACCATAAGCAGAAAGCTTGTTACAGATGTGGGCAAGTTGGACACCTTATACTAGACTATCCCACAAAGGAAAGCCTGATTCCAGCTCAGCCTCTACAAGCTGTTCCTGGAGCTTAGGATAAGGGTAAAACGGTGTTGAACGTCATCTCTCAGGGCGAGGCGCTCGCATCTACCGACGTTATCTCTAATATGTATGCATTGCTCTTAACTTTCTGTATTTATTAATCTATCTGCCTTAGTAATAAATAATCTTGGTATGCGTCTATGATTTCAATTTTTAGGGAGATTTAGGGTCAAAAATAAGTGGATGCAGATTCTATTTGATTCTGGCACATCTCACTCCTTCATCGCTCGTCATATTGTGGACCTTCATTGCTGGCCTACTTCATCACTTGAGGTCCCATATGAGATCTCTGTGCCCGGTCATGTGCACCTTTTTAATAGGGGAATTCGCAATTGACCGATCTTGTTAGGCAAATTGCAATTCTTTGCCGACCTCATAGTTATGGAAATGTCAGAGTTCGATGTAATTTTGGGCATTAGTTGGTTGGTCGCATACAAATCAAAGCTGGATTGTGTTGTAAAGAGGGTCAATCTCAGCATCGATAGCGAGGACTACATCGTTTATGTTCAGACCCGTAGCCACCTGAAGGTAATTTTTGTTGTGCGTGCCACCCGTCTACTTCGTTAGGGTTGTTCTACTTGTTTTGTTTATGCGTCACTCTCAGATGTTGTCTCCCATCAACTCGAGTCCATCTCGATTATTTCCGAGTTCCCAGACATTTTTCCCGCCGAATTGTCTGGGATACCTCCTGATCTAGATGTTCAGTTTTTTTATTTACATAGAGCCTAGAACGCGCTCCATATCTAAAGCTTCATTCCGTATGGCACCGCGTGAACTGGAAGAGCTTGGATTGTAATTAGATGAGTTGCTTGAGCGTGGGTACATTCGTCCCAGCTCTTCTCCTTGGGGATCCCTCGTTCTCTTCATTAAAAAGAAGGATGGATCCATGAGATTGTGCATAGACTATCGGAATCTGAATATGGTAACTGTCAAGAATAAGTATCTCCTCCCACGCATGGATGACTTATTTGATCAGCTTAAAGGCATTACCATCTTTTCCAAGATAGATCTCAGATCTGATTACAATCAATTGAAGATTGAGGAATCTGACATTCCTAGGACGACATTCTAGACTCGGTATGGACATGTTGAATTCTTGGTGATGTCTTTTGGATTGACTAACACCCCTTTTGCTTTCATGGATATGATGAACCGTGTCTTCCGTGAGTACCTGGATAAGTTCATCATCATTTTCATTGATGATATTTTTGTCTTTTCCAAGTTTTGTGAGGAGCATGCTGCCCATCTTAGACTCACTTTCTCCATCCTTCGTCAGCATCAACTTTATACCAAGCTGGCGAAATGTGAGTTCTGGTTGGATCGCGTTGCTTTCTTGGACCATGTCATTTTCAGGAGATGGACTTTTTGTTGATTCTGCCAAGATTTCCATAAATATGAACTGAAAGCGACCTTCTACCCCTACAGAGATCCGTGATTTGGCTAGCTATTATCGGCGCTTTGTCAAGGGTTTCTCATCTCTTATTGCTCCTCTGACCGAGCTAACTCAAAAACATGTCAGGTTTGAGTGGTCAGATCAGCGTGAGCATGCCTTTTTTAAATTGAAGCAACGTTTGTATTCAGCGCCAGGTTTAACTCTTCCGTCAGAGGGGTTGGAGTTTTCAGTTTATATTGATGCTTTTGGAGTTGGCTTGGTTTGTGTCTTGATGCAAGACGATCGTGTTATCGCTATTGGTCGAGATAGTTGAAGATTCATGAACACAACTACCCCACTCATAATCTGGAGTTCGTTACGGTGGTGTTTGCCTTGAAGCTTTGGCTTCATTGTCTCTATGGCGTGAAGTGTCACTTCTTCACCGACTACTAGAGTTTGAAGTATATTTTCGTTCAGAAGGATCTCAATCTTCGTTAGAGGCGTTGGCTAAAATTCATAGCGGATTATGATTTGCAGCTCACGTATGTTCTGGGTAAGACAAATTCTGTGGCATATGCATTGAGTTGTCAGGCTTCTATTGCAACCTTGTTGGTACCCTAGTTTGATTTGAGCTTAGTCCTCTCCTTTGTGCTCCTTGACCCAAGAAATATCTATGGTCAATGGTTAGGAGTCTAGCTGTAGAGTCCTCGCTTTTCCAAATTGAGAATTTGGTTAAGTAGTTTTTTCGTTCGACCATGGTCGAACGCCGTTCGACTATCGTCTATCGGCTGATCGACGATCGTCTATCAGTTGGTCGACGCCTTGGTCTGCGCTGATAGTTCGACTATCTGCTTGATAGGTCGACTATCTGTTCTGCGCTGATAGTTCGACTATCTGCTTGATAGGTCGACTATCTGTTCTGCGCTGATAGTTCGACTATCTGCTTGATAGGTCGACTATCTGTTCTGCGCTGATAGTTCGATTATCTGTTGATAGGTCGACTATCTGTTCTGCGCTGGTAGGTCGACTATCTGCTTGATAGGTCGACTATCTCTGTGCGCTTGATAGTTCGACTATCTGTCCTGATAGATCGACTATCTGGTAGTTCGACTATCTGCTCTGATAGATCGACTATCTCCCGGGGTAGTTCGACTATCTTCTTCGATAGGTCGACTATCTGGATCGTTCGACTATCTGCCCGATAGATCGACGATCTCCGTGCATCGGTCGACGATCTCCGAAGGTCGTTCGACGCTTTCTGCCTGCCTTTGTATTTTATATTTATTTATTATATTTAATTATTTAATACATTTTCTGGCACATTATTTCAAGCTGTATGATAAAGTTTCCAGGCATTATTTACTTCATTCTATTTGCCTGAGTTCAAATCTTTTAAGATAAAGTTGTTTGTCTTATTAGCTGTCTATTTAAATTACTTTATCTGCTGTCAACCCCTTTATAGCCGTTGGACTGAAAAGTCTTCTTCTTTGCTATAAAGAGTTTATTTCTGATGTGACTTTATTTAGTCCTCTGTTTATTTGATTTAAACCTGCAGCTTCTTAGAAAGAGATTTATTCCTTTTTATGGAATGTATTGCTGCAGAGATATTTCTGTCTTCTTGATATTTACAGCCCAGGTCTCAAGGCTCACAAGAAGACAAAGAATTCAAATGGAAGAGAGCCGTTGCTTGCTGCTAATATATAAAGGACCCTTTGCAGAAGGATGGAAGCTAGTTAACAGAAGTGTTACACACATATTAAAAAGCACTCAAGCCTTCTTCAAGCTCAAGCATCCTGCTCTCAGCAAACTCCATCTAACTGAGAAGTGTTAAGACCTTCATCTCTTCTTCACCTGAGTTCTCCTGCTTTCAGGAAGTTCAACTCAGAGTTTCTTTGAAGAAGAAGAAGAAGAAGAATAGCTGCTTGAAGAGATTTCTTTTTGTTATTTATTTTCTTCTTGTAGCTCTTTCCTTCAGAATTTTCTGAAGAGTTTCTGCACTGAAGCAAGACTTCACCTGGACATCTTTGAGCCAGGGGGAGCCTTGATTCTTTAGAGCATTTAAGCTCAGTGCAAGCTTTTTGTGCTTCTCTAATCTATTGTAAAATAGAGAAGACATCTTAACCTTCTTCCCCCTCCTGTACAGGGTCATTACTCCCTTCAAAAGTATCCCTTGGTGGCAGGGCACCTGATCAAAAACCTGTGCTTGGTTTTTAGACACCTGATCAAAAGTCTAAAGGGTTTCTGAATCTACCTGAAGCAGATTCTGTTGGTGGCAGGGCACCTGATCAAAAACCTGAGTGGATTCCTACCGTGTGGGTAGAAGAGTGGACGTACCCAAGTTGTTTGGGGAACCACTATAAATCTCCTTGTGTCGTCTGGATTCAACTGTTTAATTCATGTACTGTGGCTGTGAATAGATATAACTAGGTTGCTAGTTGCTGTTTAGGTTTTCCAAGCTTTAACTGTAATTACAGTTAGCTTGTGTTTGCACATCACTCGTGTTAGGCTTTAAGGTTAAATCAAAATCTATCATCTCTTCATTCCGCACTTCACTCCAAGGGAGTTGGGTAGACAGTTAAGTTTTGTATTGTGCAAAATTTGATTACTCTATTCACCCCCCCTCTAGAGTAGTATCTATCCCTTCACTTTCAATTGGTATCAGAGGGAGGTTGACTGACTGTATAGGCTAACACCTAAGTCACAAGATCCTGATAGATACCAAGAGTTTATAGATATTCACTATCATGGCCCAGTCTAAGGATTATTCAAGCACCAGACCTCCAACATGCAACTTAGCAAAGTTTGGCATCTGGAAGGCAAGGATCAAACTGTATATGAACTCTATTGATGAGAGTATTTTTGCTTCTATTTTGTCAGGTCCCCCAAGAGCACCTGCTGCTGCCACTGCCTCATCATCTGATATGAGTGCAGTGCCTCCTCCAGACTATAATGATGAATACAAGAAGGCCAAAATTGCTGATGCCAAAGCAATGAACATACTAGCTCAGACTATGTCTGATGAAGTGTTCCAGAAGGTTGCTGATTGCTCTTCAGCAAAGGCCATGTGGGACACACTGAACCAGATTGTAGCTGGTTCAGCTGATGAAAGGAAGGACAGGAGGTCCAACCTTATCTCACAGTACGAGAACTTCAAGAAGACTGATGCTGAATCAGTTGAAGCGATGTACACCAGGCTCAGCTCAATCATCAATGAGCTGAGGACCCTGGACAAGGACATATCATTGACAGAGGTCAATGATAAGATTCTTATGTGCTTCCCTAGCACATGGGATCTAAGAATCTGGCCCATCAAAGAAGCCAGAAGTACCAATGAAATATCAACTGAAGCCCTTCTCGGCAAGCTCAAATCTTTTGAGCAAGTGCTGAAGACAAGGGAAGCTGAAGCAGAAGCCAAGACCCCCACTCCAACAAGAAAAGAGCAATCTCTAGCTCTTAAAGCTGCTGAAGCCTCAGAAGGCAGCCAATCAAATGAGGAGCTCATGGCATTGTTTGCCAAGAGATTTCTCAAAATGGGGAGAAAAGAGTTCAGAAGAAAATCTTCAAAGTATGAAGAAAAGCCAAGGTATGATCGTACTCCAACTAAAGAAATTATTTGTTATGGGTGCAGGAAGCCTGGACACATCTTGCCAGAGTGTCCAGAGGAGAAAAACAAAGAAAAGAGAAAAGATAAAGAACAACACAGGAAGCACTCCAAGCCATCCTCCTACAAAAACAAGAAGAAGGAGAGAGGTTTCATTGCTGAAACCTGGAGTGATTCTGATGAAGAATCCTCATCCTCAAGCTCTAGTGAGGATGAAGAAGAAAAGAAGGCAAAAGAAGTTTGCCTCATGGCAATAGATGCCTGCAGCAACCACTCTGCTGCAGAGAGTTCTGACTCAGATGAAGAAATGCCTACTGAAGATGAGGTACTTTCATCTTATGATTTTACTTCAGAAGAGTTTAAGTTAGATTTTAAATCTCTATGTTTAGATTTAATTAGTTCAGAAAAAGAGATAAAAGAACTTAGAAATAGGCTAGCTGACTCTGAATCAATAGCCTCTGAAAATGTTAGGTTAAAGGAAGAACTCACTACTTGTAGTGAAGAAATCAAATTTCTTAAAGTAGAATTAGCTAAGTCTAAGAGATTAGAAGAGTCCCTTAATGGTAGAAGCCTTAAGCTGTTAGAAATTACCAGCATGGCTAACACTAGGACAGGAAATGATAAATTAGGCTTAGGAGCTTCTCCCAGTGAACCCCCAGTCTTGCTTAAAAATAACCTTTCAACTCCAGTGAACTTCATTTCAGCTAGTGGAAAGAAGAACACTGAGCAAGTAAACCTTGTAAATAAAACATTAAATAAGGCTAAGAGAGAAAAGAGAAAGAAATTTTTTAAAGAAATGCAAAGAGCGTCGAACGAAGCTCGACGATCGGAAGCTCAATGGTCGAACGAAGGTCGACGATCTGAGCGCCCATCGTCGAACGTCGATCGACGTTTTCAATATGATTTTCAAAATCATAATCAGTATCATAGAAACCTAAATGAAAATAGAAACCCTAGGTTTGTTGACCCATCATCTGCATGGAGAATCCCACCTAGGAGATCTCACCCACTAGGCTATCACCCTCAGCCTGCATTCTCTTATATTTCCAGTTTTTCTTATGTGAAAAACAAGGGACCCAAGGTTACCTGGGTCCACTCTGTCTAAATAATTGTTATGCAGGTGAAGGCCTATCCAATCACTCAAAATAAGTGGTATTTGGATAGTGGATGCTCTAAGCATATGACAGGAAACAAAGAGCTTCTGTCAAAGTACAAAGCTAAGCTCGGCCCAAAGGTTATCTTTGGAGACTCCAGCTGTGGTCAGACAGAAGGATATGGCAAGATCACGATTGGAGCTGTTACATTCAAGAGAGTTGCTTATGTCAATGGACTGAAGCATAATCTGATCTCAGTTAGCCAGCTATGTGATGCTGGCTACCAGGTTTCTTTTTCTAACTCCTCTTGCAATATTACTTTAAATAATAATGTTGTTTTAATAGGTAATAGAATAGGCAATATATATTTAGTAGATTTTAATTCATCTCTCTCTGAAATCTGCCTGTTTAATGAATTAACCCTTAATAATAATTCTTTATGGCATAAAAGGCTTAGTCATGTAAACCTGAAAAATATATCTAGGTTATCTAAGCACAACCTTGTTAGAGGTTTACCTTCTTGCCCCTACAAGAAGGAGAGTCTATGCAAGGCTTGTCAGCTAGGCAAGCAAACCAAGAACTCATTTAAATCTGTAAATAAAAGTGATTCTCCTAGAATCCTGTATTTATTACATTTGGACCTTTTTGGCCCAATAAATGTACAGAGTTTAGGAGGGAAGTATTACACCTTAGTAATTGTAGATGACTTCTCTAGGTTCAGTTGGGTTTTCTTTTTGAGAACTAAGTCTGATAACTTCAAAGCCCTTACAGACTTTCTACTTTGTGTGCAGACTGAGTACTCTACTCATGTGGCCTTGATCAGAAGTGATCATGGTACTGAGTTTGACTCTCTTCTCATGCAAGAATTCTGTGAGAGAGAAGGTATCAAACATAGCTTCTCAGCTCCTAGAACTCCCCAACAAAATGGGGTAGTTGAAAGGAAGAATAGAACACTAATTGAAGCTGCTAGCACATTGTTGGCAGATGCTAACATGCCTCTATCCTATTGGGCAGAAGCTGTTAGTACAGCCAACTATGTCTTGAATAGAAGTTTGATACACAAACTTAAGTGTAAAACTCCTTATGAGTTGCTTAAAGGAAAGAAACCAAAAATTAATTACTTTAGAATTTTTGGCTGTACTGTTTATATTCATAATAATAATAAAGAATATATTAGAAAGTTTGAAGCAAAAGCTTCAATGGGAATCATGCTTGGATATTCCCAAGTAAGCAAAGCTTATAGGGTTTATAACAAATCAACCTGTAAGATAGAAGAATCTGTGCATGTATCTTTTGATGAGCATCAGATGTTTTACAAGGAGAAAGAAAATTCTCCTTCCTCCAGTTCTTTGCAGGTACATGATGCTCCTCAAGAAATCCTTCAACTTTCAACTCTTCAGATCACTGAATCAGACAGTGATGAAGACATTGCTGAAGCTGTTGAAGCTGTTGTTGTTCCACCAACAGTAGATCAAATTCCTCCTGAGGAATTAATCCCAACTGTTGCTAAAGATCACATCCCACCTGCTGATATTGTCACACTTAGAGATCATCCCACATCTCAAGTGATTGGAGACATATCAGCTGGTGTGCAAACAAGACATCAATTAAGACAGGATGTGATGCATGCTTGTTTCCTCTCACAGGTTGAGCCCCTCACCTTTAAAGATGCAGAGCTAGATCCCCACTGGATCATTGCAATGCAAGAGGAACTCAATCAGTTTGAGAGATGTAAAGTTTGGACTTTGGTTCCAAGACCTAAAGGCCAACTGATCATAGGCACCAAGTGGGTGTATAGAAACAAGTTAGATGCAAATGGAATAATTGTAAGGAATAAAGCTAGGCTTGTAGCTCAGGGCTACAGACAGGAGGAAGGTATAGACTATGACCAAACCTTTGCTCCTGTTGCAAGGCTAGAAGCAATAAGGATCTTCTTGGCCTATGCAGCCTTCATGAAGTTTAAGGTGTTCCAAATGGATGTCAAAAGTGCATTCCTGAATGGTGAGCTTAAGGAAGAGGTGTTTGTTGAACAACCACCAGGGTTTGTTTCATCAACTCAGCCTTCTCATGTTTTTAAGTTGCAAAAAGCTCTTTATGGACTAAAGCAAGCTCCTAGGGCCTGGTATGAGACCTTAGCTAGTTTCCTGTTAGAGCACAACTTCACTAGGGGAGTAGTTGATAGAACCCTGTTCGTTAAGCATCACAAGGACACAATCCTGTTAGTTCAGGTGTATGTAGATGATATTATCTTTGGCTCCACTGATCCCAAACTTTGCAAAAAGTTTTCCAACTTGATGCACTCTAAGTTTGAGATGAGTAGCATGGGTGTGCTGTCTTACTTTCTTGGTCTCCAAGTTAAGCAAGATGCTGATGGTATCTTCATCTCCCAATCCAAATATGCCAAGGAATTGGTAAAGAAATTTGGGATGGCTGATGCTTCAGCAATGCCTACACCCATGGCTACTAATGTAGTTATTGATTCTGATGATCACGGCAAGCCAGTTGATCAAAAGAATTATAGGGCCATTGTTGGTTCCCTATTATATCTAACTGCAAGTAGGCCAGATATAATGTTTGCTACATGCCTTTGTGCTAGATTCCAGGTCAACCCCAAGGAATCTCATCTGATTCTTCTAAAGAGAATCCTGAGATACCTGAAAGGATGTCCAAATCTAGGACTTTGGTACCCAGCTGAGTCAGAGTTTGAATTAATTGGATATTCTGATTCTGATTATGCTGGTTGCAGAGTTGACAGGAAGAGCACCTCAGGAACTTGCCAGTTCCTGGGAGAGAGATTGGTCTCTTGGTTCTGTAAGAAGCAGGCTTCTGTCTCAACTTCAACTGCAGAGGCTGAATATATAGCTGCTGCTAGTTGTTGTTCACAGATCCTGTGGATTCAAAACCAGCTTGTGGATTACGGTTACTCACACAAGAACACCAAGATCATGTGTGATAGTACCAGTGCTATCTCAATTGCACAAAATCCAGTGCACCACTCTAGAACGAAGCACATTGAGATTAGGCACCATTTCCTGAGAGATTGTGTGGAAAAGAACAAGATCTGTCTTGAGTTCATATCCACTGAGTTTCAGAGAGGTGATATATTCACCAAGCCTTTAGATGAACAGAAGCATCTGTTCTTTTTAGTCCAACTAGGCATGATCAATGGACGAGACTAAGTGTGACGATATCTGCCTATGTTGAGGTCTGTTTGAAGATAGTCGAACGACGTTCGAAGATAGTCGAACGGTTTAAGCCTATCGTCGACCTCTGGTTAATGATAGCTTATCTGTTTGAAGATCGTCGATCGACGTTCGACCATCATCGAACGGCTTGGGCTCATCGTCGATCTCTGGACGACGACAGCCTGTTGTTTGAGAAGCCAGAAATAGTCGAACGATTGTCCGACTACTCTGCTTCTGAGCCGATCGTCGAACGACCGTTCGACCATCGGGTCAAGATTTTTTTTAATAGACCGACTATATCCGGTTCAATATAAAGCCGATAGTCGACCTAGGTTAAAAGATCTGTTGTTTTATCGTCGACGGAGCGTGCCCTTTCGCATTCTGCTTTCCCGCTTGCGATTTTCTGCTGCTCCGTCCCCTTCGTCTTCCTCCTCCTTCTCGCGTCTCTCCAGCAAATCAATGGCGATTTCCCCAGCTGTTCTAGCCGTCGTCAAGTTCGATGCCGGATTCAGTGTAGATTTTGAAGCTTTCAGCAGTTGCGATGCCGGGATAGTGGAAGTTCTCCAGCTTTGCAGAGATCAAGGTCTAGAGAAGCTGATGTCTGAAAGGATCAAGATTAATATTCCAGAAATAAAAGAATGGGCTTTCACGTCGTCTTCCACAGACGAAGCGATGATCGGTACCATCGGCGGAGTAGAAGCTACCCTGACTCCGGCCGTTCTTTCTGATGTTTTCGGTTTAGTTATTGGTGATGAAGACTATGAGCAAGATGCTCAGGAGTTCGGAAGGATGCTGGTCGAGCTGGGACATGCCGAGGGCATTCCCACCAAGTTGCTCAAGGTAAACTTCCCATTCAAGATTAAGTTCCTCGCTGAGATTGTTGGAAAAGTGATTCTGGGCAAGCACTCCGCCCATGATAACATAACAAGGCAACAATTCGCACTTATGTGTGCAATTGTTAATCGTAAAAGGATCGATTGGGCTGCTGTTCTGTTTGATTTGATCAGGAAGAAGAATGGAAAGAAGGAAGTTACCCTGGGAAGGGTTATAGGTATTTTCCTGAAGGAGAAATTCCCCCAGCTGCTGAGTTCTGCCGCAACTACCATCAATGCCAGCAAGAAGATGGACCCTCATCTGTTCTCCAAGTGGAAGAGGACGTTCGTGAAGTCTGCTCCAGCACAATCTGAGGACACAAGGACTGTTTCAGTCGCTCCTCAACCTAGTGAAGCTGGCTCAGCTCTCCCTTCCTCCTCCTCTGCTTTGTCGTATGCCTCAGTTGAAGTACCATCAACTTCAGCTGAGGTACGACCTTCTTCTTCTGCTGCACCTGAAACAACTATGGTTGTTTCTCTGTCTCCTCCAGCCTCTCCTCTCCCTGCATATCTGGCTAGGATATCTGCTCCTAGCTTCGATTTGTTAGGATCAGAGAGAGTTCTTACTCCTCATACATCTCCCGTTAATTCCCCAGTTCATTTCCCATCCCCTGCTCCCTCTCCTGCTGCAACCCCAGTTCGATCCCCTGTCCCCAATATTTCTCATCCCAGCACATCTACCATATCTGCTGCTGTTCCATCCTCCTCTAATCCATCTTCTTTTGAAATCTCTCCTGAGATTATCATTCGCATCGTGGAGCTGATTACCCCGTCGATCAAAACCATGATTGACGAGGCAATCGCTCCCCTTGCTGCCTCCATTGACCGTCTAACTGCCTCCATCCAATCCATTTCCAAATCAGCTGAGCCATCTACCTCTAGGGGCCTGGTTTCAGTAGCTACTGAAATCAGGCAGGGGGAGATGTTCAATGAAGATGTCTCAGACCTTCCTGCTTCCCCTCCAGCTGATATAGAGATAGCTCCAGATGTTGTCTTATCTGTCCAGCCAGAATCTGCTCAAGTTGAGCCAGAAGAAGTTCCAGATGTTGTTATGTCTGTTCAAGAAGAGATTGCTCCTGCTAAGAAAGTTTTAGCTCCAGTCTTGACTGAGAAGGAAATATCAGATGGAATTCTGCTATCAGAAATTGCAGTGAAAGTATGCTTAGAAGATATAACCTCTCCTATGATTGCCAGATTCCTGGAAGGAATCATAACTAATTATCTGAATGAATGCTGGGAGATGGTTAAATATGAAGGTAATTCTTTCATTCGTTTTGTCGATGAATCTATTAATTTAATAGTATGTGAATACCTTGAAGGTATGATTCAAGCTTATTTAGCAGACATGTATTCGTAATTCTACAGATATTATTAAAGAAGATTTAACTGCCCAGAAAATAGCAGTTGTTTCTGTGGCTGCTCCAAGTGATTCTGATACTCAATTAGATCCAGAATTGGATGTGTTTTTAGATGATAAAGAGGATGAAAATCAAGAGGAAATCAAAGTTGATTCTCCTGTTTTAAGTTTGGAAGAAATTCAAGCAAGGGCTGCTTGGGACTTTAGAGTAAAATCTTTACAAGAAAAAGAGAAAGATTTGCAATTTGAGAAGTCATCCATCTGGGATGACTCTCCTGGTTTAGATTTAGACTCCCTTCTGGCCTTGGATGCCATGGAAGAAGAAAGGGAGAAATCTGTTTCAAAGATTAAAGAAAAGGCTGTCTCAGAAGCCTATGATCCCTATGAGAACCCTCCATCATCCCATTCTGATGATGATGATGAGTCTGATATTTCTGAAAAATCAAAGAGAAAGAAATCTGCCGCAAAGAAGAGAAAAGCTGCTCCTCCACCTCCAAATAAGGATAATGACATTCCCTACTACATTTTGAAGGGTATTGACCCCAAATCTAAAGATTTTCAGCATTGGATGAGGTTTTCGAAAAACCAGCAAAAAGAAAGGAAGAGAACTAAGAGGTATGACAGTCCAGTCTCCAGATGGACTCCCAAAGGTCCTCCTCCACCTCCTGGTGCAGGAGCCTCTGGGAATCTACCTGCTAGTCGATCTGCTGCCTATGGAAAATCTGCATCTGCTCAGCCCCAACCAAGACAAGGTCATCAAAGTTCGCAAAGCAAATCATCTTATGGATCTCAAAGACCAATGAAGGAGGTTGTGGCCCAAAGACCAACTTTTTCCCCACCTCCTTCTCCAGTTCAATCTGAGAAGAGTGTTTCGAAAGGTAAATAGTTTACAGTGTTTTAAAACCTTCTAGCAAGTCCCTTTTGCTAAGTTTTCTAATGTTTTATCTAGATATAATAGCTGCTGCTTCTCCAGAGCCAGTATATGAAAATCCTGAGCTCGATCCTAATTTTAGGATGGCTCGCTTTCAAGAGCTTGTAGGAGCAGCCCAAATAAGAAAAGCAAGAGCTGAAGGTAAAGATACATCTGGTTTTACTACAATGTCAGCATATAGAAAGAAAGAATTTGAGAAATTCCAAGTCAATCCTGAGATATTTGATCCAGCAAAGTACATGGAAAAACATCCTGAAGCTGTTGTTCCCAGAGCTACAGAGCTAAAGATTCTTGGAGCTCAGGATCTGAAGATGTCAAAGAAGGAATCAGATGACCCTCTTCGAAAAATTTCTTTTGTCTCTAGTTCTTCTGATCCATTACCTGACCCTAAAGATTCTTGATAGTTTGATTTAAACTGCTGTGTTATATTTATTTATCTGATTGATAATCTGCCAGATTTATTGTTATCTATCTGTTGAAATTATTCTTAGTATTCTATTGCTAGCTGTTTTAGTTTTTGAGAGACTTAACTCAAATAGGGGGAGATTGTTGGTACCCTAGTTTGATTTGAGCTTAGTCCTCTCCTTTGTGCTCCTTGACCCAAGAAATATCTATGGTCAATGGTTAGGAGTCTAGCTGTAGAGTCCTCGCTTTTCCAAATTGAGAATTTGGTTAAGTAGTTTTTTCGTTCGACCATGGTCGAACGCCGTTCGACTATCGTCTATCGGCTGATCGACGATCGTCTATCAGTTGGTCGACGCCTTGGTCTGCGCTGATAGTTCGACTATCTGCTTGATAGGTCGACTATCTGTTCTGCGCTGATAGTTCGACTATCTGCTTGATAGGTCGACTATCTGTTCTGCGCTGATAGTTCGACTATCTGCTTGATAGGTCGACTATCTGTTCTGCGCTGATAGTTCGATTATCTGTTGATAGGTCGACTATCTGTTCTGCGCTGGTAGGTCGACTATCTGCTTGATAGGTCGACTATCTCTGTGCGCTTGATAGTTCGACTATCTGTCCTGATAGATCGACTATCTGGTAGTTCGACTATCTGCTCTGATAGATCGACTATCTCCCGGGGTAGTTCGACTATCTTCTTCGATAGGTCGACTATCTGGATCGTTCGACTATCTGCCCGATAGATCGACGATCTCCGTGCATCGGTCGACGATCTCCGAAGGTCGTTCGACGCTTTCTGCCTGCCTTTGTATTTTATATTTATTTATTATATTTAATTATTTAATACATTTTCTGGCACATTATTTCAAGCTGTATGATAAAGTTTCCAGGCATTATTTACTTCATTCTATTTGCCTGAGTTCAAATCTTTTAAGATAAAGTTGTTTGTCATATTAGCTGTCTATTTAAATTACTTTATCTGCTGTCAACCCCTTTATAGCCGTTGGACTGAAAAGTCTTCTTCTTTGCTATAAAGAGTTTATTTCTGATGTGACTTTATTTAGTCCTCTGTTTATTTGATTTAAACCTGCAGCTTCTTAGAAAGAGATTTATTCCTTTTTATGGAATGTATTGCTGCAGAGATATTTCTGTCTTCTTGATATTTACAGCCCAGGTCTCAAGGCTCACAAGAAGACAAAGAATTCAAATGGAAGAGAGCCGTTGCTTGCTGCTAATATATAAAGGACCCTTTGCAGAAGGATGGAAGCTAGTTAACAGAAGTGTTACACACATATTAAAAAGCACTCAAGCCTTCTTCAAGCTCAAGCATCCTGCTCTCAGCAAACTCCATCTAACTGAGAAGTGTTAAGACCTTCATCTCTTCTTCACCTGAGTTCTCCTGCTTTCAGGAAGTTCAACTCAGAGTTTCTTTGAAGAAGAAGAAGAAGAAGAATAGCTGCTTGAAGAGATTTCTTTTTGTTATTTATTTTCTTCTTGTAGCTCTTTCCTTCAGAATTTTCTGAAGAGTTTCTGCACTAAAGCAAGACTTCACCTGGACATCTTTGAGCCAGGGGGAGCCTTGATTCTTTAGAGCATTCAAGCTCAGTGCAAGCTTTTTGTGCTTCTCTAATCTATTGTAAAATAGAGAAGACATCTTAACCTTCTTCCCCCTCCTGTACAGGGTCATTACTCCCTTCAAAAGTATCCCTTGGTGGCAGGGCACCTGATCAAAAACCTGTGCTTGGTTTTTAGACACCTGATCAAAAGTCTAAAGGGTTTCTAAATCTACCTGAAGCAGATTCTGTTGGTGGCAGGGCACCTGATCAAAAACCTGAGTGGATTCCTACCGTGTGGGTAGAAGAGTGGACGTACCCAAGTTGTTTGGGGAACCACTATAAATCTCCTTGTGTCGTCTGGATTCAACTGTTTAATTCATGTACTGTGGCTGTGAATAGATATAACTAGGTTGCTAGTTGCTGTTTAGGTTTTCCAAGCTTTAACTGTAATTACAGTTAGCTTGTGTTTGCACATCACTCGTGTTAGGCTTTAAGGTTAAATCAAAATCTATCATCTCTTCATTCCGCACTTCACTCCAAGGGAGTTGGGTAGACAGTTAAGTTTTGTATTGTGCAAAATTTGATTACTCTATTCACCCCCCCTCTAGAGTAGTATCTATCCCTTCACTTTCAAACCTGTGCACCCTTGACAGCTACCCTTGCAGCCTTAACTGATGACCTCGATCGGATGGGCATATCCATCGCACCTGAGGGTCATGAAGAGATTTCTGGTCTGTTATGGGTGGAATATGTGAAAGATTTATAGTCATCTGATCCCGGACTCCAGCGCATCCGCAAAAGAGCTGAACTTTGAACTCTCCCGGATTTATCCATCGCTGATGAAGTTTTGCATTTTCGAGGTCGCCTCTGTATTTCTGATGTTCCTGAATTGCTTGATAGTATTTGCCGAGAAGCTCATGAATCTCACACATCCGGTCATCCAGGAAATAATAAAATATATTATGACTTGAAGCAAATTGCGTGGTGGCCGGGTATGAAGAATTTTATTCCTCATTTCGTCTTTCGTTGCCTGACGTGTTAGAAGGTTAAAGCTCAACGTTAATACCCTGGTGGCCTTTTGCAGCCTCTGTCTATCACTGAATGGAAGTGTGAAGACATCTCCATGGACTTCATCACTGGATTGCCTCGTACACTGAAAGGGCACAATGCGATTTGGGTCATAGTAGATCGCATGACTAAAGTGGCTCACTTCATCCCATATAAGGAAGGTCATTCCATCGAGCAGATGCCTCATATTTATGTTGCAGAGATTGTTATACTCCATTGGATTCCTCTGCGGATTGTATCTGATCGTGACTCAAGATTTGTATCACACCTCTGAAAGGATTTTCAGCAAGCCTTGGGCACCGAGCTCAACCCGAGCACTGCTTATCATCCAACAACCGATTGTCAGACCGAAAGAGTTAATCAGATTCTTGAAGACATGTTTTAGTGTTATATTTTTGATTACAAGGGAGCCTGGGACGAGCACCTACCCTTGGTTGAATTCATCAACAACAATAGCTATTAGGAGAGCCTCAAGATGGCCCCCTTCAAAGCATTATACGGGCGTCGTTGTAGGTGTATGTAGTACCCCCCCCCCAACCTTTTGCCCAGGTCGGGCCGGAGGGGTACTACTGGCGGAAGACGCCCACCCAGTGCTTATAGGGGAAACGATCCACCCTATCCAAGCACTAGTTGGTCGTCTTACTCGGCTCGAATCATAACATTCACAACCCATCAGAATATAGCGGAAGCATTAACAGGAAACTATTGCAGATTTATATATCACATATCAAAATCACAGCGGTTCTAGGGCCGAAGCCTAAGTACTTATATAAGTCTGTGGGCTATACATGTGCTACATATAATCCTCATATACTCTCTCTCTACGCTGCTTTGCGGAACTCACGTTTCTAAACTCTAGGGACGACGGGGGTGCATCTGCTCGAGTAGACCTAGCTGATAGCATAATCTCCTGCGGCAGCGGGTCACTACAGTGCTCCACCTCCTGTGAATGGTTAATCAAATAATCGTTAATCACAGAGCTAAGTGGAAACAAATCCCCTCCCCGGATCCACATCCTGGGGACGAGTACGCACCCACCCAACAAAAGTAAATAGCCGAAGCAATAGAGAGTTAGCACAACATTTCATATATGAACAGCTATGAGCAAATATAAAAGAGTGCAGTTGTACAACCCATATTCGACGAGGGTGGGTCCTACCACCGCCAGGTCATCAGAAGTCAAAGTCAACAAGGCAAGATGGGGATCCAGATCAGCACCCCAGGCCGCAGAAGGTTCGGGCGAGTATGGCGAGCTCCCCAGGCCAATTCGCCAGGTGGCGACTATGGCCAGATACTCGCCTCTTCTAGGCGAGCTCCCCAGGGAAGTCGCCAACTCGCCAGGGTGGGGGTATAAGTAAGACCCCCCCCCCCCTCCTTGGATTTCCCTATAAACAGGACCCCTGGGGTACGAGGGAGAGGACAAGCAAATCTCGGCCTGAGCCCTCGCGAGTTCCAACAATTGCCCTCGACTCGCTATTGCTCGAGCTCATCTCCTTCGTACCTAGCTCGGCCAATTTGGTTGAGAAGGGGTTGCTTCTTCTAAGCAATTGGGTACGTGGTGGGACCTTCCTACCGCAGCAACCTGGGGTCTTGTTCGCACAGTTTGCTTCTGTTTCCTGACCAGAGATCATCTTTTTGACCGCTCGACCAGTAACTTCAGGTGGCCTAGTCCGATTTCTGAGGTTGAGATATTTCTCGGCTTCAACACTTTTTCACCCCCCCCCCTCCTTGGATTTCCCTATAAATAGGACCCCAGGGGTACGAGGGAGAGGACAAGCAAATCTTGGCCTGAGCCCTCGCGAGTTCCAACAATTGCCCTCGACTCGCTATTGCTCGAGCTCGTCTCCTTCGTACCTAGCTCGGCCAATTTGGTTGAGAAGGGGTTGCTTCTTCTAAGCAACTGGGTACGTGGTGGGACCTTCCTGCCGCAGCAACCTGGGGTCTTGTTCGCACAGTTTGCTTCTGTTTCCTGACCAGAGACCGTCTTTTTGACCGCTCGACCAGTAACTTCAGGTGGCCTAGTCCGATTTCTGAGGTTGAGATATTTCTCGGCTTCAACACTTGGTGCGGTGAGCGTGGATAGCGACCGAAGAAGAAAGTCGTGGTTGGAAGATGGCCGATGGTGGAGACCGGGGCGAGTTGGGAGGTAACTCGGCGGGAGCTGGAGTCCCGGGGCAAGGTAGCGAGTATGTGACAGTGGCGGCTTTTGAAGAGTTCGCGAGGAGAGTGGAGAAGGCGATACTCGTCGGGTTGTCCAATCCGCCTGAGGTGACGGCGACTTCTCCCCGCCGCCGGACACCCCCGGGCGAGGAGATACAAACTCGGCGAGCAGGGAAGGAGCCCGCTTGGGCGAGTGGAGAGCAGGTGATCCCGCCGCGACATCACCCGGCGAGTAGTCAGGGAATCCGGTTTCGAGATCCGGAACTCTCGGCGAGGTATGGAGATACTCGCCGATGGAGCGAGTATGACTGCTCGAGCGGTGAGGATACTCGCCGCCGCCAGGAAGGGAGGAGCCCCTTTTGCGACAAGATTCTCGCAGCCCTCGTCCCCGACAACTTCAGAGAGCCGGTCCTCTCGTACTACTCCGGCAAGGACGACCCGGTGAGACATCTTCAGTGGTTTGAAGATGTGGTGTCTATTCGCAACATGTCTGATGCTCTCAAGTGCCGGCTCTTCTCCATTACCTTCTGTAAACATAGTTAATATACAAAGGATGCGAGATTTTATCTCTTTTGTGTTGAACATGCCTCAAGGCTTCTGAGTGTTTCCATGGCCCGCCTCGTAGTCGACTTCGGGAGGCAGTGGTCGGTTTGTTCCTCATACATAGCCCAGTACGGATGATGGGACGATGCTTCGGGATTTTAAGCGCTCTTGTAAGATCGGGTCTCTGCATTGTCGGCCGAGATCACCTCCCCCTTGCATGTCGGCCTATGTCTCCCCGAGTGCATCTCTCTTCCGTCTGGAGGAACTACGAGGAACAGATCCGCACCCTGATCCCCCGGACTCGAGGAGAGGCCGGCCTCGTAAAGCACCCAGAAGGAAAAAAATCTCAAGTGAGCAACAAGGCAGGATAACCTGCTGAAGGGAGGGCGTGGACGAGCCCAGGGGTGTGTGTTGATTCTGAGTGCGTCCGGAGAGGACCCTCGATGAACACAACCCCCGTTCGAATCGTAGCTGGAAGCGATCTTCACTATCAAATCGAGATACGTGCCTTCAACCCGTTCTTACTGAATAGCCTAGTACGGATGATAGGACGATGCTTCGGGACTTTAAGCGCTCTTGTAAGACCGAGCCTCTGCATTACCGGCCGAGATCAGCTCCCCCCTTGCATGTCGGCCTAAGTCTCCCCGAGTGCATCTCTCTTCCGACTAGAGGAATTCTTAGGAACGGGTCTGGACGCCAACCCCCCGATTTGGCAGGGTCAAGAGCGTCTCTCCGGAGAGAGTTTCTTTCTTGTCAAGATGTCTCTGAGATTAATCTCCAAACCATGTAAGGATGTAGGATTTTATCCAAGACTTCGAGTTGAGCAGCGTCGTAAGACCGGTATCCCCACGAGCTCCTCTCCTCGGGAATCGGCCGATCTCCTCGATTGTAATCCAAGACTTCGAGTTGAGCAGCGTCGTAAGACCGGTATCCCCACGAGCTCCTCTCCTCGGGAATCGGCCGATCTCCTCGATTGTAATCCAAGACTTCGAGTTGAGCAGCGTCGTAAGACCGGTATCCCCACGAGCTCCTCTCCTCGGGAATCGGCCGATCTCCTCGATTGTAGTCCAAGACTTCGAGTTGAGCAGCGTCGTAAGATCGGTATCCCCACGAGCTCCTCTCCTCGGGAATCGGCCGATCTCCTCGATTGTAGTCCAAGACTTCGAGTTGAGCAGCGTCGTAAGACCGGTATCCCCACGAGCTCCTCTCATCGGGAATCGGCCGATCTCCTCGATTATAATTCAAGACTTCGAGTTGAGCAGCGTCGTAAGACCGGTATCCCCACGAGCTCCTCTCCTCGGGAATCGGCCGATCTCCTCGATTGTAATCCAAGACTTCGAGTTGAGCAATGTCGTAAGACCGGTATCCCCACGAGCTCCTCTCCTCGGGAATCGGCCGATCTCCTCGATTGTAGTCCAAGACTTCGAGTTGAGCAGCGTCGTAAGACCGGTATCCCCACGAGCTCCTCTCCTCGGGAATCGGCCGATCTCCTCGATTGTAATCCAAGACTTCGAGTTGAGCAGCGTCGTAAGACCGGTATCCCCACGAGCTGCTCTCCTCGGGAATCGGCCGATCTCCTCGATTGTAATCCAAGACTTCGAGTTGAGCAGCGTCGTAAGACCGGTATCCCCACGAGCTCCTCTCCTCGGGAATCGGCCGATCTCCTCGATTGTAGTTCAAGACTTCGAGTTGAGCAGCGTCGTAAGACCGGTATCCCCACGAGCTCTTCTCCTCGGGAATCGGCCGATCTCCTCGATTGTAATCCAAGACTTCGAGTTGAGCAGCGTCGTAAGACCGGTATCCCCACGAGCTCCTCTCCTCGGGAATCGGCCGATCTCCTCGATTGTAGTTCAAGACTTCGAGTTGAGTAGCATCGTAAGATCGGCACCCCCACGAGCTCCTCTCGTCGGGAATCGGCCGATCTCCTCGATTGCGAGAATGAGAGGCCCGCAGGTTATGATTCGACAACTAAGCCAGGTTCGACTTGCGTCACGCGTAGGTGGGCGAGCAGGCCTCGCGCGAGTAGGCGAGCTAATCTCGCGCGAGTAGGCGAGCTGGTCCCACGCGGGTAAGCGAGCTGGAACCGCGCGAGTAAGCGAGCCCCGGAGGGCATGCGAGTATGTCCCACGCGCCGACCAGCGCGGTGCGCGAGGTTCTCCCAGCAGGTTCACGAGTACCCGGGCGTAGGGGCGAGTAGGTCCCGGTGAGCGGATGATCGATGTCGGGACCATCCCCCTGCGATCTAGCGAACGCTCCTCTCCGAGCCTATGAGCCTAGCGAGCAACATGTCAGAAAAATGCAGGAGCAAAAATTTGTATAAATCACAAGTCAAAAATTGATTTACAAAAGGAATATCGGCGAGCAACTAGGACTCCTCGTCGCCAGTATCTGGCCGATATTCGTTGTCTCCGATATCACCGATATCTACAGATTCATCGCTCTCGCTCCCGCCGCTGCTGCTTTCGCTGCTGCTGTCATCGGAATCGCCGGAGCTGGTCGGCGGCGAGGCGCGGTACGGCGGGATGGTCCCCTCGGCAATTAGCTCGGGAATGAGCTCGTCGACAGTGAGCGGCTTCTCCCCCTCGACGAGCTGGCCCCCGAGCCTGAGGCGCGCAAGTATGATGTTCCCCGCCGCCCGCGCAATCTCGCGGCGAACAGAGGATCTCTCCTCCCAGAGGACGCGGGATTGCTTCACCGCTCGCGCCGGGTCTTCGGGTAGCGGGGTTGAGGAGCTCGGCCGTCCTTCAGCAGTGACCAGCCTCGTCTCCATCTCCGCTGCGCGAGTTTGGGCCGCCTCCAGCTCGGCCTGGGAGGCGGCGAGCTTCTCCTCGCACTCAGAGAGCTTCTTCGCTGCTTCTATCTCGGCAGCCTGCGAGATGACCGACGTCAGGACCTATCGATGAAACAAATCGAGCAACCAACCCAAGGACAGCTCATCTCGAAGTCCTTCCAGCGGACCGACTGCATGCCGAGGTTGATGGCCTTCTTGGAGACGACCTTGAGGGCATCGGTCGTCTCCAGCAGCTTCCTCGCCGAGTAGTGCCCCAGCTCGGCAGACCGCGCGAGCGCGCAGGCCGACTGATGGGCGAGCTCTAACGGGGTCAGCTCCAGGACGTACTCCGCATCGACTCGCCCATATATGGCGTGGAGGACGGTGAAAGCCTCCCCCTTGTCCTCCCAGTCGGTTGACCAGGACGGGAGGTTGGTGCTCAGCGACACCGAGTTGTCCTCCGCCGACCAAGTCACGAGCGGGCGGCCGTAGGAATCCACCACCCCCTGCCCGAGGCCGTAGTTGGGGTGGAAGTGGGGCGACCGGGCGACCGGGCGCCCGTCGGCGACCGGCGATCGACGGATTGAGGCGACGAGGCCTTCGCCCTCTTCCTCGCGGGGCCTGGCGAGCTGACCCGCGTCTTTCCTTTGGCCGCCTTCTTCTCCCCAACGTCGGCAGGGGGGCGAACGTCCGAGCGCGTAGTGGCGACTTCCTTCGCCAAAGGAAGAGGCTTCTCCGGAAGCTTGTTGGGAACTGCAAAACGCGCGACAAGTTAGCTTCAGCGGAAAAAGGACAACGATCGAGTAACCAGGACGTATTCTAAGCTCGGCTTACTCTCACGGGGGTGGAGTGCCTCGAGCACGTTGACGTTTAGACGCCAGAAAATGACATCAAATCGCCGACCCCGGAAGTACTCGAAGAGCTGCTCGCGAGCTCCTTCGAGGATGGGAGGAAGGAAGGCGACGTCGGCCGGTTGGTGCGGCCTGCCAAGAATCCCGCCGAAGTCGCCGTGGACGACCACCAACTGCTCGCTCCAGCGGTGGACCTTATTCGCGGTCCCGACCAAGGTGCAGACGTGGCTGCTAAAAAAGACGACTCCCTCCGAGGTCGCCGCAAAGGCGAAGATGCGGCGGAAGACGGAGAGGTCGAAGGCGATCCTCTCTTCCCGGAGGAAGCATAGGAACCCCATGATGATCGCCATGCCATTGGGGTTGATCTGCGCGGGGACGATCCCGAAGTAGCGCAGGATCTCGCAGAACTCCGGCCAGAAGGGTAGCCGCAGGCCGGCGTCGAAATGCCGCAGCGACAAGACAAGGGCGCCCTCAACATATGTGTTGAGCCGCTCGCCGCGAGTAGGAAGCCTCGCCGAGTAGTCCTCGGGCAGCAGGCGCTCCCTGAAGGCCGCCAGGTCCTTCTCTGAGGTAATGGACTTCTTGAATGCCGCATCCGTGAAGTTAATGGCGTGAGCTTGTCGGCGAGCGCTGGCGTCGTCGCCGACCATGTTTGCGAGCTGTAAAAAGAGCGAGAGAAGGCGAGCTGGATGTTCGGATACTCGCCGATATGAAGAGAAGATCGCTACACCGTACGCTTTATGACCCACCTACCCCTCCTATTTATAGATATGGCAAGGCAAAGGGGGGGGGGGCTGCCCGTCTCGGCGAGTATCGAACGAGCTCGCGTGGTGAAGAATAAGAGGCGACATTGCCAGAAGACCTAGAGCTCTGCACACCACAAAGAAAGCGCACACACGAAGAATCAGAAGGCGAGAATACTCATACACGCAAAGATGAATTAATCAATAAAAAAATAGATGTCCGAAAGAAGTACAAAGTCGCGCATGACGAGCTACATTCAAAAGGCAAAATTACTAAGGCGCCCTAGGCCGCTCAGGGGGGTGAGGATGTCGCCCGGCCCAGCCGATCTCGCGTGCACGCCGGTAATGCTCCGTCGCCAACGCCATGGCATCGTCACCGAGCCGGAGCTGCTCCTCCATCCTCGCCAGACGTCCAGTAGAACCCATGCTCGCCCGGATGCCGGCCAGCTTGTCAAGCACCAGCTGCAGGCGGTGGTTGTTTAACTGCAGCTGGCGATCATTCTCTTTGACCATGTGGAAGCGAGCTTCATAGTTCTCCAAGGTCGCCTGGAGCCCTTCGACCTTGGCCATCCTCGCCTCCAGAGCCGAGATGCGTCGGTGAGGGTCGCAGATAACGAGCTGGTCGAACTTGCTTTCCAGCTCCATGTAGGCGCGAGCAGCGGCTTGGCGATACTCGCTCCCCTACAGCCCGATGGCGTCGATGAAAGCCGCCCCAGGGGTCGCCGGGCGATCTGACAAGAAAGAGAAATAGATCGTCAGGTCGGAAAAAGTGGAGCAGAAATCGAAGTGGTAAAAAAGCTTACCACGGCGAGGAGATCGGGATCGGCGCGGCGAGGGAGGTCGCCCGGAGGTATCTCGCCTCCCCGAAGAGCTGCTCGGAAGATCGGCAGGCCTGCCCTGTGTTGGGGCTGCGGTCCGGAATCGCCCCCGCGCTGCGGCGCTATGCGGTAATGGCTTAACTGGCTGCCCCGTGGATCCGCCCGAGGACCTTTGATATAAAGATTAGTATGCGCCTTTGACCTTCAGGCCGGTCTTTTGGTGCAGTTGGTAGCGCTAAGTCCTCTCAAGTGGTATCAGAGGGAGGTTGCGGGTTCGAAACCCCGGGGTCGTTTCCGGGGGGGGGGGGATTGTTGGGGCTGCGGTCCGGAATCGCCCCCGCGCTGCGGCGCTATGCGGTAATGGCTTAACTGGCTGCCCCGTGGATCCGCCCGAGGACCTTTGATATAAAGATTAGTATGCGCCTTTGACCTTCAGGCCGGTCTTTTGGTGCAGTTGGTAGCGCTAAGTCCTCTCAAGATTAGTATGCGCCTTTGACCTTCAGGCCGGTCTTTTGGTGCAGTTGGTAGCGCTAAGTCCTCTCAAGTGGTATCAGAGGGAGGTTGCGGGTTCGAAACCCCGGGATCGTTTCCGGGGGGGGGGGGGATTGTTGGGGCTTGCGGGTCCGGAATCGCCCCCGCGTTGCGGCGCTATGCGGTAATGGCTTAACTGGCTGCCCCGTGGATCCACCCGAGGACCTTTGATATAAAGATTAGTATGCGCCTTTGACCTTCAGGCCGGTCTTTTGGTGCAGTTGGTAGCGCTAAGTCCTCTCACCCTGCCCGCGCTCTCCCGACCCTCGGCCGACGTAGTCGGGGTCTCCAACCCGCGGAGGGAAGTAGGCCGGCCGCTGCCTCTCCGGCTTCTTGAACGGCGGCGGAGCTTGAGATGAGCTCGCCGGGTGGTGTGGAGCCCTCGGCGCAGGAGGTGGAGGAGGTCGCGGAAGATCCGACCTCTGCGAAGCAGACAAAGGCGGCGGCGGGGGCAGGACGATGCCCGGCATCTGGCCCGGAGTGGCGACCAAGGGTGGCGGTGGCGGCAATGACGCGCTCGCCGAGACTACTTTCCCGCCACTCGCAACGGCGGAGGCCGCCCTGCTCGCCGGAGGATCCTCGCGCGCCGACCCGGACAACCCAGCGGGAGTTTCTTTCACCGGCAGCTCCTTGCTCGCCGGGGGGGTGCCCTTCACCAACGTCGCCCCCGACGCCTTCCCCGAGCTAAGGCCCATCCGGACCGTGTAGGCGGTCTTGGACGGCCTATCGGCCGCCAGGGCGAGTAGGGGGGCCGAGCTCAGCGGGACGACGTCAAGAGTCACGTCCGCGGTAGTCGGAGAGTCTGCATAGAAAAGTAGTCAGTAAAGAAGAAGCGGCGACAACCTAGCAGGAAAGATTTCCAGATGGCGACCTGTCACAGTGACGACCCCGACCTGAGCCGTCGCGGATTCCTTAACGGCCGCGAGCTCCTCGGCCACTCCCGAGTCCTCCGGCGGGCTGTCCCGAACAGATCCGGGGAGGTCGTCAAGCCCGAGATCGCTCAACAGCTTCTGGGTGCTGGAAGAAGCTGCGGGATTTCCAGTCGCCGCGGCGACTTGGTTCAGCGGTGGAGGCGAGCCGACCGCCGCATTGGCGGACTGCTTGACCTTCTTCGCCTTTTTCTTCTTCGGCGGGGTCGAGGCGGTGGCGTCTTCCTCGCGCGGCCTTTTCTGTCTGGCTATGCCGAGGAGGCCAGACAGGGCGGCGAGATTGTCCATCAGCAACTTCTCAGCATCCGACATTTTCGGCGAGCTTCAGGGTCCGTCTCGAAAATCAAGCCCCCCCCTATTTATTGACTACTCTACCAGCAGACGACGATGCGAGCTGTCCAGATACTCGGCAGAGGTACTCGCTGAATAAGCGTTGGATGATTCTTTCCGGGCTCCTACGTCGCCCAAAAAGAGCGGGGATTGTGTACAACTCATATTCGACGAGGGTGGGTCCTACCACCGCCAGGTCATCAGAAGTCAAAGTCAACAAGGCAAGATGGGGATCCAGATCAGCACCCCAGGCCGCAGGAGATTCGGGCGAGTATGGCGAGCTCCCCAGGCCAATTCTCCAGGTGGCGACTATGGCCAGATACTCGCCTCTTCTAGGCGAGCTCCCCAGGGAAGTCGCCAACTCGCCAGGGTGGGGGTATAAGTAAGACCCCCCCCCTCCTTGGATTTCCCTATAAATAGGACCCCAGGGGTACGAGGGAGAGGACAAGCAAATCTCGGCCTGAGCCCTCGCGAGTTCCAACAATTGCCTTCGACTCGCTATTGCTCGAGCTCGTCTCCTTCGTACCTAGCTCGGCCAATTTGGTTGAGAAGGGGTTGCTTCTTCTAAGCAATTGGGTACGTGGTGGGACCTTCCTGCCGCAGCAACCTGGGGTCTTGTTCGCACAGTTTGCTTCTGTTTCCTGACCAAAGACCGTCTTTTTGACCGCTCGACCAGTAACTTCAGGTGACCTAGTCCGATTTCTGAGGTTGAGATATTTCTCGGCTTCAACACTTTTTCACCCCCCTCCTTGGATTTCCCTATAAATAGGACCCCAGGGGTACGAGGGAGAGGACAAGCAAATCTCGGCCTGAGCCCTCGCGAGTTCCAACAATTGCCCTCGACTCGCTATTGCTCGAGCTCGTCTCCTTCGTACCTAGCTCGACCAATTTGGTTGAGAAGGGGTTGCTTCTTCTAAGCAACTGGGTACGTGGTGGGACCTTCCTGCCGCAGCAACCTGGGGTCTTGTTCGCACAGTTTGCTTCTGTTTCCTGACCAGAGACCGTCTTTTTAACCGCTCGACCAGTAACTTCAGGTGGCCTAGTCCGATTTCTGAGGTTGAGATATTTCTCGGCTTCAACAGCAGTATAACCAGAAAAAATAGCAATTGTATAAAACGGTTATAACAATGCTCTACTAGCTCATCAGCACAACATGTTTTCATATCCTGAATTCTATCGCAGGCATTCACAGCCGCGCACATACCGCAGGCATTCATAGCCGCGTACACACCGCAGACATTCATAGCCGCGCACACAAACCCTATGTCGACATAGTTTGAATTGCTTCTGTTCCAGCAGGGTAGCGAGCCCCGTGGGCCTCACCGATGTGGTTGCCGGTGACAGTGGCCAGTCCTGCCACTTCTGGGGGTGATCGTACCGCACAACCCCAGGCCCTAACGTACAACCTGGTGTACTCTTGGATGTGAGCGACATCCAGTGAATCATTTTTGCCGACCTTCGGAGGAAAACCCGACGGGGAATAATTGAACGGTCGGTCACCCGTGGTACCCATCTCCCTATCACCTTGAGTCGTCGACCTTTCCGCACCAGTACGAACAGTCTGCGGGAGGGACTGACCCACCACTATTTCACCGCAAGCAATTTACAATCAATCAAGCAAAATGCAATCATAATACACACCGAGTCTACGTTGGCCTGTCCTACCATGCTTTAGGCTTCGGGCGTCGACACTTAACTCTACTTTCGACAAGGAGCGTGAGATCACATTATTTGGGGCTAGACCTGGAGGAATACCTCAACTCCGGTTAGCCCCAACTAAGGCTCAATTTTAACAACAACTGCTCGTCAGAGCAGGACCCGAGATTATAATAGTAAATTACAATGAGGACAAGTGCGGTGACTATGCTGCTTATTTAAAGTGCTGTAATGAAATGTGACCAGTACGAAAATTGGAGTAGTACTGAATTGAAAGTACTTGACCAGTACGAGACTGGAGTAGAGTTGATTTAAAAGTACTTGACTAGTACATGACTGGAGTAGAGCTGGATAAAAAGTACTTGACCAGTACGAGACTGGAGTAGAGCTGAATAAAAAGTATTTGACCAGTACAAGACTGGAGTAGAGCTGAATAAAAAGTACTTGACCAGTACGAGACTGGAGTAGAACTGAATAAAAAGTACTTGACCAGTACGAGACTGGAATAGAGCTGAATAAAAAGTACTTGATCAGTACGAGACTGAAGTAGAGCTGAATAAAAGTATTTGACCAGTGCGAGACTGGAGTAGAGCTGAATTAAAAGTACTTGACCAGTACGAGACTGGAGTAGAGCTGAATTAAAAGTACTTGACCAGTACGAGACTAGAGTAGAACTGAATTAAAAGTACTTGACCAGTACGAGACTGAAGTAAAATATAAAGAAAAGGTTAGTAGTCCAATCACTTCATTCAGTAGGCTTCAGTCTCATCTCCATTCTCAAGAGGAACATTCAGTTTTACTTTAGTTTTTAATAAGGTTTCATTGGGTTACACCCATTATTAAGATCCGATTAGGATTTGGTTGCGCCTTATTAATCACGGCTTAATCAGATACAGGGGCTTACCAGGAGTTACACCCTCATTATTTATCGAGAATAATTTGCAACTCACTACTCGTACTCTCACTTTTCGAGCGTGCTCAGATCGCCCGAGAGTCGAGGCGCTTGACGGTTCCACAACGTCTCGGAACACCTGGAGACTGGTCACTTGCCTCAGCCACTCTCGTCGATATGACAACTTTGAATTTATTATTCAAATTAGGGAGGATAGTCGCGTGCTCCAATTTTCATTTTCGAAAAAAAATGGGCGTAATAATTTCTGAGCGCGACTCTAGGCTTCCAGATTTTAGGAAAAATATCCAAAACTTATCCTCATGACCCCAAATTTTGATACAACCCCTAAAAGATCCTAAAATGAGCCTAATAATTTTTTTTGTAATTTTCCAAAGTGTTTTGGGCCTTTAATTTGGTCAAATAAATTTTATTTGGGCTTTTAAAAATACCAAATCAACTCCAAAAATTCTCAAAATTTTTGTGGAGAAAGCCCTTAGTTAGGGGAACATTTTCACGTTCAAAACTTTTTCCTAAGGGTCTATTTTAGCATCTGCAAAATCAAACCCCTTATTATAATATTATAATATTATAATAATATAAATTATAAAATGGAATTACTGTTCACCATCCCTCCCCCCGCTGTATGTTAATTCGCTGCCCTTACGGGCTTTCTCCGCCGTCGGCCGGCCGTGGCTCCACCACCGGCCAACCCGCCGGTGGTGGGCACTCCCTCCAGAGGTGGTCCGGTGGCCTGCCGCCGTCGGCCACCGCCGGAGCCTTTTTTTTTGAAAGAGAGGGAGGAGGGTGACAGCGGCGACGCTCCGGTTGCTGGGAGCACCATGCTAGACGTTAGAAATGGGGAGGGGGAGGAAGAGAGGGTTCTACCTGGGTTTGGCGGGCTTGGGAGGGGCCGGCTTGGTCGGCCATGAAGGGTGGTGGAGGGGGAAGAGCTCCTCGGGTTGGCTTTTTCCGGCCACCAGAGCTCCGGCAGAGGGGGGGGGGAAGCAGGGGGGGAGGGGCTGCTCTAAGAGCTGTGTGGGAAAGAGAGGGGGGTTGGGTGGCTTTTATAGGGAGGGGGAGGGGAGCTTCCTCCCTTTGGGTGGTGTTGGACTAATCCCTCCCTAGGGAGGGATTAATCCCCACCATCCAGCTGTCCAATGACAGCTGGAGGTCCCCTATTTTCCCCCATGTGGGGAAAAGGGAAGGAGCCCTTATGGGCTTGGGCCTTTAGGTGGGAAAGAGAAGTAGGTGGGCCTCCACTTGTAGTGGGATGGGGGCTTGCTGGTTGGGGGCCCAAGGAGAGTGAGGGGGTATGGTCCATCCTTCTTTGGAGAGGAGGTGAGCCCCTCACTTGGAGAAAAATCCAAAAAAAAGGATTTTTAGGAGGGTTTGACCAAGTCAACCCTAGGGTGAGTCCCCCTGGCTGGTCAAAGTCAAAGTGGGTCCAAGTCATCGGGGTCAGGTCAAGATTCGGGTGTCGTGTCATAATTGGCGTGCACACGCTTTTCGGTGTACGATTAGGCTTGATTTGACCACGGATTAACCAATTATCGTCGAAATTGACCGGGAGATCTTCCGTTGACTTCGTATTGACTACACTAGTCCAACGCCACTGACTGGGGTTTAATCAGAGTCCGTTGGGCGAAAGTCAAAATCTGCGCGTCGCAGCGCGCTAAAATGGTCGAAATGTGTAAAATTGTCATTAGACCTCGGATCGTGACGTGACGAGCTCAGATGCGTTCATATAGACTATACAAGGCCTCCGGAACTTGATTCAGAGTTCTCTAGCTTGATATCCAAAACCTCGCTCTCGTTGCATTTTATGAGGAATGGTCACATCCACTATATGACCTCGGGGTCCAACTGCACGAGTTCCGATGCGCTCATATTGACTATAAGAGGCCACAGGAACTGACAGAACTCAATTCGGAGTTCCCTAGCTCGATACCCTGCCTAGGGTTGCCTCCTACCGGGTCACGGGTAGAGGCTCGGGTCACTTTTATTGGGCCCACTAGGGCTCTGGTGGCCCAATAAAAGTCGGGATGTTACAGTAGGACCCCGCTCTATTGGTCAGAAGTTGGTGAGAAAGTTGTTTTGGGGCCTAAGTTACTTCAAGGAATGAAAGAAGCCACGAGAAAGACTCATCTTCAGCTTAGTCGTGCTATCGAAAGACAGGAAGTATGCAAATCAGTGTCGCCGTCCGTTAAAGTTTGTTGTGGGTGATCAAGTACTCCTGAAGGTTTCCCCTTCTCCTGGGGTGAAATGGTTTGGTCGTCATCATAAGCTCAACCCGAGATTTGTGAGACCGTTTTTTATTTCAGAGCGTGTCGGAGGATCAGCTTATCGGCTGGAACTACCTGTTTCTTTGGCCGGTGTTCACAATGTCTTCCACGTTAGCCAACTTTGGAAGTACATTTGTGATCCTACCCACGTCATTGAGGAAATCCCAGTGATTCTGGAAGTCAATATTTCTTATCCGGTCGAGCCATAAGATCGTCGAGTATGAAGAACGCAAGCTTTGCAAGAGAACCATTCCTATGGTCTGAGTGCTCTGGATGCATGACAAGTCTGAGAAGTATACTTGGGAACTCAAATCTGTCATGCATAGCAAGTACCCGCAACTCTTCTCTTGATTTGGGTATGTCTTTGCTCTTATTCTTCTGTCTACTTCAGTACATTCATATTTATCCTTCTTGCCTTGAATTGTAATCTTGTTGGGAAGAATGATATCAGAATTCTCGCCTTAGAAGCCCCTTTCAGAGAAATCTTGAAAGTTTCAGGACGAAACTTCCTAAGCAGGGGAGAATGTAACATTCCTAAATATTATAATAATAATAATAGTAACAATAACAATGATAATAGAATTTAGGTTTTTATTTCCTTCCTATACCTAGCCGAATCGAGCCCGCCTCCCCTTCTTATCCCTGTAACCAACCGGTCCAGGGTCTTCCACTCCTGATTGCTGCGAGGGCCTCACAGCTCCCCGCTCCCGACCCCTTCTCTGACTGCCCCGATTCCTCTCCACGTGGCCGGAAATCTCCTCCTCTAGGGCCGACGTCTCCTCCTCTTGCTTCTGCCGCCCCATCTTGCTCTACCAGTCATCCAAGGAGCAGACAATCACCTCCTTAAGGGCCGACAGTTCTTCCTCCTCCTGGAGCCGGCCGTAGGAGCTCTTCCTCCTCCAAGTGTAGGCAACCTTCCATCCCTCTCACACTGCGTTTTGGCCGGTGGATTGCAAGGGGGTCTCCTAGGGTTTTACTCAGACCCTCCTCTCCTCAGATTTTTGAGTCTAATTTCGATATCTTGGGGTAAGAAATCTCTCTTTCTCGCTTCTTTCAGAATTTATTTAATTTGGTTGATAATGTTCGCTCTCCAACAATGTTATTGATGTCGATCTAACTTGTGTTCGTCGTACAATCGATTAATCCTTACTGTATTTGTGTTTTTCCGACGCCGTTCGTCACTCTAACTAGCGGTTCGTGAAGAAGCCCTCTCTGATTTAGGATTTCCGTCACCCAAGCGCCGACAAGTTCCCAATCATTTGTGGTAAACTCCTCTCCCCTTACTCTCGAGGGAGGTAGTTTTCTAAACAACCTCTTATGTGCATCTTTGCAATTATTAAAATGTCTGTACAAGCGTAGAAATATCCATATGTCATTTTGGTTGCGTGATCTTAAACAGATCAAACTAAGACTTCTAAGTTTTTGCTAGCACCGCTTAGCCGCCGCCATCCGTTCAGCTTCACCTGAAGGCAAGTAGAGAAATCTCTCTTGCTTGCATCGTAAAATTTAATTTAAATCACTCTTATGTTATGAAATGTACTCTTATAGGTCAGTGTCGTGTGAATATAACTTGTCTAGATATGTTAGACATCACCAAGATATGAATCCCCGATTCACTAATTGTCATAGACAAACATTGAAAGAAGGTGTCGATTTGATGTGACGCTTTGAATCAAGCTCCCGCCTAACTGGTAACAGAAACCAATAAATGACCATTGCAAGCACCGCACTGATCGATAAGCCTTGCAGCCAAACTTATATTAGAATCTTGTACATCAAATTGAAACCCGCACACTTTTCATTGTTTACCGCTTATGTCATTGCGTGATTGGAAACTATGCTAACTCCGAAGTAGGCTAAAGTAAAGTTAAAGCATCACTGTTAGACTCAGTTACTTGTTTTTTTTTCTATGTTTACATATCAAAATATTAACTTACTATTTGATTTTCATGTTCTGAGACATTTTCCTTCTATTTGGATTTTGCCTTAGGGTTCGTGACATCGTCGTCTGCTCCCTCAGTTGCTCTTCGTCCAGCTACCGCTTTGCTTTGAGGTTTATCCTTTTGTAGCGGTTACATCAGGTTCTATGTATTTGTTTTCTTTTACCGTCAGATTTGTTAACATGTACTAGCTATTGTCAGCCATTTTCATTTGTATCGTGGACAACTGCTAGGATTTATTTGATGTACCCGATCAATTTTATTTATGACATGTTTACTACTGTAGTCTATTACATTTACATTTTTTTTCAGCACTGTGCGTGACATTGGTTTTATTATTAAAATGCACGCGTATCAACCTTTCTTTGAAACTTCCGCATATATATAAACAACTAAATTTTTCTAAAGTAACTATTTTAAATCTAATATTATATTTCCAGCTCCTGCCTAACAGACATGAAAATTACTTTTGTCCATGCCTGTGATATAACGAGCTGCCCGTAGCGCACTCTGATAAATGTTATTCGACGGGTTTTGACAATTAAGGAGCACGACTTTGTAGGAGGTCCCAACTCGATCGCTTCCGGCGGCGACGATGTCGTCCGGATGGAAATCGCCGGTTGCTGCCATCAGATCAAAGAACTTCAACTTTACAACCAGTTTCTGGAAGAGTAGAACCTGCGCAAATCGGCGAGATGCCCGCAGTCGCTGCACCCACCACTCTGTCACATCACCCTCGCCGAACGCAATAAGTACTCCGGTAATTTACGGCGGCCAGCGGCAAGCGGAAGCGGGAGAGGCCGCTTCACAAGCAGGCTTTGCAGGCGGGTTTCACAGAGGAGCGGGGTTCAGGAGAAAGAAAAAAGGGGAGAAAGTTTTAGGGTTGCTATTAGAGACTTGTTTTAATGTATTTTTTTAATTTTAGTTGGGCTGCTAATTGTAAGGAATCCGGAGCGCCGAGAAGAAGAAATCCGAAACGAATAACAAAACACAAGGAAACAAAAAAACAGAGCAATCACAAACACAGCGATTACAGAGGTCACCAAAAATCGGGTTACGTCCTCTCTCCCTTCTTCTCCCCTTTTTGTATTCACCAGAAAGTTACAGATTACAACAAAGGTTACAAGGATCTAAAACCGATCCTACCTTCTTCCACTTCTGGACAAGAAAACCGCAAAAGAAAACTTTCTGGATCGACGCCAACGAGAACCTCGTACCCGTCTCCAAAAGAATACGCCGGTGCAATTTAGTCTAAATCGTACCGCTAAAGTCTTACCCTAAAAAAGTGGCGGAATCCGCCTTAAATAGGCTTCCGCCAAACAGATCGTCGAGCCCGGCCGGATCGTCGAGCGGCGGTCGACGTTCGATCGACGATCTTCGAGCTCTGTCGAACGTCGAGCTCGGCCAAACGCCGAGCAGTGTTCGACACGTCGAACGTCGAGCAGGGTTCGACATTCGATCGACGATCGTCGAGCTCTGTCGAACGTCGAGCTCGGCCAAACGCCGAGCAGTGTTCGACACGTCGAACGTCGAGCAAGGCTCGACGTTCGACGTCGGGTTGGGTTCGACGATCGTCGATCCTGGTTCGACGATAGTCGAACCCAGTTCGACGATAGTCGAAACCCAGTTCGACGATAGTCGAACCCAGTTCGACTACTGAAGGAAAAAAAAAATCCTGGAGATGTGGCCGGTCCTGGAGATGTCGCAAGGGAGGATCACACTTCGATTCCTCTAAGCTCACATGGGCTAACCCGGTGTGAGAAACAAGAGGACCGGAAGTGTTCCACAACCCCAACATTCTCCCACTTGATGAAAAACTTCCGCAGATGAGAGCAGCTCCTCCAATCTTCCTCTTCAACCTCACTGCTGTTGCACACCATTCAAACTTAGCAACAGGCACAGCCTTGGTAAGAAAATCAGAATTGTTCTCCTTGGTATCAACCTTCTCCAGTTGAACCAACTGCTTCTCTACCTTTTCCCTGATGAAGTGAAATTGGATGTCAATGTGCTTTGTCCTAGCATGGAAAGCCGGATTCTTGGCTAACTGAATAGCCCCTTGGCTGTCACACCACAGCTTCACAGGACCTTGCTCAAAACCGAGCTCCCCGCACAACCTCCTCAACCATATGGCCTCCTTACTGGCATGTGTAAGAGCCATATACTCAGCCTCCGTCGACGAGAGTGCCACTACTCCTTGCCGCAGACTCATCCAACTAACAACACCACCAAACAATGTAAAAACATACCCACTGGTGGACCTCCTACTATCCAGGTCACCTCCCCAGTCAGAGTCCACGTGTCCGACCACGTCCAGGACTCTTCCAGCTTCAGCACCTTCATAACATATAGAATAATTTAAAGTGCCACGAAGATACCTGAACACCCGCTTCACAGCATTCCAGTGCTCCTTCCCTGGTTTGGCCATGTACCAGCTCAGCACTCCCACTGCTTGTGCTATGTCGGGCTGAGTACAAACCATGACATACATGAGGCTTCCCACTGCACTAGCATATGGAACCTTCACCATGTCCTCCATCTCCTCATGTGTATTGGGACACATCTCCGCAGATAGCTTATTCCCCACGGGCATAGGGGCACCAACAGGCTTGCAGTCAGCCATGTTGAACTTTTTCAACACCTCTTCGACATACCTCTGCTGCCCCAACCAAAGCTTCCTTTTGCTTTTATCCCTGGTAATCTGCATCCCCAAGATCACACTTGCTGGCCTCAAGTCCTTCATTTCAAACTTGGCCGAGAGCAACTTCTTCACATGTTGGATCATCTTGACACTGTTTCCTACGAGCAGCATGTCATCAACATAGAGTGTCAAGAAAGTGAAGTGCTCTCCCTTCCTTTGGATATAGATACAGTGGTCCGAATTCGACCTTTCAAAACCCAACTCCAGCATGTAGGTGTCGAACTTCAGGTACCACATCCTCGGAGATTGCTTAAGTCCATAAAGGGACTTCTTCAACCTGCACACCAGATCCTCTTTTCCCTTGGCCTCGAATCCTTCAGGTTGCCGCATATAAATCTCCTCCTCCAAATCCCCGTGAAGGAATGCCGTCTTCACGTCCATTTGTTCAATCTCCAGATCATGCACAACCGCAATGGAGAGAACCATTCTGATAGAAGTGAGCTTGGCCACCGGCGAGAAAATCTCGTCGTAGTCCACACCTTCCACCTGTGAGAAGCCCTTGACAACCAACCTCGCCTTGCACTTCTCTATGGTGCCATCCGCCTTAACCTTCTGCTTGAAGACCCATTTACTCCCAATGGCCTTCCTCCCTTTTGGAAGCTTGCACAGACCCCAAGTCTGATTCTTCCGCAGAGACTCCATCTCATCAACCATAGCAAGCTCCCACTGATTCGCATCAGCCCTCGACCTCGCATTCCTGGCTAAAATGGGATCTTCTCCAAGCATTTTCAAGCAATATTGTACTCCAACCGCACCAAGGGAGTACCGGATTAGTGCCCTCCTTTCCCTCGTTGAACGCCTCAGAAGTGGAGCATCAGCAACTTCATCTCCTGATTCATCATCAAGGCTCACCTCCTCCAAAACATTAGATTCAGAATCTGAATCTGAAACAGCCACTATAGTGATCTGAGCATCCTCCAGAGGAACTTCCTCCATGCCTCTTTCCACTACCACCTTTTCTACAGCTTTCCCTTCCTCCGCTTGTGTAGTGACTTGAAGACGGGCTTTATGAAAGACCACATCCTTGCTATACGTCACCGTCCTCGTCACCGGGTTCCAAAGCTTATATCCCTTGATGCCATCTTTGTAGCCCACAAAGATGCACCGCTCGGACTTCATATCCAGCTTCCCCCTCCTCTCTTTTGGAATGTGAACGTATGCATCACATCCAAAAACACGAGCATAAGCCAATTTGGCTTCTTCTGGAAAACAGCCTCAAAGGGGGTACACCCTTCACTGCAGATGTAGGGGTCCTGTTCTTCAAGTGGTTAACTGTAGCCGCCGCTTCAGCCCAGAACTCCGTCCCTAAACCAGCCAAACTGAGCATGCACCTGGCCTTCTCCATCAATGTCCGATTGAGCCTTTCCGACACTCCATTCTGCTCTGGAGTATACGGCGTGGTCTTCTGCCGTGCAATCCCCTGCTCAGTACAGTACCGCTCGAAGGCGTCCGAGCAATACTCCCATCTGTTATCAGAACGGAGAACCTTCACCTTCCTCTCAAACTGGTTCTCCACCAGGTTCTTAAAATCCTTGAACCTATCGAGAACCTCTGCCTTGGACCTGAGAAAATAAAGCCAAGAATACCGAGAATAATCATCAATGAAAGATACATAATACCTAGCCCCACCAAGAGATGGGACTGGAGTCGGCCCAAATACATCGCTATGAATCAAGTCCAGTAAACTGGTGGCCCTCTTCCCTGCTCCCTGAAAACTAACCCGGTTCTGCTTGCCAAGTAGGCAATGCTCACAGAACCCAAAGCTCGAGGTGCACACGTGCACACCCACCACCATCTGGTCGGATGTCATAGCCGACATCCCCTTCTCACTAATGTGTCCAAGCCGTTGGTGCCACAGCCTGGACTGCTCCTCCTGGTCCTCCTCTTGGCCTTCAGAGATGAAGGCCCCGCTAGGCACCACTGTATCAGCAAGTAACTTGTACAGTGTCCCATGCCTCACGCCTTTGGCGATCACCATCGCCCCTCGGGTCATCCTGCACGAGTGCATGTCACAACTGAAAGACACTCCCGCATCCGCCATAGATCCCACCGAGATCAGATTCCTGCTCATCCCTGGAATATGCATCACCCCCGGAAGGGTCTTCATGGTCCCGTCGGCCATCTTCAGCATCACCTTCCCACGCCCAACAATCTGCACAGCAGTATCATCGTCAAGCATGACGTCACCACCATCAAACCTCTCATACTCACAAAACCAGTCTCTATGAGGGGTCATGTGATATGATGCTCCTGTGTCGACATACCACACATCAGAATCCTTCTGGGCAACACATGCAGCAGCAATATACATGCCACCCCCTTCAGTCTCCTTCTTAGTACCAGAAGTTGACCCACCATCTTTCTTCTGAACTGGCTTGTTAGGACATTGGGATTTCACATGCCCAACCTCATTACACTTCCAGCACTTGATGGGCTTCTTCTCTTTCTCTCTTTCTCTACTCTTGGATCTACCCCGAGATTTATCTCGAGATCCTCCTTGCTTATTATCCCTCCATTGAGGGCGAGATTTGGATACACTCAATGCACCTTTGCTGGTCTTCTTTGAACTTCCTCTTCTGGTCTCCTCAGATAACAAAGTAGCACATACCGACTCATTGGAGAGAGCCTTATCTCCATTACCCCCTATGACAACAATAACATTGTCCCAAGAGTCCGGCAATGAGCAGAGTAGAGTAATAGCTCTATCTTCATCCGAGATTTTCTCACCAATTGAGATCAACTGACCCACGACAGTGTTGAAACTTGTCAGCTGTTCTGAGAAAGAACCACCTTCCTGCATCTTCAGATTGTACCACTTCTTTCTCAGCAACAATTTATTAACCAGAGACTTGCTCTGGTAGAGAGATTCCAACTTCCGCCATAGGCCTTGGCCGGAAGTTTCCTCCATGACATTTGTTAAAATCGAATCTGCGAGAAAAAGCCGGATCAGACATTTGGCTTTCCGATCGGCCTTTGTCCAGGCTGCAAAAGCCTCCGCATCAGACTTCTCTGTTGGGGGAGTATCCACTATTGCACCCCACAAATCACGATCAACCAGTAGGTCTTCCACCTTCATCTTCCACAGATCAAAACGACTTCCATCAAACTTCTCTATCTCGATCCGCACTCCTCCTGAACCCATAGCCAAGAATCCAAGGAACCTGGCTCTGATACCAAATGTAAGGAATCCGGAGCGCCGAGAAGAAGAAATCCGAAACGAATAACAAAACACAAGGAAACAAAAAAAACAAAGCAATCACAAACACAGCGATTACAGAGGTTCACCCAAAACCGGGTTACGTCCTCTCTCCCCTTCTTTCTCCCCTTCTTGTATTCACCAGAAAGTTACAGATTACAATAAAGGTTACAAGGATCTAAAACCGATCCTACTTTCTTCTATTTCTGGACAAGAAAACCGCAGAAGAAAACCTTCTGGATCGACGCCAACGAGAACCTCGTACCCGTCTCCAAAAGAATACGCCGCCGCAATTTAGTCTAAATCTACCGCTAAAGTCTTACCCTAAAAAAGTGGCGGAATCCGCCTTAAATAGGCTTCCACCAAACAGATCGTCGAGCCCGGCCGGATCGTCGAGCGGCGGTCGACGTTCGATCGACGATCGTCGAGCTCTGTCGAACGTCGAGCTCGGCCAAACGCCGAGCAGTGTTCGACACGTCGAACGTCGAGCAGGGTTCGACATTCGATCGACGATCGTCGAGCTCTATCGAACGTCGAGCTCGGCCAAACGCCGAGCAGTGTTCGACACGTCGAACGTCGAGCAAGGCTCGACGTTCGACGTCGGGCTGGGTTCGACGATCGTCGATCCTGGTTCGACGATAGTCGAACCCAGTTCGACTACTGAAGGAAAAAAAAAGGGGAGAAAGTTTTAGGGTTGCTATTAGAGACTTGTTTTAATGTATTTTTTTAATTTTAGTTGGGCTGCTAATAGCAAAAGTCGCGCCAATATAAACACCCTCTTTTTAATTACTATTAACATGATCACATGTCAAAAATTGTTTTCTGATAATAGTAAATAATTGTTTAGCTCAGAGTTAAAATTATAAGATTATTTAGTCATTTAACATAATTGTATATTTTTATGTATAACTAGACAACAAAGTTTTTTATAGGATTTTTTTATAAACAACTTATGTATTAATATCTATATTGCTAATTGCGCATTAATTGCCATGTAATCACAATTAATTTTTTTTAGTTGTCAGCACATAACAAATTTATTTGCAATATATATTAATTTGCACCTAATCAAAATTAATTTAGACTGTTAATCACTAAAAAATTTCCAGACGAGTGATTTCCCGATCAACACTAGTTTCGGAGCCGGGAGACTGCGAACAGAAACGAAGGTCAGAAAAAAGGCGGGAACTTGAATCTCACTTCCCCATTCTCCTGGATCGGGGTTCGTTTCCGCATACCATTGCAGGCTATCGGGATCCGGGGCGGAGGTAAAGGCATTCTTCGCCTGAGACATGGCTGAACTCAAAGCCCTAGAAATTCTAGGGCAGATCCAAGTCCTCGTCATCGACAAGCTTCAAGTGGTAAGGGTTTTCTTGGTCTCTCTTATGCTTCCAGTCTCTCTCCGTGACCTTGATCTCTTCTAGATTCGTCTGAATCCTTACTTCCCCTCTCAGAGCATCAACTTGTCAGTCATACATTGTATTAACTAGCTTATCCCTGCACTTTTTGTTCAATAAACGATAAATTGCACCAAGAACCAATGTTTAGGTATATTACGAAATACGAATCATCTTGGTCCAAAGTTTAAAGCTTGCATGCACAAAGCTTTCCGGTCTTATTAGGATGCATTCATTCGGACCATTTTCATTTTGGTTCAAAACTAAAATATCATAACTTATGTTTGTTTGTAGAATGATTTTTCAGGCACAAGAATTGAATTTGATAAATTTTGTGTTCACTTACTGGATAGTTTTCAAATGCATGAATTGACATTTAAAGTGTATGAACACATGATTTTTTAAAAGTGACGGATAACATAGAAGTATTTTAACCATAAACAAAATAAAATATTAGCTTTGAGAAAACTAAACAAAATAACCAGAAACAAAACAACAACTAAACCATCAAAAGTGACGATGTCATATGTCTTACATCCACAAAATATAAAAACTACAAATTAAACTAATCGCCCAGTTGAATGCGCAACCAACTCCTCCTAAGAAGTTTTAGCATAACTAAGAAGACCTCGCATTTTATCTCGTTAGCGCACAACATATCTATTACTTTTATGAGATCAGACTCCAAAAGTTCTATCATAGCTGCCAATACCTCATACATTCTTTTAACCACTATCTTTTCTATTGCACGTTAAACTACCCGTGCGATTTCAGTCGGGCCATCGATGTTATTTGCATTATAAGTGACGGCCGCTACTATCATATCAATAACTGTTGTTTTCGTCATCTTTTTCTTTCTTGGATGTCTTGAACTAATGTTGGCCGGGTGGGCCAATTCGAAAATTTTAAGCCCGTAAACACACTCATCGTTATGAACTTTTAAAAAGTTGTCAATTTTCTCTTGAGGATGAGTTCTCAAGTATGTCACGAGTCGAATCGTCACGAGGAATCAATACAACCACAAACAGCTCACAATAATAATTTATGAATAAGCGGTAATTAGAGTAGTGCGAAAGTATATGCAAGCTTATAATTATTTAATTAGATCACATACAAATTAAGCTAAGGCAAGTGAGCAAGGATACTATGATGATACGCAGAGGAACAATGATCAAATCCAAGATCCCGTTGGCACAGGGGTAGAAATCGCCAACTGAGGCCTTCATGATGAAGAAATTGCCTATTTTGAGCTCGCCTTAGCGAGAATTCATCTAGGACGGAACTCGACTACACTGGAGCTCGCCTCAGCTGGACCTCGGCTACACTGGCGCTCGCCTCCGCTAGAACTCTCCCACACCGGAGCTCTCCTAGGCTGGAACTGCCCCACACTGGAGCTCGCCTTAGCCGGGACCTGCCTTCACTAGAGCTCGCCTCACATCTTTCTCATCATGGCTCGCCGTGAGATCTCGCACTAAAGTTTCTTTCAGCAATCACGGTCCACGCTCACCGCACCAACTTGATCCTTGCTGTTCGGACCAAGGGGGTGACCGAAGGTTACTAGCTTAGTGGTCGATCCACGTGAGACTCGACGAGAAGAAGCTAGCGAGCACAAAGAATAGCTCCGTACTGCCTACAAACAAGACCCGCGTGTTGCAGCGAATAGGTCCCTCCACACACCCGGAAGTCTATAAGAACTTCCCCTCTTAAAGCCATTGCTGAGCTCGACATAAGGGAGACGGACACTAAACTTGGCCACCATAGTGGGGGGGGGGGGCGAAGGTCCTCTCAACTTGTGCCTTGGGGTCCTATTTATAGACAAATTCAAGGTGAAGGGGGGGGGGGGTTTGGTTTGCCAACAGCCGCTCCCGCCTTAACCAAAATGTTATTCCCAGACCAAGAGGGGGACGGGGGAGCACTCTCCTGGAGGCCGCCGAGTACTCCCGCTAAGTACTCCCGCCGAGTACTCCCGACGAGTACTCTCCTGCAACGTCTTCCTTAGTCATTTTTGATCTCGACGAATTACGAGTTATACACAGCTAAAATTCTTATTGCATGAATATTATCTTGTATTTATATAGAGTCTTCACTTATGATTTTTGTTTAATTAAGAGAAATCTTCTCCATGTCTCTTTTCTTAACATAGAAGTTCATAACCTAGGTATAGCCTTACAAATTAAATCGATGGGCAGCTCGGTGCACAAAGCATTCTCGCGCAACGAGGGTCCGGGGAAGGGTCTCGTCACAAGGGTGAAATGTAGACAAACCTTACCCTGTATTTTTGCAAGAGTCTGCTTCCAGGATTCAAACCCGTGACATGAAGGTCACACAGTCACAAATTAAATGGATATATAATAATTTTAGGTTTTTAAGTTTTTTACTATAAAAGATGTGTGATTTCATTGTGTTGTGACAACAAACTGAAGTGGATGACAAGTTGTAGTGAATCCTTGATATTGGTTTACCTGGATACTTATAGGTGTCATATAAATGGCTCAGTCGAAATTTTTCAGTGCCTTCAAATCAGGCCAAAAGGTAAGATTCTTTTTTCCGGCAATTTGAAGAAAAGCTTAATGTAATCATTAAGTGTTTTTGGTGAAGTTGTATTTACCTGTATTCAGGTTGCTTCAAGAGTTTATTGACAAACATGATGATAAAGTAGAAGTGTTATATTCGTTATCTGGGTGGTTGAAGAACAATTCTGAAAAATACTCCATAAGACTTGCATCTGGGCAGAAGCTTGAAGGTACCACACTTTTTACTCACATAACCTATTTACTATCCCTTTATCAGATCACTTTCTTTTTCTCCATATTAATCTACTTAATTCGTTCTTTTATTTTTGTAATTCCTTTAATGAATTTTAGTTTCTTCACTATAATTTGAGTTCCTTTGTTACTTTTTTAAAGTGTAATATGTTGATACTATTGAAGTCGATTGTTGAAAAACATACTCTCCAGCCCTATTAGGAAATTTATCCCTAAAAAGAGGCGGTGAATGAGAAATTAATTTGAAGAATTGCCAGAGAGGAACAACACAACTATCAACAAAAATATAAACACAAAGGCTCTCCATCAATAATGTTGAAACTGTAGAAAGAGCTCAAAAACTTGTATATATTTCTTGTGTATGTAAATACAAGGAGAGAATACAAATATATAGGAGAGAAAAGGAGATGGAAAGTCCTATAAAAGATGTGAGACTAATAAGAGAAGAGGAAGAGAATCAAATACATGGGCCTAATAATAGACCTTTTTACATGGGCTTTTCTAACACTCCCCCGTAAGCTGGAGCGTACAAATCGTATGCGCCAAGCTTGGACAAGCACTGATAGAAGAGAGTACTAGGAAGGGCCTTTGTGAGGATGTCCGCAACTTGTTTCGTCCCCGGAACATGCTTCAGGTCGAGTTTCTTCATTTGCACCTTTTCCCGTATGAAGTGACAGTCGACTTCAATGTGTTTTGTTCTCTCGTGGAATACTGGGTTCTTGGCAATATGTATGACAGCTTGGCTGTCACAGAGGAGGAGAGATGGGGAAGGGAGCTTTACACCCAGATCAGTAAGAAGACCTTCAAGCCACGTTAGTTCAAAAATCACCGATGCCATTGCCCGGTATTCTGCCTCGGCGGATGATCGAACAACAACTTCTTGTTTCTTGCTTCGCCAAGTAATCAAATGTCCTCCAAGATATGTGCAGAAATCACTGGTTGACCGCTGATCATCAAGGGAACCATCATAATCGGCATCGAAATACGCCACCAACGTTGGAGCTGAAGATGAGGTTTTGTAAACCAGACCTTGACCAGGAGCTGTTTTAAGGTATCTGAGAATGCGTTCAACAGCCTGAAGATGAGATCTTCGAGGGGTATGCATGTATCGACTGACAATACCAACAGCGAAAGAAATATCTGGTCTGGTTACCGTGAGGTAGATCAACTTCCCAACGAGACGACGATAGTATTCTGGGTTCTGGAGTAGGAGATCAGAGTCAGATGCCTGAGCGCACAACTTGTGATTTGCATCCATTGGTGTGTCAATTGGCTTACAGCCTGAGTAGCCAGCATCTCGAAGGAGGTCGAGGTAATACTTCCGTTGAGAGAGAACGAGACCATCTGACCGTCTGGTAACCTCAAGGCCCAAGAAGTATCGAAGGGGCCCCAGATCTTTTGTTTGGAAAACTGTACCCAGGTGTAGTTTGACCTCCTGTATACCTTTCGAGTCGTCTCCCGTAATTATGATATCGTCCACATAAACTAACAGAAGAACAGTTCCCGTTGTTCGATGACGAGTGAATAGCGAGAAGTCGGCCGAGCTGCGAGTAAAACCAACCTCCCGAAGAGCCTTACTGAATTTGTCAAACCACGCCCGAGGGGATTGTTTGAGACCATATAGAGCCTTTGTCAGTCGACAGACCTAAGACTCCCCCGTGGTCTCAAACCCGGGAGGTTGCTGCATGTAGACTGTTTCTTGGAGATCGCCATTCAGAAAGGCGTTCTTAATATCGAGTTGGAATAAAGACCATTAACGATGGACAACCACGGAGATGAGGACTCGAACGGTGTTGAGTTTGACAATCGGAGAAAAAGTTTCTTCATAGTCGAGCCCCTATTGTTGGGTGAAGCCACGGGCCACCAGACGAGCTTTCAGGCGGTCAATCGTTCCGTCAGCAGCATGTTTGATAACATAAACTCATTTACACCCAACCGGGGTGTGACCCAGAGGAAGGGGTACAAGAGTACAGGTCTGATTGGCCCAAAGAGCAACCATTTCCGCTTCCATGGAGGCCCGCCATCCAGGATATTGTAGCGCCTCCTGTACAGAGTTAGAGACCGAAATCGAAGAAAGAGAAGTAGCAAATGTGTGGAGGTGAGGAGAGAGGCGATGCAAAGATACATAGTTTGCCAGAGGATGAGCAATGGAGGCAGGTACCTGATCAGCAGGGCGCGGAGTAGCCGAGGTCGAGTCCGACTGCAGAGGGGCAACAGATTCAGACGGGCGACGAGAATAGACACGGATGACAGGTGGCCTAGAGGGGGCAGGAGTCGGTGCTGGTGGTCCCAATGGTAGAGGGGTAGTAACTTGAATAACAGGCCGTGGGAGGAGTGGTGGTAAAGGTGCTGGTGTGGAAGGAGTGGGTAAAGGAGCAGAGAAGAACGGGTTATATTCCCGGAAGGTAACATCTGCAGAAACGGAAAGCTTGCGGGTAGCAGGAGAGTAACATACATAGCCTTTTTGTGTACGAGAATAACCAATGAAGACATGTTTGGTGGCCCGGGGGTCCAACTTGTCCGTTGATGGCCCCAGGTGGTGGACATAGCAGGTGGAGCCAAAAACCCGAGGCAGGAGAGGGAAAGCCGGAGTAGAGGGAAAGAGGAGGCTAAACGGCGTAGCATAGTGGAGGACAAAGGAAGGGAGTCGGTTGATCAAGAAGCACGCAGTAGAGACCGCAAAGTGCCAGTAACTTTTGGGGACATTCATTTGAAGCATAAGAGAGCGGGCAACATCAAGCAAGTGCCTGTTCTTCCGTTCGACAACGCCGTTTTGCTGTGGTGTGTAAGCACATGATGTTTGATGAAGAATCCCGAATTCAGAGCACAAGGCCGCAAAGTCATGACTAGTGTATTCCCGAGCATTATCGGTGCGCAATGTTTTGATGGTGGTGTTGAATTGCGTACGCGTTTCAAGGACAAAAGCCCGAAAGACACGAGGAAGCTCAGTACGATCACGTAGTAAGTAAAGCCACGTTGTGCGATAGTAGTCATCAATAAACGTAAGGAAATAACGATAACCAGAAATACTAGTTACTTTATAAGGACCCCAGATGTCTGAATGCACTAAATAAAAAGGAGCAGTGCTCCGGGTACAATGTGCTGGAAAAGAAGAACGCGTCTGTTTGCCAAAGATACAAGACTCGCATTGAAAAGGATGAAGAGCAACATCTGGAAGAGCCCGCTGGAGTACCGGGAGAGGAGCGTGGCCAAGATGTCGATGCCACTCACTAGAGGAGACAGAAGATAGGATGGTGGGATTGTTGTCGAGAAGGTAGAGCCCCCCCTGCAGTGTTCCCCTACCAATGGTAATCCGCGTTCGCTGATCCTGTATGAGAAAAGAAGAGGGGGTGAATATGACAGAGCAATTTAGATCATTTGTAAGGCGACCAACAGAAAGTAAATTGAACGGAGAGCCCGGAACATGAAGAGCCGAGCGAAGGGAGAGCGAGGGGTTGAGGACAAGGTCAGCCGCGCCGGAGACGGGAACCGTTGCCCCATTTGCCACAGTGACAGACTTGGGATGAGGAGAATCTGTATACTTGGGTGGCTGTTGTGAGGTAATATGATGAGTGACACCCGAGTCCATAATCCATCGTTGTCTGGTGGATAAGCAAGCAGTACCTGTATTGGAGGCGGTGGCGATGGAGGCAGAGGGCGGGTTGAGCAGCCCTTGTAGTTGCTGGAGCTGGAGACGAACAGCCTCAGGGTCAGAAGGAGCGACAGAGGAGGTGTCCGCAGCAACCGCGACTATCGGACGAGGAGGATAACCAATCTTCTTGTAGCAGGTCGCCGCATAATGACCGTCCTTGCCGCAGTAGGAACAAGTCGGTCGACCCCGACCACCGCGCCCGCGGCCCCGAGAACTCGAACGGCCACCACGAGCGGAAGTAGGGGTGGGAAGTAAGGGAGAAGGGGTGTGCTGAAGAAGGACCGAGGGCGGAGGCGCAGGAGTATCAGGAGGCGGTGAGACCCGGAGGAGCATAGAGCAGACATCAGATAAGGAGGGTATAATGGAGAAAGCCAGAATCTGAAACAAAGAGTGCGAATATTCTGAAGGTGAGGCGAGAGACGAGCCATCATGATGGAAATACAAACGACCTCTTTCTTAGCACGCTGAGTAGTATGGTCAGTGGTAGACGGTTGATGTTGAATCCACGCCTCAGCGAAAGTCTTTGCACGAGCGACAAACGAAGTCATGTCCGAGGCCCACCCGTGTAGAGAGTCATAAGATCGGTGAGGATGTCAAAGAGATGTTGAAGGCTGTCTTATAGCCCCCGGAAGGAGGCTATAAGAAGCCCTTGGAGGGGGGGGGGGGTGGAACCACGGAGAGAAGAGGAAGCGGGAATAGAAGAGAGGCCGCAGGAGACCAAGCGGCAAGGGCGGGCAGCGGACAGAAGAGACAGTCCGCAGCAGGCCGCAGGCAGCGGTCAGAGTAGCAGGTCGCGAGTGGACAGAGTTGCAGGTCGCGGCCTAGGGAGAAGAAGGTCGCGGATAAGAGAGAGCCGCAGGGTGATCAGGAGAGGCGGACAAAAGAAAGGTGTCCGCAGGAGGAAACCTCGCTCTGATACCATGTAGAAAGAGCTCGAAAACTTTTATATATTTCTTGTGTATGTAAATACAAGGAGAGAATACAAATATATAGGAGAGAAAAGGAGATGGAAAGTCCTATACAAGATGTGGGACTAATAAGAGAAGAGGAAGAGAATCAAATACATGGGCCTAATAATAGGACTTTTTACATGGGCTTTTCTAACAGAAACAACCAAACATTTCTAAAGAGTGGTCTCAATTCCAAAAGGCTTCATCAAACTACATTAACTCTATCCAGTTCTATTATGAAGGATAACGGTTGATAGATGACAAATATTATTAGGGCACCTAAAAATCAGAACAAACAAGAACTCAGATAATATGGCTGAATCCCCTATGTACCTTTACAAAAAAGGATAGATACAAAAACAAAGATTAAAAAGTTAAGACTACTATGTTTATATACAAACAAATAATGTATTTTCTTTTAGTGTTACTGAGAGGAGTAGTCTTTCTTACTCTATTTTGAGCATGTATCAGGATGATTTAATTAATGGTTTTATTGTTTCAGACTATGTTTAAGATTTCAGCTTATGCAAACTTTATGGCTCTTTTCATTACTAGTTGGATCTGTAAATCAGATTTTGAGGTACACTTGTTTACCAATTTCAGTTTTTCTTACTTCCGCTGTAAGCTTACTTTTAGTACATTTTAATTATGTCCGCTATGTACCAACTTTATTACCGTTACATAGTTTACTTTCTATCGCGGGGCCTGACCGGACTGCTCATTTGTTGTTAAACTAGGTTGAGGTGTTATAGCTTCGAGCCGGGGTAATAGGCGGAGACGAAATGGACTGAAGCAACCCAGAGGATTGAAGATGCCACTACGTCGGTGTACCGCAACTATCGCAGTGGGGAAAGCTGGGAACGCGTGATTTGACACTGGAATGTTGAAGGTGTGTTGCGAGGCTGGAGCAAACAAGCCAGCGTTGGACTGCTCGAGAGTGGTCAAGGAGGGAGGACACAAAAGCTGTAGGAGATGGACAAAAGTGAACATCACAGAAGCGGCTGCTGCGATGTTAGACAGTCGCAGTAGGCAGATCGAAAGAGCGTGAAGTCGGCATCGCTGAGCGCAAAGGAACATTAAGAGGCGTGATCAAAAGGTCCGACGCAGGACCGGCTAGAAGAGCTCGAGAGGGACTAGGATAGGAGTATCAAGGGATGTCGCTTTGAATTCCTCAATGCGGGTTGAGACGGGGGATCCCCGTTCAAACTGAGGCAGCGTGAGTGTCGCATTGCAAGAATGAACTGGGAGGGACGGGATCCAAAAAATACGGGCGTGCAGAAACAGCGAGGTCAGATCAATATTAGTAACTCAAAATTTTTGATTGCAATAGAACTAGAATCCAATACAAATCATGAGAGATACTCATGCAAGCGATCATACGATGAAATCATGAGGGACCGATCATAGAAAGGTCAAGGACGACCATATAAAGGTCAAGAGCCGGGCCCACAGCCGGGCTGTAGTCCTTACGACCCAACCCGCTCTCCACCTTGGATATAAACTTTGCGGCGGGTTGTTGAGGCATGAAATCAAAACCAGGACTTCCATTATGAGGGTGTTAATGGGCCCACTTTCAACACTTAATTATATTCTTTAGCACATAACATTTAGTTAATTATTGACATCGACACATAAAATCATGTGCGAATGCCGTTCGCAGTTTCACAGTCTAAATAGTTCAGACCTACACATGTATGACTTAGTCTTTGAGACAAGCATGTGACTGCTGACAGGATCAATCAGGTAACATCAAACAAGCCATAAGGCCTATAACTGATTTAACAAGTCATTCAATGCAAAGACTATTCCATTCATGAGCATCTTAATCATTAAGTATATTATATCAATCATTGCCCTCTCGATCGCACATAACATCATAGCCACAACATACCGTAACTGAATAGGAGAGCATCATAAATATATATCAGAACATAACTAAATCACACATAACATCATAGCCACCCGAAATAAAATTTAATTGGATTGTCGTAAACCCTAATGTAGATGCATATGCAATTGAAATAGGCCAAATAAATTTATCAATAAGTAATTAATTGAAATGAACTGATGCGGATCATAGACGAGCACTTGCAGTGGAGGATGAATTTTGGGCCCATTCGGGGCTGATTTGGCGACTTTCCATATATGGCGTGCCCAGATTGACGATCGGACTCCGCATATGTGTTTGGATTCGCGTTGCGAATCGATTTGATATATTATTTCACTATTTTGCATTTTATTTTGATGTATTTAAGTGAGCTCACCTTCGACCAATCATAGTCATCGATGGTGGGATGCCCTAATCCTCCTTTTATTATCAATAGATGGTTTGTGGGCTGGTTGAAGGCATTGCAGAATTTGGAGACTTCAATCCCCGGATTCCAGCGATCACTCCCCGGTGCCGACGCCGTGAAACCCTAGGTGACGACTCCTAGGCGCTCAAACTCCCCCCAAGGTACTACCCATCCATAGCCTTCTTCTTCCCCCTCCAAAACCCTCATCCGCAGCCCCTACAACCCCCAAATCCCAACCCCTACCGCCGAGCAATGCTCACCGAAATCAATGTTCACTGTTCACCAGGATCGTTGTTCATCTGATTACTATTCACCTGATTACGGTTCGACGATTACTGGCCACTGAAATACTGTTCACGCCGACCCTCCATTTCTTCCCTCCCGTGGATTCACCCTCCGTTAGCCCTAATTTCTTGGATCAATTCAGATCTAGGAATTTCAGCCCCGATCCGTTATTTCCACCTTTCGTTCATCACCCCTCCACCCGGATCCGACCCTATATAGCAGATCCACCCTTCCCCGGCCCGGATCTACTTGTACGTGGGCGGATCTACCCATTTCACGTCCGATCTCACCATTTACCGCCGAGGACAGCCACCGCCATCATTTTCACGCCGCCGGTTCCACCTTCCATCGCCGATCTACACATCCGGACCCTAATTCTTCAGTGCCTCAGTTCAGCCCTCTACTTTGTGAGCTTTTGTAGTATTATACTATTTGATTCAGCATTTTCATTTGATGATTTATCATATTTTGCTACGATTTCTGTTTGTGGAACTTTGTTTTGGTGCCCTAATAACTTGCATGAGGAGACATTCGCCGCGCGCTTCGCTTTGACCCTCCCAACTGGGTCTGCCAACAACGTAACTCCGTTGTTGTCAACAGGCTATAGACAGGCCAACGGGCGTAAAATAGTAAAAATACACCACCCAGGAGACTGGGCGAGTAGCCCTATGGAGCCTCCGCTCGCCGGGGGCGGCGAGCCGAGTCGCGAAGATCTTAGGAGCTGGCACTCAGCCTCTGCCAGCCTTGGGTAGTGCGGGCCCGACCTTGCCCCACTCGCTCGCTGCACGCCGAACCCCCCTATGGGGCCCCTGCTCGATGGAGCGAGTGCGAGCCGACCCGCTCCACTGGGGCGAGTGCGAGCCGACCCGCTCCGCCCGCTGCTCGCGGGGCCCCTGGGGCGAGTGCGAGCCGACCCGCTCCACTCACCCCTCCAACGATTCACCCCCATTTGGGCGAGCCGGGCTGCTGGTCTTTGACTGATCTGGCCCCTGTCGACCCGCTCCACTCGCCGGATATGGGGTTGTACAGTAAGATCCTATGATCCGAATCGCAGGAGAAAAATTACCAAGAGTTAATATTATGTGCTAAATTATTATTCATAGATGCTCTTTGAAAATGTTTGTAGTTCAATTACAGATGAGCACCAGCATCATGATTGGCCATATCTATTTTGTCAATGGTTAAACAGCTGTCTTCAATAATTAGTTGCATATGCTCTTTATTAATTAGAAATCTACAAGCAGATGCACTTTTTTCATATCACTTTTCAAGTCCAAAGTTTTTGAGTTTGAAATAATGGTTTCTTGTTTTCATTATACTGAAAATCTATTAGATGAAAATATCTACCTTATCTCTCTGAAAGTTTGAACATTTTGTATTATGGACATTTTTTCTTCATTCATTTTATTTATGTATTATTCCAATATGGACTCAGCTATGGATTTTTGCAGAATCAATGAAGGAATTTGATGGTAACTGTTCAGTTGAGGTTTATAGCATTCAAAGTTGTATACCGAAAGATCTTGCAGTGCTTTGGAATGCTGAATTTGTTCAAGCAGAGGAGCTCTTTAATCAGCCATCTACTGCTGATAATTGTTTGAGGAACAATAGGTGCAATAACTTACACTCTTATACGATACTTCTTTGTATGACCATTCTTTAATTTACTTCATCATTGCCCGATAAGGTTTTTATCTATGCATTTTGAATGTAATAAGGTTTTTATCTATGCATTTTGAATGTATAAGGTTTATATAAATCATTTGATATATTATGATATTTTGTACTATCATTGTCTAGATTTGGTGGGATTTTCAACCCCTTTGTTGAACGTGTTGTCAATGGTCAGTTAGCTGCTACTTCAACATCTCAACTTAAAGCTAATGTTGAAATCGTACAAACTAAAACCACTAACATTCCGAAAGATGAGGTTTTGCAACCCCAGCAGGAAAAAAGACAGTTGGTTGCTAAGGAAGTCCTAAAGTCTACTAGTACAGTGGGATCTGTTTGCAAAACTGATCAAACTGTTGGTGATTATACTACGAAGTCTCGACCTACCAAAGAATCAACTAATCCTCTTCAGGCTAACAGAAGGGGGGTTCCAAACGAGAAAACCTCATCTGCAACTGGTGGGTCGTTGGCTACACTTTGGGGCCGTGCATCGGTGAAGCCAAGACCATCAAACATGGTGTTAGATTCTACATCTAATAATCCAAATGCTGCTTGTAAGTTTCTGTTCATGTATCTCTATCCAAACTGCCTCCAGACTCCTGTTTTTTTTATCTTTATCCAATAGTTAATGGTGGTTTACTCATTTCCTATGATTCACATTTCAAATATTATTTAGATACTGCTGATGCTCAAATTTGTGCGGAAGAGGCAGCGGATGCTGTGAGTAGTGATGATGAGAGTTATGGTGTATCTCGCAAAGGATGGTCAAATGGTTCAGGCAATAGGAAACGACAGTTTATTATTAACTATTCGGATGAGGAGGATGAAGATGACAATGTGGTGCCTCTAGCTTCTCCAATCCCTCCAAATGAAAAATCATTTTCAGATTCCTTGCAAAATACTAAAAAACTGAATATGGAGAAAGAAATATTTTGTACTGAAGAATTAAAGGCAGAGACATTGGTGAATAAACAAGACAGTAGTAAAGATAGAACTTATGGGTTGTCACCTGAAAAGTGCAGCACTGCTGAGGTTTCTTTGCTGAAGACCGAAAATAACTTGCAGAATGAGCTTGTTAACCAAAATGTAAAGGACAGTGCTTCTATTGCATCCAAAAGAAAGAAAGTGGTAAAAACACGAATTGATGAACGAGGAAGGGAAGGTATCCACATTTCTTTGCCATTTGAATTAACATTTCTCAAATTTTGTTTACTTTTACCAGATTGGACTGGGCTCAAATGATTTTACTTTTCCAGCTATTCTTTCTATTATCCGTTAAAATTAGGATGCATTGTTAAGAGTTCTGCTTAGAGAATTCTACAGTTTAAAGCTGTTTCGTATATAATTGTTTATAGGATTGTTTCTCGGTAAAGCTCAAGTTTTTTTTACTGAAAGTAGGATTTGCTTTTGCTATTTGTCGTTTGTTAAGGCGTCCAACCTCTATTTTTTTCATTTTGTATGGAGTAAAACTTCACCCAATAGGGTTGAGTAATTTTGTAGGGATTTTGACGCAGAGCGAATCACTAGGCGGCGAGAAATCTGCGACCTAATTCTATATGCTATGCAAATCCGACGGTTAGATAACAAATTAGATAAAAAATAATGACATCCCACGCAGTTAATTCACAGCAAGACAAAATAATTTACTAGGGCAAAACAAGCTTAGGCTTTCCTCCACGTGTAGGGCCAAAGCAAGAGCGCGCGACGAATAAACCCTGCAAATCACAATAATAATCTAGGGCAAAATTTTATGATATTATTTTTCCAAGCAAATATAAAATGTCAAACCCAATAAATAAATGCTGAAAATAATAAATCAGTACAACTAAATCTCACCAAATAGTGGGCTGACCAAGACACTGAAGATTCTAGAGCCGGATGCGTAGATCGGCGATCAAAAGTGGAACCGGCGGCGTGGAAGTAATGACGGTGGCTGTCCTCGGCGGCGGATGATAAAAATGGGCTAGAAATGGATAAATTCGACCACGTAGGTGGAGATTCGGGCGGGGGTGGGTAGATCCGATGATGTGGTAACGGGTCGGGGCTAGGGAGTGTTGGATGGTGGTGGAAATAGCGGATCGGGGCTGAAATTTCCAGATCTGGACTGATTTGGAAATTATGGTTGTTTGGAGGTGGATCCACGAAGAGGGAGGATGTGGGGATGCAGTTTTGGGCTGTGGAGGGAGGGCTGGGGGCGGTGGTGGCTCTGGGAGGCAGGGGAGAAGTCGGTGGGGGCTTTGGGGAGAGGTGGCGGACTGGGAAGGGCCGGCCAAGGGAGCTGCTGTTGAGAAAAAAAGGGAGTGGCAGTGTGGCGGTTTGCTGGGAGGGAGGGCTGAGGCCTGCGGCTGAAATAGGAACTTCACTATTCACTAAACTATATTAGTGAACAGTGAATTTCATTTCTCTACAGTACCTGAAAGAAGAATGGAGTTTCTGGCTAGTTCGGTGGATGATTTGGGGCTGTAGGGGGAGGGAGTTTGGGAGGGAAAAAGAGGCTTAGGGTTTACCTTGGAGAGGGAGATACAAGCCTAGGAGAAGTCGGCGGGGGCTTTGGGGAGAGGTGGCAGACTGGGGGCGGTGGGGGCTCTGGGAGGCAGGGGAGAAGTCGGTGGGGGCTTTGGGGAGAGGTGGAGGACTGGGAAGGGCCGGCCAAGGGGCCTGCTGTTGAGAAAAAAAGGGAGTGGCAGGGTGGCGATTTGCTGGGAGGGAGGGCTGGGGCTGGCGGCTGAAATAGGAACTTCACTGTTCACTAAACTATATTAGTGAACAGTGAATTTCATTTCTCTACAGTACCTGAAAGAAGAATGGAGTTTCTGGCCAGTTCGGTGGATGATTTGGGGCTGTAGGGGGGCTGTGAGAGGGAGTTTGGGAGGGAAAAAGAGGCTTAGGTTTAGTCGTCACCTAGGGTTCCACGGAGTCGGCACCGTGGCGGGATCGCGGGAATCCGGGAATAGCTTTCTCCAAATTCTGCAATGAGAAATGATTGCAGCTCTAAACCATCTATTTATAAGAAATAAAAATTAGGGCACCCAGAATCAACGACTATGATTGGCTGTTGGTCTCAGGGCCAAAACTACATGAAATAAAATCCGAAAAGTACAAAGCTATATATGAAATTGATTCGCAACGCGAATCCGAACGCATCCACGGAGTTGGATCGTCGATCCGGGCACGCCATATATGGTAAGTCTCCAAATCAGTCCCGAATAGACCCAAAGCTCGTCCTCGTCTCCGCTCCACATCAGATTTAAGCATGAAAATAAAAAGTAAGAACTGTAATTTGATCTTTCTTTTAAGGAATATAGAAGGATATGTGGATGCTAGTTGGGGACTTTTTATGCAATCAATTTGCATATTGATAAATGCCGTCAAATCCATTGCTAGAAGCTCTCCTCTGACCTTTTGGGGGCTTAGAAAGCTATTGGATGCAGCTGCTGTTTTAATTTTTAAACTGCAATGTCAGCAACATGTATTACCGAAAGCTTGGCGGTAGATTGCTTCAACCTTTTCTATATATTTTTATTTAAAAATAGTCTGCAGTGGTAAGAGTTCTGCTGCAAGTACTCAGTTGTTTTAAGTGTTTTTTGTTATAAAAGTTGGAAGAAGCATTTCCTGGTCAAGCTGATCTTTTTTTGTATGAACTAGGATTTGCTTTAGGCATTTTGCAAATATTAAATGGTATTTTGATTCCTCTTTTGCGGAGTATATATATAGGGAAACTATGGGAACTGGCAGTGATCTTTTGAACATTAAATTGTAATATTTTGCCCAGAAACCTAATTCCATGGTGTTTATTTGTTTTGATTTCATTTAGTTTGTATGTGTGTTTTCATTTTTTTGTATTACCATTTTTTCAATGAAAAATACATTTTTTGGAATGGTATGCGTTACATGCCTCTTTTGGTGGATCGTCGGAGGGCTGCGGGTGGAGGATACAAGGGATTAAATCCATAGAAATGGTGGAGGAGATGCGAGAAGACGAACCCTAGAAAGGAGGGGGGTGAGAAGAGAAGAACTAGAGAGAGAGGAGGAATTAGAGAGATAAATAAAACTTGATTAATTTCTTCCATAACTACAATGACCTCATGAGTCCCCCCTTAAATAAAACTCATAATGGCATAATCGTAAATACAACAATAAATGCGTGAATAAAAATATTACGACGCTAAGACTGTAACACCCCTTCCCAGTATTTCAGAAATCAGCCGTCCGGCCGGGTCAGCGATATAAAGAAAACTAGAAAACAGTATTAAAACTAATATACAGCAGGTAAAGAAGCATCTAATAAAAATTTACTACTTACAACGGAAGCTAGGAAAGTAAACTAAGGGTAATCACATACCTCATATCTGGATTCACAGAGCCACTAACATGAATAGAATTGAATTAACTGAAAATCTGGTTAACATTAATAGTCTGATACAATTTAGATAAAACATTAATAAATTACATTAACCACATCTACAAGAGTATACTGGAATTAAGGAAACTGAAGGGTAAAATACTACTGATTGACACCACCATAACGCTCATCCTAGGCGTAGTTTCCCACCTGGGTCACCTGAAAAACGTTGCCCACGAGGGGTCAGAGTAAAGAAAATAACTCCTTCTAGTGACACTAAAAATAGTTTTTATAAGATGAATGCATAGCTTTAGAAAACAGTTTGTGCATTTAAAAACCTTTATGCTATATGTTATGCATGCCTTCGCACTACTTCCTGGTCAAACATCTATTTGTTCTATGTACGTGACTTCTAGTTCACTAACTCAAGTCCTGACGTTCACTCACTAGTATACCGACTCGTGACAGGTCTATACTTGAGTTCTAAGTGGTTTCTAACCTGCATATCTACTTGGAAGGTTCTAGGCAGAGTAGCTCCTAACGCGCATCTGAAACTGGCGACCCGAGACCATCTTACGAACTCAATTGTTCTAGTGTCACGCGGACACGGTCTCGAATATACTAACTGACTCAAGGGAAGTAAACTCTCAAGACTATACTGCTCACAAGATACCATATGCCTTATGAGAAAGGTAGTGCGCCTCTACCGAGCACGTAAAGACTTGTGTGCTCATTGACCTTTCGGTCTGATGCTACTCTGCTTGAGATATCTCTTTTGGTGAACTACTGAGCGACCCTTGACTTTCTTGTGGTCGACTTGAAGGGACCTTTCTCGTCCTTAGTTGGACAATCTCCAAACTTACGTACACGGGTAAAGTTTCGTACCTAAATAACCGTTCATGACTTTACTAACGTGGTTATGGAAAAGGGCGTTATCCTACGCGTTTCCACGATTAGTTTTCTACTGCCACAACTTTTCTATGCATGATTATGATGCTTGTACGAAACCTTACTCATGCGTATAAAAATATAATTACTTGATATGTCTAACTAAAAGAAATTAGAATTTCCTTATCGTGGTGGTGCGGCGCTCGTACACTCGGCGCGACGACATTTGCTTTTCCGAAGGCTATCCTACTGCTGGGGATCTTCAGAAAACTGCCTCGATCCCTCCAAAGTTCTGCAATATAAGACAACCCTAATTTCATAATTTTCCCTTAAGGGTTTCTCCGTGGAAAATTTCTATACAACTAGGGTCACAAAATTTCAAGCGCTAAACTTCAAATATTAACTTTACGTAGAGTGATTGAGGCTCTCAAAGCGCCCAACTAAACTTCCGCGGTGAACCACGAATTCCAAAACCTAATTAGGGCAAACAAAATGAAAACCTAGGTTATTTTAGTTTCCAAAACGAAGGATTTCTACGAAGGAATGGAGATAAGGGAGAAATAGACTCACCGGAAATCAAAGGTTTCCACTACCACCGGCTAGGGTTGAAACCCGACACTTCCAAAGCCAAAGAAAGAAAAGGAACACTCACTGGCGCCTGCAAAGGAGGGAGGAGTCGGCGTGCGATTCTGGAGGGGGATCGGCCGTCGGAAATGACCGTGAGGCGTCGGCTTGGCGTCGTTTGCGGGAGACTGGAACGATTGGCCTGCGGTTTCTATCCCGTGAGAGAGAAGCTTGCGGGTTTAAAACGGGTTGCAGCGGTTTTTAATCAAACCGTGGGGTCGGTTTGATGATCACCTCCCCCCCTTAATACCCAAATACACTCTATAAAAATGGCTATTGTCACACCCAACTCACACTAACACTTTTTAAATACTAACTGAAAACGTCGCGCGCGTCGATTCTAAAACAACATGCATTACGCACTATTATTAATGCACTTAACGAATTAACGGACGCTAACAATAGGCAAAACAACATTATACCTTGACGACGCGCTGTCTCGATCAAAATTCGTCGCGACTCGGTCCTACAAATTAAAATAAATTTTTGCGTCACAAATTAGGATGCTACAAATCTCCCCTCCTAACAAAAATTTTCGTCCTCGAAAATTGAAACCATACCTGAATCGAAAAGGAAAGAATAGTCTGCATTGCTCTTAAGCTCATCCTCTCGCTCCCAAGTATATTCTGGACGGCCACAGTTCATCCAAAGGACTTTGACCATGCGAATCTCTCTGTTCCTGAGCTTCTGAATCCTTGAGTCCACTATTTTGACTGGTCTAACTCCAATACTAAGATCTGTCTCAATTGGTGCTTCCTCGGTACTGATGATCTGACTGGGGTCTCTGACTGCTCTCCTTAGATAGGAGACGTGAAATACATCATGTACACCACTCATCTCCTCAGGTAAGGCCAACCTGTATGCAACCTCACCAACTCTTTCCAGTACCTCAAAAGGACCAACGAATCTGGGGCTCAGTTTCTTCATCCGCTTAATTCTAGAGACTCCTTTGACTGGTCTGACCTTCAGATAAACGTAGTCTCCAACACTGAACTCTAATGACCCGTGCCTCTGATCATGATACTTGGCCTGGCGATCCTGAGCTGTCTTCATACGCTCCTGAATAAGCTTGATCGTATCAGTGGTCATATCAATCCATGACTCGCTGATGGTAGATCTTTCCTCACTTTCAGCCCAACACAACGATGTCCGACAACGTCTGCCATAGAGGGCCTCGAACGGTGTCATCCCAATACTCGCCTGAAAACTATTGTTGTAGGAGAACTCCACAAGAGTAACAGATTTCTCCCACTTTCCTCCAAAATCTAGTATGCACATCCGTAGCAGATCCTCCAAAGTCCTATTTGTGCGCTCAGTCTGTCCATCGGTCTGGGGATGGAATGCGGTGCTGAAATGTAACCTAGTACCCAACCGCTCCTGAACGTATCGCCACTCCCTGGAGGTAAATCTGCCATCTCGGTCTGAAACTATAGTCTTGGGAACACCGTGAAGTCGAACTATCTCATCTATGTATAACTGTGCCAGCTTCAGACCTTGATCCGTCTTCCTAAGAGGAATGAAATGGGCGACCTTAGAAAGTCGATCAACTATAACCCACACAGAATCATTCCCACTCTGCGATCTCGGCAGATCATGAATGAAGTCCATGGATATATCCTCAAAAGTCCACTCGGGAATGGGAAGTGGCTGCAACTTGCCTCCAGGCCTTTGACACTCGGCCTTCACCAACTTGCATGTCTCGCACTTCCCTACATAATCTGCAACATCACTCTTCAAACCTGGCCACCAGACTACTTTCTTAAGATCTGCATACATCTTCATGCTACCAGGATGTATGGAATATCTGGAATTGTGTGCCTCAAAAAGAATGTCCTCGCGAAGGTGACTAACATCTGGGATACACACTCTGCCATCATGCAATAATAAATCATCCTGAATAGAGAACCTCTCTTTCAGACCTGACTGCACTGAGATCCAAAACTCTGCCATCTTTAGATCCAACGGTAGAGCTGTCCTGATTCTATCTCTAATGTCGCAAGTAATCTCCATCCAACTCAACCTTGCAGAACCAAAACTACAACGGGGCACAACGACGATGTCCAGTCTCTCCAGCTCTCGTACCAACTCCTTCTGCTGAGTGAGAAGGGAAAAACACGAGCCTCTACGGCTAAGGGCATCAGCCACAACGTTCGCCTTACCTGGATGGTACTGAATGTCTACATCGTAGTCTGATAGAAACTCTAACCATATACGCTGCCTCAAATTGAGCTCTCGCTGATCAAAGATATACTTTAGGCTCTTATGATCAGTAAAGATCTCGCAACGCACTCCATAAAGATAGTGCCTCCATATCTTCAGAGCATGAATAACTGCTGCAAGCTCCAAGTCATGCACATGATAGTTCCTCTCATGAACCTTTAACTGTCTCGAGGCATATGCTACGACCTTTCCATACTGCATAAGGACACAACCCAAACCCTGACCTGAAGCATCACTATAAATCTGAAACCCGTCAGACCCTGAAGGTAAACTCAAAATCGGTGCGGTCATCAACCTGTCCTTCAAGTCCTCAAAAGCCAACTCGCACTCAACTGTTCAAACCAAGCCCTTACCCTTCCTAGTGAGGGAAGTCAGTGGTAAGGCTAACTTTGAGAAATCCCTGATGAATCTCCTGTAGTATCCAGCAAGACCCAAAAAGCTGCGAACCTCTGAAACTGTCGTCGGCCTTGGCCAATTCTTAATAGCCTCTATCTTCTTCGGATCAACACTAACCCCTTTCTGACTGATGATGTGACCTAAGAATGCAATCTCTGAAAGCCAAAACTCACACTTCGAAAACTTATCATACAACTGGTTCTTCCTGAGTGTGCTCAAAACAATCCTGAGGTGTGCTGCATGATCTTCTGCATTCTTAGAGAACACCAAGATATCATCTATGAAGACGATGACAAAACGATCCAAGTACTCCCGGAAAATCCTATTCATCAGGTCCATAAACACTGAAGGAGCGTTGGTCAGCCCAAACAACATGACCACGAACTCGAAGTGTCCATATCTAGTACTAAAAGCCGTCTTCTGAATATCCACGTCACGAATCCTCAACTGATGATAGCCCGACCTCAGATCTAACTTGGAAAAGGTGCTCGCTCCCACCAACTAGTCGAATAAATCATCAATCCTGGGAATCGGGTACTTGTTCTTTACGGTCAGCTTGTTCAATTCACGGTAATCTATGCACAGTCTCAGACTACCATCCTTCTTCTTCACGAACAGTACTGGGGCACTCCATGGTGAAGTACTGGGGCACTCCATGGTGAAGTACTGGGGCGTATAAAACCCAAATCAAGCAACTCCTGCAACTGGCTCTTCAACTCTGCTAATTCCCTTGGAGCCATCCGATAGGGAGATTTGGCTACCGGTGTAGCCCCAGGATGCAAGTCTATTGGGAACTCAACCTCTCTATCAGGAGGGGCACCAGGGAGCTCTTCTGGGAAAACATCGGGAAACTCCTGCACCACTGGTACCTCTGACAAGTCAGTCTTAGACTCCGCGCTCATCAGTACTACGAAGGTTTCACAACCTTTACTGATGCACCTTCTCGCTTGGACTGCAGATATGATCATCTTCACTACTCCCTTCAAACCCTGAAAAGAAAAAGATGTCCGGTTGGGGCCATCGAACTGAATCTGCTTCGCCCTACAGTCAATCCTGGCGTTGACTGCTGAAAGCCAGTCCATTCCAAAAATCAAGTCGAATCCTGCTATAGGTAGCTGCAAAGCTTCCACGATAATCTCGGTATCCCCAAACTGCACCGGTACCCTGCACTTATCTCTGGTCTGCAGAAGGGATCCATTCGACATCATGACTTCCAGCGGTACTGCCTTTGGGACGACTTCTAAATCCAATTTACGCACTAGAGATTCCACGATAAACGAGTGCGAGGCACCCGTATCAAACAAAATCTTAGAGGGTAAATTACGAATCATAAGGATGCCTACATGAATGAAAAATGAAGGATGAAAATAAATGTCACTACGGAGGATTTAAATAAACTTGTTAAGTAAAATAAAACACTTACCAGTCACTAAATTCTCCTGATCCTTCGCCTCCTGCTGACCCAGCCCATAAGCTCTGGGCTGCACTAAGTCTCGACCCTGCTGTGGCCTCCCATCAGTAATCATCAACGCTTTGCCCTTATCTGCCCTGCTAGAGCCACCAACTTCGAACTTCGACTGCAGGAATAATTTTCATTTAACATCTACTGAAATTACAAGAATGTAATGAATACAACTAAACTTTAATTACCTGATTCGCACCAACTTCCTGACAAAAGCGAGCTGTAAGTCCAGGTTGTCGGCACTTGTAACACACGCCTGCGCTGGCCAAACACTCTCCTGGATGGCGACGCTGACACTTAGGACAAGTGGGGTAGTCTTTGTTCCTATCACCAGACTGCCCACTCTTCTTAGCATCGGGTTTCAACTTCTTGTTCCAGTTCTTTCCTTGATCATTCCTGCTCTGCTGCGGCTGATGCGATTCCTGAGATCGCTTCGCACAGAAATTACTTCGCTTCTAAACCTTCTGCTGATCAGCCTCCAGCCTGCGAGCCGTATCCACTAAGCTCCTGTAATCAGCGTTGACCATAGTCATCAACGGCTGCCTCAACGAGTCACGCAAACCATCCACAAAGCGACTGCACTTCTCAGTCTGATCTCCCTGCATCACGCCCGCATATCGAGCCAGATGAGTAAGCTTTCACTCGTACTCAGTAATTGTCCTGTCCCCCTGGAAAAGCCTAAGATACTTCTCCTGGAGACCTCGTCGTGCGGAAGGAGGCACGAACCAACTAGCAAGGGCTCTAGAGAACTCGCCCCAAGTAAACATGTCTGACGTACGACCTGGCCAAAATATGTTCATACAATTTAAAGTGAAACGCATTACCTCCAAAAATAAAGGAATTGATCATAACACTTTACCTGCAGGATCATCTGCCCGGTACTTGTCCCACCAGACTTTTGCCTCACCTCGAAGGAGGAAAACAGCCAAAGGAACCTTCTTGTTCTCTGGGCACTCCAAAACATTCAACAGGTCTCTGGTGTTTGCTATCCAATCATCTGTGTCCATCGGGGTCTCATCCCCACTGTAGTTCGAAGGCTGAAGTTCTCTAAAATTTCTCAAATAGCGCTCCAGGGTCATCTCCACGGGTACTTGGGCAGGAGCTGGTGCAGGGACTGGTACTTGTACTGGAGCTGGAAACCCTGCAGCCACTCCTCTCTGAAACTCCATCAGGGCAACAGTGACCGCCCTGACTATCTGAGACGCTATGTCCATGCCTTCTGGAGCTGCTGGAACTGGTGGTACCTGTGGCACGACAGCGTCTCCCATGGTCGCATTAGGAACATGGTCCTGACGTGAAGATTTACCTGGTTCACTAACTCGTGGTGCCTGATAGAACATACCAAGGAAATCTATTTATTTAACAAACATCTGAGAAATTTGGCTTAGCAATCTATTTCGTACTCTAGCGAAAACTATGACTTAAACGCCACTTAAAAATACTCTACTAACGAGAGTTTACTCTTACACAATCCTATGACTCTGTGAATTCTTTCTAGGGTCCAGGGATTCTAAACCTCCCTCTGATACCAATTTGTAACACCTCTTCCCAGTATTTCAGAAATCAGCCGTCCGGCCGGGTCAGCGATATAAATAAAACTAGGAAACAATATTAAAACTAATATACAACATGTAAAGAAGCATCTAATAAAAATTTACAACTTACAACGGAAGCTAGGAAAGTAAATTAAGGGTAACCACATACCTCATATCTGGATTCACAGAGCCACTAACATGAATAGAATTGAATTAACTGAAAATCTGGTTAACATTAATAGTCTGATACAATTTAGATAAAACATTAATAAATTACATTAATCACATCTACAAGAGTATACTGGAATTAAGGAAACTGAAGGGTAAAACACTACTGACTGACACCACCATAACGCTCATCCTAGGCGTAGTTTCCCACCCGGGTCACCTGAAAAACATTGCCCACGAGGGGTCAGAGTAAAGAAAAATAACTCCTCCTAGTGACACTAAAAATAGTTTTCATAAGATGAATGCATGCCTTTAGAAAACAGTTTTGTGCATTTAAAAACCTTTATGCTATATGTTATGCATGCCTTCGCACTACTTCCTGGTCAAAACATCTATTTGTTCTATGTACGTGACTTCTAGTTCACTAACTCAAGTCCTGACGTTCACTCACTAATATACAGACTCGTGACAGGTCTATACTTGAGTTCTAAGTGGCTTCTAACCTGCACATCTATTTGGAAGGTTCTAGGCAGAGTAGCTCCTAACGCGCATCTGAAACCGGCGACTCGAGACCATCTTACGAACTCAATTGTTCTAGTGTCACGCGAACACGGTCTCGAATCTACTAACTGACTCAAGGGAAGTAAACTCCCAAGACTATACTGCTCACAAGATACCATATGCCTTATGAGAAAGGTAGTGCGCCTCTACCGAGCACGTAAAGACTTGTGTGCTCATTGACCTTTCGGTCTGATGCTACTCTGCTTGGGATATCTCTTTTGGTGAACTACTGAGCGACCCTTGACTTTCTTGTGGTCGACTTGAAGGGACCTTCTCGTCCTTGGTTGGACAATCTCTAAACTTACGTACACGGGTAAAGTTTCGTACCTAAATAATCGTTCATGACTTTACTAACGTGGTTATGGAAAAGGGCGTTATCCTACGCGTTTCCACGATTAGTTTCCTACTGCCACACTTTTCTATGCATGGTTATGATGCTTGTACGAAACCTACTCATGCGTATAAAAATATAATTTCTTGATATGTCTAACTAAAAGAAATTAGAATTTCCTTACCGTGGTAGTGCGACGCTCGTACACTCGGCGCGACGACATTTGCTTTTCCGAAGGCAATCCTACTGCTGGGGATCTTCAGAAAACTGCCTCGATCCCTCCAAAGTTCTGCAATATAAGGCAACCCTAATTTCATAATTTTCCCTTAAGGGTTTCTTCGTGGAAAATTTCTATACAACTAGGGTCACAAAATTTCAAGCGCTAAACTTCAAATATTACCTTTACGTAGAGTGATTGAGGCTCTCAAAGCGCCCAACTAAACTTCCGCGGTGAACCACGAATTCCAAAACCTAATTAAGGCAAACAAAATGAAAACCTAGGTTATTTTAGTTTCCAAAACGAAGGATTTCTACGAAGGAATGGAGATAAGGGAGAAATAGACTCACCGGAAACCAAAGGTTTCCACTACCACCGGATAGGGTTGAAACCCGGCACTTCCAAAGCCAAAGAAAGAAAAGGAACACTCATTGGCGCCTGCAAAGGAGGGAGGAGGAGTCGGCGTGCGATTCTTGAGGGGGATCGGCCGTCGGAAATGACCGGGAGGCGTCGACTTGGCGTCGTTTGCGGGAGACGGGAACGATCGGCCTGCGGTTTCTATCCCGTGAGAGAGAAGCTTGCGAGTTTAAAACGGGTTGCAGCGGTTTTTAATCAAACCGTGGGGTCGGTTTGATAATCACCTCCCCCCTTAATACCCAAATACACTCTATAAAAATGGCTATTGGCACACCCAACTCACACTAACACTTTTTAAATACTAACTGAAAACGTCGTGCGCGTCGATTCTAAAACAACATGCATTACGCACTATTATTAACGCACTTAACGAACTAACGGACGCTAACAATAGGCAAAACAACATTATACCTTGACGACGCTCTGTCTCGATCAAAATTCGTCGCGACTCGGCCCTACAAATTAAAATAAATTTTTGCGTCACAAATTAGGATGTTACAAAGACTACGACTCGACTCGATAATAACGACTCATCTCAATACATAAAGACTCGACTCGATAACATAAACAAGCCTATTGATATAACTACTAGATAACTGACGGAGGATCCGTAACAGTATGTATGGTAACATGATTTCTTTTTATTGAGCCATAAATTGAGAAATCTATTTCTATGATAAACATTTTGATTAGATAATGCAATCAGGAAAAAATCTTGATAATCCTTTTAAATTTTAAGTAATCATATATTTAAACTTTAAATTTATTACCATGATAACCTTGAACGCCCATTTGTTTGTGGCTATATACACAAGGAGTTTGGTGTAAAATCACATTTAGAGAGAATAATTTCAGATTTGCACTACATATATTCTTTAGCATTATTAGAAGAAAATATTTTAAGAGTGATTTTGAATTTAGTTTTAATTTTTTAATGAATTGTTGCAAATGAAAAATAATTTTGATCTATATCTCAAGAGAAAAGCCAACTCAAAAAAGGATAGTTGTATATGAAGTTGAGAAGTATCGGAAGTCATTAATGCTAAAAAAAGTATATGACCAAAGACAGGAATGGACTAGATCAAAAACTACTATATATTGACTTGACAAGGATAGGATATTCAATAATGTTACATAACTCCCATGATTCACATCAAAATTCAAAAAGGGAATTTGATCGTTAAACTAATAGTTGAAGGGGACTTTGAGCTATGAACTAATAGTTGAAGGTTGATATAGATAGATGTCACAGTTGTTCATGTTATAGTGAAGAATCAATAAAAGTAAGAGCAAAAATAGATTCATGATGATCCAAGATCTACATACCATTCCGGTCATGACCTGCTTCATTCACTTTCTTGTATGTAATATCCTGAATAAAATGATATGAAGGAAAGATTGCTACAGATCAGCACTATCCTATTTCTTATTTTTCTTTGTATGCTCATCTCACCCATAGATTTAGGCCTTTACACCCTCCCTTAACTTTAGTTATGCTTTTTAGTGTCGAGGAATCCATACATAACTCGTTGGAATGCTGCTATGAATATGGGAGGATAAACTTTAAGGCGGTCAATCTTATCACACAGTCATAAACTAGTCAAGTGTAGTTTGATTATGACTATAAAGCATAATACTTGTGTGGAGCATCTAAAGGATCATCATGTTGCCAAAGGGTTACTTTGGAGTACGGTATTTCTTTACCCGATAGGCCGATACCTTTACACTTGTGGATAAACTAACATATATTCGTCTTTTAATCTCTTTGACTAGCACTGATTCTTGGCTTGTACATCAATTAAATGTATAAATGCTTTTGTAAATGGAGACTTGAGGTCTTGAGGGTGTCAGTTACCATGGGGTTTGAGTGAAAAATGGGAATTTGGTTTGTTCATTTAGGAAGTCCCTTTACATACTTATGCAGTATCTTCGAGCATGGTTTTAGAAGTTTGTTTAGGATTTTGCTTCTTTTTCTCCTTTTGAGGCAAAGTAGATCATTTCACCTTCATGAACGGAGGGTCAAAAAAGATGGTCATTCTTGTTTATGTTGAGCACATTATCGTCATTGGTATTGATTCTCAGGGTATTGCTATAAGCAACGCTTTTTACTGACATTTCATTTGAAAGTTATCTACTACTTCTTACTGATTGATATAGCCCGGCTAAGAATGATATCTTCCTGTTACAACCAATTTGACTGCCAAGGTTATATCAACAGGTTTGATATGACTTGTTAGCCTTTTTTGAACATATAAAAAAATTAAAATGATTTTAAAAATCATTGAAGTAAAAAAACATTTAGTTAAGTTGCTTGGTAACTGATAAGGCCTTGGGTTAAATATTGATCTGTTACTAACTAATATTTTGACCAGTTAATTGTTGCTTAGTAAATAATCCATAAAAAATTAAAGGTCACAAATTGAAAATAATGGCTCACATATCGAGGTCATTTTGATTTGTTTCCTTTGCATCCTTTTTAACACTGCCCTTCCCATTTTGACCTTAACTCTACATGAATGACTGTAAAATTATAGACAGGAGATCACAATCCAGATGACGCTCTATTCTTTGTTTCATGTTTGTCTCATTAAATTGGAGAGATACGACTCTAGTTCTCATGCTTCTTGCTAAACAGTGCTATGAATGCTTCTATTATTAGATTTTTTTTGAAGGCTACAATGATATATATGCCAATATATGACGCTTCTATTAATAAAAGTGAAGAAAAATGGTCAGTTCAATCTTCTTGAGTAATATATTAATATTGTATAGTAAAGAACAATTGATTTAGCCCAGGAGTATTTATCAGGGCTATTATTAATTTTTTGCTCAACCAATTTTATCCAAAGTTTCTTTGGTTGTTAAGTCTGATAGTTGATGCTTCCTAGCCACCAAAACAGCTGCAATTCAGTGCACAGTGTAATATTAGCATATCTCTAAGTAGCAACCATTTGTCGATATCATAGGTATATATGCCATCTTTGTTATATTATATTATATACTGCACTGTGGCTAAAAGATCAGAACAATATTGCACATTTTATGGATATTATTCATCTGATGTGCATTAACTCTCAGATGCTCTTATCTTTTACATGATTATATGATTCTTTATTATACAGTAATGGAGGTCGTTTGGGAGGAGCCTATCTGCGGTAAGGGTGCTGACAAGGATAACAACACAATTGAATCTGAAAATAGGTATCTGCTTTTGTTTCCATTAATACGCTGATTTCATGTGGAGTTTTTGTACAACATCAAGTTTTAGGTTTCCTTAGGTTCGATTCCAAATACCTAATTTTATTTTAGGAGCGTCAACATCCTTCCAGAGGTCATCATGGGCATACCAAATGAAGGCCAATGGAGGGTGTTGTATTTTACTTTTCAAATTTGGTTCATTCTACTCTCCTTGCTCTTATCCTAGTATCTTAAATATATAAATCAACAATTAATTGACTTTATTCTCAATTTTTTTTTTAATTTGGGGCAGCCTCTTGCAAAAATGCATGGTAAGGTTTGCCTTCATTTCACCCTTGTGGTGGGACCCTTCCCTGGATCCTCGCTGTGCGGGGATGCTTTGTGCACCGGGCTTCCCTTTTTATTTATTTGACCCCTGCTACTATTTAGTCATATTATTTGTAAACTTCCTTGTTCATAGACATGCTTTTTGGTGTCCTGCGGATAATCTTTAGTTACCAACGACTCTAGGAAAACTCTAAACTCTAATACAAACGGGAAAGACATTTGCATTCAAAATACAAAAATAAGGTACAATCGTGAGAGAAGCACACACTTCTATTTTCGAGGGAAGTTTCCATCTAAGAACTTGTGTTAGAGTTTTTGTGTGTTTGTGTGTGGGGTGTTGGGTGGGGTGGGGTGGGGTGGGGTGGGGGGCAGAAGAGCAACAATGTGAGACTGCAATCTGCAAGAAGTACCTTAAGTAGTGAGTTGTTAAAGGCGCGCCTAAGGCTCTAGGCTCAAAGGTCTGCACCTTCGTGCGCTTTTTTTGCGCCTTTGGACATTAAAGGCATGTTTGTGTGTGTTTTTTTTTGTAATATTTTTTTAAATAGTGGAAACAATAATGCAAGAACTCAATATTTTTCATATGATTTAGTGTTTTTAAAACATAATTGATCGTTGAGACTTAGATATGATCCAAGTGACCATATTAATTTTTTTAAGAGATAAATGATAGAAATGAATGATTAATGAGTAAAATATATGAAGAATCTGTTTAAGAAGATGAACTGATGTTTGATGTTGATTATTTAAAATGAATGTGGTTACGCCTTGCCTTTTTCGGGTGTGCGTCTTTGCCTTGAGCATTGTGCCTACGCTCCAAGATCCCTTTGCGTCTTGGTGCGCCTTGCGCCTTTAATAACTAATTATTGATGTGTGAGCCTCGACATGGGAGGCAATCTCGATGAAGTTGTAAATGTAGGAATTGACTTAGCCAATTTGTTGAACTGATCGAAGTCGCTTATGTAGAGACCCAAATCCTGGACTCTTCACAATTAAGGATCGGACAATGGTTTTGAATAAAAGGGTCACAACAGCAAGTACAAAGAACATCCACCAGGGCTTTTATTGCATATATTACTATATTACTTGATTATCACAGGCAAGATACAACAACTATACGGACTTTGTACAATATATACACGTAGATCCAGTACAACGAGCTCTGTGCCAATCCCGCGCTTCGATTATTGCTTTTGTCAGTTCAGTTGCTAGGCTCCTGGATGTTCCACTTGAGGTTGGTTCCGCTGTCTAAAAAATTGGGTCCACAAAGGTTAGTCATAAAATTATGACTAAGTGAGAAAAGTATTTCGTGAAACGTTATACATACAAACAAAGGGAATGAAAACAATATGCATACAGTACAAGAACATAATCACTTAAGTATTCTCAACACTAATTCTTAAACTACCCCTTGATTTTAGTTCCATAAAATGGGAAATGCTCCGGTGATGCAAACTTGAATTGACCACCGCCCACTTAAGGGCTTCCCACTTAAGGGCTTCCCACTTAAGGGCTTTCCGTAGGATCACCCCTACGTGGTGAATCCGTCAGTGGATGCCTCCACTGTTATGGCCCCGAATGAGTTGCGGTTCCGAGGACTCAAATACACCAGAAGACCCAAAGGAGCGCCGAATAAAGACCGGGCTGAACCATCCGGTTCAGCCCGCAACTAATCAACAAGAGGAAGGAGGGCTGAACCACACCGGTTCAGCCCTCATTGGGGCCGGCCGGCCCTAGGGAAAAGGGGGCTCCATAAATACCCCTTTTCCCCCCTCTTTGAAGGCATGCAAATTATCATTCAGGTATTTCCTTCTTCTTCCTTGAAACCCTAGCCGTATTTTTCCTTTTCCTAGTTCCTTCTTGCTTAGAGCCCTAGCATTAGCATAACATTTGGTATCAGAGGATCCTTCCTGCGACCATGGTGACACGTACGGAGGCGGAGACGGCGAGATTGGCCGCCATCGAGGAGAACTATGTGGCGTTGACGGATTCGGTAGCGGCAATCGACGCAAATCTGAAAAACTCGCAACAACAAATGGAGGAACGCTTCGATGAGAAGATGGAGGAGTTGAAAGCCCTCCTCTTGCAAAATCTGAAAGGGAAGGCCGTGAATGGGGCCGGATCGGACACGGAGGCGACAAACGCGGGGCACGGGGGAAACCCGATATGCGGGAGCCAAGGAAACGGGGCGTCGGGCTCGGGAACGGGCGCGGGATTTCCGCCCGACGCCGCTCCGGACCGGCGTGCTTCCAGGCGGACAACCGGAGGGCTGCGGTGGGTTCAGCGGGGGCTTCGCTCCTCCTGGACGTGCGGCGGACAGCGCAGGAGGCTGCTGGGGGGCCGGCGGTGGATCTGCTTCAGCGTGGGGGTGTGAACCGCCTCTCCCGACTCCAGGAGGGCTGCTGCGGCAGGGATCGGCGCTCGGACAGCCCTGGAGGCCACAACACCAAGGATTTGGACTGTTTCGGCCGACCGGAGCAAATGCGGTCCCTCTCGGCGGCACCACGGGGTTCTTTCCTCCTCAACCCGCAAATGCTCATAACGGCGGATACGGACCGACCAATATGGGACCGGGAAGAAATCCAGGGTGGAACCAGGGAGGAATGCAAGGAGACTTTGGGCAGCCCGGAGTAATGGGGCCAGATGGTGGAGGTTGGGGAGGACCTAATCAGCGACCATACATGCAACCCAAGCGGACACGGATGAATTTCCCCAAGTTCAGGGGAGGGGATGCTCTGGAATGGATCCAGAAAACGGAGTTGTTTTTCAAATATCAGGAGATCCCCGAGGCTCAGTGGGTACAACTGGCGGCTTTCCATCTGGAAGACGATGCATATCAATGGACGCAGTGGTTTTTGCGAGGACGCAACTTCGCTCCGTGGCCGGAGTTCGTGGAGGCCTTTTCGGCTCGCTTTGGGCCGCTGGAGTATGAGGACGTAGAGGCTACCCTTCAAAAACTGCGTCAGCGGGGATCCGTCACAGAGTACAGGACGGAGTTCGAGAGGTTGGCAAACCGCGTTACGTGGGGCGAGCAGACGTTGCTGAGTTGTTTCATCTCAGGGCTGAAGGACCACTTGCGGGACGAGGTCCATGCATACTTACCGCGTAGTCTGAGCCATGCCATCAGCATCGCTCGGATACAGGAAGAACGTTACAACAGACAGCGGAATCGGATAACAACCAAACCACCTCCGGCCCCCGTGGCGGGACGACGGGAGCAACCCACGACCGTGCGTCCTACGGTGACCAGGCTGACTTGGCCGGAGATGCAGGCTCGGAGAGAGAAGGGGCTGTGCTTTAACTGCGATGAGAAGTACACCAAGGGACACGCGTGTCAGAAGGTTCAGGTTTTCATGTTGCATGAGGAGGAGGACGAGGAAGAGCAGGTGGAAGCAACCGATGTGGGGGATCTGGATTTGGCAAATCTGGATTTGACAGAGTTCGGAGTCTCCTTGCAGGCGATGGAGGGGTGTACGGCCCCCGTGACGCTTCGTTTCACCGGCTGGGTGGGCAAGGAGCGAGTTACCATTCTGGTGGATAGTGGGAGTACCCACAACTTCATCAACCCCGCAGTCGCTTCGAAGGTGGGACAGACAATTGACAGGGAGGCAGCTTTCCAGGTGATGGTGGCAGATGGGAGTAAGCTCAGGTGCGAGGGGGTGATGAAGGGGGTGGAGATCCGCGTGCAGGGCTACATGTGCCACACAGATATGTACCTGCTTCCGATCCGGGGTTCAGACATGGTGTTGGGGGTTCAATGGTTACGACAGTTGCGGAGGGTGACCACCGATTGGGTTCGTCTGACGATGGAGTTTACACAGCAGGGGAAGGACTATTGCTTGCAGGGCATTCGGTCTTCGCCTTTGAAAGAGATTTCCGTGCGGAGCTTGCAGCGATTGGAGGAGCAGGGATCACCTATGGCCATGGTAGTCGGGGTGGAGGCCGGAGCCCAAGATCCACCGGACATTCCAGAAAGGATACAGGTACTTTTGTCACAGTTCCGAGATGTTTTCCAAGAACCACGGGGACTTCCTCCGCCCAGATTCAGGGATCACAGCATACAGACGAAGGAGGGGGCTGCTCCCCCGAACGTCCGTCCCTACCGGTACCCCTACATTCAGAAGGCGGAGATCGAGAAAAGTGTGAAGGAAATGCTGTCTACAGGCATCATACGTCCAAGCACCAGCGCCTTCTCCTCACCCATCATCCTGGTAAAGAAGAAGGATGGTTCTTGGCGTTTCTGCGTGGATTACCGCAACTTGAATGCTTCAACAATTAAGGATAAGTTTCCGATACCGATGATAGAAGAGCTATTAGACGAGCTGCATGGAGCGAGTTTGTTTACTAAGCTGGACCTCCGATCCGGTTACCACCAGATCAGAATGAAGACTGAAGACATCCATAAGACGGCGTTTCGCACACACGATGGGCATTACGAGTTCTTGGTGATGCCTTTTGGGCTTTCCAATGCCCCATCGACCTTTCAGGCCGTGATGAATGAGACCTTTCGGCCCCTCCTACGGCGATCGGTTCTCATTTTCTTCGATGACATACTGATATATAGTCGGACATGGGAAGAGCATGTTGAGCACGTGGCACAAGTTCTTACCATTCTGCGGCAGCATCAGTTTTATGCCAAACTATCAAAGTGCTCGTTTGGTCAGTCAGAGGTGGAATACTTGGGGCATCTGGTTTCGGCTCAAGGGGTCAGGGCAGACCCAAAGAAGATCGAGAGCATGGTAGGGTGGCCGCGGCCGACCAGCGTGCGGGCACTTCGAGGCTTCTTGGGCCTCACAGGATACTATCGGAGATTCGTGAAGGACTATGGTAAGCTGGCACGACCACTGACTCAGCTACTCCACAAGGAGTCCTTTTCTTGGCACGACGAAGCGGAAAAGGCCTTCAACGCCCTCAAGGAGGCCATGACGACCACGCCAGTGCTCGCACTACCGGATTTCACCAAGGAGTTCGTGGTTGAGACGGACGCCTCCGGAGTGGGTATCGGTGCGGTTTTGATGCAGGAGGGACGGCCGTTGGCTTACTTCAGCAAGGCGCTGGCACCACGGACTCTGGGTCTTTCCACTTACGAGAAGGAGATGCTCGCTATCTTACATGCAGTGACTCTGTGGCGCCCTTATCTGCTCGGTCATCATTTTAAAGTGCGCACTGACCATCAGAGCCTGAAGCACTTCCTGGATCAACGGTTGGCCTCTCCCCTCCAGCAAAAGTGGTTAACGAAATTGCTGGGATATGACTATGAGATCGTGTATAAGCAGGGCAAAGAGAATTTGGTAGCCGACGCCCTATCCCGCCTTCCTGACAGTACTTCCTTCTCTCGGGGTCGTTGATTGAGTCCTTGGATGACATCCAGAAAGAGATAGCCTCCGACCCCGAGCTACAACCTATAGTGGAGGCCTTGTCGCAGGGCCAACCTACACCGCCAGGATACCAGCTAGTTGGGGGGCATTTGTATTACCACGGGCGGGTGGTCATCCCTGCCTCCTCCCCTTGGAAGGAGATCATGTTACAGGAGTTCCACTCGTCTCCGGCCGGAGGCCATGCCGGAGTGCTTCGCACTTTACAGCGGCTTCGGGCCAACGTCTTTTGGAAGGGGTTACGCAGGGACACACAGCGTTTTGTGCAGCAGTGCGATATGTGCCAGCGACAGAAGTACGAGACGTCTTCACCAGCCGGATTGCTCACACCACTGGAGATTCCCCAGCAGATATGGGAGACGGTCTCAATGGATTTTATTGAGGGCTTGCCCCGGTCCCAGAGCAAGTCCGTGATCTTGGTCATAGTGGATAAGTTGTCCAAGTACGGCCATTTCCTCGCTCTCAGCCATCCCTACACTGCGGAGACCGTCGCCGATCTCTTTGCCCGAGAGATAGTGCGCCTTCATGGTCTTCCGAGCTCCATCATTTCGGACCGCGATCCGACCTTCATCAGCAAATTTTGGCAGGAGCTTTTCAGGTTGCAAGGCACCAAGTTACGCATGAGCACGGCAAATCATCCGCAGACTGATGGCCAGACAGAGGTGCTGAATCGGGGGGTCGAGACATATCTTCGTTGTTTCGTCATGGATGAGCCTCGCACATGGACGCGGTGGTTACACTGGGCGGAGTACTGCTACAATACGTCGTATCACACGGCCAGTCGGATCACTCCCTTTGAGGCGGTCTACGGGCGCCCACCGCCTACTCTGCGCTCGTATGAATCAGGCAGCACTGCCCTACCGGCCGTGGACCGAGCTTTACGCGACCGGGATCAGACCTTGGCTCTCTTGCGGGACAATCTACGGGTTGCTCAGGACCGGATGAAATTGCAGGCCGATAAGCACCGGACTGAACGGACCTTTCAGGTAGGGGACGAGGTCTTTCTCCGACTCCAGCCTTACAGACAGCTTTCGGTTGCTCGCCGATCCAATCAGAAGCTAGCCCCTCGGTTCTATGGGCCGTTTCGCATCACTCGACGGGTGGGTCCGGTCGCTTACACGCTTGCCCTCCCGGAGGGCTCTCGTCTCCATCCCACCTTCCATGTCTCACTGCTGAAGAAGAAGTTGGGAGCGACAGCCACCGTGCTCCCCTCTCTGCCCGAGGCTACTACCACGGGGGAGCTGCGCCCCAGCCCAGAGGATGTTCTGCTGACCCGTTGGAAGAAACATGACACGGAGTACCGTTCGGAGATTCTGGTCAAGTGGAAGGATCTGTCTGCCGCACACAACACGTGGGTGGATTTCTTGGAGTTCCGGGAGTTATTTCCTGACTTCCAGCTTGAGGACAAGCTGCCTCTTGATGGGGAGGGGAATGTTATGGCCCCGAATGAGTTGCGGTTCCGAGGACTCAAATACACCAGAAGACCCAAAGGAGCGCCGGATAAAGACCGGGCTGAACCATCCGGTTCAACCCGCAACTAATCAACAAGAGGAAGGAGGGCTGAACCACACCGGTTCAGCCCTCATTGGGGCCGGCCGGCCCTAGGGAAAAGGGGGCTCCATAAATACCCCTTTTCCCCTCTCTTTGAAGGCATGCAAATTATCATTCAGGTATTTCCTTCTTCTTCCTTGAAACCCTAGCCGTATTTTTCCTTTTCCTAGTTCCTTCTTGCTTAGAGCCCTAGCATTAGCATAACATACACATCATTGGATTCGAAACCATCACATTTCCCATGCAAGTTTTTAAATGAATTTTATCTTGACGCGTAATTAAGAGTTTGAATAAAATAGATCCCCTCAGAATATATCTATATCGCTTTTATGTTCTTCCCTCGCCCACATGTATTCCTTAGCGATATTTCATTAAGGCGAAATTCATATGCACAGACACTTGTTTATTACATAAAACTGCAGCAAAATAGGAAAAAAAGTGAGTAAACTAATTCAAGAAATAAGAATCTCACCACAGCTCTGCCTTTATTCGCGTTTCCGTCACGATTTTCTTGTGACGCCATCCTCTGATTTCGAGATTGGAAACCACTGTACGTTCATTGGGTTGCGTCACAATTTACACGTAGCATAGAGCATAAAAGGTTTAATAAACATCGGAAAGCTAAACCAATCAAGCCAAATCCGTTTTTATACTTTGCCGAACAACCGCAATAATGCCTCAAAATGGCTAAAACCATCCCTCCAAATGGACTTCCCGTCCTCTTAAAATCATTGTCCGGCAACGCATAAATCCAAACTTGGCTCACAACATAATATCCCAACATCAGAAATGAAAATCAAAAGTTAAATAGAGCACATAAACTAAACCAGTCAAAGGAGAAAGCAGCAGGGTGGCGGCAGCTCAAGAGTAGCTGCAAGAAGCGGCGGCAACCTTGCGGTTGTAGCAGCTATACTGGAGAAACTCAGGAGCAGCCGGAACCCTAGACCAGAAGCAGAGAAGGCTGCTGAAGAATAGCAGGAATCAAGAGAAGCAGAGAACTTAGGGCAGTACCGAAAAAGAGCAGAGAGTAGTCGCAGAAGAAGAAGGAAGCAGCAGCAGCCCTAGTAGAAGAGCAGCAGCACAGTCGAGAAGGAGGAAGAAGAACAGTAGCAGCAGCAGCAATTGCACAGAGGGCTCGGCAGAACCGCACAGTCTCTGTCGGAGGCAAGCAGCGTCGGCGAAATCGGTCGGCACAGCAGTGAAACGCCGACAGCACCAAACACACAGAGGCACGGGAAGCAAGAAGAAGGAGAAGAAGAAGCACTGCTCTGGTGAAATAGGGCAGTTAGAGGAGGAAGAAGATGGAAATCGCAGAAGTCGGAGGTCGACGGAAGCCGTGCGGGAGAAAGTTAGCGGCCCCGGGCGCGATTTATACAGCGAAATCAGCGGCGAAGCGGCAACGTCGAGCCAAATCACCGCTCCAGATGTCCATCAACCGAGCCAAATGTGATTTCCCGCAAACACTTAAGCAATACAGCCAGCACCTAATCCATCCAGCACTTTCAAAATAAAGCCCAGCTCAACAATACACAGCCAGCCATAATTCCCACTTCCAAAGGCCCAAAAGCAAGCCCATAAGTACAACTCAGCCAAGGAATAATAAGCCCACTAAACCAGCAAGACAGCCAATCCAAAACAACATATGCAAATCAAAATTATGTCGAAAATTAATTGTGCCTTTTTCATCATCGGGGAGAAAATATATATATAAGCGCGCGAAAAAATTAATATTTTGTTTTACGCAGGTTGGGCTGTCACAACTTATATGGGTTATCAACCCGTTGAGTAGCATACTAACGTAGCAATCCTTCTTTGAGTATCGCCTAAGAGAGAGCTAGATGAGTATGTTCTTTCCAAGAAACCAAATTGGGAGTGGATCTTTTCATATAAATCGTAATTAGAGGGACCTTCTGATTATGCTAGAAACACGAGTAGAAATTGACGTGATAGCGAAAACCCACAATCTGGAAGCGTAGTCTCAATATCTAGCAATCTTGAAGCCAGACTTGGGTCAACAACGGGCATCAATGGGCGAAGTGCTCGATAAGAATTGGAAGCGCGAGTGATGTGTTAATCATCAACGGTAGTCCATCCACAATAAGGCTTGCCATGATCTGGAAATTAGATCAACAGGAAGGATCAACGAGTGTTGACAGTAGAGCTCGACGACTGCTGGGTTGCACTGGTTGAGAATCAATAGAATGTTTGCGTACTTGTTGTAACCGATAACAACGATCCTAGATGGAACCCATGGGTTGGATGATCAACAGGCACAAATGATTGGGTCAGAGCAGTTGATATACACAAGAAAGTTGATTTTATTCAAAATATGAAAACGAGACAGGATCATGAGATAATCTAGCACTGCTGTTCTTGAGGTTCGTGACACAGGGTAGGATGAGTGACGTGGGTGTGCTGATGCTAGTGCAACCCTAGGTGAACGTGCAGAATAAACACACACAAACCCAACTGTAATGATGCATGTATGTTTTTTTAAATTAGCCAAAATCAATTTTTAGCATTTATAATTACGAGCATCTTCGCACGGGCTATGCCCGTGCTCGATGCTCTCGGGCGGCCTTCGGTCGCATTCAGGCGGGCTTCGCCCGCCTGCGCTCGATGCGTCGCTGCGGGCTACGCCCGCCCATGAGCGGGTTGCGCACACATCCGAATTTTTTTCTTCAAAACATATACATATGAGTACTTAAAATGACCACAAAAAAATATGAAGTACTATTCCTATTTTTATTTTATACAATTTTGCAAATTTTAATCAATAAAAATTAATTAATCTCTCCCTCTCTCTCTCTTTATCACTCCTCTCTCTATCTCTCTCTCCTTCTCTCTCCGACCCTCTCTCTCTACCTCTCCCTCCACTCTCTCTCTCCCAAATCTCCCCCTCTCATGCTCTCTCTCATGATCCAATGAACAATATTAAATCTATGGTGTGCCTCCAAATATCTATATTCCCTTATATATATAAGATATAAATTAAGCAAATCTTCACACTATGACTTCGATTTTCAAGTGCACAAACAATATTGAAAGTTCCCCCGCACGAAGGAATTTTAACTACAACTTGCACAAATAAATTTTATGGGATTTAAAAGAAACTAAACAATAGCCCTAACAATTTTCAACACCCGGGCAAATTGACGCATGGTAGTCCTATGCGACGGAAAAATAATGGGAAAACTCATGTATGCAACCACACATGAGATCCAACGATTTACTTGCAACAATTGATATTTATAAAACGATATTAATTTAATTGGCCACAATGAGTTAAAACTTTCAAATATGGAAACACATGAGATAGTATATGCACGAGAGTGCGCGGAATCAAATCTCTAATTGAACGAGCAAATACAAAGACCAAAAAAATTGAAAACAAAGCTTATAAACCACAATCTCTTCAAATAGAGAAAATACACAAGATCCATTTCTAAAAGAAATAACAACACGCCTTGAACTTTGCAAACGATGGAGAGGGGAGGGCTGGAGGTACTTTTAGAGGGCTGCCGAGACTGGTTTTCATCACTCAAATGCTATATGTGGCTGTCCAAAAACTGGGACAGCAACTTGGATGGTACAAGGAGGCAGCATTCAGCATTCCGAGGAGGGAGGTGGCTGTCCAAGGAGAAACAGTCAAAGACAGCAACCCGGCCTTGCTGGGAGGTGAAAAGGATGCTGGCAGCAATTATCTGGAAAGTTGATGTCTGTTGGGGAAGATTCCAGCACCTAGGTAAGATGGGGAGGGTGGCTCCACATGTAGGACAGGGTGGGGAGCAGGCTGGCTACTGGTCCTGTGAGGAAATGGGGAGTTTGGCTGCTGTAGGGAAATTATATGAGGTTCCACATGAATAAAGGGAAAGACTATGATTGGCTATCGTCCCAACTAAAAAATACATAAAAATTCAACTCGAAATAAAAAATGACAAAGATCAAAAAAATATTACGATCGTCGATCTGTATAAGATGAACGATTCCGATTCCCCGTCACAAATGCAACATACTCATTCAATATTCAATAAAGAAATATGTAACGCAATACAATAATACTCACAAGCATGGAGATCTAGTAATAGGCAGTTGATGGCAGTCGGCGTGAATGGCTATGCCCGACGTGATTGGTGTTATGTCGCACCAGGAATGATTGCTGGTTTGGAATCTCTCACAAACAAACAATGTTGGAAATGAAAGCTTCCCCCTATTTATAATGAGAAGGGCGGTTGACACCTGACGTGAACGGCTATGCCCGACGTGATTAGTGTTATGCCCGACGTTATTAGTGTTATGCCCGGTGCCCTAAAACACTAAATATAAGTCCAAATAAAAAAACAAAATACATTTAAATAATAAAATGATGCTTCGTAAGTGGGCTCGAATCGCCTATCAAATATATGAATGCAGGCCTTGCCGAATGGTGACTTGTTGTCTAGCGTCGATCCCCATCAACTCACCCGACTTGAAATCATTCATCTCCGATGAATGGAGATGATCGTACTAATGTCGAAGATCGGGGGCAAGTCTATCAAGTATCAAGCTCCGTCGCAGATATCCAAGTATCATCAAAGATGGGGCATCCACTCCAGTACACCAGTAACGACATAGACTGTATGTGGTGGTGGTACACTCGTGCGCCACAATATCAACAGTGCTCTCAGCTCTCTGCTCTCACCTCTCGTGCTAGTGGATCCAGAAGAACTGGTGGAATCATGAGAGGTGCAGGCAAGTCCGCGGGTGCTTGACCAAGGTGGCCAGGAGAAGGGTCAAGCTGTAACTGGAATGGTGTCAGAAATGGCTCAAAGTATGAGCCCCTATGCTCGAGAGGATCAAAGTAATGTGTTAAATCTTCTGTATTAAATTCAGGATGAATATTCATATGTGCAGGGAGATCAATCTCGTAGGCATTTGTTTCATTTTCTTTATAACCCTATAAAGACTCATTCGATTAAGTTGTAGTTTAGTAACGACTCCTTTTGAGAGCTCCTCTATGCAAGTCTGACCCCACCATGCTCGCCCACCTTAAAATGCTACTCACGTTTGTGTATATCCGTCCGCACTTTATATAATTTAATATTGCTAGTAATTTTTTCCGGATTAATTCATCCATTTCATGCAAATGATGCACAACATGCAACCAATCTAAATCATGTAACACAGATAAGTCATTCACTAAATGTAAATGATCAAGAATCAAATGTAAAAGATGAACAACTGACACGACCAACTCCTTAAACCATGGATTTTGGGTACTTTAATAAGCTCCGAAGGTGGGTACATGATCGGGAGGCTCGTACGACGGGGTATAGAAAAATTCATCACGGACTCTTGCTATCAATGATCAGCTTGCAGGGACCACCTGGGCTGGAAAAGTAGGTATAGAAGATCGTCGTACTAGTCATTTGCATCTGCTCTAAGGTCTTTTGGGCCACAATATTCACACAACTCTTGCTATCAATGATCAGCTTGCAGGGACCACCTGGGCTGGAAAAGTAGGTATAGAAGATCGTCATACAACGCCAATCTTGGTCAATATGCGGGGATGTAAAGGAGACGTTGTATAACAACTAAGTCCAGGTTGCGGTCAACATTGTTCTCCCAACCGTCCTTGACGGTGGCAACAATCTCCTCAATAGTGGTCGCCTCAACGTCAGTACTGGTTTTGCTTTTCTTAACTAACAAATTCCTGGTGGGGAACTGGGCTGCCATATGGCATATTCTAGAGCAACGATAACACTGAACGGCCGACCTAGTGGTTGCAGGAGGTCCATTGGTGACAGTCTTGCCCTTCGTGTCCACAGGAGCACGAGGGGGGGGGGGGTTCTCCAGTAGTGGTAGTGTCCGGGGTTGGCCTCTTAAATGTGGGCCCGTCTGATATGGAAGGAGCCCAATGGGCACCAACAAGTCGTAGATACTACTCATACTAAGGAATCTTCTGATAAACTTGCTCTACCGTCTCTCCAGTGGGGAATAAGCTCCTTACGTAACTTTGATCTCAATCCAGAACGAAATCAGGAAGCAGTGACACTAGTCTACTCTCGTAGATCACTCCTCACAGCTAGCTCATCAAATCAAGACGTACTTCGCTATAGATAGTGTGCCCTGACGCAACGCATAAAGCTGATCCAACAACTGATCCTGATAGGAGGCGGGAAGGTATTTATTCTTCAATCGACGCTTCATGTCCTCCAAACAGATAATATGATAGTATCTACCTCGATGTAGAGACCTCTCTTGGCCGATCCAGAAAATCTTGGCAGGACCGACCAACTTCATCTTCGCAAATCTAACGCAGCGGTCGTCGGTTATATCATAGCACTCAAAATAGTGGTCTATCTCCTGAAGTCAATCATTAAAGGATCTCATGTTAAGGTGAAATCGAAAGTGGGAGTGTTAATGGATATGCGACAAATAATATCGTCCTCCGCGCGTGGTGCTTGATGTGGCTCAGGGTATTCGTCCAAGTAATCATTCTGTCCGTAGTCAAAATGACCTTGAGCTCGATCACAAGGGGTTGTATGTCGTGGTGGATAGACCTCCTGAGGGTGGAGAGGCCTATCTGGGGCAGGCCCAGACTGACAATCTTGAACGTTATCGGGGGTCGCCTCTAGTGTGGGGTGGGATCTCCTAATAGCCGGTCTCTAGTACACACATCTTGTGGCGGGAGGGAAGCTTGTTCTCCCTCAGGGGGAACGTCAGGTAGAGTGGGCAAGCCTTCCCTGCTTTGGGAAGTGACATGCTCCCGTTGATCCTCAAGGACGCCAATGCAGGTGCGAAGATCGCCATATAGAGCAGTCAATTGATCGAATCGATCTATCATCACTCATTGAAATTCCGCAGGTGTCATTTTAGAATTGGAATTGGTGGTTCTCTCGTCGGTAGGGTTCGGGTCGGACATGGACTGACAATAAGGCCTACAACTATGTAACATGCAAGTGGACCTAACCTCCCTCTGCTACCAATTTGAGGTAGGGTAGGCTGAGTTACATGGGTGTGCTAATGCTAATGCAATCCTAAGTGAACGTGCAAAATAAATACGAACAAACCCAACTGTAATGATGCATGCATGTTTTTTTTTTAAATAACCGAAATCAGATTTTAGCAATAATATTCATATAAATTAAGCAAATCTACACAATGTGACTTCGACTTTCATGCACACAAACATTATCAAAAGTTTCTTCTGCATGAAGGAATTTCAACTACAATTTGCACGAATAAAATTTATAGGATTTAAAAGAAACTAAACAATAACACTAACAATTTTCAACACCCAAGCAAATGAAGCAATACAACACACTCATCCGATACTCAATAAAGAAATAAGTAACACAATATAATAATAGTCACAAGCAAAGAGATCCAGTAGTAGGCAGTTGATGACAGTTGTCTTCTGTGTGAAGACGATTTCAGCTGCAAGAAACAGAGAGGTGGCGGGTCTCGTTTGGGGAAATACCGACTTGGATTGGGGCTTGAGGCAAGAGAATGTTCACCAGAGGTGAGGGGAAGGTGTAGGTGCGGCAGGGTAATGTGGCACTGGCTGTTGGAAGAGAAAAGAGAGAATAGAAGAGTGTCTCATTCATCCGCATAGGGGCAATTTATAACATTACAATAGGACTCACAAACCTAAAACTATAATGTGGGACTAAACCTACATACACACATAAAGACTCAATACCAATAACATCAACACAACTAGACCAACATTGCGGCATTTCCAACACTCCCCCTCAAGCTGAAGGGGGAACCTTCAGCTTGGACACATCAACTAACGACAATGGAGGTAGGCAATGCGGGACAAAACAACAGATGAGCCACTGGGGGAAAATCCAAACCAGGGAATTAAGCCGGGGACATAGCCACACACGATGCTGACCCACACACGACGCAGGACCCACACATGGCATGGACTCGCTGGAAACCGGTCAACCAACATCACCTACACACAACATGCGAAAGAGAACGAAAGATGTGGAGCAAATCATCAAACGAGTGATCGGGGATAATCCGCACAAAGGGCGGTCCCACACGACGTAATCCCGCAGGTCCCACGCGACATAACCCGATGAGACTGAAACACCAACATCAGACGCGTCCCCAACACATGACCAATCAAAAGAAAGAAAATGGGGAGACACATACGACATAAGCCTAGAGGCCGTGTGGAACGAAAGTGAAAAAATCGGGAAAGATCATCCGGGTCGCTTCATCCCAACACTCCCCCTCACGTGGACACCAAGTGCAAGAAGTCAGATATCGCATAGAGACACAGACAAACACAACAACAAACAACTTAAAATAAAATAAACGACTCTAGCACCATCAACAACGAGTGAAGGAGGCAGCGAGATCCATATCCCCGGCGAGCAGAAAGACAGAGCCAGAAGGTCTACAGGAGAGCAACATCGGAAGATAAGAGCAGCAGCTGCCCAACGGGATCAACAGAGGACAGCCAACAGAGGCAGCAACAACAAGGCTCCACCAAGCCGGAGGAGGCGGAGCAGCAGACGGCAGAGGGCCAAGCAACGGTTGGGAACCCGCAGGAACTTCTGCACACGCCGACTGATTGGCAGACATCGCTTGAAAAGCTAATAGATATGGAGGATCTGCCGAAGGCTAATCCGATGGGAGCAGTGCCGCACCGTTGACAATAGCCTCGACAAAAGAAGCAAGCCTGGACGACGGAATTATCCCACTGAACATCTGCGATAAAGGCGGGAGGGAAGGATCCCCACCAAGAGGATGAGACAGGGATGACGAAAGAAGCTCCATTCAATGAACAATGGAAGAAGCCATCTGAAACAGGTGTCGAAGAGAGCAGGCGATGTCGAACGCAGGAGGAGGGAGAAGGAGCCGCTCCCGTCAACGGGCACAGTAGTCGATCCCGTCAACGGGAGCGGGAGCAGAGCGCGGCTTCGGCCTTGTCGGCGGGTCAAACCGAGAAGCCGAGAGAAAGCGAGAAGTGAGGCGGCAGGGGATTAGGGCTTCACGGGATTAGGAAATCACGATCAGCGGAAGCCACAAGTTTTTTTTTTATTTTAGGTTACAGAATCTCCCTCTGATACCATGTTGGAAGAGAAAAGAGAGAATAGAAGAGTGTCTCATTCATCCACATAGGGGCAATTTATAACATTACAATAGGACTCACAAACCTAAAACTACAATGTGGGACTAAACCTACATACACACATAAAGATTCAATACCAATAACATCAACACAACTAGACCAACATTGCGACATTTCCAACACTGGCAATGGAAGGAGATGGTCAAAATGATGAGGTGTGAAAAAGGCCTTGTGGTGAGGGATTGTGGTTGAGGTGGAGTAGCAGGGACGAGGCTTTGGGTAGTGGAATGCTGAAATGGAGGGGCCCTGGTTAGGGCTAGAGACAAACATGGAGGGGTACCAGCTTTGTTGGTTGTAGGCATAGGCGGTAGTGGTGAGGGATTACGACAGTGGCGGAGGGGCGTTGGGAGGGCGGTTGTCGGTATCGACGGGGATGAATTGTGTCGAGTTGTTCTGGAGATGAAGGAAGGGTCGTGAAGAGAAGGCGATACTTGCAGAAGTGTGGTTAGGGAATGAGATCACGTGGGAGGGGTGATTTAGGACTTGCAGTTTCTTTGAATGGGAGGAGGAAACGTGGGATAACAGAGGGGAATTCACGGGAGAATAAACCAGGAAAAGGAAAATTTCAGGAAATAAATCGGGACGTCACGTCTCGTGGTGTCACACCACGAGTTATTTCCGGTCTGTAATCTCTCACAAATAAGCTATGCTGGAAATGAAAGCCCCCGCTCCAATTTATATCGAGAGGGGCAGTTGGGCTCCCACCACAAACGGCTATGATTGGTTGTTACGCCATGTGTTCTAAAACACTAAATATAATTCCAAATAAAAAAACAAAATACATATAAATAGTAAAACCGCGCTCCGGATGCTCTCGCAATCTCGGATCGCTGATCCGATCAACGCCTCCTGCGCAAATATATGAATGCGGGCCCCACCAAATGGTGACCCGTGGTCTAGCGTCGATCCCCATTAATTTGGTATCTTCTAAGAACTCTCCAAATGAGAGAATACAAGGTCCCAACTTGATACACGTGCATGTATCAAGCTTACAACTTTCTTTTACATCTTATAATTCATATGTTTAGTGTTTTTATAGTGATGTCCTGCTTTCAAAATCTTCCATTTCCCTAGTGTTAAATTTTCTATATGCTTTATAGGATGCTGTTGAGCATACAGTTAATGTTATTTTTCCTCTTTTTTCAATCCTGTTATCTCACGTTTTTGTGTGTGCTTACGGTGCACCAAATATCAGTTAGCAATTTTTCAACGCTGTTAGTAACTTTATATGAGGCCCTTCTTTCTGAAATTGGATTTTAAGGTTGGAATGTAACAGATAATAGTTGAGCTATCTTCTGTTGGGCTTTATTAGAAGACTATTAGGTGTTTAAGAAATTTTGTAAGCTCTGCTGTTTGCACGTGCAAGTTAATGGAAAATGAATGTATGCCACTTAATAGTTTTAAAGTAGCAAAACTACAGGATAAGAATTAAGAAGGGCGACATATATATGCTTAAAATCTAAGAATTATGCTGCTACCAAGGACTCGTGATAGAAAGCCATGTGGATTTCTATTCTGAGATCCCAATCTAGTAATCATCTAACTTCAGCATTTCCTCATTAGTTTTTATCCTAATTCTTTTTTTATTTTTTAAACTATTGTCTACATTGTCTTTGTCCTTTTCTTTAGGCAACTCATGATTATCTTTATAAATGATGTGGCATGATTGAGATATGTTCAACTTTTCGTATTTGATTAAAAAATTTACATATGGTACAAGGAAATTAACATTAGGCATGACCAATCGACATTTTGATAAGTTTAATCGACACGTGGCACAATCTTGTTGGATATTTGTACGACTTTATTCTTTCATGTTTCTTAATTGTTTGTAGGAAATATCTTTAGTTTAAACTAAATTTTAACTGTTTAATAATTCTTTAGCTTAATGGAGTAATTTTCATGATAGGGAAAATCTTATGCCTACAAATATCCAATCAAACATTAATTCAAGAATAGGTTATGAATTATGCTAATTTTTTATGACATTTGAAGTTCATCTTATAAGTTATAATAATCAAAATCTTATGATCTTTTGTAACCAATATAAGTAGCAACTAGTAACTTTTTCTTTCTTGTCCTTTCAACTTCATTGACATTTTGGCCTAGGTTTAAACATAGTCCAATTTCTACCTTATATCATTTTAATTTGTAATTTTTATATTCATGCTTACACGTTCCTTCCACCTTCCAAGCCCTTATGAACGAGGTATTTCACAATCTACTACGCCGTCGTGTGCTTGTTTTCTTTGACGACATTTTGGTCTACAGTGCAACTTGGGAGTCCCATCTGAGCCACCTTCGAGCAGTTTTCCAGTTAGTCAGGACTCGCAGGTTGTTTTGAAGAGCACAAAGTGTTCATTTGGGGCGGACCGGGTCTCCTACTTGGGTCATGTGGTGGACACTACATTGGTGTTTGCTGACCCCCTCAAGATTCAGAGCGTGATTGATTGGCCCCTTCCCAGATCCCAGCAGGAACTCCGAGGTTTTCTTGTCCTAGCTGGATACTATCGGCGATTTATCAAGGGGTACAACATCATTGCAACACCACTGTTTGCTCTCCTGAAGAGGAAGTACTTCACATGGGAGGACTCAACGACGATCGCTTTCCGCGCTCTCCGGAAAGCCCTCGTGTCTGCTCCAGTACTACGCCTACTTGATTTCAACCAGGTGTTCCAAGTGGATTGTGATGCCTCCACCCAGGGGTGCGGCGTTGTGCTCCAGCAGGAGTGTCACCAGATCACTTTTTTCAGCCGTCGGACTCCCCCTCACCATCAGAAGCTTTAGGCTTACGAGCAGGAGTTGATTGGCCTGGTCAAGGCCATCAAACATTGGCAACCGTACTTGTGGGGGCGACCCTTTCTGATTCGCATCGAGCATTTTTGTCTTAAGTACCTCTTGGAGCAGCGCCTCGCCATGACCCCACAACAACGTTGGATCAACAAAATTTTGGGCTTTGACTTTCGTGTGGAATACAAGGCAGGGGCCCTGAACCGAGCCGCCGACGCTCTCTCCCGCCACGATCATGATGAAGGGTCCTTATTGGCCATCTCTTACCCGACCTCGCCGCTTCACCACCGCATGCGGACGGAGATTCAGGACACCCTGATTCTTCAGGGCCTCCTTCTCTGCATAGAAGAGGGAAATTTGCCCGCGCATTGGACAGTTCGGGACATGCTCATCCTATACAAGGATAGGCTCTATATTTCAGACACTTCTCCCTTGATTCCTGAGATTCTGGCAGGGATCCACACGCCACACATGAAAGGGTTCATAAGACCCTTCAACGGGTCTGGGCGAAGTTCTTTTAGAAGGGCCTCTAAGGGAGGGTCTGGGACTATAGTATCAGACGACTATAGCTCAGAGTTCCTACAACAAGCTGGGGCCAAGTTCTATGGGCCGTTCGTGATCTTAGAGCATATCGGCGAGGTGGCATATCGGCTCCAGCTTCCGCCCGATGCTCGGATCCACGACGTGTTCCATGTTTCGCAGCTCAAGCCATTCATGGGAGTACCACCTTCAGAGCCTTTGGTCCACTTGCCTCCACAGCTCCAAGACAAGCTTGGGGACAAGCTTGATAACGACGTGGGCGGAGATGTTACGGACCCACGCTGGGGGATCACGTACAAGCGCCGCAACTCGGCGCACGCCGCTTAGAATTTATCTTCGATTCTCGCTTGTATCTTTTTTTGTCAGCATTTGTATTTTTATGTTGTGTTGGATTGTGGGTCCAGTTGGGTCTCCAACCCATATGGGTTAGAGCTTGTTGCTTGAGACAGTTTATGAAATCATTTATCCTAAAGCTCTCTCTACCTTCATGGTTTATCCTACCCGACGCCCTAGCCACTGCGCAAGCCCGCTCCGCCGATCGCAGTTCCGCGAGCTCCCTTCCACTCGCCTCACAACGTCGCTTCTCCCTCTTGACCCGACGCTACCCCGTCAACCTCTTCACGACGAGATAGGTTCCATCCAGAGTAAATCCGATCCATTACGGGATTTCCCTCCCCTTCCACGGCAAACGAGGGCCAAGCGAAAGCCCTTAACAGGCTCTTAGTCAATTGACTAACAAATTATAAACCTAAAGGGAAGTTAAGGACATGCATAACATATTTTAAAGAAAAGGTGGTAGTATGAGCAACTTCACTAATATCTTTAATAGTGGGACTTGGATCCATTAGCTAAAATCATAGTGGATATGGTTTTCAAAGAGGAATTATCTGAAAATATACCCGCATTCTCTATCACATGATATAAGGCTCCCGAGTCAATGACCTAAGTACTAAAAATTACGAATAGAAAAGAAGATGGAGTTCCTGTCTGAGGATATGAAACAATAGATGAAGATGTAGGGGTATGCAGAGGGTTGCCTCGAGACTATATGACGTTTAAATCTTGATTGAAAATCACCACTCTTTGGTTGAGATTGGAAGATTCCATAATCTCATATTGGTCCGCAGTATCGGCATGAACCCTCTTTTCAAATGGCTCCCCATGGAGATTTCAAATGGCTCCGCAATGATAGCACACACTGCCATGTCCCTTGCCATTTTGGTTTCCCCGACCTTGAGCACGGCCACCTCCTTGTCCATTATTCGGCATGGCCTATTGTCAAAGGTAACACTTCCCACAATAGTATAAGTAGCACTGTTGTCATCTCTCATTGCTTGCACAACACAGGAATAAGCCTCAGATAGAGTTTTCACTGAGATATTTCCAAGAACTTGAGATAGGATGACACTGAATTCTGCCTTCAAGTGTCCAAGGAAGCTCATCTCTAACATAACATTCACATATTCAGTCACATGAGGCAATTTGTTCAGTTCTTCATTCAGTTTTGAGAAATCGCCAAAAAACTCAGACACAGTGAAATCCCATAGCACACTCCATGCTTGAGAGACTTCATAGATGCAACTCACACGGTTCTTTCCTGAGTAAAGCATTTCAAGAAAATTTCATAGTTGTTTGATAGTAGTGTAATGAGAAACTAAGTCAGACAAACGAGTCTCTGTAGTATCCCACAATAGATTAATCAAGTTGGCACTACACATATGCCACTCCATCCCTCCTGTAGAGATTTTCCTAGAGTGTGTTTCAGGTGAGATAGTCCACCTTTCCTCTTCCTTTCAGGCTCATCAGTCATCATCACTGTATTTTTTCAGATCATGTAATTCGCTCCCTTTTAGCTTCTGATTAGTAAGTTGGGTTGCCATACATTAGTAATACTAGGAACCATGATGCAATTGGAATTTTCTGTATTTGATTCAGACTCATGTTGCAAAACGGCAAAAGAGAGACCAATTCACCTCAAAAGGAGGAACACCACCATGGCATAACGGGAAACCAAACTTACAGTGCCCTGTGGCACAAAAACAGTAGTTCTAAAACCAATAGAAGCAACAAGCATTACATTCATTAGCATGAAAGAGAAAGGTCGGTAGAATCTAGACCCTCGGTAACCACACAATAACTGTCCAGGAAAAACACAGAACCAGTAAATGGTCGTAGAAATCACAGATGCTCTCTAACAATCGCTACAGGCGTAGGGACTTTTAGTTGGAGATGGCTGCAAAAAATATCACAGCGGCAAGAATGATAATTGATCACAGACAATCATGCGATGCACACGCTGGGATGAGCAAGAGTGATGATTGATCATGGACAATCATGCAATGCACGTGCCCTATCAATGAACTATCGAAAAACAAACATGGGGACGCACGTCAAATGTCTCGGATTCAATGTCAGTACCCGTATGCACCAATGAAGTCCATGATGTCATGCTTGGAGGATCCCTAGTCGATGCCCCTTCTGGACTTCATCTTCATAACATATTAGGAGAAAATAGATATTTATATGCCTCATACTTATCTATGATATGGTCACCATCTGGTGACTCAGTTCTCGTGAACCTCTAGTAGAGAGGAATAATTCAATTCAATTAAACGATAGAGACCTTACTCATACATATACTTGAGTAAGGAGGAAACCTAAAAAACAGGAAAAGACTAAACTACCTTGATTGGGCTTTAATACACTATGGACGACTTGGAATAAACTACATATATATTACAACTCTCCCCCTCAAGTCGGATGTTAGAAGTCGGCCATCCCAAGCTTTTGAATATCATCAGTAAACACATCACACCCCAAGCTTTTGGGAAACACACCAGCCAGTTGATTTTTGGAATGAACAAAAGGAGTGACAACTGTATTTTTATCCAAGTGATCTTTGATAAAGTGTTGATCAACCTCAACATGCTTTGTCCTGTCATGTTGGACTGAGTTATGAACGATGCTAATAACTGCCTTATTGTCACAGAACAAGGAGAAAGGGACTGTCTCAGAGAAACCCAGATCTTGTAATACGGTACACAACCATAGCCCCTCATATAGGCCTTGAGACATGACACGATATTCTGTATATGCACTTGATCTAGCCACAATATTTTGCTTTTTGCTACGCCATGTCACAAGATTTCCACCAACAAAAGAACAATATCTTGTTATGGGCTTTCTGTCATCCTGGCATCCAACCCAATCAACATTAGTAAAAAATTCAATCTTCAAGTTGTTATTTTTGGAGAATAAGAGACCACGACCAGGAGCTTTCTTCAAATATCACAACATGCGATACATAGCTTCTTGATGTCTGATCTTGGAAGAATGCAGATATCTGCTAAGGATACCGACCGCAAACGTAATGTCAGGACAAGTGTGGGATAAATATATGAGTTTTCCTACCAATCTTTGATAACGTGATACATCTGTGTGATCACCATCACCATCTTCCTCAATCCTGTGATTTTTCTCCATAGGGGTGTTCGCAGGAACACAACCAAACATACCAGTCTCCTTTAGTAGATTAAATATATACTTCTGTTGGGATATAAAGATGCCCTGCTCAGATCTAACCACCTCGATACCCAAGAAGTATCGTAATCTTCCCAAGTCTTTCACTTTAAATTCAGCAGATAGGAGGGTCTTAAGATTAACAATCTCCTCAGTGTCATTTCCAGTAATCACAATGCCATCCACGTAGACAATGAGAACCACAACCCTCTGTTCATGTCTCCGGATAAACATGTATGATCATATTGAGCTTGCTTGTACCCAAACTTGAGCATAGCCGCGAGAAATCTTCCGAACCAGGCCCTAGGTGATTGCTTCAGACCATATAAGGATTTCCTTAGGCGGCAGAGAAGCCCTTCAGCTCCTTTCTTCACAAAACTAGGAGGGAACTTCATGTACACCTCCTCATCAAGTTCACGGTGGAGGAACACATTCTTCACGCCCAGTTGGTGGAGGTCCCAGTCTAGGCAAGCATCACACGATAACAATACCTGAATAAAGTCCATCTTTGCTACAGAAGCAAAGGTCTCCTGATAATCAACTCCCCGAGTCTGAGTGTATCCTTGAGCGACCAGACGTGCTTTGTACTGTTCCATCTTGCCATCTTGGTTCTGCTTAACAGAGAAAATCCACCTGGAACCTCATACCTTTCTTTCCTGGAGGGAGAGAAGAAACATCTCATGTGTGATTTTTGTCCAAGGCAGACATCTCATCTTGCATAGCCTGTGTCCAAGCAGGTATCTCCAAAGCTTCCTGCCATGTATTAGGAATAACGACTAGGAAAATGGATGAAACAAAAGTGTGATGAATCGGGGTAAGATGATGGTAAACCACATGATTAGAAATTGGATGTTGCGTACAAGTAACTTTACCTTTCTTTAGCAATGCAAGGGGAATATGCAGATCGACATCAGAATCTAAGTCTGAAGTTGGCACTGGTCGAGGTGGAACTGTAGTAGCCTGTGTACTTGAACGACGGTGGTATACGTGGGGAAAAGGAGAAATCGTAGTAGAGGAGTCTGATACCGGGATAGGAGCTATGGGTACCAGAGGGGAAGGGAGAAGAGGAAGAGGAGTAGGAGATCTGTATCACCCCTACCCCCCCCCCCCCCCCCCCCCCCGACGAAGAAGGTGAGCCGAACGCAGAAAATCGGATTCCCCCTCCCGGAATGTGACATCCATGGTACAAAGCATACGTTGGGAGGGGAGGTGATAACAACGATATCCTTTGGTCGTAGAAGAATAACCAAGGAAGTCACAATGTTGAGCCCAAGGGTCAAGTTTATCGTGATGGGGTTGGTGCACATGCACGAAACAGACATACCCAAAGACACGGGGTGCCAAATAGGAAGTATGAACCCGAGTTAGAGGACTAGTAAAGGAAATAACACAAGAAGGAAGACGATTGATAAGGTGAGCAGCTGTAAGCACCGCATCACCCCAATAGGATTTAGGAAGGTACATAGTTGCTCGGAGACAACGAGCAACATCGAGGAGGTGCCAATTTTTTTCGTTCGGCCACTTCGTTCTAAGTAGAGGTGTGAACACACGTTTTCTGGTGGATGATACCGTGAGAGGTGAGGTAAGAGCCAAAGGTAACACTATCATCATACTCTCCCTCCCCATTGTCACTTCGAAGAACACGAATATATGCATTAAATTGGGTTTGCACCATTTTTTGAAACTCTTGAAAAAAGGAAAAACTTCATTTTTCTTTTTCAACAGATAAACTCATGTAGTGCGCGTGAAGCAATCAATAAAAGTGAAACCATCGAAAACCAGATAAAGATAAAATGGGGGATGACCCCCAAACATCAGAATGTACAACATTAAAAGGAATGCTACTAGGGGAAGAAAGATGTGAAGAAGTATGTCTCACATGTTTAGACATATCACATACATCACAAGCAAAGTTCTTAAGAAATGGTAAAAAATAGGAAATAATTTTTTGCAGATAAACGGAGGGCAGATGCCCTAGACGCAAATGCCAGCAACGAACATCATCCGCAGTAACTGTAGAACTGGAGAGAGCCTGAGAGAGAGGATGAGTGTCCAGGTAGTACAAGCCGCAACTATTCCTACCACTCTCAATGTTCCGCTTCGTACCCAGTTCCTGAAAGACACAAGAATCAGGAAAAAAAGTTACCGAGCAGTTAAGAGATTTTGTATTATTAATGAAGAAGAGTAAATTGCGAGGAAATGAAGGATCATGAAGAATAGAGGGAAGAGAAATGAATGGAGAACAAGAGATTCTGCCTTTGCCCGCAATAGAGGACAAAGTATCGATAGCAGAAATAACTTTGTCCTTACTAGACAAAGGAGTATAAGAGAGAAAACCTGATGATGACCCAGTCATGTGGTGTGTAGCACTAAAGTCGAGCACCCATTCAGAAGGTGAGGTGGTGACATCATGAGCACTTGGCATAACAATGGTGGCAAGAGAAGTAGAGCCTCCGGTGACAGGATCGGGTTGAGTGTGAAGCAGGCGATGAAAGGCATCCAATTCCTATGCTGAAAGAGAGGAAGAAGCGGAACACTGAGACTCATCATAGACATCCATAGTATAAGCTGTATCATGAGAACGGTAACCACTGTGTCTATGACCCCTGTGGCCTGGTCCACGGCCACGACCACACCTACGTCCAAAAGGTGGCAGATGCAGATGAAGTTTGAACCATGCCTCCCGAGAGTGTCCCCTTCGACCACAGTAATCATAGGTGGGCACAAAAGATCCAGGAGTGGGAATATGTCCGCAAGCAACACTAGTCAGGGCGGAACGATTAGGAGGAGCCATAACACTGAGGGACTTGCGGTGGTCTTCATCACCCAGAACTATATTGAATGCCTCCCGAAGAGAGCGAAGAGGGGAGCGGTGGAGAACATGTGTCTGTAACATATCAAATTTCATATTCAATCCCATCAAGAAGACATGAAGACGAAAGCGATCCTCCTTTTGCTTTAACTGAACCGCATCAGCAGTACACACATGAGTGAAATGCGCAAAGTAGTCTAGCTATTGATAAAGGCGCTCAAACTCCGAGAAGAATGATGAAACATTCATCGATCCTTGCCGCAACTCCAAAATACGGCGAGTGAGCTCATATGCTTAGGTGGAACTGCCAATCTGAGAGTACGTTTCGCGAGCATGGGTCCAGATCTCGAATGTTGAGTCCATCAACATATAGCTCCGGTATACCTTAGGAGACATCGAATGCAGGAGCCAGGAGACAACAAGAGACTTGTCAAAATCTCAACGCTTTCAAGAGGGATCAGTCTTGAGGGGCTCTTTAATCGTACCATCAATATACTCAAACAACTGTTGGCTGTGAATGACATGTTGGGCAGTGCGGGACCATTCATGATAATTCGTGTCATCCAAGGGAACCGTGGTAATTTTCAAGGAGCTGGAGTTGCTATGAGGCCGCTGAGGGTCACTCATCTGAGACTGGATCACACCCGGAGAAGATATAGAAGAATCATGATCACCCATATTGGCAAAGAGAGCTCTCAGATCACACGAGGAAGGGCTCTCAGATTAGCAACATCTTGGCAGCAGCCGTAACATCAAGGCAGTAACGGGATCCATTAAAGGGCGGCGCCAAGGCGGCAGTAGTAGCGTCAAGTGACCAACAAACAACATCGCAGAATTGCCCGATGCTTATTTAGGCGTCTGACAGGAGAAGAAAAAAATCCGACGGTTATAATAGAGGGGCAACAAGGCGAGGGGCGACAGTAGTGGCATCAAGGAACGACGGCGTCAAGGCTGGCCGACACCAACAACGGCATAAAGGCAGCATCAATGAGACAGCGACAACGCGAGAGCTCGAACAATGGCAAAGGGAGAGTAAGAGCTGCTGCGACGGAGAGAATGGGGGTGACAGAGAGTGGTGGATTCACAGGAGAACGACAGTGTCGTCCTCCTCAGCACCCGACGGCGATGTCGGTTCCGCCCGTCAACCGCATCGGCAGGTCTTGCCTGAGCCACCGCTCAGGTCTACGGATGGGAGGAGACGATCGATACCGGGAGGAGCCAATCCGGGCAGGAGACGTAAGCGGGAGAGCCAAGCGGTAGGCGCGAACGGGAGACACGAGCGACCGATGCAATTAGGGTTTCTCCCTCTGATACCAAGTGATAGCACGACACGATCGACACACGTGTATTTGCGCCGGAGGCGGTGGTCCGCTGTCCTGATGGACGATCAGAGTCCGTGGTTGCGTCTGGATGGTCGATCCGAGTCGAGTTCATATATGGATTTTTTATATTTCTAGATGTATTTTGCCCCCGATCGGTCCGAACAGTGTGAGCCGTCTGATTCAGGTTTTGTTTCATTTTCAGTTGTGTGTGCAGTTATTATTTTGGGCGTACTAAAATGCAGGCAGGTCACAGAGTGTGGGGCATTGAAGATTTTCTGAAATTTGGGAACCGTCCGGTCACAACTCGGTGCGACGCCATCGCTTCTCCTTCTTCCAGTGCGACACCGGGAAGAAATCTTCTGGTGTGACTCCAGGCAAACAACAATCTCCTCTCCCGTGAGTTCCTACCCCTCTCTTCTTTCCTTCGCTCACCCAGTCGGTCCCTCTGCCATTTTCCCGCTCAGCCCACCGTCGTCTAAAGCCATCCCTATCTTCTCCCTACCTTCAGAAAAATTTTTAGGGACGGATCTCGTTCCCAAATGTAGGAACGGGTTTAAAATACAGTTGCACTTCAAGAGAAAAATACAGTTGCACTTCAAGAGAAAAATACAGTTGTACTTTAAAAAATACAGTTGAAGTTCAATATTAAAGTACGACTGTATTTTAATATTGAACTTTTCAACTGTATTTTTAGGATACAACTGTATTTTAATATTGATTTTCAACTGTATTTTAAACCCGTTCCTACATTTGGGAACGAGACCCGTCCGTAAAAATTTTCCCTACCTTCAACCGCCGGCTTCCTACTTTCCACCGTTTGACCTCCGTGCAATCACCTCCTCCATCGCCGGACCACCCTACAACCACCACCTTCCTTCCCCAAACCACTGTTATCCCTACAACCCGTCGCCCTCCACTCTTGCAGCCCACGCCCCATTTCCCTTCCCTTCCGCTAGGCCCTACCCAGGAAGTATCATCCAACAACATCCCGTAACCTCACTATCAAAGGCCTCCTCTTTAGTTAGGCCCATACCCAGAACTCCCCTCCAACACAACCCGTGAAGCCACTGTAAAGAATATCTTTGATTTACATTCTCCCCTGACGTCAACCTGAAATCACCACCCCTGCTATTCCTATTTATCTATATTCCTAAAATTTCCCCTCCCTCCATCCTATTTTTTTTACCCGTGGGCCCTCCCACAGAGCCACCATTTACAATACCAGCTCCCTTTGACAACTTCTGAATCCTCCCTTCAGCCCGAAGTTCATCCCGCCCCCCGCCACGCCGCAACAACCTTGGAAGCCTGTAATTAACAACCCTTTGCCACCTGCACGTCTTAATTGTGGTTTGTAGTCTTATTTTTTCCCGTTGCTTATTTTGATACTCTAACTGCAGTGATTGTTTATTTTTTTTATTGTTGTTAATATCGACGTCCGTATAACTCACAAAGTTTATTCTATTTGTGCTTAAAAACATTTGTGCCTCGCTCGTCTGTGAACATTTCTTGTTTTTCTCAATTAAATTTTGTGAACGTTTGTGCTCTTGTCAAATTTAAATATAATTCATTATTGCTGTCATTTTGTTCGAACCGTTTTCTTTGCATTAGCATAACAATTTTATTGCATATAGGACTGCATTTAGAGCGTCCACTTCGAGTTGTCCCCACCACTGCATCAAATTGATATTAGAGGGGGTTTGGGCCACATTTACAAACGTAGTGGTAGGCCTTATAGGGTCTTTAGGTTCATTTATATCTAGTTATCATCGTCATTCATCTCCTCTATTTGGGGATCCCGAGTCTATTTATATCCGACCTCATAGAGCCCCTTTAGAGAAACTCTCATGCTATTATGATGATTATCGCTCATTGTACATCACTCTTAGAGATTGTGTCGACCCCTCGACGCAATTCCATTATGCTAGAGTCTAGAGATGATCAACACGACGAGAGGTCCTCATGTTATTGTCATTACACCTCTCCACGATTTTATGATGATAGAAGTGAGTATCGTTCATGTCATCATCGCTACACATCTCCACTAGTTGAGGAATTTGAGTTTGGATACGTGCGTTCACCACTGCACTTTCGTAGGGCTCACGTTCTCCCACAAACACAATCTGATTTTGTTAGGAACTACCATCTAGATGACCCTCAAGAACCCTATAGAGATTACTATCGCCAAGATCACAACACATGTCTCGACCCTCCTAGTGTTCCACAAATAGAGTTACCTAAGGCTGAATTTCAACGATTAGTTCTTCACCGCTTTGATCTCTTAGATGCTCAATTTGATCACATAAGATCTACATTACGAAGAAAGCCTAGGTATTTGGGTCAAGCTACCGACGCATCTAGTAGTGCTCCCACTGATATAAGAGATCGGACACCTGATTTTGCTACTTCCTCTTTTGACGAGACTTGGTGTCCATGTGAACTTGTAGTTAAATCTGATCATGATCTTATGATGCAGGTGGAGAGCGATATTAGCATGACTAGTGAGCGTGGTCACGTGAGTGAGGACAAGCGACTCAGTGACACTGTGATGGTATATTCATCCTTCACACCCCACTTAGACCTAGTATCCCCTTTGGGCAGGGATCCAGTTCTCGACACTATACCGATTGACCCACACTTTAGTCTGCGCACTCCCTACTCTTCTTTTAGTATTATCTCAAATCACATCACTACCGAGAGCCGAGAGCATGGTGTTGACATCAGAGTGACTGCCTCACTCACTTTTGAGAACACTACCTCTATCATCGATACTCATCTGGAGGATCATCCCACTATTAATGATGTCATTGTTGAACCTCCGGATAAGCCTCCCGATGAGCCACTACTCCCTTGGAAGGTTCATGAGGATATCATTGACTTTGTTGTGGGTGAACTATTTGTTCCCATGGACACTACCGTTATTAATGTTTTCTTCTTGGAGGACCATCATGCCATTGTTGACCTCCCCAGGATTAAGTCCTTGAGTGGCTCATTTGACGAGCTTCCCTTCTTGCGCTTTAGTGATGGGTCGTATTTCCGTACTAGTGATCATCTCATACGCGATGACTTTTGACATACACCCCCTGGTGAGCCACTTGATGGGCTTTATCATTCGGGAGGTACCCATCACACCCGTATTTCGTGCTCCTTTGTCACCATCTATGACTCCCTACGGGTGATGATGTCATTCACGCCGAAATTTTCTATCGACCACCTGGTGAGCCTCTTGATAGGCCGCCCCATGTTAGATATATCCAAGTCATTGTCAGACATTCCTTTAGGAAGTGTGTCAAGTATGTTATGCTCCATTTGCTTCATTTTTGTGAGTTGGTTGAATCATTCGTTTGTCATTTGCATGCACTCCATGAGTTGGTCCGTAAAAAAAGTAGCTAGTAATGATTATTATAAAGATCAAGCATACCAACACAGACATGAACAAATCTTTAAGGCAGAGGAACACGTATTGATTTGCATTCGATCCGACAGGGTCCCGCAAGGACTAGCAAAAAAATTAAGCGCACGCAGAATGGACCCCTATACAGTTGTACGACGGATTGGTACGAACACATATGAGATAGACATCCTTCTTGGTATGGGCATCAACCGAGTATTCAACGTAGATGATCTGACTCCTTACCATGAGGAGCTTGTGTACGTGGACCCTTCCTTCACACCCCAGCTGAGCCATCATCTCCCGCAGCCCTTATACCCCTGCCTTCATCTACTATTACCTCCACCAGTCCCTCTCTATTACCACATGTGGGGTCGCGCCATCAGGATCACATTGCACCATCAATAGTTCCACCGACACAGCAATCAGACGGAGATACATCATTGCCAGACGGAGATACATTACCTTCCAGACGGAGATACATTACCTTCCAGACGGAGATACATTAGTGCCGCCCACTTCTACAGACGACACGCTTCAGATCATCGGTCACGACTTCTACACCGCGGGCGGGCGAGATATTGTGCGTTATCTTGTCCGTTGGAGTGGTCGGCCACCACATGATGCTACATGAATTTCTTCTGAGGAGCTCGAGAGACTCGCCCCGCGGCTACACAGCGAGTACGACCATCTTCACTCACCGAAGATGGGTGCTTTCAAGTTGGGGGGAGTTGATGACGCGCCACGATCGACACACGTGTATTCCCGCAGGAGGCGGTGATCCGCTGCCTTGATGGACGATCAGAGTCCGTGGTTGCGTCCGGATGGTCGATCCGAGTCGAGTTCATATATGACTTTTTATATTTTGAGATGTATTTTGCCCCTGATCGGTCCGAACAGTGTGAGCCGTCCGATTCGGGTTTTATTTCATTTTTAGTTGTGTGTGCAATTATTATTTTGGGCGTATTTAAATGCAGGCATGTCACGGAGGGTGGGGCATCGAAGGTTTTCTGAAATTTGGGAACTGTCCGGTCACAGCTCGGTGCGACGCCGACGCTTCTCCTTCTTCCGATACAATCTCCTCTCCCGTGAGTTCCTGCCCCTCTCTTCTTTCCTGCGCTCACCCAGTCGGTCGGCCTCTGCCATTTCCCCGCACAGCCCTCCGCCGTCTAAAGACATCCCTATCTTCTCCCTACCTCCACCCGTCGGCTTTCTACTTTCCACCGTTGGACCTCTGTGCAGCCACCTGCTCCATTGCCAGACCACCCTACAACCACCACCTTCCTTCCCCAAACCACTGTTATCCGTACAAGCCGTCGGCCTTCACTCTTGGAGCCCACATCCCATTTCCCTTCCCTTCTGGTAGGCCCTACCCAGAAAGTACCATCCAGCAACATCCCGTAACCTTACTATCAAAGGTCTCCTTCTCTTCAGTTAGGCCCACACCCAGAACTCCCCTCCAACACAACCCGTGAAGCCACTGTAGAAAATTTCTTTGATTTGCATTCTCCACTGACGTCACCCCGAAATCACCACCCCAGTTATTCCTATTTATCTATATTCCTAAAATTTCACCTCCCTCCATCCTATTTTGATTACCCATGAGCCCCCCCACAGAGCCACCAATTACAAAGCCAACCCCCTTTGACAACTTTTGAATCCTCCCTTCAGCCAGGAGTTCATCCCGCGCCCCGCCACGCCGCATCAACCTTGAAAGCCTGCAATTAACAGCCCTTTGCCGTCTGCACGTGTAAATTGTTGTTTGTAGTCTTATTTTCTTTTGTTGCTTATTTCAGCATTATACCTACAACGATATTTTTTTTTGCTGTTAATATCGACGTCCGTATAACTCTCAAGGTTTGTTCTGTTTGTTCTTAAAAACATTTGCGTCTCGCTCGTCTGTGAACATTTCTTGTTTTCCTTACTTAAATTTTGTGAACGTTTGTGCTTCTGTCAAATTTAAATACAATTCATTATTGCTGTCATTTTGTTCGAACCATTTTCTTTGCATTAGCATAGCAATTTAATTGCATATAGGGCTGCATTTAGAGCGTCCACTTTGAGTCGTCCCCACCACTACATCACCAAGTAGAGAGGAATAATCCAATTCAATTAAACGATAGAGGCCTTACTCATACATATACTTGAGTAAGGAGGAAACCTAAAAAACAGGAAAAGACTAAGCTACCCTGATTGGGGTTTAATACACTATAGACGACTTGGAATAAACTACATATATATTACTACTCTCACATATATATTAATAGTTTATAACCTTCTCAAGATTTCACTCTTGTGCATTGGTTGTGTGATTTCTTTTAGTTTGATCAAGAGCATCATATTCTTTTTCTAGGAGATGTTACACAGTTCCTCGTACAATTAAGTGTGATGTCTATGAGCTAGTAGTTTTATTTAGAAGGTTGTTGATATGGGCATGCATGTCAACTCAGAACGAGGAAGCACACATGCGGATGACTCAATGGCTACATGCGACCCCTTTTTTAGTTTCAAATCTTTTTTAATTGTCATTTTGTCATTTTTTGTAAATATCTTTATATAAAGTTATATTTTGAACTCATCATACTAAGGTGGTGTTTGGTTGGGCTTATTACCTGCTGTGCGGTGGAAACACATCGGTGTTTTGCCAAAAAGCACTGTTTGGCGCGGATGTTTTTGGAAACCGCGGTTATTAGGTTCCGCTGTTTTCCAAATAACACGAGACGCGATCATTTTCCCCGTTCCGCCGCAACATCCCGTTGATCCCATTTTCTCCCTAACCTAGCGCGATAGCAACGGCGATCCTGCTTCTCCGATCGACGGAGAACCTCGACGACGACGATCCTCCACGTGATAGCAGCGGTGATCTCTCTTCTCTACCGATAGCGGCGATCATCGACGACGGCGTGGTTAAAAACTTGTTAGTTTATTCCGCCGTCTCTCCCAATCTCCTCCTACGACGTCTGGGTTTACCACTGTTTACCACTGCAGTTTTGTGTATAGCCACATTGGTTGGTTTGCCGCAGGTTTGAGATCTGCTGTAACGTCAATCTCCACCTTGCCTTGGCGTTATTCCTGCAGATTTGTGTCGTCATACTCCTGCTTTGCAATTTCAGGTTTACGTCTCTCCCAATCTTGTCTTCCCTCTCACTGATGAGCTAGGTTTTCCGCTTAATAGAGCATGATTTTAAAAAAACTTGAAATTGTATGTGTATGTTGTATGTATATATGTTGGTCTACTTAGGAAAATTTGAACATTTCAATTATCATTTACATAAATTTGAATTTAGGTAATTATAGAGTTCAATCTATTGTAACTTGGCTTATCAGGGCTTGTGTGTGTGTGTGTTATATATGTGTTTGTGTTAACAGAGCATGTGTGCTATATGTGTTTGTGTGTGTGTTAACAGAGCATTCGAAATTGTATGTGTATGTTATATATGAGTTTGTGTTATGTGTGTGTTTATATGTGTGTTTGTGTATATGTGTGTGTATGTTTATGTTATATATGTGTTTGTGTGTATGAAGCTAGAACATAGGACAAAATGATAGGTGTTGGTTCTATAAAATATCTCAGTCGTTCTGTGTTTTGGGTGTTGATGTTATTTTAGTAAAAAAAAATATGTTTATTCCAAATAGGTCTTTCTTCATAATTAAAAAATAGGTAAACAAAAATTTCACTCAAAACTCCGTTTGGTTTCCACATAACTTTTTGAAAACTCCATTTCGAAAACTCCATTTCACCCAAACAGTTTTCTAACAAAACTCTGTTTTCCAGAATCAGCACTTTTTCAATCAGCAGCTTTAAATCAGCAGCTTTCCATCAGCAACAGCTCAACCAAACAGAGCGTAAGTTTTACGCAAGGAAATAGAATAGAACACTTGCGTTGGGCGAGCGGCCTGCCTTTTGAGTTTGTATGCCATTCTCCTGCACCTTGATCCTCTCATTTATCAATTGGTACACTTGCTGTCTACTATTAGCTCATCGACTCTCATTCGATGATCTTGCCCTAGTTTTTCTCTCAACGACTAAAGCTTTGCACACAATTGTTTTTGTTGAAGTTCGTGACCTAGGAGCAAGAAAAAGATTAATATTGTTGTCAATGTAATATGAACCTATGAAGTAACACATTATAAATATATTAAAATATGAAGATTGGTAGGGATGAATTTTAATTAAGTCGGACTTTAATTTAACAGAAGATCTAAAATGTATTAATGGCTAGTAATTAATTTTAAATTAATTATTTTTGTAATTATTATTTCAGTCATGTACGAAGAGACCATTCGATTTTGAATTGAATAGGTGCAACTGAAATGTCATAATAACTCCTCATTTAGTGTTTTCAAAATACACTCGACAAATATAAAAGGGCTGATTTAAAAAAAACTGTTTTGAAGGCTTCACGTGAGTTTTATTTTGAGGAACTATTCCAGAAAGAAACTCAAGTGAGACGAGAGGAGAAACTAAAGGCACTTTGACGAAAGACGAAGCTAGCGCTTCGTATCAGAGATGGACGACGATCTTCCTTCCACGAAGCCGTTGGACAGACTGCTTGGAGTTTCATGTGTTCGTGTGGATACTGATTGAGATACAAATACCATTTCTAGGTCTATTCGTCGACAAACACATCCAAAATGAAACCGGTTTCACCGCTTCATTGCATGCAACATTTAGATTTCTTGATTAATTTGTTTCACATGAATCTTGTGGGTTTTTTTTTGTAAATTTCCATTGCATTTGGTGTGATCGAAACCCAACAGTTTCGCCGACGCCTAGTCCGTGCAACACTTAACCAAATGATGAAGACTAAACCTAACAATACGGGGTTGATTCCAGGATCATGCTTCATCCCTCTCTGACCCTAATTTGTATTCTTTTGATCGAAGCAACTGCAGTCCGCATTGTGGGTTGGATGTTGCTATTGCCTTCATTATCTCCCTTCTGCTGCTCCGAAGCATTTCTAGTTGGATTCGTTGCTTCATTCATAGTCTCGATGAGTGTCCTGCATTTATTTGGCCAATGACTCCCTTCATCTCTTACAACCAACTCCTTCGGCTACTGTAGACATCCAACCCTTATGTTTTGTGTCCGTCACCCGCTCAGTGGCCACCCGCGAAGAGCTATATTTCTAGGTCACCTCCCTTCTCGATCTCATGGATTACATCGCGACTACCTTGTCTATCATTCATGTGGTTGTGTAGGAGATTCACTCTCTCCTCATAGTCCCATGACCACAAATCCACCCGCTGCTGACATGTCACTTCTGACAATACCATAAAGCTTCTCGCATTCCTTCAATCCACTTTCAGATCCACTCCCAATCACCTACGTTGACTCAATATCCAAGTGTTCGACTGCACTGACCCCTTAGAGTGCATTGCTCACACTGAGCAATTTTTTGCACTACAAAGCACGCCAGACAATCAAAAGGCTCCATTGTCCATAATCTACACAAAATGTTCCGCGCTTCACTAGATTTGTTGGATACACCAAACCAATCCTTGCTTGTTATGGACACTCTTGAAGGAAGAGATAATCTTTCATGACACCCACCAATCTCGTAATGCATTTGAACATCTATGCACCATCCTCCAATCCAAGTTAGTGAATGCTTACATTGACAAATTCATTGAGATCCCATCAATGTTTCAGAACTTATTGCTACACGTTACTTGGGTTATTATTTTCATGTACTACGACCACACAATCACACTCACTTCACTCCAATACCTCTACCCAAAACGAACCCACAACCCCAATGCTTATTTTATCAAAAGTATTTGGAGCCACACTGTCATGGCCTTTGCTTCTATTTAAAACAACCCTACTCTTTTGTGCATAAATGCCTAAATAAAGAAATGTGCATGCTACTTGTAGCCGAATATGAAGACATCGACCTCGTTGATTTTGAATCCCTTGTGCACGATCATGGTCACACTTGACTTGATCTTGAGGGTAAGGTTAATTTTCTAGGGGTGAGTATTGTTACGTGCATGCACATCACCTCGACACACGTACAGACGATTCAAGGGATGCATGTGACCCTTTCTATATTTCAGTCTATTTTATTTATTTAAAAGTCTGTCCATATTTTTTTTTTGTTATTTTTTTTATTTTTATTACGTTATTTTAAGCATATTTGTATAAGCATCATGATTGGAAGATCTTGCTCTTTCATGTCGATTTCAAACTCTATAAATGGGTCTAGAATGCTCCATTTTTGGGATCAGAAGTTTGAGAGTAGATCTTCTTTTGGCCACCCAGCGCCAAAGTCAAGTCCTTGGTGTGAAGCTGAGGATTCCCCCCACTCCCCTTCCTTCTCCCTCCACTTTCCCTAGGAAGCTACCACCATCCTCTCCACATCCTTACTACCTTCCTCCTTCTGCCGCCATCACAACCTCACTCCCCCATAACTACAACAATCACCTCCTTCCACTACCTATAACTACCCATTAACCTCGCATTATCGATCTGTTTTTATCCGAGCTTGGCTCGGATCGAGATCATATCAATTTTCTATCGGCTTGGGCTCAAGTATAGCTCGATCCGATCGAATTTGCACCATTTTGAGATAACTCAATCAAGTTCCACACCGGTTCAATCAACATCCGCGCCGACTCGAATTCTACTGTATTTTGGCATACCATGTTACCACTAAAACAAGGAGGCAAGAGCTCGAAAAGGGAGGACAAAAAAGCAGAGATCCAAAATTCCAGATAAGGAAGGCGTAATTGCACCAGAATGTAGGAACCGACAACTCGAGAGGGAAACACTTAGATCAAAGAGGCGTCAAATAGGAGAGGGGAGGCTTGAGGAACAAAGAAGTTGAGAGCACGATCCCAAGATTGGATCATGAAGAAACCAAGAGCAAAAGAAGGGAGGAAATAGAATGCAAAAGTCGAGTACCCGAGACGGAAGAACCAGAATGAAGCAACCTAGTGCACAATCCCGAGATGGATCAATAAAGAAGCCGAGAGCCGTAGAAAAGAGTAATCAGAACCTCAAAAAATCTTAGAATCGCAACTGGTGCTGTTATGGGCTTATTTTGTGGGTTTGCCGGAGGTAACGGAGAAGGGGAGACACAAGAGGCTAACCCTAGAATGAGGAAGAAGATGAGAAGAACTTGAGTAAGAGAAGAGGAGATTAGAGAGAGAAAGATAAGAGTTAGAGAGAAAAACAGATTTTGATTTAATTCTCTGATGCATTATACATGATCCAAGGGTCTCTATATATAGGACTCACGATGACATAATCACAAATAACCCCAACATAGGAGATGCGCAAATACTCTTAGCTACAACTCGACTCGATACGGCGCGACTCATCCACTTAACTCATACACCTCTTCTCATACAACTCGACCCATACAACTTGACTTATACACATAAAGGCTCTTAATAACATAACCGTTAATACATAACTGATGGCGTAAGATCCATAACATTCCACCCGTTTTTCAAATCTAACTCTTCCTCAAGCTCGGACGAGGGTAGCACGACGTGGTCATACGACTCTTTAATTTCCTGCCAGAACAACTCCTGATAACGTGTTGTTGTAGCGAAGGCTACACTGGGAGTTAGGTCGTCAGCGTGCTCCCCGACGATATAAAAGATTGTACAGAGCGGGCGTGGCAGCTGTATGGGCTGAGGAGAGACATCCAGACATATCTGCAAACAAGGCGAGTGTGCATGGTGGATGGTCGAGGGTGCTGAAAGACCGGTTTGTATGTGCGTTGTGGAGATGGGGAGCATCGATAACAACTGAGAAATGGTCGGTGGAAGGAATGGATCTAGAGGGCCAGACAGAGTAGGTGGCCGGAACAGAGACTGCGTGGTGATATCTGCGGGGACTGATGATTGTTGCATAAAATGTGTTGGCACCCCCGCTGGGTTGGGAGGTGATGTAGCCGGTGGTGTAAACAACATGGAGGGAATCACTGGATGTGATTGTGGAGTGGCACGAACTGCAAAGAGCGGAGGCGCTTCTTCGACCATTGGTGGAAGCGACGACTGCTCTAGTTGAATTGACTGTGGCGAAGGTGGAAGCGGTGTTGGGAGGCGGCCTGCAGGGTCTGGCTTTGGTACATGTTGTATCAATGTAATCGGCGTCTCCGGTGGATCAATCGTCGTCAGCGGTGGGACTAGCCAGTCTGGGTTGGAACGAGAGGCAACATGGTTTGTCTGGGATGACGGCTGCGTCGGAGGTCGCGGAACCTCAAAATGTCCCGGCATCACCAATCGGTCGATGCTAGCGTTGAATTGCAACAGGGTGGCCATCAACTCCCATAGAATCGGACGGAGGGCGATTTCATCCGCAACATTTATCTTCATTGTAAAATAACTACATAATCAATTACTTGGAATAAGTACTTAATCAAGTAATTCAAAAGGAAGGCAGAGCTGCATATGGAAGGAAACCCCATTGACTAGAGGCATGTGGCTCGAGGGAGGAGGACTGACGACGTAGGGCTCAAAAGGAAGCCTAGAGAGCGCGTGGCTCGTGGAATGAAAGGTGTGGGCAGCTTCGATGATGAAGCGGGAGGAAGAAATCCCGGGCTTTAGGCTCGACTAGCGGAAAGCGTGCCCTGGTTGCTCGATAACGGTGCCCGATACGACGACACAGCGACACCAAAGGCAGTCGCCCAAGACGGCAACGACACGATGCGGCTGGCTCCCTTAGACAAGGGCTAGGAGATCATCAATGGTGATTTAGAGAAGCGCTCCGGGCACAGGCAAGCGTTGGAGGGTCGATTTATGACAAGATGTGGAAGCAGACACATTCGATGCAGGCTTTGGACGACAACTCGACTAGAGAAATATGTGTGCTGGGTTGCTTGACAACAATGCCCGATCAACCTCATCTTCATATAGAAAACGATGACTCGACAGAACTTAAGAAGGGATTGTGGATTACAAGAAGTCTGGTATATGAATAGCCAAACACTTGAATAGCCAAAGGCCAAAATCTGCCCAAATTTAATAACATATACTATGTTATAAATAATAATATATTATTATATTAAATTATTAATTCTTAATATTGCAATCCGACTTCGAGTTGGATTAATCCGATTCTGAGCCATATCAAAATCTGATCGAAAAAAGCTCAATCTAAAAAAAATGGATCATGTCTCGGCTCGTTTAGCCCTGTCTTGCTACGGTTTGAGCCAAAATTGGTCTGATTTTTGGGCGATCTACAATCTTCGTGCTAACGTAACAGCTCTAACCTCTCATAACTACACCTATCTCATAACTGACCCCATTATCTTCTAATAACTTCCCAATAACCACCCACAACTTCCTCCTATAAGCCTCACAACCGGCCTCTCTCTCTATCCCCTCCTTACCATTCTAAACAGCAGTCCCCTCCCCATTTCACCTTCTGGCCTTTCCAGAAACAGACAAGAATTAAATTTCAGCTCCTGGAATTCTTCCCAACCCCACGTCTCTCACCCACAACTCATTATCCTACCCAGCACTTCCTCCAGAATCCATCCAACCCCATTCCAACATATCAAATATCGCGGTGTAGACCCATACATTGCCACCATGATCTCTTGATAAAAAAGAAATGTAGAGTCCTCAAGAAGTTGACACACTGCTAAAGATGCAGAAGACCCTGCAGGAGGTGTAGGCTGGGGGTCTCAATAACTCGGCGACTCATGCAATACAATCAAATCTTCTATGCTGAATCCTACCCAAAATTCTAAAAATATTAACCTAGTAAGCATTTGACTCAATCTCTCTAAGAACTATGTAGACACCTATTTTCCCAGGACACGGTTTCATAACAGTACCCGACGGGAACCTCAGGTCCGATCAAACCAGACCTGATTATATCCATTTGAATTTTTGCTCTCCCGAGACTTTCTGTCTAAGCTTTGAATTCTTCATTATTTTATTAATGCTACATCATATAATACCCTTAAATTAATTTATTTGTGTTAGTGTGCAATACATGTAGAAGATATTAAAATTTGAAATTTCACAAGGCTATACAATAGTTTTAACTTTTAAGTGATCAGGGTCATCCTTGCTCGGGCGATAATTGTCTCAAAGATAGTTCAAAAGTCATATTTTGGTTCAAATCAAGAACATATAGTGCAAAACGATCCTATCATCAAGCCAAAAGCTCAGATCAAATATTATTCGATCCGATTTTTTGGACGAGATCAAATAGGCTCGTATTCAAATCAAATTTTAAATAGTTTCTAGCCTTTTCGTACTTCTGCACCAACGCACTGGTAGTTCATTTTTAGGCTAATGTTTGGGGTGCACTCATTGTGGTTTGGGCCCAAACCGCAGTCGCACCGTAAGTGTGTGGTTTTGGCTCAAGTGAAACTGCATTGCACGAAAAATGTGTGGTTGGTTGTGATTTTTTATTATAAAAAGTTCTTGTCAATATATGTTACAAGTCAGTACACAAAATAATATAAAAAATCAATTGTAATTATCATACTAAGTATGTTGTATGTCAATTGTATATTAGGTTATAAGTTAGCATTGCATATAATGTCTACAATTATCCTTTTTTTCTGAAACTTCCAATGAACATACCAAATACCATTTCATGCCTAGTACAGGAACAAAAAGATTATGAGATTCTAAATTCGCATATGCCTTCACATCCTGCAACAATTAATCATTGCAATTAGTCATTGCATTGCAAACATAAAAGGTAAACTTTAGGAAAGCTTACTATTTGTACTTCATGCAAAAAAACATCGAAATTTATTAGGAGGCCGCGACTCATGAGCCCGTGACTTAGGAGCTACGAACCAATCATGCATAATTTAGTTCCACACCGCCTCATCTATGCTATTTCTAAACATATATAAAGGATTCATATGCAATACAAGATAAGTTGATTACCACGTAAGTGCAGTATTGTAATTATTTTGAGCCAGTTTGAATTGATTTTAGGCTGGCTTGAAATCATTTAATTTAGACTTTAGAGACAGCTGACTTGAAATCAAACTAGTTTCGTCTCAATCCAATATCGGGCCGTTTAAACCAAATTTGGCCTCAATCGGGAAGGCGAATTGTAGACCTAGAAGCCGTATATTTTTGCATCTCAACAACACTCCGTAGAACTGAATGTAAATTAAGATGCATAAATGGAATTCTAAATAGTTGGAATAAGGCTAATGATGATATTAAAATTGACAGGGATATTCTCTGCGTGCCATTTCTATATAAACTCTGTGTTTATCTGATCATCATCATTTTTTAGGAAGCATAAATAACCGACTTTAGCTCTTTCATTGAGCAGTTAATTAGTTTTTTTCTGCTGTTGTTGTCAGACCAACAGCCACAGCAAACAAAGAGCAGTCAACTGGAAGCAATATATTAGCTAATACTGGAATCAAAGGAGGTGCCAAGAAACCGGGAAAAGTTGGAGGCAAAGATGTTAAGCAAGGAAACATTATGTCCTTCTTCAAGAAGGTTTGAATTGATGCGGACTGTACATACGACAAGGAATCCTGAGGCGCAATACCGCGATACCATAAAATCTGGTAATTATAGCCAACTTCTGAAATCCCCAGTTTCTGCTGTTTATATCTTTTAACCATGGATTTTTCAATCCTAGATTTTTCAAATTTGATGAAGTCTTATGTGGTTAGGATTCTTCCTGCAAAGTTTTTTATAGGGACCTATTCTACCTCTCTTAGATGAATGAACAATTGGATCTCTCTCTCTACATCTTTTTGATGGGCGAGGAGCCCCTCAAACCAATTCCGCGGAGAGTTATTGTTGAAGAGACCTCGACAACTAAGTTCAACATACTACTGTCAAGTAATCGCATCAATGGCATAGAAGTCATCCGGTATGCTCTACTCTTTATAAGCATTTTCTCTATTTCCCCCTCCTTGTGAAGATGAATCTGGCTACTTTTCCAAATGGCCTTCTTCATGTTAAATTTTAGTTCTCTCTGTATAACTATAGCAATTATGTTTCAAACATGGATTTTGATTGAACTTTAATCCACTTTAAATGGCACCGTTCAGTTTAAATCATTTTGATATATATAAGCAGTCGTGCATTGGATTTCCCTATGCCCCAGTGTGACAGTACATCTGCCGTTTGAAGAATGGTAAAATTGGAAAGATGGATGTTTCACCAAAGGGTGTTTTTTGTGTGTATGTGTACATATATATATCATATGACGTTCTTGAGATTTATCCGTTGGTCTAATATTGGTGTGCGTTTAGTGTATTTGTATGTATATATGGTAGCTGGGGTTAAATAAAAATCAAGAATTGTATTTTCCACTTGGTTTCATAGGCGAAAACCGTGCGACCTAGCCGAGTGTGCCTCCATGTGCTCCTTCGTCTTGCTCATCCTCTACGCTCGTTGTCGCGTGATCCCTACGACCCGGCGACCCCTCAGCAGACCTCCCTTTCACTCTTCGACCCTTTTCTCATTTTTCCTGCAAGCGCAACGCAAAATTGGGTGCGACAGGCCTGTCGCTGGCCGACGGGATGGGAGTCCCGGTGTCCTTCCGGCGGTCCGATTGACTCCAAATATTTTGGAAAGTTTTGCTTTAGTCTCCTCATCATCATATTGATTCCTATGCGCTTCAAACGGTTGGATGATCTTCAAAATCAGATCTACGGATATCTCCTTCAAATGGAAGGTGGTTCCTAACTCTGTAGTGATGTCTTTTTTTATCCATGCTCCTTGAAGGTTTGTTATACACAACATCATTCTCATGGAGAATTTAGTTGTCAAGATGGAGGAGGCGAATCTGAAGGTATTCTTTGAGTTCTTGAGGACGTCCAAAGGCGAGGGATTGACTTAGTTGCAGCTGCTTCTAGTGAAGTTCGATCTCCCTCCTATAGAGCTGAAACTTGATGGATCAACAATGACTTGAGTTGGCTGCATCGAGTGAAGAGGACACTCTCCAGGAGGAACCTAGAGGTACTTGATCAATGAGAAGGGGGAGCCTGAGGACTCAATTGAGTACAATGAAATGAGGACTGCCCATAGCTTGCTACATACTTGGCTCCTGAACTCCATGGTCGTGTCTATCACTGTCATGGAGGATGGCATAGAGACCGTGAGTAATCTTTAGGGAAAGTTGCAGAGGATTTATGTAGAGTCGACAACATGAGTGTGTTTTAGATCGAGAGGGAGATCAAGATAGTCACACAGGGAGATCAATTGATCCATGAGTATGCCGCAAACTTGGAGCGACTATGGGCAAATTATGATCATTTCTCACCCACTGCATGTTGTATGGATCTTGAGTACACGAAAGGGGAGCGAGATTCTTAGAGGAGGACTATGCACTTTATGAGGGTGTTCAACCTGACGTTTGAGCCAAGGTGTGCAATGCTGCTCGCTCAGCCGAAGATTCCTTCCCTGGATGAGACTATCTCTGCCATGATGCAGGAGGAGAGTTGGATTAGGCTCCAGTCTGGCGCAACTGGACTCCCAGGGGTGAAATCAGCACTAATGCTCACCAATTTAGGTCCCACGACATATAAGAGTGAGACACGACAATGTTTCAATTTTGGTGAGATAGGTTATCTACGTAAGGCTTGTCCTAAGCCACCAAAGGAGTGGGATGCATGTCGACGGGGACAGTTTGGGAGTCATGGTCGTGGCCATTGAGGTCGCAGAGGTGGTGGAAGAGGAAGCTACATGGAAAATCTGATGATAGCAAATGAAGAGGCAAAAGGGAGTATGACTGAAATGGGTTACTTAAAGGAGCATGCAATTTTGGACGATTACTCTTAGCTGATGAGGAAGCGGAAAAGGGTGGTGGATGACACATTCACTTCCTCTTCATTTAGGGGTAATGTTGCCTCTTTTGCTTACTCAGCTACAAGTACTTGTGATACTCTTGCTCTCACATCTATATCCACCACTTGATCATCAGATTGGATTATCGATTTTGGGGATGCTATGGAGTTACTTTCCTACACTCACTTAGCAATCCCAGAGCAGGTTCAGACTACTGATGGGACAACTCAGCCAGTAGTTGGTAAGGGTATTGTGGAATGTAGTAACACTTTGACTTTGTCCAATATTTTACATGTGCATTCCTTTCCTATGAATCTCTTATCCATTAGCGTCATTATATTTTTCAACTAAACTGTATTGTTTTATTTGATATTCCGAAAGTGATTTTCCAGGAGGAGACTGACAGGTGACTTGGGACTGACACATGACATAGTTGCTTGTGCTACCTGGATATGAGCAGTATGAGCTCAACCCTCTTTCATCCGTTGTAGAGGGTGCATGAGGAGTTGACTGGAGTGTGGAGGACTTACTACTACTTCATCATCAACGTCTGGGTCATCCTTCTTTTACTATTTTGAGTTAGTTATTTCCACATTTGTTTAAGAAAGCTAATCAAGATAAACGTGTATGCGATGCGTGTGCATTGGGAAGGCATACTTGAAACTCTTATTTCAATTCTGATAGTAGAAGTTCTTATCTATTCACCCAGTGCATTTTAATGTTTGAGGATCATGCCCCACACCTACTCTGCATGGATTTCAATATTTTATGTCTTTTATTAATTGTATGCATGAATTTTGATATTTTATGTCTTTTATTAATTGCTTCTATCGTGTAACTTGATTTTATTTGATGAAAAACAAAGTGTTGTGTTTTCCTGTTTCAAGGGTTTTCAATGAGGGGTTCACATACAATATTGTGTAGTTGTGAAGGTGCTAAGATCTGACAATGAGATAGAGTACACCAATAGGGTATTTTCGGAGTGCTTGTTATTACAGATAATCCAATATCAACCCACGTGTCCATATACACCAGAGCAGAATGAGGTAGCTGAACGAAAGAACAAACATCTTCTGCATGTAACTTGGAGTATGATGATATTGATGTAGGTGTCAAAGTAATTGTGGGGGCAAACAGTCCCGACGACAGCCAATTTGATTAATCGGGTGTCCTCACGAGTATTGGATTTGAAGTCTCTGATTGAGATGCTGCAAGGTCAAAATGACAATATTCCTCTCAAAACCTTTGGTTTTGTGTGCTTCATGTAGGAAAGTAGACCAAACGTGGAAAAGTTGAATTCAAGGACCGTGAAGTGTGTTTTTTGGGTATTCAGCTACTTAAAAGGGGTATGCATGTTGGAGTTTGGCGGAGAGGAGATTGTTCGTTAGTATAGATGTCACATTTCGAGAGCTTGAGACATACTATTCCTCTCTGGTTGACTCGCTCTTTGGTGATTCACTCGTTACAGACATGATGAGACGAGAGGGGGAGGATGATAGTGGTGGTGAGAGGAGGATAATGAGTATCCCTTGTCCTCTTGTGTTGAGTGTGGAATCAGCTGTGATGTCGATGAAAGAAGAGGATGAATCCGAGACAAATGAACCTCAAGCCAGGTGGAGCTGCGATCTGCAGATGGTGGACTTTAGGCCCAGGGGGAGTTTAGTGTGTATATTTGGAGAAGACAAAATGAGGGAACTGTGCCTTTAGTGCCACTTGTACCTAGTCCTTGGCCTCTGCCTACTTCGACTCCTTAGACACCTACACCATCCAACTCAAAATACATAGGTGATATGATTCCTCATCTCTCTACTCCCACTCCCCTACCAGTAAGGAGGATTTCCCACAGTAATGAGTGAGTCTCACCTGATTGATATGAACTTTATCATGATATTGTCGATTTTGTTTTCTACTCTCACATATCACTTGTATATGGAGCATTCATTGCATCTTTAGACATTGTCTCTATTTCTAAGTGTTGGTAAGTTGTTAAGGAGGATTCAAAGTGAAAAGCTGCAATGCTAGAGGAACTTGTGGAACTAGAAAAGAACAAAACTTGGGAGCTTATGCCATTACCGTTAGGCAAAAATGTAGTTGGGTGTAAGTGGGTTTTCGCCTTGAAACAAAACCCAGAGGGTCGGGTTGAGTGCAATAAAACCCGATTGGTAGCAAAGAGGTACAATCAGACTTATGACATCGACTATGATGAGACATTTGCACCTGTGACAAAGATGAGCATAGTACGGACACTGGTTTCCTTTGCGGCGAATGGGGGATGAAAACTACACCAGCTCAATGTGAAGAATGTTTTTCTTCATGAGAATTTGTTGGAAGAGGTGTACATGGAGGTTTCGTCAGGTTTTGGCACCAAACAAACAGAGGGTAAGGTGTGTGGACTCAAGAAGTCTCTTTATGAGCTGAAGCAGTCTCCCGAAACTTGGTTTGACAGGTTTAGAGGAGCCATGGTAGGCATAGGATATCAACAGACTAATGTTGATCATACAATATTTTTTAGGCGATGCAATGTTCACACTACAATGCTTGTTGTGTATGTGGACGATATGATTGTCACCGGTGATGCTGAGTGAAATCACTCAGCTAAAGACGAGATTGAACAAGGAGTTTGAGGTAAAGGATTTTGGGACAACTAAGATATTTTCTGAGATTCAGATAGCTCGCGGTGCAGAAGGGATTGTTTTATCCTAACAGTAATGTGTTAGACCTGCTGAAAGAGACATGTATGTTGGGGTGCAGGCTTGCAGGTTCTCCCATTGATCAGAAGTCTAAGCTCAATACCGAGGTAGGAGAGCCGGTCGATGGAGAGAGGTACCAGAGGTTGGTAGGCCGCTTGATCTATTTGAGTCACACTCGTCCTGACATATCTTTTGTCATGAGTGTGTTTACCCGCTATATGCATGATTTTAGGGAGGGTCATATGGATGTTGTGTATCAAATTCTAAGGTACTTGAAAAGTGCACCAGGAAAGGGGTTTATCTTCCGGAAGAATGGATATTTGAACATCGAGAGGTGTAGTGATGCTAACTTGGCTAGTTGCGTTGATGATAAGAGATCCACATCAGAATATTGCATGTTTGTATGAGCAATCTGATCTCCTGGAAGTGCTAGAATCAGACTGTTGTTGCTAGATCTACATTGGAGGCAGAGTATAAAGTCATGACCTTATGTGTAGGAGAGATTATGGTTGAAAACTCTGTTGGTAGAACTCAAGATTTGACCAAGAGGGCAAATGACATTGTGGCGTGACAACAAATCTGCTATTAGAATTGCAAATAATTTCGTTTAGCCTGACATAACCAAACATGTGGAGATTGACAAGTTTTTCATCAAATAAAAGTTGGATAGCAAGTGACCAACATACTGTCTTTATCAGTGGGTATGTGTTCTCCGCGATTTTCTGTCCAAAGCCGCGGACCTGTCTGCTGCCACTAGTTTTTAGTCACTTAAGGTGGCCCAGTTGCTTTTAAGGTACTGAGTTTGTCCATTTTTTTCTTAAAGGCATTTTCTCAGGTTTTAGATCTTTGATCCGATGGTGCACATATGCTGCACACACACATTTATGTGTGCACACACACCTAATTAGCTCTCATTTTTGTCCGGTTCCGCAAGAAATCCGAATACAAAAATCTTTATTCATATTGTTGAAGTCGGGAAAATTCCTCATTCCAAAATATTCGGATCAATGCAGCTTGATGTTACTGATTCTACGGTCGGATGACACAATTCGGATGGCTAGTGCATGAGAGAGAAAATTGTCTATAAGCACACTCCAAGTTCTCCAGCAAGAAGGTCTCGTCGCGTACTCGGAAACTTGGGAGAAACTTCACCTCCATAACCAAAAGTTGGGCGAGGTACGAGAAAGGCATGGACTTGACGAATATCTAACTTGGGGTGACCTCAACCTCTTCCAAAAGTATCATTTCTAATACCCCCGGAGGTCTATTTATAGAGAAATCCTAGGGGGGGGGGGGGATTGACGAGTATCCAACATCTGCTAGCGAGTTACAATCATGAGGTCCTCGTCCAAGCTTGCCTCTTCTCGTCGCTAGGTCTGCGAATAGACGCCTATTTATGTATATCTAATCTCGACGAATTAGAGATCATACACATATTATCACATTTAAGATCTACAAAATTACTCTTCAAAATTTTTTTTATCTTGAATAATAATAGAATATAATTTACAAGAAAGATAATCTCTGCCGTTTTTATATGGACATTTAAGGTCATCTATTCATAATTTATTTAAATAATGATGCAATATTTGTCTTATTACATAATATAGAAAAAAAAAATTAAATCTTGAGTGTGTGGAGAAACAAGACTGGTGGAATGAAGAGATTCATGCGCGGCCTGTTGAGGCCTGCTGTCTTTTGTCGCTGGTGGGGAACAACACAAGACCCGCAGAAGGCATGCGGAGATTGGTGAGTGAGCGGAAGAGGGAGGGACCCGCGATATCTATGTTTAGGGGATGTGTTTTTGTGGAAGGGACAAAGACATATCCTTCAGCATTTTTTCTTCGTTGGCGGTGAGCGAAAAACCCCAATGCTGAAAAAAGCTGTTTTGTACAGAGCAATGTTAAAGATACACATGTTTTGGTTATGTGCACTCAAATGTTATGTGCACACGATTAAATTTTATTTGCAACTGAAATTTATGTGCACACAAAATAAATACTTGTTTTTTTTTCATATCCTTCCCTCTCACTCTGAAGGAGAGGGGTCGCCGGCGTGAGCTCAAAGGGGAGGAGTCATCGCCGTTAGGAAAGAAAGGCGCGGGCTCGTCGGCAAGATGAACTCTGGAGCAGGAGAGGGGTCGTCGGCGTGAGTAAATGAGGTCGTCAGCTTCGTTTTCTTGCGAATTGGGGAGGCTGGATGCTGGTTGATGAGAGTACAAATGCCGAGATCGAGAAACACCACCAATTCGAATTGGGGAGGTTTGGTTCGGCATTTTGGCATCTCCGTTTGGAGCAAACGCCACCAAACGTCGGGTAAACAAACGGCCGGCGGCGGCGTTTCCACCGTTTGCACCCGTAGCAAGGAGGAAACGGCCCCGATCCGCTCCGTTTTGACCCTCGCCTCTCCCCTCCGGTTCTAAAGTGTCGTTTCGACCCACCGGATGCACCCGCCACCGCCGAACCAAATATAGCCTAAAACGTCGTGCGAGCTGGGATGAACAAATCGCCTTTAACATTGCTTTTTGTAAAACTCTTTTTTTCATTCTCAATGCTGCAAAATGTCATTTTTAGCCTTCAACCCAAAAGTTGTCCTCTTCCTCTATTCCCACCGCTTCAAAATGCCAGCGCCAAAACAAATGGAGTAGAAGTTTTTTATTTGCTTATATTCACGTTGGATTTGCTTATAACATTACCCAAAATTAATAATACTATTGAGTATAAGTCCTATATCTTAAATACAATAGACTAAATGAAATGATAACAAAGTTATACAACAACAACAATAACAACAAAACTCAAGTCTTTATCATACTATAATAGGGTCTGCTATATGCATCATTTGTTGTCATTGTGCCCTATCTTTTGCATATTCTCACTAATGCCTAGGTACATCATGTATTTCCTTTAGTTTCATTTCTAGTCTTTATTGGTCTACCTCTCTCTCTTGTTTAACTTGCCTAATGACTAGACTCTCACAACACCTAACATGTTTCTCTAATGATCTCGTTTGTATGTGTCCAAATCATCTTAGTCGAGCTTCTTGCATCTTCTCTGCAATTGGTGCTACTCCTGTCTTATCCCTGATACAGTCATACTGAATTTTATCTAGTCTCGTGTGTCCACGTATCCACCTTAGCATTCTCATCTCCGCAACTCTCATTTTTTGATCGTATACATAATTCACTGCCCAACACTCAGAACCCTTGACGCGCCTCTCCACTTTAACAAAATTATATAACATAAAATAAAATATATAAAAATATCAATCTAGGCAAAAATATATATAAAAAATTGTTCATGAGAATACATTTGGCAGTTGAAGCAATGCCGTAGTCCGCGAGTCTGCGTTAATTACATTTTAAGAGTCAAAAGGGCAGGTGTGTAGTGTGTACATGGCACGCTCGTAGAGAATGTTGATGATTTAAATAAGATAAGATTAGTGTTTATAATTACGCATATGGTTTTAATCTTTAATTTATAATATTTGCTAATACAAGCTGATGGGGTTCCTTCTGAAACATCTGAGTCAGAAAAGGAGCATATCGATCAAGGGCACAAAAGTCAAATCGGCCAAGCCAGTCACGCACAAAGCCAGAAATCCTGAAAGCACCCAAGAGGGAGGCCGAACCCGCGCACAGCAAGGCCGCACAGGCGTACCCGGCCTGCGCGCAGGCACGCGCAGCCAGCGCGACCTGCCCGGCTTGCGCCCGCGCATAGCCCGCCCGCGGCCACCTCTGCGGCCACACCCCGCGCGGCCGTGCGCGGCCGTTGGGCCACGCATCTGTGCGGCCCTGCCGCACGACCACGTGCGCTCCCCACACGCGCGCCCCGCACGCGTGCCCCGCCCGCCCCGCGCTCGTCCGTCCCCGCATCCGTGGCGGCGGCGGCCGCCTCCGCCTCCGCCATGTCCCTTGCCCGAGCCGCCTGAGTTGCCCAGGGGCACCTCCGTCATTTTGCTAATTTTGGTGATTCAGATGACTGAAACAGAACGACGTCATTCGGCAGTACAAATAACTCCCCGACGCAATTACCGTCATGACCCTCCAGAAAACTATAAATAGGCTCACATGTCTTCATTTGAAGTCAAACAACTCCAGAGGCAAGTGAAAGCTCTGAGGTTTTCCGGCGAGATCATGGATTTATGATGATTCTCAGCTCAGGAATTCTCTCCGCTTCCATTCTTGTGCTAAGGCTCCAACAAGCGTCAAGTCACGACATTCGCCTCCGCATGAGCGCTCTCATCAAGGCTCCGCTCCACGAGAATGCTTCCCCCAACAACTTCGTGAACTTAAGAGAATTTTTCAGCCAGAATGCTCACACCGAGGTTCCGTAAGTTCAGTTACATTGCAAGGCCGAAGCGCTTCCATTGAAGTTCCGATAACTTAACCGTTTTTTCTTCATTTTTTGTATTTTGCACTTGTAACGGAGTAGTCGTTTGTCACCTTCCGAGATCAAACCAATCTTTTTAAAACTACGAGAAACTAGTGGATTTTGGCTCGGCACAGATCCAACCACGTGATTTTTCACACTTTTCGGATTTTCCACGTCAAGAACGTCTCTTGTCATTTGTTACGGTTTACTTTGATTGTTTGCGCGCCCGATCTAACTTCAAGCTAAAGCGGTCCGGTTTCTCTTAACCGGGAAAAAACGGAGCAACCCGCAACACAAGCTCTAGTAGGGGTGAACATTTGGAAAGAGGGGATTAGGGTCTAAATTTCATTATGCTTTTGTCTTAATTTGTTTAAAGAAATGATAAATAATTAGAGAGTTTGACTTGGTGGAGTCAAATTGTTAGCTGTGGAATGTCCGCCTTCTAGATTGCTAAATCATTTATTAATTGATTTTAATTAAAATATTTATATAGTTAATGATTATCTTCGATTTGCTTGCGAGCATTTGTTGGGCGAGAAGAGAGCCAGACACGTGTTTTCTTTTTGATATTTTAACTTTGCGAAAAATGGAACATTTTGAGGAGCACTTTAAGGCTCCGTTTGGCTGGCGGTCATGGATTCAGGATCCTCTCCATTTCTGACGAAATGGAGGGGATCCATTTCACGGACAAGATTTTTTACTTTTTGATCCAACGGGTTCTCTTTTTCCCAATCTTTTATATTTTTTTAATTCGAAAAAATCATGTCCACTAGATTTTTTGGGGGAATAATCCTGTCAACTAAAGATGAAATGGATCCCCTCCATTTCATTTGAAATGGAGAGGATCCCGATCCGCGGTTTCATGAACATGAGGATTCAATTATCATTCGTTAACACTTAATTAAGAAACTTCGTTTATTTTTATGTTAAATTCGATGATGTTTATTAGGTGATTCTTAACGAATGACGGTTTAATCCATGTGTTTACGACCGCCACTATCGTGCCTAACGGAGCGTTAATGTTGGGAATCCAGATGAATTTTCTTGAATTTGAGATGAATTTTCGGGACACCGTTAAACGCATGATAGTAGAAGATGCACAAATTTTGAATAAATTTTATTAGCGCAATGAAATAGTAATCAAAACAGTGGGAATTTTTTTGGGTCCAGCCTCGGGCCGTTTTGATGGCGCCACGTGGTGCTCTTTTCTTATCAAATAGATATTATTTTAAAAAATGATGTGATATTTACTTTTCTTCAAAAAATCATTTTTTAAAAATAGTTTCCAAAAGATCATTTATGATCTCCAGAAAATTATTTGTAATCTCACAAATATCATTTATGATCTCAAAAATATCAAAAATTGATATCTTTGCGATCATATCATGTGTTTTGCGACTAATTTTTATATACATTGCTGATGTGACTATTTGATGAACTTTGGATGACAATTTTAATGATTAGTGTCCACCCAAGCTCAATTTTTTATATTTAAAAATGGTGTAAGTTGCGGTTCTTCTTCCCGCATGCTCTTCGCCTCTTCCCATTCCGCCGTGCTGCGGGTTTAGGGTTTAACCACCTTGGGCATGTTATACAATTTACAAGAAATGATGCTTTGTTGATTTCAGAAAATTAAATTAACTATTTTGGTGAGAATTTGTGTAATCTGTCTCATTCGTCACTGTCGGTAACCTGCACTTTTTTGTTATGGTTTATTGTGTAATATTGTGTAGAGCAAAGTTGATGAAAATTTTGTGAGGATCGAGGTGGGAAAGTTTGCCTATTTATTTTTCATATATTTTTAGTGGCGGCTTTTCGGTTTGGACTTCGATCGTCCGGTGGTTTTCACCTTTTAAGTTTCCACGTTAAATCTGCGTGTCACTTTTATTCGTTATTCTGTGTTGTAGGCTTGTAGCATACCGCTAAGCAGTCATGCTGATACTTGCTCGAACTAATTTGTAGGTGCTCTGATTGGACTTTCGCGCTCTCTAGCCCAACACTGTCCTCTGTCATGATGTTTGTGATGGACATTTTTTGTTAGCTATGCATGCAAATTCAATTACTACGTTTTTTATAGTGAGTATTTTGTTAGGAAATGGATAGGGCTCATATATTTGCACAATTCTAACAGTGTCAAGTGTCATGTATTATTGTCGAAATTTTTCTTTGAAGAGCAACACCATTATAAGGATTTGAAGCCGATTCTTCATTGATTAGTTTATCTTTTCTACTAATGACTATTTGATGATCTTTGGATGACAATTTAATGACTCGTGTGCACCCACGCTTAATTTTTTATATTAAAAAAATATATACGATGCGGTTTCTCGTCCCTAAAAAACAAATCCCGTGTGCTGTTCGCCTCTTCCCAATCCTCTGCGCCGCGGGTTTAGGGTTTAACCATCTTGGGCATGATATACAATTTACAAGAAATGATACTTTGTTGAGTTCAAAAGATTAAATTAATGATGATGTTGTGATCTAATATGAGATAAATGGAAGAATCCGGATCCTCTAGAGTTCGTGCGGAAACTCCAGGGTGGAGTTCGCGCAATATCGCTCATCCGATTGAAATCCAGCACGTGAGTATTTTACATTTTTTTATATTTTAACTTTTTCTTTTCTTTTTTTTACTTTTAGCGCGCGAAAAATCCGGCCGTTGGATTGATGGAATGTGGGGTTTTGCGCCGTTGGATTGAACTCCACCCTAGAGTTCCTGCACGAACTCTAGAGGATCCGGATCCTAAATGGAATGAGTTGCACTTCATTACTAATTTAGGGATCTCTTCAACAAAAATTTTGATCTTTTATTGACCCAATGAACCATTGAAAATACTATTTACTAGAGGATGTTGAGGCGCAGGGGCAAATTTAGAGGACGGAAAAAGGGACACTGACACAATAATTTTTTTATGATTTGTTATAAGCAAATCAAAATTGAATATTTGTAAAGCAAAATTGACTATGCACAAACAAAATTTGACTATTCACAAACAAAATTTGACTATTCATAGATCAGTATTATGCACTCCCCAAAATAGTTTTGAATTTTTTCTGTACTACTATATTAAAAAAATTATGCATCCCATATTAATTTTCTTAAATCCGCCACTGATTTTAAATAGCCGCTAAAAAATCATCCATAAAATATATAACATCATGATTTTAATAATTACTTTTTTTTTGTAAATTAAAGGAAAAAATGACCAATTTTAATCCTTTAACTAATTATTATTGCCAAACAAACCAAAAAATGTATGGTGTAATATTTTCAGGAACAAAAAAAAAACTTATCACAAGACCGTCACCGGAACCGCCACCGGAGAAACCTGCTCCATCACCCATCCTCCTCCTCTTAACCCCGCCGGCGCCAGCGATAACGACAAATGCTCCCGCCTCTCAAGCATCCTCGCCAGCTCGGCCGCCTTCCTCCGAGCCCTCTTCGTCCCCGCTAAAGCCACCGTTTGTACCACTCCGGCGACGCCAGGAACCCTCGCCACCCTCTCCGCCACCTCTGCTCCTCCTCTCCGGCATATCTCGTGCAGCGCCGCCGCAGCATTTTCCCTTCCCCTCGCGCTCCCTGCACTCATCACCCCGGCAAGCCCCACCACCGCCTGTTCCTCCCACCCCACCATCCCCGCCACCACCGGCTGCCGTGCGAGCAGAGCCAGCGCTCCGGCGGCTTCCTCTGCCACCTCTTCGTCTCTCACAGCTCCGACGAGGGCAGCCACTGCTCCAGAAACCACCATTCGTTCCCAATTCTCAGGGTGCGTTGAAAGGTTGAAGAGAGCCATGGCTGCGTCCTTCCTCCCCCTCGCAGTCCCCTTTCTCAATAGCCTGGCGAGCGCCTCCACGCCACTGGGCTCCTCTGTTATGCGTTTCTTATAGTCGTGCACCGCCGAGAGACTGAATAGCGCCGCCGCAGCATTCTCCCTGGCCACCGGCGTCAGCCCTCGCCTCAAAACTCGGATGATGGAGCTCAAACAGCCGGTTTGACTTATGATCTTCGTTTTGTTCGCCTCGTTGATGGATAGGTTTAACAGTGCGGTGACTGCGTTTTCTTGAGCGATTGGGCTTTGTGAGCGGAGGAGAAGGCAGAGCAACGGGATGGCGTTTTCTTTAGCTATATTTGCCCTGTTCTCCTTCCCTGTTTTGGCCAGCATTCGAAGCTCGTGCGCTGCAGCTGCTTTTGAATCCTCTGCTCCGCCGGAAAGATTTCGAATCAGGATACGAATGGTGGCGCGGTTGGCTTCCACCTCCGCTTTGGAGGCGGCGGGGCTTCCACAGCCGCCGGAGCTCGCTTGCGAGTCACATGGAACGCCGTTTGCCCTGCACCAATGAGTTATTAGGCAGCTTAAGGCGTAGTTGGGGACTAGGTAGGCGTTGCCGAGGATCTGGCCGGAGTTGGGGCAGGTCCGGTGGCCGCTGGCGATCCACTGCGTGATGGATTTGCGGTCGTAGGTTTGGCCGGTGAGAACCACCACCGGTTCCCGCATCAGCTCGAGTGATATCGGGCAACAAAAATCTGTCGGGATGGTTATGGCGGGGATATCGTCGGCATGTGGCGGCGGCGACCAAGGGCTTGATCTACTGTTGCCGCCCCCTGTTCTTTGGCAGCCGAAGAGGGAAAACCGGCAATATCGAACGACGGCGATGATGCCGCCGACGGACGATTGGTCGGCCTCGGCGTCGTCTTCTTGAGTATTGCTGATTTGATTCTCCAAAAACTTGATTTCGGAATCGAAATCCCCTGCATCCAACATCCCAATCCTGTCTATGAAGGTTGATTTCATGTCGGAGTGATCCGGCAGCCGCCCCTTTTCTATTTCGTTCAAAAAGGTCAAAACTTTTACCCGAAGCTGTTCTTCTCCGTCATCAAAGTACAGGCCGGAAGTCCCAACCTGTCGACTGAGTAGCTCGACGTGCTCCCTCACGTCGGCGGCTAGGCAGAGCTCGTCGAGCGGGAGAACGTCGAGCAGCGTGCAAATCTCGCGCTCAAGATCATGAAAATACCCAGAAATCTCCTGGTTGCGAAGCAGCAGCCATAGCCTGCTCGATTGCGAGCAGTAATCGAGAAGAATCTTCGCACGGCTCACGACGATGTAGAATTCTTTGAAGCAGAGCAGAGCCAGAGGCGGAAGAGGCCTCTGCGACTCGAGAAGGAACTCGAACAGGACGAGGAGGATTCGAATCCGCCGGGTAAGGCGCCGGAAATTCCGCCCCTGGTACCGCGGCGGCCTGCAGTCGACGGAAACAAGGTCGCCGGCGACGGCGACTAGGAGATGGAGGAAAGAGAAATCCGTGAGTCCCTCCGGCGCGAAGAAAGCGGCCGGCGGAGGAGGCCTTCGCAGAGCATTAACAACTGCGGCTGACATCGCCGGAGTTTGCTGTTTTTCGAACTCTTCCGAGTCCATTCATCCCGGCGTGGTGTTTCTCTTTTAAACCGAGCTGATCGCGCAAACGGCCAAGATTGTGCAGGTCCAACCTGTCGGCGTCGAGACAGGACAATGGTATTTTGGTGGACGGCCATGGCGTTGGAGCTTTCCAGGCTGCCGTGAAATATTAGGGATCGAGGTGTTGAGAACGAAGTCCACGTGTGGTATTTCGAGGTCTCCAAGTTGTACGGCGGCGGCTGCTTGCTCGGTGCCACGCCGGCTGGATTGTGCCGGACTGGCACTGTTTCTGGTTCGTCGTGTTGCGAGATAAGTGTTGAATTAGCCGCGTAGGAGAGAGAAGCAGTCGCTCTGCCTAGCTCTGATATTTTACACCTAAGCCATCAGGGAGTCAGTCAAACGACTCAAACTACTGAATGTTTAAACTGCATGCGGGGCTCTCTTCATTTCTCACCAAATGGAGTGTGTTTTTTTTTTTTTTTGAAATTGTACAACCTCATATCCCGTGAATAGGCGACCTGAGTCCGAGCCGAGCCGAGCCCCTGGCGCCGAGTCCACTCGATGCCTTTTCCCCGGAGCCGAGTCCACTCGACGCCTTTCCCCCGGCGCCGAGTCCACTCGACGTCTTTGGCCCCGGCGCCGAGTCCACTCGACACCCCCCCCCCCGGCGCCGAGTCCACTCGACGTCTTTCCCCCGGGGCCGAGTCCACTCGACACCCCCCCCCCCCCCGGCGCCGAGTCCACTCGACACCTTCCGCCCCGGCGCCGAGTCCACTCGACACCTTCCGCCCCGGCGCCGAGTGAGGCTTGTTCACTCAACGCCTCTTAGCGTTGAGTGACATCTCGGTATCCGTCGGCTCGCCCAGGTGGGAAGGAGTGGAACAGTTGGCGAGTGGATCGAGCAACAGGCTCGCACTCGCCTAGGGATCTCGGTAGGCAGTTAGCGAGTGGGACCTTCTCTGGCCCGCGCTCGCCCAGGGCTATAGGGAGGTAGCGAGTGCTAGCACCATCAAGCACTCGCCACCCCGTGCGAGTGGAAGTTTCAGGGGCCACTCGCCCAGTGTTGCATGATGTGTTTTCTACCATTCTCTTCTCGTTGGCCTGCCCATAGCCTTTCAGAACAGCGGAGTTACGTTGTTTGCTAGCCAATCTGGACTGCACATAGCTGTTTGGAATAGCGAGGTTGGCTGTTTGCAGACCGTTTTCAGAAAACTATAAATAGACCCTAGTGGGTACCTCAGAAGACATGTTTACTTGTGTCATGTTCTTCTTGCGCTTTCTGAGGTATCCTTAGCTCAACACTTGGCTAAGGAGGGGAAGCACTCTAAGATCTTCCGGGTATGTGGTGGGACCTCCGTGCTGGAGCCTTGGGTCTGTTTCTTGTGCTAAGTCATTAGTTGTTTAGCTTGTGAGAGAGATGTAAGTGTGCGATCACCCATTCCTCAAGAGTCGAACTCCACAGAAGTCGATCTTGGGTTTCAACAGTGATTGATCCAACGGATTCACTAATAACGAATCTCATCCATTTCGTTAGAAATTGAGAGGATTCGAATCCACTAAAAATTGAGATTTTGATATTTTCTTTTATTTATTTATTTATATTATCACTTTTTTTCATTGCATGTGAATAGTAAAATATGATAATCTATCTGCACTATATAAAAAAAGGGGAAAAAAACACAATTTTACTAAAGCAATCATATTTCACATTTTATGAATCTTCATTAAAAAATTCAGTTTTTTATTTGTTTAGTAAAATGTGATAATCTATCTACTTTTATTTATTTGTTTATATCATGTTTTCTCTCTTTTTTTTAATGTGATAACTTTTTTTTTATTTTCTATTCTAATTTAGGTACTGTCGTCATTGATCATAGAGATGGAGTCCTGTACATGTCACTCGTACTAATATAAGAGCGATGTTATAAACAGTTGTGACCATTCACCTTACAAAAAAATCTAAAATCTCTTAAATATAATTGTAGTCTTAATATGATTAGAAAACTAAATATAATCTATAATATCACTTTTGTCTTTGTTATTCTCGTTCATTGTGACGCTCCATCGCGGAGATCTCAGGGGTTTTACGTAGTATTTTGTCTTGCTCAATTTCTTCCCGATCGTGCATGCGAACTCATCGGAACCGGACGGAAGTGGCGGCTTGCTCGTCGGGGAGGAGCCGGCGATGTTCTCAAACATATCTTCGTCGGACCGATCAGAATGAAGCACGTCGGTTTCCCAAAGCTCGAAATGGGTCGCAATGATATTCCACGCGATTATACCCTTGCCTATTTCTTGCAAGCGCCACTGCACTCAGTAAATTGTGATAAGTTTAGGCATATTTTAGCTTAATTTAGATGACAACCCTATCCACAAGCTATGATTGATGGTGGCCGGAAAGGTATCAACTAAGGCACGTAAGCTACTCCCACTATGGTGGGACTTATTTTGACCGGTCAAGCGATTTCGATCGCATAAATCGGATCTTAGTTAAGGTTCGGTTCATGCAATCGTAACTGCTTGAGCAGAGAAATTAAGTCCTCCCAAACAGAGCTTATGCCTCGATATGCTTTCGAGCTATATAATATACTTCATCCATCACCCACAATTGGCTATCATTTGAATATAGTGAATGTATTAACAAAGAGTGGTGTTATGGACACATCTAAATGGGCTATGGACAGCCCATTTAAGTCTATTAAAAAACTCTAAAAAATTGCCTTCTGCAATCCGCCTCCTAACCCTAAGTACCGCCCATCCCGATTCGTTGTTTGCCCGCGTCTTCCTCGGTCCCGAACGCCGTCGCCGCCGTCTTCCCCGCGCCCCGGTCGCCAACTGCCGCCGTCTTCTTTCCTCTAGTGGTCGGTCGCCAACTGCAGCCGTCTTCCCCACGCCCCGGTCGCCATCTGCCGCCATCTTTCCAGTCACAGGGGCGGATTCAGAGGGGGGCCCGAGGGACACTGGCACCCCCATTATTTTTCAAAATGGTTAGTGTATTTGAATTCCCCTCGTCGAGGCAATGAATTTTGACTACTTAAACGTCAAAAACAGTGGCCAGATGAGGGAAATACAGCTCCGATAAGATTGAAATGTTCAAAAAAAAATTTTTGAAGGAAGTTGATGTCTGGTCCCACATATTAAAAATTTTAGAACACAGTGACACATTCAAAAATAATTTGTGTGCACCCCCATTATCAATTTGTGCACCCCCATTATCAATTTGTGCACCCCCATTATTAATTTTCTGGATCCGCCACTTTTTCCAGAGCTCTGAAACTTTCCGGTCGGTCGGAACTGCCACCATCTTCCCCAACTCCGATCTTCTCCATACAGGTTATAAATAGTATTTCTAATAGCATACAATTTGGATTATGAGTTTGTGCAATTTGGATTATGAGTTTCTTCCCCAACCCCGATCTTCTCCATTTAAGCCTCTGTTCAGCTTTCTGCGGCTTGAGGGCTGTTATAGATTTAGGATAACTCTTTTTACTTCTCTTAATAGGTCAAGCCTTTTTTCCTCTCTGGTAATGGGTCCCCATTACCAGAATTCATGAAATTAATGAAATCATTTGTGAGCTAATTCTTCGGGGCTCATATTCAACTTTGTATATCATCTCACTACCTTTCATGGTTCAAATTCAACACCTCCATTTAGAAGAATTTTTAGGTCGAAAAATGCATATATTTCAAGTGTGACACTTTAATGAATACTATATCATTCACAATTCACGTATTTATTAGTTTTGAATTTGATTTTATAATAGGTCACCTTAGAAACTGTTGATTTATTAGCTGGTGCGAGCTTGAAATGAGAGAAAATTGGTTACAAGTCCGGAAAGACCTCGCAAATGAAATGAAATGTTTCGAATTTTTGTACTACAACCTATTTGGTATTGTGAGGCGGGCCGAACTACTTTCATCATTGGATTGCATTGCAGAACAAACACCATTAAACAAGTGGATGACGATGCCGGACATGGGTTTAGTGATTGCTTCTTGTTATAACGTCGCGGTTGTTCATTACTCAAAGTTTCAGTCGTTCACCTATTTACCTTTGCATTCTTCTCCTCTGACAAGTCGAAAAATTATATTTATTGGATTTGTAAACGACAATCATTTCGCTCAACTGTAGATGCTGGATGATTGTCCCCTACCTCCAATAATCACTATGTGGAGGCGATATCATGCTACTATTTCGGAAGAGTGGGACTTGCCATACATTTCAAGAATTAGAGAAGCCGATCATATGGAGAGTACATCAGAAATAGTAAATTTGGCGGATCCGTTAAAATGAGGTACACTAATTTTTTAATTACTTTAGATAAACAATACTTAACAATAGTGTCATTACTAATTTTTTATTAATGTTTTTTGTGCAGATTATTGGACTTATTTTGTTATTTTTGGTAGTCTATCAGTTTAACATATTTGAACTACATATCGGTAAAACTTGTATTTTTTACTTCTTTTACTAATTTTGCATGAAATGTAATATTTATGGACTGTTTTTTTCTGCAGGGTGTCAGGTCTTAAAGAAATTTGCTAAGGAGGATGTTAAAAACAGATTATTGATTTCATTTTAAAATTTTGGACTCTAACTTTTGATGTAAATGACTGTTTAATGTATTTATTTTTATTCCTACTATTTACAAAAAAATTTGGATGCTAAGATGACTCAATTAATGTTTTGTTTGAAAATAAAATTTGGTGGCTCAATTCGGGCCGAACACCACTCTTTTGAGTGGTTTGATATTTTTTTGCCTTGCATGATTCAGATTGTTTGATTCTCGCCCTATTGTGCTTGCCCGACCTGATCCCGGTCGACGATTCGGCTTAAACCTCCAAATGCCGGCAATCTTGACACGATCATTTTAAAAGGTCAAAATATTTCGCATGCACGGTCACCTTATTTGTATTCTTATTTAACGTAAATAATCGGGCACCACCATTTTGTATTCCCCATTATTTTTTTATTAAAAATATATATAATATATATATATATATATACATACATACGTATTCCCCATCTTGATGCCATTGGTCGTCATTTGTTCGGAAGTTAGTCGGATGGTTTTTGAAATAAAATATATACTATATAAAATATTTATCAATAAATACGACAAAAATACACGTATTTTAAATGAAATTACGTGGTGCGTGTTAATCAAGGCGGGTAGAAGCACCTGGTAGCTTTGCTTTAGGGAATGAAATATTTAATTATTTATCTAGTATTTTACACGTTAATTTAATTTGATTTGATTGAAATGTAGGGTTTTAATAAATTCGTATTATTTTTTGACCTATTTGATTGTGAATGTTTATTAATCAGGAGTTAAATTTTAATGCTTTTTTTAATTAAATATTTTGTCTTAACGAAAAATAAAAATGAATAATTTAGATTAAATAACCGTGGGTCCAATGATAGCCGTGACAGTTGGCCAGCATGGATGTAAAGCTTCAATAGAAAACTATTGTGGTGGCGATTTTTCAGTTTTTTTTGGGTGCTGATATCCGCACCGCAGTTTTTGGGCGCTGATATCCGCACCGTAGTTTTGACTAGTCGCACCGTACTTTCTCCTAATTTTTCGCGTCTTTTGGAAATACGCATTGTACATGCATTTTTAGGAAAAGTGTTCCCCAGGAAAGTTGTATATCTCGACGAGTACTACAACTTTCGTGTTGAACATTTTTCCTTAAAATGTATGTACAAAGAGTACATTGGAAATACGTCCAGATCTTGTGCCTTTTGGAAATACGTCTTGTACATGCATTTTTAGGAAAAGTTTTCAGCACGAAAGTTGTAGATCTCGATGAGATCTACAACTTTTGTGTTGAACACTTTTCCAAAAAATGCATGTACAAGAAGTATTTCCAAAAGACGCGAAAAATTAGGAAAAAGTGTGGTGCGACTTTTTTTTTTGATTTAGATTGGTTTTAGGCAAAATCATACCGAATAGTCTCGATTTTTATACACCTTAAATCGAAATTGATTTGTTCAATTTAGCGTGATTCAATTTTTAAATATCGGGCAGATTTCTGACATATAAAATTACAAATACAAGCAAAACTTACAAATTTATTTATATTTGTGCGAGAAGATTTATTTTTCTTCAATGATTTGATCTTTACGTTCACCTATGACCTATCAATAACACTATCAAAATTTGATTTCTGCATTGCATTAATATTTTTTTTTTTTAAAAAGAACAAATGAGCATGTGTATTATTATTATTACATTGCCACACAGGCACACATATATCAAGAAATATTTGAAGTATGGTTTATCGGTCTACCGAAGGTGTAAACAAAAACCGAAACAAAAAAAAATTGAATATTTGAGCTGATAGGTTGATGAATAATTTTTATTACAGAGCAAATGAATTATTCTTATTACCCTAACCTACTATCAGATGTTACAGAATATATAAAAACTTTTGAACTTTGTTAAAAATACAAGATTTTAACTCACGGGCCTTTTGGACTGTTGCATTCTCTTCCTGCATCAGCCCAAATTTGGCTAATTTGTGTATGAACTCATCCACATACCCGCTTCCGAATCTTTTACTACTATATTAGCGGCCGTTGATAGATTATCTAAAGCCGCACATTTCGCACAATTATCTTCTCTCAGTGCTCCAATTGTGACACATGTATTTTGGGATAACGTAGGAAAATTACATGATATTCCCAAAACAATTGTTTCGGACCGTGACCCAATATTTGTAAGCAAATTCGAGAAGGAATTGTTCTTCCAACAGAGCACCAAACCAAGTTACAGTTCCGCTTACCAATCTCAGTAAGATGGGTAAATGAAACATGTTAACCAATACTCGTGAATATTCACTAATCAAAACTCTCATAATTGGCCCAAACGAATCCGTTTTTGGTACGCACACGTACCTATTTTGGGAGATGCGTAAGCAAAACTGACCGTAGGATTGCAGATTTCAACGGCGCAGATCATTCCCCGCAAAATACGGTCGTATTTCTCAAATACAGTCGTATCCCGTAGTACGGTCACTTCGAATCTGCGGGGTTGATCTTGGAAAGTATACGATCGGATCCGCTCGCACACCAGTATAACTGTATGAAGTATGCATGCATACCAAATTATTGAGGAAAATATAAACGGTGGCACTCGAGCAGTGCAATGTAAAGTCGTGCTAGACATATATATATGTAAGAATTTGTCTTGCAAGAGAAATATAACAGCCAATGCCACACCAGTGTGATCGTATATGAATTTTCATCTTTTGCCAAAGTGGCTCATAAAACTAGGTAGCATTTAGGCAGAAAGAAACTATTACAGGGGAAAGAAACATTTCTAGAAGAAATTACTGTGCTTATTGTTTGGCAATGAAGAAAACCACTAGTTTCCAGCACACAGCAGATAAGAATACGCAGATATTCCGGGGGTTTCAATCACTAACTAGAATCGGTGCATTAGTCTCGGTAGAGCAGAAGCAGAAGCTTTATAAAGATGGAAGAAGAAATGGCGGCGGAGAATAGAGAGACGAGATTAAAGAGCGGACGGAATATACAGATGATATACATTTGATTTGTATCCTCAGTGCGCAAAGCCATCTCCCATAGCTCAGTTATTCATGAATCAGATTAGTGGGCTCACTCATAACATACTTTGGCAGCTCATACTTTGCACCTGCAGTGAGAGGACGCTGTGTTACCAAGACAATTCTTCTTTTTGTTATGAGACAACAACGAGCCTATTACCTTTTTCGTCGTAGACGAGGGTCATGTCCGCATTGGCCAGGATGAGTCCAGCGCTGTCCACTATTGCCTGTGCGAGGCTGATATCCGCTTCAGCGGCAGCTCGGAGCGCATCCCAGATTTCTACGTGACATAAAAAACATCACTTTTTGTAGATTGATGGAAGTTTCAGTAAGTTCACATCTCTTAAAAATGCTAAAAGATCAAAATGCAAGATCTTTTTAAACACTTTTTAGTAAATTGAATAACATATTTTGAACTTGCCTCTATAAGAGTAATGGATAGTTCAGATTTTTTTTATTGATGCCACAACAATAGAAACTTGCCCCCCCCCCATTTCATACCGGACGACAGAGGGTGGCCAATCAATGATATTGAAAGTGCACCACCACCCTGTGTCAAGTAATTTTTCTAATACTAATGATCAATTGATCATCATAGTGCCCTTCAGAAAGTGCAACACACACACACACTTCAATTCTTATTGCTCAGTTGTTTCCGCAGCTAAATTGATGCCAAGTTACAGGTTTTTGGCCTCTTCATTGGACGCTGTCATTATTCCTAGTAATTTTACGAAGCTCTAAAGCATCCTGGTTGGACCAATGTCAGGAATCTCCTAGGTCGTAACAAGTTGATAGGATCTCTTATGTACGTCCTCACGCCGCCACACGGGAGGGAGAAGGGGACGTACAAACATTTTTAGCATAGCAAGCCTCCCCCAGGGAGGCCCACACATGGGCTATTAGCATTGCGGTAGAGCACGCCCCTCATAATTGTGCCTAGGCTGTGAGGGCTCTCAGCTATATGAATAATTAAATGCCCTCATCGGCACTTGAAGGCTTTTCTGCAGAATGATACATACAAGTTAATTAATCTACCACCCATTTGTAACAATGTCATCGGGTGCCAGCTATGAGACCGAACTGGGTGATATTGTTGAATGCTTGAAGCCTCGCTTTGTGTTTAAAGGTTTTAAATAGAAGGCATTGATTATGTGGAAATCTTCTCACATGTAGCTAATCTTATCTAATTTCATCTACTTATTTGTCTTGTATCTCATAAACCTTGGTTGCTTCATCAATTAGACGTTAAAAAATGTTTTTCTAAATGATTTACATGAAGCCTTCGATCCTTGAGCGAAAGAGGAAAATAATGTTTGCCAGCACCAGTCACCTTGAACCTTGTTTGATAAGTGACGTAGGGTAAGGCCCTAAATGAATATTAAGGCTAGATGCAAATGCAAATGACTGGCGAAATCAAACTTGCAAAACAATTTTTATAAACCATGAGACAAGATCTTTCCACATTAGAACGAAAGCAATTTAAAGCCAAGCTAACAAAGAGAAGTGTAAAGGCACAAGAATAAATACTAATAAAATGAGAAATTACAAAGACAAATAATTGAAACAAGAGTTACAAATGACTATCCCTTCAAGTAAAAAATAAAAACATGATCCAACGGTAAAGAAATCGACTCACAAACCTAGAGTACCACAGTTATAAAGAGGGGAGGGCTGGAGGTTCTTTTGGAGACTCGCCGGGGCTGTATGGGGGCTGAAATGGGACCAGGACAGTGGCTGTAAAGGGGCTGGAATGCAGGGCTTTGCTGTCTGGAAGTTACTACAGCAGCAGGAGGTTGGTGAAGGAAAAAACAACAGATTTATGGGCTGTATCCACAAAGAAGTGGCTGCCACAATTTCCTGCAGCAATTCGGGGGTAGCTGGAAGGAGGTTCCACGTGGGGAAGAGGGGTTGGAGAGTGGGAGGGGCGGCTGGGAGAGCAGATGGGTGACAGGGGGTTGGGACAATTGTAGAGAAGGGCTCCACGTGAGAGAAATTAAAAGGGGAAGATGGGGGGAGCCGGCTGAGTGAGGGAGGGAAAAATAGAGAAGATGGGAGGGAGCCGGCTGAGCGAGGGAAGAGAAACGTGAGGGGAATCTTGTGGCTGGGATTGGATAGAGGGGAAGTGGGGGGGGGGGGGGGCGAAAATGGACGGGAAATAGGATAAAAAGGGAGGGGCCAGTCAACAGGAAAAGGTGGTAGTCGGGGGGCGGTTATCCCTTTTTTAAGGAATTAATTCCCCATCAATAAGTTCGAAAAATTGTTCTCTACAGGGTCCTAACAGAGTAAGGTTGATGATTTTTGTCAAGAAACAACAAAAATGGAATCTTAACTTTCGTGTTTATGTCGATAATATTACTGGTTACTAGAAGTGACTCTCAAGGTATCTTTTGCATATCAAGGAATGAAGGGACATGCCAAAAACCTTGGTCCTCTCCAATATATTTTGGGTACTAAGATTGCTCTGACAAAATAAAATATCTCCCTGTCTCCACGAAAGTACGCCATTGATAACCTTATTGAGATACTGATGTTAGGATGTGTACCGAGTGACACTGATATGGACTCCAATATTACATTGTCTGCATTCACGAGTGATGCATTGTTTCCAGACCCTATTAGGTATTGCCGCTTGTTGGAAAACTTATTTACCTCACTCAGCCACCATCAAATCAGTATGGCCTCGACGGATGTGAAAAAGACAGAATTTTGCACTCATCACGGTCATTTCAAGTTCTTGGGGATGCCCTTCGGGCCCACCAACGCCCCCTCCACCCATAAGGAATTGATGAACAAGGTGTTTCAGCCTCTCCGTCGCAAACAAGTACTAGTATTTTTTTGATGATATCAAGGTGTATAACAAGTCGTGATCTGAGCATCTCCTCCACCTACAGGTAGTTTTTCACTTGATCCGCCAACATAGCCTCGTGCTGAAGGCTTTCAAGTGTTCCTTTGGCAAGGAGCAGGTAGCTTATATGGGTCATATAGTGAATTCCAAGGGCGTGTCGGCCGACCAATAGAAGCTCAGCTCAGTGGCCTCTTGGCCTCTTCCATAAAACCAGAGTGCACTTCGGGGAATCCTTGGGCTCACCGGACATTACCGTCGTTTTATCCGTGGGTACATCGGCATAGCGGAGCCACTTCTGCTCTCCTCCGCAAGAACACTTTTCTTTGGAGCAAGGCCGCTACACAAGCTTTTCATGCCCTCAAACTTGCCTTGACGTCAGTGCCCACACTTCAGTTACCTGACTTCACCGTTGAGTCTCAATTCGAATGTGATGCGTCGGGCGAGGGTTGCTGAGCCGTCTACTAACAAGCGGGTGGGTCATCCTATCGCCTATTTCAGCCGCCAACCATACCTCCACCTCTCTGTGCAACTTGGCGAGCTCTCCTACCAACTGCAACTCTCGTCGGAGGCATGTATCCATGACGTTTTCCACAACTCACAGCTGAATCCCTTCATCGTTGAGCCTCCACCCACACCACCGGTCAGCTTACCAGCCCAGCTTGAGAACACAATGACTCTCGATGGAAAATGATACGGATGTGCATTGGGGGAAATATACATTCGCCGAGCAAGTATGTTGAAGGCCTAATTTTATTATCTTTTGGTATCCAATTACAACAACAACACTCAAGCCTTATCCCACTATAGTGGGGTCGGCTATATGGATCTTTTGTCGCCATTGTGCCATATCTTTTGTCATAATCTCACTAATGTCAAGTACATCATGTCTTTCCTTATAGTTTCATTCCAAGTCTTTATTGGTCTACCCCTCCCTCGTTTAACATGCCTAGTGACTAGTCTCTCACAACGCCTAACAGGTGCCTCAAATAGTCTCCTTTGTACGCGTCCAAACCATCTTAGACGAGCTTCTCGCATTTTATCTGCAATTGGTGCTAATTCTGTCTTATCACTGATACATTCATTCCTAATTTTATCCAATCTCGTGTGTTCACACGTCCACCTAAGCATTCTCGTCTCCGCAACTCCCATTTTTTGCTCATGTACACAACTCACCGCCCAACACTCAGAGCCATAGAGCATCGCGGGTCTAATTGCAGTATGGTAAAACTTGCCCTTAAGTTGTAGCGGTACTTTACGATCACATAAGACCCATGACACGCCTCTCCACTTCAACCAACCCGCTTGGATTCTATGTGTCACATATTTATCAACATCTCCGTCTTTTTGAACTATCGATCCAAGATATATAAAACACTCACTAAGGGAAATATCTTGATCACCCAACTTAATAACGAAGTCATCCGTCCTTCTTGTACTGCTAAATTTAAGCTCCATATACTCCGTCTTTGCCCTGCTCAACCTAAAACCCTTCTTTTCTAAAGTATCTCGCAAAGATTCAAGTTTTGCGTTTACATCCTCACGTGTCTCATCAACCAAAACGATATCATCCGCAAACATTAAACACCAAGGTATTGCTTGTTGGATAAAGATAAAGAGATAATGACTTAGAGATGAACCTTGACGTAAGCCAACAGTGATAGAAAATTCCTATGTTAATCCTCCAGACGTCCTCACTTTTGTCAACTGAATTTGTATACATATATTTGATTATGTCAAAATATGAAACATTTACATTTTTCTTTTCTAAGACTCTCCATAAGATGTCTCTTGTAACTCTATCATAAGCCTTCTCAAGATCAATAAATGACATATGCAAATCTTGTTTTCTTTCTCGATAGTTGTCAATGAGTCTGCTCAAGAGATGCATAGCTGACATGATCAACCTCCCGGGCATGAATCTAAATTGATTCTCTGAGATGTTAGTCTCCTCGACTTACTCTTCTTTCTATTACTCGTTCTCATAGTTTCATGGTATGACTCATCAATTTAATTCCTCTGTAATTAACACAATTTTGTATATCTCCTTTATTCTTATACAAAGATACCAAGATACTTTCTTTTCATTGATCTGACATCCTCTTTGACTTTAATATCTTATTGAAAAAATATGTAAGCCACAACTTCCTTCATTTCCTAGACATTTTCATATTTCGATAGGGATATCGTCTAGCTCAACCGTCTTTCTATATTTCATGTTATTTAAATCATCATTTACCTCTGATACTTGAATTTTACGATAAAACGTTATGTTCCTACACTTCTCTGATTCATCTAACTCTTTTAAGTTCAATTCATTGTTTTTTATTTCATTATAGAGTTGATAAAAGTATTTTTTTCATCGCTTTTTAAAATCCATATCATCCGTCAAAACTATATCTGTCTCATACTTTATGCATTTTACTTGACTTAAATCTCTTGTCTTCCTTTCTCTAGCTCGAGCAATTTTATATATGTCACGCTCTCCATCTTTGGTATCCAGTCGCTTATAAAATTCTTCATAAGCTTGACTTCTTACTTTATTTACTGTTTGTTTAGCTTCTTTTTTTAACGTCTTTATACTTGGCTAACTTTTCACCATTCCTATAAACGTTGAGTGATTTATAGCTGACCCTATTTACCCTCACTTTATCTTGCACTTGCTCTTTTCACCACCAAGATTCTTTATTTGGAAGCGCACGACCTTTTGATACTCCAAGTACGTTCTTTTGCTTATCCTTAAATGCGAAGACATAACTTCTCATGAGATATTAGGATCAACATAAGGGTCATCAACTAGTTCCATAACTGTCGACTTGAAAGCAACCTGTTTTTTCATTTTCAAGTTGCACAACAAATTTTTTTCAACATTTTTGTTTGTCTTAAATTTATTATATTTAATTTGTACATCTAATACCACTAACCTATGTTGTGTTGCCAAATTTTTTCCTAGTATGACTTTGCAATCCTTACAAATCATTTTATATATTTTGCAAGTCATAAAATAATCAATTTGTGACTTCTTTGGTCTGCTTTTAAACATAATTAAATGTTCTTCCCTCTTTATGAAAAACATATTTGATAAAATTAGCTCATGTGCTACGACAAATTCTAAAATGGTTCGTCCTTATTCATTTCTTTTTTCATATCCATATCATCCATGAACGACTGTGTAATATACATTTTCCTTTTTATATATGTCCATTTAAGTCTTCTCTTATGAAAATCTTCTCTCTTTGCGAGATTTTTCTTATTAAATCATCTAAGTTTTCTCCAAATTGCACTTTAGTAGCTTCACTTAATCCCACTTGTGCTGCGAAAGCACATATCACATTAATAGTTTCCTTTCCTATGACCAATTTAAGAGCTAAAATTCTAGCACAGGACGGATCTATAGGCAGCGGAAAATCGGCGATCTAACCCTATATGTTATGCAACAGTCCGACGGATAGATAACAATTAGATAATAAATTTAACATCACATGCAAATAATTCAAAAGCAAGACAGAATAATTTATTTGGGCAAAAACAAGCTTAGGCTTTCCTCCGCGTGGAGGGTCAAAGCAAGAGCGCGCGGCGAAATAAATCTTTCCTGTATTTAGAGATTTTCAAAGAGCAAATAGCATAATAAACATTAATCCCAAACAAACATCAAATAACCATACTATAACAATGCTTTACAACTGAATACCAACACAAAAACATCACAAAAATATAAGGGTTTGTTATCAATGAAATAGATCTGAATGTTGGAGGGCTCAAAGAGAGAGATTTCGGTGGTTGGTGGGTCGGACCGGGTAAGGGAGGGGTTAGTTGGGGATTAAGAGGGTTGGATCGAGGTGTTGTTTTGGGTTGTGGAGGGAGGGGAGGGGCGGTGGTGGCTCTGGGAGGCAGGGGAGAAATCGGTGGGGCTCTGGGGAGGGGTGGGGGACTGGGAGTGGCCGGCCAAGGGGCTGCTGTTGAGAAGAAAAGGGGAAACAATACGGTAGCGGGTTGCTGGATTGGAGGGAGGCGGCAGGGAGAAGGAACAGTCGACTGAGAACCTTACTGATGAATAGTATTTTTAATTAATGAACATTATCATTTAATATAAATAGGATTTTTGATTTACAGCAGCAGTGGGTTGCTTTGGGCGGTGGAAATGGGGCTGCAGGGAAGGGAGAAGAAGGCTATGGTGGGGGGGGAAGGTACCGGCTGTGCGGGGCTGTGGTTGGAGCGGCTGGATGGGATCCAGATGGTGGCCGACGGCTTGTAGGAGGCTGGACAGCAGGCTTATAGGAGGCTGGACAACAGGCTTGTAGGAGGCTGGACAGCAGGCTGAAGGGTTGGTGGCTGTTTGAGGGGTTGGACAACAAACAAAGGAAAGGAGGGTGGGGGAGGAGAAAAAAATACCAAGATACAAAACCTAACCCAAGGAGTCGTCATCAAGGGGTTCCACGGAGTCGGCACCGCGGAGAGATCACCGGAAAATGAGGAAGAGAAGTCTCCAAATTTCAGCAATGAGAAATGACGGCAGCCCTAAACTATCTATTTATAAGAAATAAAAATTAGGGCACTAAAAATCAACGGCTATGATTGGTCGTTGGTCTCGGGACCAAAACTACATGAAATAGAATCCAAACAGTACAAAGCTATATTTGAAATTGATTCGCAACGCGAATCCGGACGCATCCACGGAGTCGGATCGTCGATCCGGGCACACCATATATGGTAAGTCTCCAAATCAGCCCCGAATAGGCCCAAAGCTCGTTCTCGTCTCTGCTCCGCATCACTCTCCTCGGCTTGAAAGAATTCATCTCCCGATGAATAAGGATCAGAATTCTCTCGCTGTATGCCAGGTAAAGCTCGAAGGGGTCCACTAGAGGTCGCCCAAGTGTCATCGCTGGAAAAGTGTCCTCGCCAATCAACTCCTCCGGACTGAAAAGCTTCCATCTTCAATGAATGGAGACGGTCGTACTGAAGTCGAAGTATAGGGCGAGTCGATCAAGCTCCGCTGATATCATCCAGGTGTCGTCAATGAAGGATTGTCCGCGCCCGCAAACCTGGTAGCGGGACACAAGACCGTCTATAGAGGGGACGGACTCATGCGTAAAGATCTCAGTGATAATCTCATCTCTCAACATAGTAACAGAAGGATCCGGTGGGATCTGAGGTGCCAATAGTGGAACCGTTGGGGGCAAGATCCCGAGCAAGGGAAGGGCTGGTTGGGGATTAAGAGGGTTGGATCGAGGTGCTGTTTTGGGCTGTGGAGGGAGGGGAGGGGCGGTGGTGGCTCTGGGAGGCATGGGAGAAACCGGTGGAGCTCTGGGGAGAGGTGGCGGACTGGGAGTGGTCGGCCAAGGGGCTGCTGTTGAGAAGAAAAGGGGAAACAACACGGTGGCGGGTTACTGGATTGGAGGGGAGCGATAGGGAGAAGGAACAGCCGGCTAAGAACCTTACTGATGAATAGTATTTTTAATTAAATAGTATCATTTAATAGAAATAGGATTTCTGATTTACAGCAGCAGTGAGTTGCTTTGGGCGGTGGAAATGGGGCGCGGGGAAGGGAGAAGAATGTTATGGTGGGGGGGAAGGTATCGGCTGTGCGGGGCTGTGGTTGGGGCGGCTGGATGGGATCCAGATGGTGGCCGGCGGCTTGTAGGAGGCTGGGCAGCAGGCTTGTAGGAGGCTGGACAACAGGCTTATAGGAGGCTGGATAGCAGGCTGAAGGGTTGGTGGTTGTTTGCAGGGGCTGGACAGCAAAAAAAGAAAAGGAGGGTGGGGGAGGAGGAAAAATACCAAGATACAAAACCTTACCTAAGGAGTCGTCACCAAGGGATTCCACGAAGTCGGCACTGCGGAGAGATCACCGGAAATGAGGAAGAGAAGTCTCCAAATTTCAGCAATGAGAAATGACGGTAGCCCTAAACCATCTATTTATAAGAATTAAAAATTAGGGCCCCCGGAATCAACAACTATGATTGATTGTTGGTCTCGGGGCCAAAACTACATGAAATAGAATCCGAAAAGTACAAAGCTATATATGAAATTGATTCGCAACGCGAATCCGTACGCATACACGGAGTCGGATCGTCGATCCAGGCACACCATATATGGTAAGTCTCCAAATCAGCTCTGAATGGGCCCAAAACTCGTCCTCGTCTCTGCTCTACAACAAATTCTATCACCTTTTCTACTTATCCCAACTTCATCCTTCCAAGTATCCACAATAATACCTACTTCACTGCTTGTTTTATTTTTTTCATGTATACTATAATTTAAAACCTAAATTATCTAAAAATTTAGCTTTCTCACCGACCCATCTAGTTTCTTGCAGACATAAAATATTTATCCTTCTCCTAATCACCGTATCTACTACTTTCATCGTTTTCCCTGCTAGCGTACCCATATTCCAACTTTCAAACCTAAGTCGATCACAATTCCTATGACATACTTCGTTATGACGTCTAGTATCCAATTATATTTTATAATTTCTTTCGAAGTAATTCCGCTTTATTTTGGGTGCATGTTACTTTATTTGGTTCCTGCATTTTTAAGCCCAAGTGGGGGGTCAACTACCTTGGATGGATATATGGGTGTGTTGGGCAGATGTTTGGGGATACAAAAAGTAATCCGCTTTTTCCCTGTCTCTCCCTCTCCTTCTCTCTCTCTTTTCCGCTCTTATGATGCTCGCAGATCACGCCCTAGACGGAAGATTGGATCTGACGCACCTCCTTCACCCCTCCCTTCTTCCGCAACCATTGGGTGCTCAAGATCTAAGAAGGGAAGTTCGACTCCCCTTGGACACTTCTCCCTTGGACGACCAGTGACTCAATCCATCACGGAGGCCCGTAACTAGGGTTGTTCACAAATAATATAGTTTGTGAATAATTCGGGGTTTGATTCATGAAGATTCGATTAAAATTCGTATTTTACAAATTCGAATTCGGATTCGAATCCGAATTTCGGATTTGAATAGTTTTCGAATTCGAATCCGAATAATTTTATTCTTATTCGAAGGATTCACAAATAGTTCGTGAATACTGAAATATATATAATTTTAAAAAATTAATATATGTAAATAAATATTAAATATAATTATATTTGAATATTATATAAAATTCAAATTCAAATCCATGTTCGTTTGAAGAGTTATTCGAATCTATGTCAAATTTGGATTCGATTGAAGAGTTATTCGATTCGATTCAGTTCGTGAACACCCATAACAGACAGCTCTACCTTAGTATGTATTATTTAAAAAAAACAATAATTTTGTTGTCAGTGATCAACAATAACATCTCAAATTTACTAATAATATTTGGACAAAAATGAACCAACTTGTAACCAATCACAGACAAGTCTTCCATCATACTTATGAAAAATTGTGACCGATAAACATATCGATAGAAGAAACCAAACCCATTCAATAAATGCACTGGATGCTATGTCATTCTCGGTAAGAAGGTAGACTCATATTATATAAATCTAAGAAGTAAAAAACTAACATATGAGACATTACTAGAAATAGTTAACCCAATTGATGGAATTGAACAGTTACCTTTCTGACCACCGTAATGAGGTGCAGTGTCCCAAAACTCTTCTCGCATTCTTCTAAGATCAGTGATGGTTAATGGCTGGGGGTTCTTCCAAGGCTTTGGTTTTTGAATCTTCTTAGCATTTTCTGTAAATGCGTCAATTCAGGTGCAAAGCATTAAACCAAATTCCAATATCAGTATTGCATGAAAACACAGTAAATGGAATATAAACTGCAAAAATTCATACTTCATACAAATAAAGTCCTGATTTCAAGCAAACATATGAAGCAATATGAGTGGCTACCAAGCACATCAAACGTTGAATATTTAGCATTCATCATCCAAGGTAATAATAGAAATTAACTAAACCACGTAGCTATTGAGTAGAGTGATAGCCATGGCTATCATTGTCGGGGAAGGGGAAGCGTGATATGTGTACTCACAAAAGTATCAACTATCGTCCTCACGTACAGGGACCGAATAGGAGAAGGGATTGGCGTTTGGTTAGAGAATGCCTTCTGGTTACATCTCTACCACCATTTTTTCTATGACCACATTTTGAGTATGTATATAATGGTAAAGTCGGACCGAAACGGATGACACAATCATGTGAAGAAAAATGTGATTATCGTATGGACAATTACCTGGTTAATCTTGGGGTGCCTCAAAAAATGTGTGTGCATATTCACAGAAGAGTTACTGAGTGCCCTAGTGTGGTGGATCTAGCACAAGGATGTGGTCCGCACTGATATGTCGTAATAATATCACATTTGAAATCCAGGTCGACTGTCTTGAACAATAAGCGGAAGGCTGCTGGTGAGCGGGCTAACATATGATTGCCCTGGAGTTGGTGTGGACCCATAGCAAGGGCGGACCCACCTTGGGGCGAGTGTGGGCGGCCGCCCACACTCATTTTTTAAAAAAAGTAATGACCACAGTTAAACCGTGGTTAATACCCTGTTCTTTAAAAAATAAATAGTATTAGACACAGTTTAAACTGTGACTAATATCCTATTCTTTTTAAAAATTAATAGTATTAGTCACGGCTTAAATCGTGGCTAATATCACATTCTTTTAAAATAATAATAATAGTATTAGCTAAGGTTTAAACCGTGGACACCATATTCGTATCATTCTCAAAACCCGACAGGAGACACGAACATCGAGACGAGCGACATCCATCTCACGACTGGGTCTTCCTCAACGGAATCTGCGATCCGGGGCTTCTTCCCCCAACCGACCAGAGCTGAGGTAAAGATCACGGTATGTCAGTCTCCCTCTTTTTTGTGTTTTCTTTGATTTTTCCATGCCCGGTATTTCCTCCTCTGATTTTGTTCAAAACTATGGTTCCCCTCTAAAACATGTTTGAGTCTTGTTTCCTCCATCAAATACAGCGTGTTCCATTATCCTTGACATCCGTGTTCGTCGAGCTCGTTATCTTCTTCTAGGCCATCGGAGCAGAGCAATCCAGTCGTCCAGAACTAGATTATCCCATTTCTATTTTCCTGTTCTCGGAACGGTCAGTCCCGTTCTGCTGTTCAAAACTTCCAAATCCCACTTTCCCAGTTCTGATTAGTCATGATTTTTACAATTAGTATTTATTTTTGGAACATGACGAATTTGCTTTGTACACTCAATCTGACCAAACTTGAACTGATTATCACACCGGCTTGGAAGTTTCAGCAGATTGCATTACATTTTTTTTATAACAAAGTTTAGTGTTTCGTGGTCATGATGAAACTGTTGAATCAAATAATTTTTAAGTCCGCCCACAATGTAAAAAAATCTGCATCCGCCACTGACTCATAGGACCTCTGAAGGTCATAGTGAGGCATGCCCAATTAGTTTCAATGTCACATAGGGTGTGTAGCCCATGGCGTAAAGAATAGCATTAAGGTCATCGAGGCCGAAAATGTAAAAGCCTGCAATGAAGTAGAATCAATTATTAAGATCAAACACATGCAGCGGCCAACCATCAAGGAATGATGGTTGTCTCCTAAAAATACATGAAATCACAATGTCAGTGTGACATTAGTTGCAACATATCCACGAAATCGCGGAGAGGAAGTTGTGGATTGTGCCACTATCAACAATGATCACCGCATCCCTTCCATAAAGTGTGGCATGAAATTTTATTGTGCATGGTCCCATCATGCCACCCACTAAAGTACAAGGGTAGCTCAAGGCAAGTGAACTGAGTCGACTCCTTCAACGGTGGCTCATCCACGTCAAACTCAAGGGCCTCAAAGTCAGCTAAGTAAATGTCTTCATCTTTCCTGTTGATGAGCATACGTAGATCTCGATTGGGAAAGTCGTGTGTAGGTGAGTACAATTGTTTGCAGTGAAAGCATAAACCCTTGTTGTGGAGTTCCATGACCTGCCGAGAGAGACAATGTGCAATAGATTTGGCTTTAGTTGGAGGGTAATGTGGAGGAAGGGGCCTTGGAGGAAGGGGCATGGTGGTAGAGCGTGGGGTTCACGTGCAGGGTGGCTAGATGAGGAGGAAGGTTTGGAGTAGCGGTAGGAACGGTGGGTGGAGGGTGGTTGAGTAGCGCACAGTGGGGGACCCGTGGTGAGGGAAACAAACTCTTCTTCTTGCTCTTGCTCCATAGCCTGAGTGATAGTGGTGGGGTTGTGGACGCACATACGAGCTCCATGTAGAATTGAAACCTGGTGAGAAAGTAGCCCAAGTAATGATCGGTTGCCAAACCCAAAACATGTGTTGCGATTACGATGACGTCAATATCAGAGTCCACCGACTCCACTTGATGGACGGTACTCGATCTCTCAAAAGCATCGCCTTCCTGTCACGCGTTGTAGTTGCAAATAAGATCGTCCTTCGGGATTGTCCAAGACAGGGTGGAACTAGATTGGTGTATTCACTGAATATAATGGAAGGCAAATCCCTTCATATTAAAAGCAGCAAGAGGAATCCGTTGGTTCTCCGAGATACCATGAGGATCATTGTATTCATGATCTCATGCATCTGTATTGTGTAATAGCAAAAGGTATAATACTTGGTACACAAAGAAATGTTACAAACCATCTATGAGACTATCACCAACAAGAGTGGGACATGTTTCCATCTCTATGATTAAGAGCAAATGGCATAGTATTTGGTAGAGCAATGTTAGAAAATGTGGTAGACTGATATTTACGATACATTCATCGTATTACAAGTTTGAACCTAATATTAAGACCTAAAAGAAAACATTCACCTCATAATATGAGATTGATGTTTGAATTGTCAATGTAAAATGAATAAGGGTAGAAAAGTTGAGGGAATCTGAAAAGAACTATCCAGAAAATATAGTCCGTTATACAACCTATTAGATCGAATAGTCTGACTCGTGGTAAGCCCTTGAAACAAGGTATAAGAGGGAGAAAAATAGCAAAGCAATTCATATGTTTGGCTAAATGACTTGCATGTAATAAGTTTGCAAATATACTTGGAACATCAAGAGTAAAAGATAGAAGTATGAGATGAAGAATATGAAATGATCTCTTTGTCGAAAATTGAAGAGAGGTAGCCATCAACTAGACACAATTTTATCCTACTAGATAAAAAGGTATATGCCGTAAACATTATGAGCTAACTAGTCTTATGGTCAATGCCACCAAAATATATGGCCCACTAGATAGAGCTTTAAGCAGAGAAAGCACTAAGGTTACCTGTATGCGCAAATGTTGTGAACCTACTGTTAAGAACTAAAAGAAAACATTCACCTCATAACATGAGATTGATGTTTGAATTGTTAATGTGAAATGAAAAAGGATAGAGAAGTTGAGGAAATCTGCAAAGGACTATCCAAAAATATAGTCCAATATGAGATTTTTTAGATTGAATAGCTTGCCTTGTGGTCAAATCTTGAAACAACGCATAAAATGGAGAAAAGTAGCAGAGCAATTTATATGTTTGGGTAAATGACTTACATTCCATGTTATTAAAGGCGCAAGGCGCAAAGGGTCCTGGAGCCTAGGCGCGCGTTTGAGCACGTGAGGCGCAAAAATGAAAAAAAAAACATAAAATCAGTGAATTGGACGCCCAATTCACCGATTTTCTCGGAACTGGGGGCCCAATTCACTGATTTTCATTGAAATTCAGTGAATTGAGCCAATGAATTGGGCGTCCAATTCACTGAAATTCAGTGAATATGGCGCCTAAGTGCGCCTTAGGTGTGCCTCGGGTGCGCCTTAGGGTGGCGCACCTCGGGTGCGCCTGGGGTGGCGCACCTCGGGTGCGCCTGGGGTGGCGCACCTCGGGTGCCCCTCAGGCACCTCGAACGCCTTTGCATGGTAGAGGCGATGAGTTGTGCGCCTGAGGCACGCCTTTAATAACATAGCTTACATTTAATAAGTTTGTAAGTATACCGGTAACATGAAGAGTAAAAGATAGAAGTATGTGATGAAGAATATGGAATAATTTTTTTGCTGAAAATTGAAGAGACCTAACCATCAACTAGACACTTTAGCTTACTAGATAAAAAGTATTGTGGTAAACATTGCAAACTAGACACTATATCTCGATCATTGTAATCACGATCTTCGTCAAACTTGGGTGCCACACGGAGGAGGACAACTAGCTCCCATAGAGGCAAAACAACTCTCATCATAAGCAGCATGTAAATAAAGCATCGTGGTCAGAGACAATGATCTCGGGTATCCTATGCAATCAGACAATGTGTTCCAACAAAGCGCGAGTCACACAAAGCTATATAGGGGTGGCATAAGGCTATGAAATGTGCCCCGTGGATAAAAGATTCACCACTACCAGGAATATTGTCTTTCCATGTGAGCGGGGCTACTATTCTATGAAATCCATGAAAATCTCTGCCAATATTTGAAATGGCACCAGGAGCAACTGTAGTAGATGTGCACGGTGAATCTGGAGGCTCTTATTTTGCTGACAGAAGATGTTTTTGCGCACCGTGTCCTTTATCATACCCTTCAGCACCTTCTACATGAGTAAGATTGTGAATAACGCCGATGATGAGTGAGAATAATCGCGACATCGGTAGGAGATAGACTAGCCCTTCAACCTAACAAGGCCCCCTTTATAACTCCACTGACTAGGATATTTGTTGTCTCAAAGCGCTCTCGTATTTGCCCCAAAATGGGGCTAGAGGCTACCTCCTCTTGGATACCAACAAAAGTGTAAGGTGCGGCTCGAAGATGGCGAGCAAGACTCATTCCTCTTCATCAAGGCAGGATAGAGCATCTGCCGCACTATTGAATTTCCCAGCCCAGTGTCTGACCATGAAGTAAAAGTATGGGATGCTCTTGTTGGTGTAAGACGGTGCCAATCCCTCTCCTTGAAGAATCACCCTCAATTATAAACTCTTGCATGAGGTTTGGAAGTTATAAGATTGGGGCTACTGCGAGGGACGCCTAAAAGACCATAAATGCCTAGGTCGCCATAGGTGTCCAATGGAATTTGTTCTTCATTTCTTCTTGAGCAAGCTCTACAGAGGTGCGACAATCACCATGTAACATTGGATGAACATGCGCTAGTAACCGGACAAACCAAGCCACTCAACACGTTTGTAGACACGGAATGCAGACATTTCTCTATTGCATTGATCTTGTCAAGGTCGGTTGAGACTCCCTGATCGTGAATGATGTGACCCAAGTAAGGTGCATACTCCTAGCCAAAGGTACAGTTGGAACACTTGAGAAACATTTGAAGGGAATGGAGAGCCTTGAAAACAAGTCGCATATGGTGATAGCGCTAAACCTAGGCGGAGCTGTAAATCGTATATCATCAAAGTAAACACATATTTGTGTAAGTAGGATCTGAGTACCTCACTCATCAGTGCCAGAAAGGTAGAGGGCGTTAGAAGGAAAAATGGCATTACCAACACCTCAAAGTTGTAAGAGGTCGGGGTACGGCACCCACGGGCGCAACTAGAAAACTACAGGGAGAACAAGCAATATTACGGCAAACACGCCGATAACAAGCACAGGCCAAGCAGTTTATATATATATATATATATATATATACACAAAATATAAAAATGCAATACAAGTGTAAGAGAAAGAAATGATGGTCCGGCGAGTACGTCGTGGATGCTCCGAACACGCACGATCCGCAGCGAAAAAACTGAAGTCTAGATAAAAATCCGCCTAGCGGACGCACAAGATTCACCAGGAACTTTCGATGTCGATGTGCGACGTCCAACCGCTGCCACCACCAGAGAGGGACACAACCGAGGCGACTGCACTCACGCGTGCCTCTGACACCAAGCCCACACCGCTACACCACCTCCAACGACCAATCCTAGTGGAGTCCAAGTCGGCCCTCTGAACCTCCTCCAAGAACAATGACCATCTCATTCAACATACAGGAGCAAAAGGGGCAGCAAATCCTCCTTCGCAGACTGAGAGGAGGTAAGACTCTCTCCTCACGCGAACGGAAGGCACGACGTTATTTCTCCTCGCTGGAACTGGAGGGATCGGGCGGCGATTCCTCCTTTCGCGAACGACAAGAGCGAAAGGGGATGCGGTTCTTCTGATCATGAACAAGAGGCAGGTCTAACTTATTTATTCATTAGATCACGGGAGACCTAATGAGGGAAACAAACTGAATCCGGATCCTAACCAACCGAATCTCAACAAAAGTGACCATGATAATTGTGGAAGTCCATTTTATCCACATCGTCGATGTACATCCTGATCCGGTGGTTGTCGGAGCACAAATCCATCTGGAGAATAGTTGGGCCCTCTGCAACTAGTCGGGGGAGCTCATCGACTATTGGAATTGAGGACTTATCCTTGATGATCTTGGAATTCAATTCCAGATAGTCCACACAGAAAGGTCATGCCTCGTCATGCTTTTTGACCAGGAGAACCAGGAAAGAGAAGGGTGAGTATCTCGTGTAGGATCTCTTGATATTGTCTTTCGATTTCATCTCTATGCAACAAGGGGCATTAGCACGGTCGGACGGCTAACAGTGTTGTCCCAAGTGATAGATGAATGTGATAGTCCTGAAACCTTGGTGGGGAAAACCACACCGGATTCTATAAGAGAGATGTGTGCTCCTCCAATAAATCCTCCAAGATCCCCTAATAGGAAGGAGAGGACCGCATGGGGGTGAGCGCGGGAAACTTTTTTGTTCTTCGCCCAGCCAATGGATGCACGCAATATAGTGACGGTGTCGAAATCCCACACAATCGTCCACAAAGTGTGAAACCACTAGACCCTGAGAATGAAACCAACGAATAGGAAGTCGTCAATAGTAGTCGTCGTTCAAGTGAGGCGCTACAAGAGTCCTAAAATGAAGATGGAAATTCTTGTTCAGGTCAAATTTCATCGACATGCGAGAAAAAACTCTAGAATTTATCTAGGAAGTCGTCAATTTCCCCGGTGTGTTTTAGGGAGATCAAGTCTCCCAAAGGATTTCCTTGTTGTGGGGGCCTGAATCGCATGTTGTGAAACTATTTGAAGTCATCCCAGTTCATCCGAGTATTTCCCATTGTTTTTGTATTGTCCTCTATAGTGTTCTTGTCGATCTCCGTGGTCTACCCCCATTGTGGTGGAAGTTGCCGCAAATACGTTTGGGAGGGGGCGATGAGACTCTCCATGTGAGCTGAATGTTCGGAGAAGAGTGCTTGTTGTCGATCCTCAAGTGTGGCGAGTTGCTCCATAGTCATCTTGTGCATCCTTTCGAACATGACCTTCATTGGGTTGTTTGATCCTGTCATGACCCACTATGATACCAAGTTGTCACAGACCCATGTGAAGGGTCGAGTCACCAGACGCGATGTGACGAATGCAGGAGACGAGGAGGTGAGAGCACATTGTTTTACTTGAGATCCTCAATGTGGACCTATGATGGGGTCGTGGGTGGGGCCTTGTCGCGGTTGCCGAAGCAGAGGCGTCGATGAGAGGTGCGTGAGAGAGGGGGGAGTTGATTGTGGAAATACAAGGGAGCCCACAAGCTTAAGATGCCCAAAAAAACTGAATTTTAAGAGCATGTTCGGTTCCAATGTGAACTCAAGTTTAAATAGGAGTCCAAACATAATCAATTGTTGAAATATTAACGTTATCAAAATGTGAAAATAGTAATGTTACCAAAAATGTGAAAATAGTAATGTTATCAAAAATGTTGAAATAGTAATGTTATCAAAAATGTTGAAATAGTAATGTTATTAAAAATATTGAAATAGTAATGTTAACACATGCAAAAACATAAATAGAATATAATAATTATAAAATTTTGGTGTCTTTAGCCCCTTTGATGCAGGACGGCGGGTAGAGTTTGCGCGCTTGTTGGCTTTTTTCTAGAAAACCCTAATGCATGCAATGATTAATGGAATTTTGCATAAAGATTATAGATGGTGTGCATGTCTTAAAAAAACAACAATTAATCTTTTTGTAAAGCATAAGATAACGATTTTGTTTCAAAATGAATTTTCTTAAAAAATAGTTCAAATAAAAATCTGGGGAAGGAGGATTACAGATTTCATTCCTTTCCCCTTGTCGTAGCAAGACGACAACCGTGAACTCCAAATTACGCTTCTGATTGAAGTTTTCGACGTAGCGATTGCTGACAAAATCCAATCGAAATTTCATAAATGAGTCTATTATCCTAAAGAGAAAATTTAGACACACGCAAATGAGGGGAAAGAAACAAATTACCCACTGAAAGAGTCGTCTTTTAGCAATCGAAGTCGACGACGATCTCGCGAGGCACTCCCTGTCACCTTCGATCTCCCGCTCCGTGGTCGGCCGTTTTCGCACTCGGGCACCACGGAGTAGATTCGCTCTCTCTCTCTCTCTCTCACACACAAGTGGTTCCACGAAATCTCAAAGCAAGAAACAATTTTTCATTTGATTCTCAATGGGAGCAGCAAGCCAAAAACAAGGCTATTTTTCACTCAACTATTTTCACGGAAGCAACAAGCATAAACTCTCAATAATTTCATTCAACTAAACTCAACAGAAGCAACAAGACAGCCCTTTTTCAACTCAACTGTTCACAGCAAGCATCGATATATTTTTCTTCCCCTCCACGGGACCGCCGACCCTGGGGTGGGGGGGGGGGGGAGGATCATGGCCAGGTGCATGGGCGGTTGTTGGAGGGGTCTTGGCTGAAATAGTTGTCAAAAACCGTCGAGGAGGAGTCGGGCTTCTGCGATCATGGACCGAAGACGTGCAACGTGCGGAAGCCCTTCCTTCGTGCAGCGCCAAACTCAGGGAAGAGGTTTGTGGCTGGAAGCCCTAACACGTGCTGGCCGACGAACCGGGGAGAAGCCGAAGTTAACGGGAGGAAGATTTTGTTGAGTAATGGAAATCTTGACTCCAAACCGGAGCCCCACCATATATATATAACTTATAACCTCAAGAATATTATTACACTGTTATGAATAATAATAAAATGATTACTCCAATACTCCCCCTCAAGTTGGAGCAAAGATGTCAATCATGCCCAGCTTGGAAATGGTCAAATCTGAACGAGTAGGACTGACAGCTTTAGTGAAGGCGTCAGCGAGTTGGTCAGCATAGGGAACGTAAGCTGGAAGGACAGTCCCAGTACGAATGTGGTCACGCAAAAAATGAACATCCATCTCGATGTGTTTGGTGCGCTCATGTAGCACTGAATCCTGTGTAAGTAGGAGAGCTGACTTATTATCACAGTAGAGCGTCGAGTCATAAACAAGAGAGGTCAAGATCAGTCAACAGCGATCGAAGCCAAACCAACTCAGTAACGTCGTGTGGCATGGCGCGGTACTCTGACTCAACAGACGAATGAGATACGATGGATTGTTTCTTACTCCGCCACGAAACAAGATGATCACCATGGAATACACAAAAACCTGACGTAGAGCGTCGATCCGTCAATAATCCAGCAAAATCTGCATCCGTGAAGCAAGAGAGACTGGTAGCACTGTCAGCCCGATAGAACAGCCCAAGACCAGGAGCGCGCTTAAGATAGCGAAGGACACGTCGAGCAGCCTCTAGGTGAGTTGTCCTGGGAGAATGCATAAACTGACTCAAAACGCCCACTGAGAAGCTAATGTCAGGCCTGGTATTGGTCAAGCATATCAAACGGCCAACAAGCCGCTGGTACTGAGAGGGGTCTGAAAGAGGATCACAAGATTCAGCATGAAGGCGATGGTAGATGTCCATAGGGGTACTTGCAGGGCGACACCCAAGTAGACCCGTGTCCCGAAGAAGATCTAAGGTGTACTTGCGTTGCGATATAGAGATGCCCTGTCGTGAGCAAGCTACTTCAATCCCAAGAAAGTAGCGGAGAGGTCCAAGATCTTTCACCTCAAAGGCTGAGCGAAGTGTAGTTTTCACCTCAGAATGCCAGAGGGATCATCACCGGTGAGAATAATATCATCAACATAAATCAGGACAATGACACGACGTCCCTCGGGAGTGACACGAATGAAGCAAGTGTAACATGCACGGCACTGAGTGAAGCCAGACTGAAGGATGACCGAGCTGAACCGTTTGAACCAGGCACGCGGTGACTGCTTTAAGCCATACAAAGATTTGTGCAGTTGGCAAACTCTCCCTGAATACTCCCCCTTAAGGGCAAAACCTGGAGGAGTCATATATACCTCCTCCTGTAACTCGTCGCGCAGGAAGGCATTTTTGACGTCAAGTTGGTAGAGAGGGCACACCCGAGAGGCCGCAAGCGAGAGCAGAAGGCGGACACTGGTCAACTTAGCCACGGGAGCAAACGTGGCACCAAACTCGTCTGGAGTCTGAGTAAAGCCCTTGGCCACCAAACGAGCCTTGTGGCGGTCAATAGTACCGTCAGCAAAGTACTTCACAGTATAAATCCATTTGCACCCAACTGTGCATTTCCCGGGAGGAAGAGGAACAGGAGACCATGTACCAGTACGACGGAGAGCAGACATCTCCTCCTCCATGGCCTGAACCCACCGCGGGTAAAGTAGAGCCTCAGCAGTTGAGGTAGGTAGCTGGACAAAAACAGCAGCAGCTACAAAAGCATGGTAAGACGGTGAGAAACGCAGGTAGGAAACAACACCAGCCAACGGGTGCTCAGTAACCGAGGAGTGAACACAAGTACGCTTGCCCTTGCGATGGGCAATAAGTAAATCAACAAGAGAAATAGAGGAGAGACGCTCAAGAGAGATACCTGCGACCGGAAGGAACTGCGGATTCGGGACTAGAGGAGTAGGGAGTGCGCCGAGTGGAGATGGCGGAGGGCGGCGAGAGTAAGTCAGTAGGACAGGCGGAGCGGCAGAAGGGGCAGCATCTGGTGGAGGAGAGACGACTGAGAGAGGTTGCACAATAGTGGGAAGCGCGGGAGGGGTCGAATGTGTAGGAGAGAAGGGAACCTCATGAAATGTCACATCCATAGAGTGAATGACACAGCGCAACTGGGGATCATAGCAGCGGTAACACTTAGTGGTAGTCGAGTAGTCAAGGAAGAGGCAGTGGATGACCCTGTCGCCGAGTTTAGTCTGAGAGGGGCGCCGATTCTGGATAAAACACACACAACCAAAGACCCGGAGAGGGATGGGAAATGCGGAGACAGATGGATGGATGAGACTATAGGGGGTAACGCCAACGAGAGGACGAGAGGGGGTTCTATTAATAAGAAAAGCTGTTGTAAGAAGAGCAGAGCTCCAATAGGACTTAGGGGCATTCATTCCCCGAAGAAGGCAACGAACAGAGTCTAGGAGGTGGCGGTTTTTGTGTTCTGCCATCCCATTCTGCTCAGGGATCCCCAGACAAGAAAATTGGTTTAGAGTGCCCTCATCGCGGAGGAAGAAATCAAAGGGACAAGAAGTGTACTCACCTCCATTGTCGGAGCGGAGGATATGAACTGACGTACCATGTTGGGTTCGTATCATATGTGAGAAATGGGAGTAAACCAATAGGACCTCAGATTTATGTTTGAGGAGATAAACTCATAAGCAACAAAAATAGTCATCAATAAAAGTTACAAAATACGAGAAACCAACAAATGACACAACGGGAGCAGGACCCCACGCATCAGAATGAACTAACTCAAAATAAGTAGCACGACTAACAGAAGGAACATACGTGTTGCATGTGTGTTTTGACAACTCACATACATCACAGCGAAAAGGAAAAACAAAAGATACATCAGGACAAACAGACAACATCCGTTGAGAGCTGGCATGGCCGAGACGTGCGTGTCAAAGCGAGCTCGACGACAAAGCAGGAGAAGCAGCAGAAGAGGTAGGCAGGAAGGCAGCAGTGGTAGTAGGAGGTAGCTTCAGGTAGTACATCCCACTCTTCTCATATCCCGTACCAATAGTCCTCCTGGATCTCAGGTCCTGAAAAACACAATGATCATAGAAGAAAGTTACTGAGCAGTTCAAAGTACGAGTAATACTACTAACAGATAAAAGGTTGAGAGCTAACTAAGGGACAAGAAGAACAGAGTTAAGGGAGAGAGAAGAGAGAGGGGTGTGGCCCCGGCTAAGGATAGGAGTAACTGAGCCATCAGCAAGGCGCACGTCGCGGTGGGAGCAGGGAACAACCTGAAGTAGATGAGAAGACGTACCAATCATATGATCGGTTGCACCAGAGTCAATCACCCAGGGTGACGAATCCTGGTCAACCATGGTCGCAGAGCAAGCAAATGGAATACCTGAGGAAGAAGAGACAGTGAAAGTAGAGACAGTAGTGGGAGGCTGACACTGCTGAAACTGTTGAAACTAGGCCATCATCTGACAGAAGTCGGAGGAGTTGGCACCCAAGGTGCGCTCGACAGGCTCGGAAGACTCAACAGAAGCTACAGTGTGTCTGGGGACACTGTCAGGAGTAGGACGCTCAGATCCTCGTAGGTGTGGGTAGAGCTGATAGTTACGACTGCGATCATGGTAGAGACGTCCACAGTGAGAGAAAGGGTCGGGAGGACCTGTAGAGCCACGGACACCAGAAGAGCCACGACCACCAGGCTGAGTAGAAGAACCCCAACCACCGCGACTATGAGTGCTGGAGGTGGGAGGGCGGTAGGAAGCTGTAAGGACCACCTGCTCAGTTGGGAGAGATGAGGTAGCACGAAGGCCGGGAAGACTAGATTGCCTCTGCATACGTTTCTCATGCTCTGCAACAATGGAGTAGGCCTCAAGAAGATCTGGCAAAGGTGACATCCCCACAATCTGAGCATGAGTAGACTCATATTCGGAGCGAAGCCCCATCAAGAACTGGTATGTCTCCCGTCTCTGGTGTTGTTTTCGAATAAGGGTGATATCATTAGGAGACTCCAGGGCACTGAGAGGCTCAAGATCATTAAGCTCAAGAAAACGATCTTGAAGGTAAGTGAAGTACTCCTGAACAGAGCGCTCCCCCTGTGTGGCGGAAGTAATGTCCTGAAAAATCCCAAAAATCTGGGCATCAACACGCGTGTAGCCAAAAGCGCGCTGGAGAGCGGACCAAAGCTCGGAGATATCCTCAAAACGCGTGAACTGACTGAAGATGCGAGGCTCTATCGAGCACTGAATCCAGCCCAGAACCATGTACTTTTCAGTCGACCATTTGACTAACTCCTCTTTCTTGTCATCTTTGTCAATCGGTTTAGGCATCGGAGGGCCGACGGTCAGCCAGGAAAGCTTATTCCGACCGGCAAGAGCCACTTTCATCGAAATCGCCCATGAAGAATAATTTTTCTCATCGAGAAGGGCGCTAGTAATTCGTCCTGTAGAGCCAAAAGTATCTTTGGAATCCATGAAGCACAGAAATACCGACTGCTGCTTCGCTTGCCGCCTGCCGACTACTGCTTCGCCTGTCGCCTGCCGCCTGCTGCTTCCCCGCGTCTCGCCTGCCGCCTGCTACTACGCCCTTTCCGCTGCTGTTGCTGGCTGCAACACCTATCCCACTGGTTTTTTCAGCCGTTCCGCCACCCCAGCAGGCTTCCCCCTAGTCCCGCCAGAGTCGTCTGCTGTGATTTCTCCGCCCATGCTCCTTGTTTTCTCCATGGAGACCTAACAACGTCCTCGTCTCCTCCATGATGTCGTTCTTGATGCGTTGTATATGATTTTTCGTCCTTCTTCGTCCTTCGGTCCCCGATCTCCTTTGCGGGAGGGATCTTGTTTCTCAGTATTTCTGTGCTTCATGGATTCCAAGGATACTTATGGCTCCACAGGACGAATTACTAGCGTCCTCGATGAGAAAAATTATTCTTCATACGCGACTTCGATGAAAGTGGCTCTTGCCGACCGGAATAAGCTTTCTTGGCTGACCGGCGACCCTCTGATGCCTAAACCGACTGACAAAGATGACAAGAAAGAGGAGTTAGTCAAATGGTCGACTGAAAAGTACATGATTCTGGGATGGATTCAGTGCTCGATGGAGCCTCGCATCCTAGGAGCTACTTCCGCATCAAGAATATTAATACACTGTTATGAATAATAATAAAATGATTACTCCAATAGATTTCCTGAACCGGAAATAACAAGCGGTTCTTCTTTTGCAGGGAGAATACTAAAACAAATAAAATAAAAGCTTGGCTACGCATGCAAGAGTGCAAATAACATTCTTACAACATAAAAATAAAATAAAATGTAAAAATAACAAAAATAAAATGAACTCAAGTCCGATAGAGGTCCGGTCGGGTGCAGCGTCAGACACTTTTGCGTCGACCTGATCTGGGTTGGTCGCCAACGAAAGGCCTCGTGACAAATTTCTTGGATGACTTTTGATGCAAATTGATTTGGAGTTAAACCCTTGAGCACATCGACTTTGTTTTTTGGCCACTGAAGCAAGGACATTGATGGGTGTAACAACCCCTTTATAATAATAATAATATAAAACAATACTTAAACCTACCCCCCCCCCCTTCTTTAAGAAAGTCGAGCCGGTTCTAAATCCCGCAAGCCGCAAAACCCCCGAACCCCGCAAGCCGCAAAACCCCCCCGGTCCCGATCCCGACTCCACGCTCCCGTCTCCGCCTCCTGCGCCCCCGACGACCCCAGATTCGCCGCCAGCGCCTCCTGCCGCCCCCGAGACTCTTCCCCGTGGCAGGAAATCCCTTCCTCCAGGCCCGGCGCCTCTTCCTCTTGCTTCCCGGTCGTCTCCGGTGCTCCCCTTGGCCGACAGATCCCGCAACAACTCTTCTCTTGGCCGGCTACCTTCTTCCCTCATCTTCCCTCATCTTCTCCTCCTCCAGCCAATGAGGGCAAAGGCAACATCCTTCTCCGGCAACTCTAGCTCCTCCTCGTTCCGGCCGGTGGTTTTCGTGAGGGACTCCTAGGGTTTCGCTCGAAACCCCTCTTCGTGGATTTCGGAGCCCCGATCTGGTCTCCTTGTGTAAGGAATTCCATCAATTTCTTGTTTTCAATTTTGCCCTAATTTTGTTACAATAATTATCGCTCTCCAATTGATGCATTTACGTCGATCCCTCTTGGGGTTGTCGTGTACCCTTCTAATCTCGATTTTTGCTTGTTTTTCGGTGCCGCTCTTCGGGTCTAGGTGGTGGAATCACTCCAAGACTTCTCCGAATTAGGGCTTTTCGCATCCAAACGCCGCCAAAATCCTCGATCCCTCGCGGTAGCCTCTTCTCCCCTTACTCTCGAAGGAGGTAAATTCCTAAACCCCTCTCCTTTTGTGTGGAGCGATCATCAAACGCATGTGCTGGCATAAGAAACTTATTAATTCAATTTGGAATGCATTTTTGATCTCGAACAGGTATAGCTAGAGCTTTTAACCTCGCTTGCCCCACTTAGCTGTCGCGAGCATTTTCGACGTCACTTTAAGGAAAGTAGAGAACCCCCTCTCACTTCCAAAACTTTGGATTTAATCTGGTTACCTGTTCTTTTACAAATGTTTTTTCTGCAAAATTCTGAACTCTCATAATGTTGTCATAACATAACATGATAGGTAACCTAAGTACGAAACATAAAGACAAATCTGTAGTTGTAAGCAAATCCTTGAATTGTAGCGTCTAACTCTGCTAACATGGTCACGACAAGCAGGGTTACTTTTTCCGACAAGACTTGCACATAGATCTGATCGTAAGCCATGTGCGCCCGCTATAGTACTTACACCCTTCATCGATCACGACTTACAACATATTACATAAATAAATTTTAGGCTATACTCCGGAGTAGGCTAATCTTTCAGAAATGTCTGTTTGACTTGGTTTTTGGTATGTTTGGTAGCTTTGTACAAGATATATCAGTACTCGAATATGTCTGTTTGTTTTTGCTCACATTTTAATTAATTAACTTGCTCATATTTAAATCTTAAGTTCTGAGGCTTTTTCCTTCTGTCTTGAATTTGCCTTAGGGTTCGTGATTGCGCCGCCTGCTGCCGGAGCTACTTCTCGTTCAGCTGCAGCTTTGCTTGGAGGTTTTTCTTTTGTAGTTGTTTGCATCAGATTTTATGTATTTGAATCATTTACTGTCTGTTCGTTTATCATGTACTAGTTATGGTAAGACATTTTCTTTTGTATCATGGACAACTCTTATGATATTTCTGATGTACTAGATCATTTTATTTATGACATTTTCATTATTGTTGTTATTGCATTTACTTATGTTTCAGCACTGTGTGTAGCATTAAATTTTACAAAGATATAAATGTGCATTCATTCTCTCTGTTTTAAAACTTTAAGCGCTTCCGTACATTTATACTCAATAAATTGTTCAAACAAAATAACTATTTCTAAAACTATTTTCAGTATCACTGCATACGCCTTAGCAGACATGGTTCCTTTTCGCCCATGTCTATGGCATCACGGCCCGCCCGAAGCGCACTTTCACCTTTGTCGAGACGAGTCGTGACAATGGGAGGTGCGTGAGATAGGGGGAATCTGCAGCGAAGAGAGGGGGGAACCCAAAAACCTCAAGATTCCCAAGAAAACTGAATGTTATTAAGCATGCCCAGTCCTAATGTGAACCCGAGTTATAATAGGAATCCAAACATAAATCAAGTGTTGAAAAAATGCAGAAATGGTAACGTTACTGTTGGAATTATCGAGTCAATGTCGGTCTTGTAGTGTCTTTATGTGTTTGAGATTGAGTCTCACACCGTCAATTGGTGTTATGTATCTTGTTGTAACTTCTATATATTTCCCCTAAGTGGATGAATCAAGTATCAAGTGTTTCTTTTCTCTACTTTACAACATGGTATATGAGCTTACGGTGGCCTAATCGGTTTCGTATGATCTCGTCTCCCACGTACGCTCGCGCCGCTCTCACTCCCTCACGTCGTTCTCGCTCACACCTCCCTCCTCGGCCCGCTCTAACTCCCGTCGCCCTTTGCCTCCTCTCCTCTCTCTCGCCCCTTTTCTTTTTTCTTATATCGTCGCTAGGGGCTCCCGTCCCGTCGTCAAGAGCTCCCGTTTCTTTCGTTTCTTCCCGCCCGGGTATTGGACGTCATTAATACCTCTTTGAATGCCTTCGTAGGCCCAATCATTAACCTCTGAATCCCTTATCACGACCTTCATGACGCCGGGGTAGATCTGTATCGCGCGGGCACAAACGCCCCCGCTCAAGCCAGCAACAACATCGACAAATCGAAAGCAGTCGGCATCCTCGACGACGGAAACATTGGTACCGACGTGGAAGGGGAGCTCTAAGACCTTGCTGAATATGTGGGGAAGGCGACGCAGCTTCTTCTGCAGGCCAAGAATCTCCTCAGCCACCGATAAAAAAATTAAATTTTTTTGTTGTATTGGTTTGTATATAACTATTAGGTTTGTGTATAACAAAATAATATTTGCATTGGTTGGTATATAGTAAAGGTTTGTATATAGCCATATTTGGTTTACATAAAACATCACCCTTTAAATTTCATACTACAAAAAATATGAAAACATTTAATATATTAATTAGTTGATTATTTGCATATTTTTAATATAAATTTATAAGTTTGAAAAAACTAATAATTAATCAAGGATTTTAACTTTTAAATCTTTTTTATTTGTAATAAACTTATTATTATCAAAATAAAATTATTGTATACTATTAAAAATATTTTACAATTTATCAATTGTATTTGTTAATAATATTTTATATTAAATACTATTCGATTTTATTTTGTAATATAAATTGATCATTTTTAATTTGTTTGTTGTATAATTTTTCTATTTTTATAACATATAATTATAGTTAGTATCCATAAAAATAAAATTTTATTTATAAGACATGGAAATCCAATATTTTAAAATATCCCTAACATGTCTCTGGCTTCCAACATTCGACATTTAAAAACTCAATCTGATATATTACCGACATCTGATATTTAAAACGTTGGGCCCGATCTCTTTCTCTGGAGTCCATTCTTTCTCCTTTTTATGGGGATGAACCCCTCCACGGTCTCTCTATTGGTGTTCTTGGCTCAGACACTTGGTCGGGCTTGCCTCGCCTGTCTCTTTCTATAAGCAGTGTTTAGCTTAGTGCTCTTTTGATCTCGTGTGTGTTCATCGGTGGTTTCTATCCTCGGGTTGTTATGGACGGGAGTGTGGAATCTCACCCTTTGTCGTCGGGCTCCTCCCCGGTATCCACAGTAGGCTCTGGCCGCCCTCTCTATGATCATGAGACTCCTCAAATCACCACCATGAAACTTGATGACGACAACTATCTGTCATGGGCTCGTTCTATTACTCTTGCCCTAAAGAGTTGTCGTATGTTTAAATATGTTAATGGCACTACGCTTGCTCCTGCTTCGACCTCTCTTGAGTGGTCTCAATGGGAGTCTAAAACTCCCTGGTGATATCCTGGTTGCTCAACTTTATGCGGGACGGCATTGCTCGGAATATCTATTCCTGGAAACTGTCACTGATATTTGGCAACGTGCTGAAGCTACCTATTCCCGCCAGAACAATTCTGCTAGATCTTTCAACTTCGTCGCCGCATTTTCCTATTATGACAAGGCGATCACCCTCTTTCGTCCTATTACCTGGAGTTTACTCAGCTAGATCAAGAGTATGATCACTTCGATGTGCTCACTCTCGTCTCCCCTGAAGACAAAGTTCTTGTTTGGGCAGGATCGTGAAGAATGTAATCGGATCTTTAAATTTCTTCATGGCTTGCATCGTGACTTTGATCAAATGTCCAGATTATTGGGTGGTCTCCTTTTCCCTCTCTATCAGAGGTTTACAGTCTTGTTCATCAAGAATTCAATCGTCGCCAGACCTTACATTCCGACCCTACCTCAGACGGTGCTCTTGCCGCTTATTTTCACCCCGGTGGGCGTCCTCCTCGTGACTCACCGCCTAAGTTTGGGGTGAAGGATCATCTGATCTGTGATTATTGCAGGAAGGCACGTCATACAAGGGACACCTGTTCCAAGCTCCACGGCTTCCCACCGCCCAGAGGAGGCCCTGCTACTTGTGGTGGTCGTGGTTATGGTCACTCTCCGAGCCGTCATCCCCAGTCCTACTTTGCCCATCATTCTGATGCTTCTAATGATACGTCCTCTCCGGCAGGCCCTCAAGTTCTCTCTTTAGACGAATATCTTGTCTTTCGTCGTCTGATGCACGAACATCGTTCGGAGACTTCTACTTCATCCTCCTCCTATCCAGGGCGGCAGGGCCCCCAGGTGCTCATTCTGCTACCATCCTCCCCTCCACCCAGTGGATCATCGACAGTGAAGCCAACTATCATATGGCTGACACTGCCTCAAGTTTTGTATCCTACTCTCCTTTGCCGGATTGTGACAAAGTGAGTGTTGTTGATGGTTCATTTTCCTCTATTGCTGGCAAAAGAACCATTCCTTGCTCTTCCCTCACTCTCTCGCCCGTTCTTTATGTTCCTAAATTTACTCGTAATCTTCTTTCTATCAGTCAATTGAGTACCTCTATGCACTTCTTAGTGACTTTTTTTATCTTTTTGTATCTTTCAGGACCTGACGACGGGGAAGGTGATTGGCTCTAGAAAACTGTGTAATAGACAATATCTGTTTGCCTCCAGCTCGGATCCGCCTCCTCCGTGTGCTCTTCATGTGGCTTCGTCTTTGGATTCCAAGCACTGTCGTCTTGGACATCCCTTTGTATTTGTTATGAAATTATTGTTTTTTGTTATGTCTCCCTCTGTTTTAACACTTTTTGTTGTGATGTATGCGAACTGGCTAAGCACAAACGGGCATCTCTTCCTCGAATGCACCCTCCTTGTGCTACGCCTTTTGAGATTATTCATTATGATGTTTGGAGTCCTAGCCCGGTTACTATGGAAGTGAGCTCCCCTGCCATTCCCCTACTTATATCTCCTTCATATCAGCATACTATCCCACCTGTGGTTTCATCTACCTCCTCGCCCTACTCAGCCTTTGCATGTTTATAGTCGTCGACAAAGGGGCACAAACAGTCAGCTTTTGCACACTATACCAGAATCCACGTCCGATCCGTCTACTGGTCATCAAGGTAACTGTGCTTCCACTCGACATCTTTTATCTTATTTTGTGACTTATGACTCATTGTCTTCCCGGCATATAGCCTTTGTAACTTTTATGTCGTCCATTTCCATACCTACTTCGTGGCAGGAAGCTTTGAGGCATCAAAAATGAAGAGATGCTATGCGGGAAGAGATAATAGCCCTTGAGAAGAATTGCACATGGGACCTTGTTTATCTTCCTCAAGGCAAGTATGTGGTTGGTTGTAAGTGGATTTTTTTCGATGAAACAAAACTCCCAAGATCTTTTGGATCGTTGCATGATTAGGTTGGGGGCCAGAAGATACACCTAAACGACCGGAATTGATCATCAAGAAACCTTTGCTCCTGTTGCAAAGATGAATTTTATCGGTATTTTGCTCTCGTGTGCTGCCTGCAAAGGGTGAAGTCTCAGCCAATTGGAAGTGATGAATGTCTTCCTTCATGAAGATTTGGAAGAGCAAGTTTATATGTCTCTACCCCCTGGTCTTATCTCTGAGGGATCTAAGGGGAAGGTATGCAGACTGAAGAAGGCTCTATACAGCCTAAAACAATATCCGAGGGCTTGGTTTGGAAGGTTCCAACGAGTAATGATGACATTTGGGGTATACTCAGAGTAATGTTGATTATACCCAATTTGTAAGGCACAGACACGAAAAATTGACAATGTTGATAGTTTATGTGGATGACAGTTGTACAACCCCGTATTCGGCGAGTGGGGCCCTTAGAAGTAGAGTCAAGGCCAGGAGGGGCCATTCAGGTTAAGGCAAGCCGAGTGCGCAAGTGGCTGGGTATTGCTCAGCTCGCGAGTGGCTAGGTCTCGTCCAGCTCGCGAGTGGCTAGGCCTCGCCTAGCTCGCGAGTGGTTAGGCCTCGCCTAGCTCGCGAGTGGCTAGGTCTCGCCTAGCTTGCGTGCGGTATGGGCTGGGAGCAGGCAAGGGGCGAGTGGGATGTTTTGACTCACACTCGCCCGGAGGCAAGGCAGGCGGCGAGTGCAAGCTTCATCAAGCACTCGCCGCCCCAGACGAGTGGTAAACTCTCTCTCTCGGCAGTTTTCTCCTAGATGAATCCCAATTTGGCCAGCTAATAGCCTCTCCAAACAACGGAGTTACACTATTGGCATAACGTTTTGGGCTGCGTATAGTAAAACCAGAAGGCGGGATTTCGTTATCCACAAACCAGACTTGGAAAAGTATAAATAGATCTGTAGGGGCACCTTTGGGAGGATCCAATCCCTTTTTGGCTTCTTCCTCCTCTGGTTTTCTGATTGGCTTTCAAGTGCCCTACAAGGTGCCCCAGCTCAACATTGGCTAAGGAGGGGAAGCGCTCTAAGATCTTCCAGGTGTGTGGTGGGACCTCCGCGTTGTAGCCCATGATCTGTTCCTAGTCTTTGGTCTTGTGCACTTCTTCAGGAGAAGTAGGTGCGAGGTTACCCCTTTCGAGTCCGAACTCCACAAGAAGCCAAGTTTCGGTTTCAACAACAGTGTCATAACTGAAGATGACATGGAAGAAATCAAATATCTGAAGACAAGATTGATTGGTGAATTTGAGGTAAAAGATCTTGAGAACCCCAAGTACTTTCTCGGCATTGAAGTTGCTAAATCCAATCACGGTATCTTAAACTCACAGAGTAAGTACATCTTTGACCTGCTGGAGACTACGGGGATGAGTGAGTGTAGGCTTACTGACACCTCCATTGAAGTGAACCATATATTGGGGAAGGATGGTGGAGAACCTGTCATGGATATCATGGCTTTCAACGACTGGTAAGGAGACTCATCTACCTATCTCATACTCGCCCAGATATATCATATGTTGTTGGAGTTATTAATTAGTACATGCATGCTCCCAAATCGCACTACTTAGATGATGCTCATCAGATTCTCAGATATTTCAAAATCTCTCCTGGATGTAGCATCTTGCTCTCTCTGAATAATGAACTATCAATTGAAGTTTTCAAAGATTTGAAACCCTAATTTTGTTTACGGTGGCTGCAAAAAACTTTGGTCTCTCCCTCTAATTTCATCGACAAGGCCTGATCTCTTGTCGTGCTGTCCCATTTTCGCTCCCGTGGATGAAATCGTCTTTTGATTTCGTCGTCGGGAGCGGCTCCTAATCCCGTCGAGCCCCTTCTCGATTTTGATCCCGTGGACATCTCTTCTTCTGACTTCTCGTTCGTTATCTTCTCCTCGCGCGAGAGAAAGGAGCGGACGTCTTTCCCCTCGACGTGAACTCTGCTCCAACCGACGCTAGATCCCGACGCCATCCTCACAAGTCACATGATTCAGCCTGTGTCGCTGTTCTTGTTCGTCCACCCCGTCACATGCGTCGATGTCTTGCCCGTGGTCTTGCTCGAAGTTGATCCAGTCATCTGCTAACGTTGCTGTTGGTGGTTTCTCCCGTCGTGCACCTCGTCGGCATCGTCTGATTCTGACAAACCTTTCGTTTCTGTAACAACCTAAGTTAAGATAAAAATTATAATAATAATAAAATAGTGGCATATTTGTAATTAAGGGTTAAGTTTTTCCCGTTTCCCTCTTATTTCAAGCCCGAGCCCCGATTAAATCCCCCCCCCCCGGTCCAGGGTTTTCCCACAAGCCGCAAAATGCTGCAGGATCCCTCTCTTGATTCCGCTACTTCCCACTGCTTTCGATCCCGCCTCCAGCGACTTCCACTGCTCTTGTTTCCGCCTCCAACCGGCGGTTGCACCCCTTGTTTCTCTCCCGCAGGCCGGCGACAACAGCAAAAGCCCCCCTCCTTCCTCTCCTTCTTTGATCAGTGAGGGCAACGCAAGGTAGACCCTTCTCTCTCTTCTCCATTTCATTTTTTGGGACTAAAATCGACCCTTCTTCTTCTTCTCTTCAAGGTCGGCGACATCTTCCTCCGACAACCTTAATTCCTCTTCTTGCTCTTCGTTTCGGCCGGTGGATCTCAAGAGGGACTCCTAGGGCTTGCTCGAAATCTCCTCTCCTTGGATTTTGAGTCTGAAATTGGTCTCCTTGGGTAAGAAACTCCTTTCTTCCCCTCAATTCAGATTGTTTTTATTGAAACTATGTGATCATTTTTGCGCCACAATCGATGTAATTACGGCGATCCAACATGTGTTCGTCGTATAATCGACTAATCCCGAGTTATTTGTGTTTTTCGATGCCGCTCATCGGTTCTTTAGGTGGGATATCTCCAAATCCCTCTTCGATTTGGGGTTTCCGTCACCTAAGCGCCGTCAAATCCCTGATTCCTCGTGATAGCCTCCTCTCCCCTCATTCTTGAGGGCGATAAATTTCTTCACTCGCTCTTATTTTAATTGTGCGTTAAACAAATGTCTGTGATAGCATAAGAATCTTTGTTGTGTCGAATATCGTTATGTGATCTTGAGCAGGTGCGAAATAAGAGTGTTAATTTTGCTTGCGTCGCTTAGCCCTCGCCATCATTTTTCGACTTCACCATAAGACAAGTGGAGAATTTCCTCTTGTTTGCAAACATTGAATTTAGATTTCTCATATCTATACCTTAATTAATTACAGTACCTGACAACGCATTAATCGTAATCCTTTAGTATGTCATGTTATGATAGAAGACTAAACAATTATGGATAATTTAAGTCATAAGTGTCGTAGCAATCTTGAAAGATAGTGTTTAATTAGTGCATCTCTTTGTTTGCGCTGCATGGTCACGGTAAGCATGAAGTATTTTATTTTCTAATAAGACTTGCACTTGAACTTGAGTGTGAACCATGTGCACTCACTATAAATACTTACACATTTCATCGATTACAACTTATGTCATTGCAAGAACGATTATGTTATACTCCAGAGTAGGCTAATAATTTCAGATAGTTCTGCTTGATTCAGTTACTTGTCTATTTCACTAGCTTTGCTTCAGGATAAATTGGTACCACAATATTTCTGTTTTTATCTGCGCGTACTTTAATTTATAACTTGCTCACTGTTTATTTCTATGTTCTGAGACATTTTCCTTCTTATTTTAGAATTTGTCTTAGCGTTTGCGACTACGCTGTCTGCTACCTGAGCTCGAGCTGCGTCAAGTTTCTGGATTCCTAAAGGTTTATTTGGTTGTTATTTCATCAGGTTCTATGTATTTTGTTTCCAATACTGTCGGATTTGACTGTTATGTATATAGTCAAACATTTTCTTTTGTATCATGGACAACTGCTAGGTTGTGTTATTGCACTGGTTTTTCATATTATTAGCATGTTTATTTCTTTGATATATATTGCATTAATATTTTGTACCAGCACTGTGTGTCATGAGATTTTATTAAAGTACATGTACATCAACTTCTTTCATAACTTTACATTAAAGCTTCCGCCAATAAAACAAACTAGTTTTCCTCAACTTAATTATTTTAAATCTAATATTACAATTTCAGCTCCCGCCTAACAGACATGAAAATTCTTTCGCCCATGTCTGTGACATCACGACCCACCCATAGCGCACTCTGATAGTTGTTATTAGACGGATCGTGATAGTTTCCTTCCCTTTCTACTCTCGACGTCAGCTTCTACCTCTCCCATATCCCTAAGACTGCTCTCGTCGGTCTTCCCCTTTGTTCTTCATGTCGAACCTTGCATGAGATTCTCCTTCCAGGTCCCATTGTTGCCTATGATGATCCAGCCGGTCGTGGTTTCTTCCGTGCTGCCTCCATGGATCCACATCTACTGCCTCCATGGATCCTTCTTGCGCAATGTGCTCGCCGTGACAAAATCTCCCCGCTGCTGCCTCTGTTGGCTATTTTTTTGCTGACCTCGTCGTTGCTTTGGATCATGTTGCTCTCCTCTTTCGAAGAATGATGGAATGGAGTGTCTTACTAGTTTTCATAGTTTTATTTTTTGTCTTGATTGTATTGTGTGTTTTATGCTTATATGCACGTATTTTTCACGTGAGGGGGAGTGCTTGAGATGAGGGCGACTCAGATGATTTTTCTCGACTTTCGTCTTCGTTCTACACGGCCTCCAGGCTTATGTCGTATGTTGTGTGTCTCCCCATATTTCTTTTGACTGGTTGTGTGTTTGTACATGACTGATGTTGGTTGTTTTAATCTCAGCGGGTTTTGCCGCGTGGGACCGTGTCCTGTGAGACTGTGTTGTGTGGGACCTCCCTTTGTGCGGATTATCCCCGACAAATTATCCCTGGTTGCCCGGTTGATGATTTGCTCCACATCTTTCATTCTCTTTCGCATGTTGTGTGTGGGGGTGATGTTGGTTGACCAGTTTCCAGCGAGTCCACGTCATGTGTGGGTTTTGCATCTTGTGTGGGTCAGCGTCGCGTGTGGCTATGTCCCTGACTTGATTCCCCGGTTTGGACTTTCCCCCGGTGGCTCGCCTGATGTTTTGTCCCGCATCATCTACCTCGATGTTTTGTCCCGCATCGTCTACCTCCATTGTCGTTATTTGATGTGTCCAAGCTGAAGGGTCCTTCCTTCAGCTTGAGGGGGAGTGTTGGAATTATCGAGTTAATGTTGATCTTGTAGTGTTTTTATGTGTTTGAGATTTAGTCTCACACCGCCTATTGGTGTTATGTATCTTATTGTAACTCTTATATATTGCCCCTAAGTAGATGAATCAAGTAGTAAGTGTTTTTTTTCTCTACTTTATAATAGTTACAAAAAATGTGGAAATAGTAACGTTAAAAAATGCAGAAATAGTAATGTTGCAAAAAATGAAAAAACACAAAAAATTGGTTCCTTTGCACCCTCTGCTTTCGCACACTACTGTCATGTGTGTGCCCAATGAAAGCGTCTGTGACAACTTTCATGGTTGATTTTTAAGGCGGATTGGTTTGGAGTTAAACCCTTAAGTAATTCTACTTTGATTTTCGGGTAGATAATTAGCTGACATGTTTCTCTTAATTGATTTCTTCATATATTCTATTGGATAGGGTGAGCTTTATGAATTCCTATAGCTTCTCTATTTTTAGTATGAAATTGTTGATGTGCTCATTGGTTTTGTGCCGTGTGGGCTATGTCTTTGATTTCTGATATGCCCTGGAAAAGTTTTTGGTCGTTTTTGTGTTACATATTGCAGATTTTTGAAGCCTACTATCAAGTTTTCATTTTTGGGGGGTTGGATGGCTTCTACGATGACTTGATGGGATTATTGGGAATTTATTGCAGACGAGCAGCCATAACAAGTAACAAATGCACATTTACTTTTGCAGTTTTCAAAGTTTCTCATATGACAAAGTGACCATATCTCAATTAGTTAACCTTCCACATAATTGCTTCAATCATGTAAAACGTTCAACTTAAAATAACAAACCGAATACTAAAGAATGCCTCAATCATGTAAAACCTTCAACTTAAAATAACAAACTGAGTATTAAAGAAATAAAAAAACAAAAGTTAGCTGGATTATCTGAATTAGAGATAATACAAATTGTTACTGTTGAGATCAAACTTGTTATTCTCATTTATTGAATAAAATAAAAATCAAAAAATAGATAACCAATAAATCAAATTTGATCGCATTGATTAACCGTTCCAACGGGTCCACAATGTCGTGTGGGACCACTATGATATGTGAATCATTCCCGGCGTAACCCAGTCTGTTGTATTAATCTCCATTGCCTACCCGCATTCACCCACAAGTGCTTATCGATCCCAGGCCGCTTCTCCTTTCACCTTGGGATTTAGGGATTGAATCAGGGGGTTTCAACATGGTATTAAAGCAATGGTTTGACCCATTGTGGGGGCATGTTGGTTGACCTGGTATGAACGTGTCCATCATTTCGCATGGAGCAAATGCTATATGGATTATCCACGGCGTGGCCCGGTCTATTGTATTAGTCTTACAAAGCCTACCCGCGTTCACCCGTCTGTGCTTATAGATCTTGAGCCACTCCTCCTTTAACCTCGAGGTTTAGGATGGAAGCCATGGGTTTTAACATATCGAATCAAACATATTTACTCTTCAATGTCATCAAACATAACTTAGAAATTTCATAAATACAAAAACTAGCATACATCACGGATGAAACATATGACATATACACATATTAACTACTAAAATGTGGTAACACCAGACAAAATAAAATTAACAACAACAACACTCAAGCCTTTATCTCACTATAGTGGGGTCGGCTATATGGATCCTTTGTCGTCATTGTGCCCTATCTTTTGTCATAATCTCACTAATGTCTAAGTACATCATGTCTTTCCTTATAGTTTCATTCCAAGTCTTTATTGGTCTACCCCTCTCTCATTTAACGTGACTAGACTCTCACAACGCCTAACAGGTGCCTCTAATGGTCTCTTTTGTGCGTGCTCCAAACCATCTTAGTCGAGCTTCTCGCATCTTCTCTGCAATTGGTGCTACTCATGTCTTACCCCTGATACATTCATTCCTAATTTTATCCAGTCTCGTGTGTCCACACATCCACCTAAGCATTCTTATCTCTGCAATCCCCATTTTTTGCTCATGTAGACAATTCACCGCCCAACACTCAAAACCATAGAGCATTGCTGGTCTAATTGCAGTACGGTAAAACTTGCCCTTAAGTTTTAATGGTACTTTACAATCACATAAGATCCCTGACGCGCCTCTCCACTTCAACCAACCCGCTTGCATTCTATGTGTCACACCTTTATCAATACCTCGGTCTTTTTGAACTATTGATCTAAGATATTTAAAACACTCACTACGGGAAATATCTTGATCGCCCAACTTAATAACGAAGTCATCCGTCCTTCTTGTACTGCTATCAAATTTATGGAACAATTAAACAATAATTAAATATATTCATATAGGATTTATAAAGCAACAATTAATCAACAATTGCCAAACAAAGAGATTATAATCAGTCAAAATACAAATAAGCTTATTATATTTGTAACAATAGTCCAGAAACAAAATAATAGATCAAGTGAAAAATAAAACGTATATAACATATATAATATATTAACATTTTAATAAAATAAAAACAAGTAATAGACTAATAGGTACAAAAAAGTCCACAAAGAGACATTATTACACAAATATTTTATTATCAAAATTATTAGAAGAAAATCATGTAAAGGCCCAAAGAAATGCTCATCAAAGGCCCAAAGAAATGCCCATCAAAGGTCATCTTCCTCCTTGTGTATTAGTCTCACATCTTGAATGAGGATCTTTCTCTCTCTTTTTCTTCTTATATAAGTGTACACATACTTGTATTTAAACATGGGAAAAAGATTAATAAAGTTTTCAGTTATTTCTCAACTTTCTGGGCGTTTGTTTATATGGTATCAGAGCCAATCCATTCCTAATTTGTGTCTCCCTCGCTTCAAGTTCTCTCTCTGGGCAGCTTGTGCTTTTCAAACCGCAGCCCTCCTCTGGGGGGTTTGTTTTCTTCAAACCACAACTGGTCTTGCGGTTTGCCATGGTTGCCTTTTCCCGCATCATGCCCTCTTTCCCTCTCCTCTTTATAGTTTTTTCCGGCGGGTCCCACAATCTCTATTCTTTGTGGTCTGCTAATTCTAGTCGCAGCCTGCTCTCCTCTTTCCTATTGCTTCGAGCTTCCTAACCGCCGACTTTCATCTGCGGCTTGCCTCCCTGCCGGTTTCTTTTTTTCGCCTTCTTCAAGTCGCGGCCTGCCTTTAGACGCCGCATCTTCAAGTCGCCCAGTCGCATCTTCAGGTCGCCGCATCTTCCAGTGGCCTCCTAATATCGCTGCATCTTCCAGTGGCCTCCTAATATCGCCGCATCTTCAAGTCGTTGATGTGCTTAGCCACATCTCTGCCCTGCCCTTCAGATCGCTGCTTGAGCTATCATTGTCGCGCGACTTGTTGGCCTCAAGTTGCCTTCTTCAGGTCGCTCCTTAGCCAGCCGCATCTCTGCCCTGCCCTCAAGGTCGCTACTCGTGTTATTCTAGCTGCGCGACTTAATGGTCGGTAGTCATCTTGTCGCCGAAGTGTGCTCGCCTGGCCGCCTGGCTGCCTAGTCGTCGTCTCTGTCGGCTTGCTGCTCTTCTACCCCAGGCCGCCAATCTTCTGCCATCAAACCGGTAGTTTTCTAAGTAGTTATTTCTCCTGGCCGTCTGGCTGCAGTCCCTGGCCGCAACAGTCTGCTTTCCTTATCGGCAACATTTGATCGCTTGGTTGCAGGGGCTTCTTGCCTAGCCGATTTTTCTTTCCGTCGAGATTGCTCGTCTTGCTTGCTCCATGGATTCCACTGCTGCCTCATCTCTTCCAGCTCGTGTTGATGCTCCTGTTCCTGAACTCTGTGACGAGTTGTGAATCACCACCATTTCTCTTAATGGGAAGAAGAATTTTGTTGAGTGGGTGCACTTTGTCCGTCAGGTTCTTCAGACGAAGGGTCTCCTGCATCCTTTCACTAAGGACACTCCTTCTGCACACACTGATGACTGACTTCGTGACGATTGTCGTGTTCAGACTTGGCTACTCAACTCCTAGATGGAGAACCCTACGATATGACCATATATCATGAGACGGCCAAGGCAATGTGGGATGAGCTTCATTCCCTTTACTCAGGCAATGACAGTCTCCAACACCTGTATGACATCATCACTGATCTTCAAACCCTTGACTCAGGCAATGTTGTTGATTTAACCTCCTTTATCGTGCGGTCCAAGACTCTTGTTGAGGCCTGGATTCAGCATCAACCCACAATTATTGATCTGGTTGCTCAGCGCGTTCAAAAGGAAGTTGTTGGTATTGTCATGATGATGGCTCGCGTTCCGCCTCATCTTCACAGTGTTTGAGCTCAGATCCATTCTTCCACTACTATTCCCTCATTCTCTGAAGTTTGCTCCATGTAGCTAAAGTTTACACCACCTCCTGAAGCTCTCGTCCCTCCCTCACCAGCTCTCCTCCAGCACTCTCCTGCCCCACCCCTCCCTCCTCCCTCTACCCGAGGAAGTCGCTCCGGCTCCCGCGGGCACGGTCATGGTAGTCGGTCGAGGCCAAATTTTGTTTACTCTAGAAAAACAGACTCCTATCACAATATGCAGAATGACGTGCTTGTCCAAGTGTGTCCATATAGGTGTATCCGTCGAGTATCGGGTACGTACTGGTAGACACCGCTCTTGTCTCCGGCTCTGCTGAAATACCTCTCAACCCCTTTATTTCTCTTCGCTCGGTCCTTCATGTCCAGGGTCCGTTTAATTTACTCTATGTTATTCGCCTCACTGCCGATCTTGATTGTTTTGTCATATTCACAGCTTCTTCTTTTATGATGCGGGATCGACGGACGCAGAGTATCATTGATAAAGGACGACTGCACAACGGGCTCTACCTTCTTGATATCTCTCCTACCATTCTTTCATCCATCTCCTCCGCAGACTGGCATCGGCGTCTTAGCTCCTCTTCAAGTCTTCAAGAAGGCCCTTCATGATATCCCTCTTCTAGCATTTACTTGTGATTCATGTATTTTGGAAAAACAGCATCGTTCCTCTTTTCCTCCTCATTGTACCCGAAGCATTGCTCTTTTTCATTTAGACCATTCAGATATTTGGGGTCCGTACAAAATAGCTAGTCTATCTGGTTATCGTTATTTTATAATTTTTATTGATGATTATTCTCGTATAACATGGTTATACTTACTTCACGATCGCTCTAAGCTTCCACATGTATTCCGGGCATTTATCCTTGAGACACACGCATAATTTTCCTGCACAATTAAAACACTCCAAACTAATAATGCTCGTGAATACACTAGTCATGCATTTGATAATCTCTTCTCTGATTTTGAGATCATTCATCAGACCTTGTGTACTTATACTCCACAACAGAATGGTATGGCTAAACTCAAAAATAGACATCTTCTTGATGTTGTTCGCTCTCTCATGTTTCAAATGCAGGTTCTCATGGCTTATTGACACTTTGTTGTTTCCACGGCGTGTTATCTCATCAGCCGTCTACCCTCCTCTGTTCTTAACAATGTCATTCTATTTAGCCTTCTCTTCCCCTCCACACCACTCTTCCTTCTCACGCCTCAGATATTTGGGTGCACATGTTATGTCCATATGCTTGGACCCTCCACTGACAAGTTCGCTCCTCATACACACTCGCATGCACATACATGTGTGTGTGTGTGTCTATCTATGAAACATCGATACTTCTGTGAGAACCACGTACACGTATCGAATACGTATCCAATACTCGATACTCGGTGGATACACTTGTTACTCTAGTCTGTAAGTACACTTGAACTTGACAGATCGTTTTGCATATTGTGATAGAAGTTTGCTTTCTAAAGTATACAAAAAACTTATGCGCATTTTTTAGAAAAAAAATTACGACTCATAAATGCAACCAACGGTATTTGTTTATTATATTAACACAATTTGTATCAGATTTAAGTATTTTTCTCGTTAGAACTATAAAGAATTTGTTTTAAATTTTATTATTTTGTTTTTTTACTATATATTTAAGAATTAGATAATGCAAATTTGCAATGTTTCTACTTGTTCAACATGAATTTTTCTACTTTTAAAAAAAGGTTGTGTGTACGTGTGTGTGTATATATACATGTGCTTACACACACACACACAAGAACATGTGTGTATATATTGTGTGTATTTATATGTCAATTTTAATTACATTGTACCACGAACGCACTTGTATTTTTTTATTTTTTTTGTACCATTATACTGAATACGTATTGTACACACACCAGTGCTTCATAGGTGTCCATTTGATCTAAATTGAACAACTAAGATGAAATGGGATACTTTTGAAGACTCGTAGATTGGAACCCTAAACCAAATAGCTTTTTTGTTTTGTTTTTTCATAGCTCATTTTCCTCTCCAACAGATCAGGACAACAAAAGGCAAGCATCATGTCAAAATTTGTTTGTCTAATTGTGGAATTCTTTACAAGTCTAACACTTTCTATCCCAAAGGAGCAATCTACTAATATGATGTGTATGTATTAATCAATTATTAATTAAGTAGTGTCTCAACACATGTTATCCTGTACTACTATAAAGGGGAGTAGGGCTAGTGATCTTACATCTGTGTAGTTCTAGTTTTGGATCTCTCTTGGGCGACAACTCTTCGAAGGAACTAGCCCTCAAGATCTTTCCACGAGTCTACCTCATAAATGTATCCCTCTTATATTATATTGCATTTTGATTTCATGCGCACCAACTTGGTCTGGTTTGTTGTCTCCTCCGCTTAACTATAGAATGTCAGAATAGTTCGATCCAGCGTTCTCCTTCCAAGCATGAGATTCCCTTCTCTATTTTGTGATCCATTCCCAGCAGCCTCACAAACACAATCATGTGCACGTTTTCCAGGTTTCGGGTGACCACCTCTCGCAGGCATCCTTTCTTTTGATTCCACTCTTAACCGACCGCGGCTGGCCACTCAAGTGATCTGCATCGATGTCCACAGTCTTACTCCACGCATGTTGTCCAACCACCACCGAGGTTTTTCGCGTCGGGTCGTCGTGTTCTGTCTTCTTCCAACCGATTTCTAGTGCAAAACACCTTTTTTGTCTTGCCCATCCACCCCACACATCAATCTATCGAGACTCTGGACCAATTTCCTGCCTCTTTCTTTAGCTAAGCTCCGGCCCTCTCAGCATACTCCAGCTTCAGCACGCCTCCGCCACCGCTCGCGCTTCGTTGCTCCTAACATTTGAGTCTCTCACAGATCCACCACTGGTGACAAACATCTCCTAGATGGTTCCTGACAAACCTAAAGGTCCCTTACAACGTTGTTTCCTCACAGATTTCATCTTGTTTGGTGAATGCCATTGTCGCTCGCCATGATAGATCATCTTGATGAAGTAGTGTTCTTTAGTCAATATCTCCTCCCGAATGGATTTGGTGGAATTTGCCCTTACTGACATCCTCTAAATCCTCCGCCATGGACACTCAAACGCCAACAAACCTCTCACGTCTCTTACCCCAAGTTCCATGGTCGTCAATCTGACGTGTCTCGACAGCTCAATCGACCCTTGTACGGGAGCTCCCCCTCGTTGATTTCCCCACACATGGCCTGTTTGACGGTTCTAACCCACTCTACTAGATCATCCATGCAGAACAATTGTTTGGGTTACAATTCACTCTAGAAGCTAGCGAGGTGTTATGGTCCACCGTCAGTTATCTAGTTAGTACTTTAGGTATTAAGTCGTATTGAGTCGAGTCGTTATGTAGTCCTTTTCATATGTTTAATATTTCATGTTTTAGTTGTATCAGGTATTTCCGCCCGTGCCATTTGGGCCTTATATAGGTGGCCTTGTCATGTATTTGAGGTTAAGCAATGAAGAAATGAAGTTCTCTTTATCTCTCTAAATTTCTTCACCCTCTCTCTCTAAGCTCTTCTCTTCTTCCTCCACCCTCTAGGGTTTCTTCCTCTCTCATCTCCTCCACCATTCTAGGGCGTGCCCCTTGTATCTCCGACTCCAACAATCCTCAACGAAGTAAGACCACAACAACTTGGTATAAGAGGCATCCTTCCTCGGCTCGATTTTTTTTTCTTTTTTCGTTGTTCCATCGTCGCTGCCTTCGCTGTTTCCGCAGCTTCTCCCTCGCCTTTTGCGTCTAGCTCAAGACCGACATCATCCCGGAAAACGCAAGACAGGTTACGCCCCCCCCCCCCCCCCCCGCAACGCTGCTCCGAGTCCCCACGCCGCGGGAGTGCCCATCGCCTCACGCGGCAGGATCGTCTTCACATCGCAGCTTCGTCGACGACGACGCTTCGTCGCTTCACACGTCAATCCCGCGGCTTCTTCAGATCTGCTTCAACAACGCAGCTGGACCGGTTTTTTCAACGCTCGCTTTTTCTGTGAGCTGCACGCAACATCAACCCATCCCGTCTGCCCCAACTTTTCTAGGGCAACACACTTCCGCCTGTACCTTTTCAGGCCTGGATTAATTAATGATTTCAGAAATTAATTGGTTACAAAATTAATTCCTCCTGAATTAATTCATTAAGCAATTCATTTGATGGAGATTAAACTTAGTACCGCAGAAGAAGCTGTCTTTTGTTCGATGCTGTGGAAAATGGCTGAGCCATTTCAGAATTTGATGTCTTGCCTCAACACTACACTCAACAAAGTAGTGACTTCATGACACATTGGTGTTCCGCCTCTTCCTGTGTCTGGGCCCTCCAAGCCCGCACAGCTTGTGCCACCATCACCGCCACTGTCGGTGCACCACCGACCTCCGTCGTTCATGACGCACCGCCACCTCCGTCGTCGCTGCCTCCGCCGTCGCCGTCGCCGCCGCCTCCGTTGTCGCCGCTGTCGTCGTCGCCGCCGCCGCCGTCTCTGTCGGCTCTTGCTCCGCCAGTCCCTGTCACGCCACTCCCATCGACCGCACTACCACCTCTTCGGCCGGCACCTGCTCCACCGACCCCGACGGATCCATTCCTACTGCCGCATGTCGGCCCTCCGACATCCGTATGGTTGTTGCTCACAGCCCCTCCAGCGACCCCGACAAAGCCATCCCACAGGCCGCCCAATTTCCAGATGGTGCTGCCGCGCCTCGTCGACGCCACCGTCACCGCTACGCGTTATCGCACGTTGTTCTGGAGGGAGGTCAAGGTACCAGACGATCCGGCCACCTGCATGGCGCACGAGCTTGAGGGCAAGCTCGTTTTGAAGGATAGGTGGAGTGTTATGGTCCACCGTCAGTTATCTAGTTAGTACTTTAGGTATTAAGTCGTATTGAGTCGAGTCATTATGTAGTCCTTTTCATATGTTTAATATTTCATATTTTAGTTGTATCGGGTATTTTCGCCCGTGTCATTTGGGCCTTATATAGGGGGTCTTGTCATGTATTTGAGGTTAAGCAATGAAGAAATGAAGTTCTCTTTATCTCTCTAAATTTCCTCTCCCTCTCTCTTTAAGCCCTTCTCTCCTTCCTCCACCCTCTAGGGTTTCTTCCTCTCTCATCTCCTCCTCCACCATTCTAGGGCTTGCCCCTTGTATCTCTGACTCCAACAATCCTCAACGAAGCAAGACCACAACACGAGGTTCCTCTCAAGATGATTTACATGGAAGGGTCTGCCCTTCATTGGATGTGTTGGCTTCGCCATTCAATGTCGCACATAATGTGAGCCCTTAAGGAGGAACTCATTCTGCTCAATGGCACGTGTATCTTTACCAATGTCTCTTTATGTTGTTCAACGTGTCAACTTGGTCAAGGCTTACATTGACGATTTGTAGAATTAACACATCATGTTCCAGGCTTGTGCGTGACACATTCATACTTTTTGGATGGGTTGAAACCGGATGTGTTGTTCAATAAGTCAACTTGGTCGAGGCTTACATCGACGGTTTTGTGGAATTAGCACATCATGCTCCGGGCTTGCCTATGACACATTAATACTTCATGGATGGATGTACGCTCATTGTGGCTATCCAGCAGATCCATTTTGTGGAAGCAAGATTTTCCACGACACTGCCCCCCCCCCCAAAACACTACAATATTTCGGTCTCCTTGTTGCGATCACAACCAACCCACCCATTTCAAGCCCTTTCTTTGCCACCGTATGACACTCCCATGCCATAGATCCGGCGGACACCTCCCTCTCAAGCATCCACCTCCAATTTCACCACAAAAGTCGAATCCTCCAACACACCACCTCTCTTTATAGGATTAAACCTTTGCTGCCAAAGATTTTCATAAAGAACTATGCTTGTTGCTTGCGGCCAAAGACCTCGACATTACAATTTTTAATTTTGAAGCACTGGAGCTCTAAGATGCCATAATCACTACTTGACCTTGAGGATAAGGTCAATTTTGTAGAGTGGAGTGTTGATACATATATGCTAGTCTATTATTAGTTAAGTTGTATCTGTGTCACATGTTATCCTATACCCTTACTATATAAAGGGGAGTAGGGCTAGTTATCTTGCATTTTTGGAGCCGGTCTTGGATCTCTCTCGGGAGAGGGCTCTTCGAGGGAGCTAGCCCTTAAGAGCATGGCGCAAGTATACATCATGACTGTATATGTCATGATTGTATCCCTCTTATATTATATTGCATTTTGATTTTGTGTGTACCAACTTCTATCCCAAATGAGCTATCTACTAAGACCATATGATTATGAGAATGAATTGGAGAGTTTTTTTATTTTATCTAGTTAGCCTAACCTAATTTTTGCAATGTTTTTGATATTATGACTTTGAAATTATAACAGTGAGATAATATCGCCAAACTTCAGCTCATTATATAGAGAATTGTATTGCTTAGTTTCTTGGGCCATTTTGCTAACTATTTGTTCAAGCATAATTTTTTACTGGCCGAATATTGAGGATGATCCCTGCTTTAAAGAATTTATAGAAGAGACTGCACAAGTTCATAGATTTGCACACATTTTATTTGAATTGATTGTGATATATTTGTTGAACCCCGATGTCCGTAGACACGCTAGAATTATATTACTTATCACCAAAGTATCTTAAACCAAGCAAGAAAACAGGGTTTGTTTTGACATATAGGACATAAGAGTACGCAGAACTCATAGAGGCTAAGTTGCAAGTGAAGTTTATGGTAGAATGATCAGAAGGCTAGGATTTTGATACCTCTTGCTTTGTGCATACAAATTTTTAAGGCCTTGTGAACTATTCATGCATGATTTATCCTTGATGATGAACATTTGTTTAAATCACTTGGGCTATCGAGCTGAATATGAATACGCCATCGAGGAGCGGAATCCTCCTTCATGGAGACTTGGTCTGCCTTTAATAAGCTCTCTGTAGGTGTCCCTTTACTTGTTTGTTTTGCGGGTTGATCTCGGTGAGTTGACTTCCCCCACAAGGTTTTTGCTGTTTGGAGTCCCGATCTTAGCCTTCCAGCTAGGATCTTACTCATTGTCTGCCTCAATTAGGATGTTAATTTGAGTGCCTCTTCTAGGTTTTCTTTTCTCTGTACAAGCCCCCTTATTTGCTAACATGATATTACGAATATTTTTTTAGACATATAGCTTTCCTTGCTATTTTAGGGCGGTAGATAGCCTTTACATCTTAAAAAATATATTTGGGGATTCAAAATACCGGGTCCTCTTAATATTCACCCCCTTTAAGATCTTCTTATAACCCCTCCTCTACTCTGATTCACCACACATCTATTTATGTTTCTTTCTTGAGCCCCCTCTTCTCAATTGCCATGAATTTTGACTCCTGATTAGTCTTCCAACAAGAAGAGATATAGGAACAAGAGTGTTGGCAACTTTATTGATCTATATGCTTTCTAGTCTATGGAGAATTAGTCATTGTTATCCTATAAACGGAATTCATAACGCCCCAAATCAGCTTCCTCATGTAAGAGAATTCTAGGGGTTTCTGAGCCTTTGACGGAGGGTTGCGGATTCTACTACATATTATGCTAATGATCTAGGAATGATGGCTTACTGTATCTTTTTATGAAGGTGCACGGCCGACTAAGGCTACACGCCATTGCAAACCCATCTGAACTTGCAAGGTTCTCTTGACTATTGCAGGCATCTGCCTTGATTTGACTCCTCCTGGTAAGGATCAAGCTTGTAGATTGCGGCCGACATGCCCGACATGTCCGACATGTCGGCCGTGACATGTCGTTTTGAGGGGGAAACGACACGTTATCGCCACATATGACATTTCTGGCGTTTTCCAGTATTGCGGCCGACATGTCAGACATGTCGGCCCAATATTGCGGCAAATGTTGGCTAATGTCGGGTAATGTCGGCCCAATATTGCGGGTTTTTTTGTTCAAAAAAATTTATAATTTTTTATAGAATGAATTCATCAGAAGGTTCTAACAAGATACCTAGTGCTTCTTTCATAGCATGTAGAGATCTATGTTGTGTATTTGGTGAGAAGGTGACTCCAAATGAAATCAATCAAATAGGATTTAACACTCGTTAGTAGTTTACATTTAATCGGATAAAATAATTATCATCTAATTAATATATGAAAATATTATGAAACATATATATATATAACAATACAATCCGACATTCTGAAATGTCCCCGATATATCCCCCGCAATCCGACATCCGACATAAAAAACTCAAACTGACATGAGTCTGACATCCGACATCTGCAACCTTGGTAAGGATGGAGTGTAAGTGTCCACCTTGATGAGGGTACAAGGATAAATGCAAGATTACTCTCCACCTTTAACACTGAGGGAAAATCTCTTTCCTTAGATCTTTCTCGGCTAACCCACTCTCTCTATTCTAAGATTATTTTTACTCACCTTTTATGTCATGATTTTAAAACTTCTTATCATTTTTTCTTGTTTCTGGTGGGAATTATGATTAACTAGACCATTCCTTGTGCTTATGACGGGTTGCACCCTCTAAAGGCTAAAATTTGATGATTGTACGTGACACCGCTTTTCGTTGGAGAATTATTTGGTCCAACATTGGTAATTGAGTTAAGTTGCAGTGATTACTTATTCTTTATCGTAACTAAGTTTGTTGAGAAGTAAAATACTTATTTATTCGAGATTTCTCTTCTTCAGAAACCTTCGAGCCTTTAGATCATTTTTTCGCTTTAATCTTTCGATTTTTTTGGTTGTATATTGTATCTTTATCTTGTGAATAATTTGATTTATCTTATCACAACTATGATGGATTTACCTTTTGAAAGTCATGTAGCATGTTGGAGTGTAATTTTTTGAGTTTTAAATAAAATTATGTAATAATTAGGGAATTTTGTAGGTGGATTCAAAGTTGTTGGTTCGTACCATGATGACTTTCTATAATTAAACTAGTTGCTACGCCCGCCACACCTTTGAGGGAGTTGAAACCTCGAATGTCAGTCGACGCTAGAATAGTTTTACTTGTCATCAAAGCACCTCAAACTAAGAAATTTATTTAGAGAATAGTAGGACTCGCATTGACCTAAGTGTTTGAAGAATCCCTCTCTTAGACACTAAATTACAAGTGAGGTTTAAGGAGAGAAGGATCAGTAGAATAGGTTTCAGATCTCTTTTCCTTTGTGTTTACATCTATTTATCAAACTTTGTAAACTGTTCATACATGATGTATCCTTGATGTTGAACCATTTTTAAACAGCATGGGATCAGGAGCCAACCATCTAGGCTATACGAGCTAGCTATGAATATGCTATCCAGAGGTAGAATTGTCCTTGGTGGAAACTTGGTCTGCCTTTAATGATTTCTTCTTGAAATATTCATGACTGATTGATTCCATTGAGTAGGGTTGATTTTGCGGGTTGATCTAAGGGAGGACTTTCTCGGCTAGGCTTTTGCAGATCGACGTTCCCATACCATGATCCTACTTGCTGACTGTCCCGATTAGGATGTTCACTCTAATGACATTGCAGGTGTCCCTTTCTCATGTGTTAACTGCTAAGTTTTCTTCTCTATTGACATGACATAATTAGTATATTTGGTATACAAATTTTTAATACCCTGCTGTACAGTTATTGCATGCAGATTTTTTAAATATGATGTGAATAAATTATATTGGTCAGTTGGATGTAGTTACTGATTTGTTTTTATAAATATGATCATAATACATTTTCATTTTGATCAAGTATATCTATTTTTTGGTTTCTTTATCATTTTATTGTTTACTGTTGTTTTATAATTTTTGTAAAGAAATGCCCAGAAAGTTGAGAAATAACTGAAAACTTTATTAATCTTTTTCCCATGTTTAAATACAAGCATGTGTACACTTATATAGGAAGAGAAAGAGAGAGAAAGATCCTCATTCAAAATGTGGGACTAATACACAAGGAGGAAGGGGGTCTTTGATGAGCCTTTCTTTGGGCCTTTACAGGATTTTCTTCTAACACACCCCTGCAAGCTAGAGCGTACAAGTCGTAATCACCCAGCTTGGATAAGAACTGGTGATATAGAACACAAGGTAGGGCCTTTGTGAGGAGATCATCAACTTGATCAGTAGTCGGAACATGTTTCAACTCTAGCTTCTTCATTTGAACATTTTCCCGAATGAAGTGGCAGTCAACTTTAATGTGTTTCTTTTGTTCATGGAAAACAGAATTCTTAACTATGTGTATAGTCGCTTGCCTGTCACAAAGTAAAGTAGTTGTTGAGGAACGTTTGACTCACAGATTACTTAGGAGACTTTCTGGCCATGTGAGCTCAGATACAACAGATGTCATCGAACGGTACTCGGCTTCGGCCGAAGAGTGTGCAACCACAGATTGTTTCTTGCTGCATTAGGTAACAAGGTAACCTCCAAAGTAGGTAAAAAATCCGTTGGTGGATCGCCGATCATCCAGGGAGCCAACATAATCAGCAACTGAATATGCAATCAATGTTGGAGTAGAAGAGGAAGAGGTTTTGTATACCAACCCTTGACCAGGGGCTGTTTTCAAATATCTTAGGATGCGTTCGGCAACCTGTAGGTGAGACATTCGATAAGAATGCATATATGGACTAACAACCCCAACAGCAAAGGTGATGTCTGGTCTTGTAACTATAAGATAAACTAATTTTCCAATAAGACGTCGATAGTACTCTGGATTTGGAAGGAGAAAATCGGTGTCAGGGGCATGAACACAAAGCTTTTGATTGACATTCATAGGAGTATCAGTCAGCTTGCATCCAGAGTAGCCAGAATTTTGTAGAAGGTCGAGATAGTACTTTCGTTGAGATAAGACAAGGCCATCAGGATGTGTTGCTTAATCATCTGTATTCCCTTTGAATCATTTCCCATGATTAGGATGTCATCAACATAAACTAAAAAGAGAACAATGCATGTTGGTTGATGACAAGTAAATAGAGAGAAGTCGGTCGAGCTCCGAGTAAATTCAACTTCACGGACAACCCTACTAAATTTATCAAACCATGCCCGAGGAGATTATTTGAGACCATAAATCGAATTCTTGAGATGACAAACTTGGGACTCCCCCGTGGTCTCAAACTCGGGAGGCTGTTGCATGTAAACTGTTTCTTGTAGGTCGCATTGATAAAGGAATTCTTGATATCCAGTTGATGTAAGGGTCACTGTCGATGGACATCTAAGGAAAGTAGGGCACGAACCGTATTGAGCTTGGCCATCGGAGAGAGTTTCCTCATAGTCGAGGTATTGTTGTTGAGTAAACCCACGAGCCACAAGACGGGCCTTAAGACAGTCAATCGTCCCATCAGGAGCATGCTTGATCACAAAGACTCATTTACATTCAACACAACTATGTCCTGGAGGAAGAGGAACCAGATCTTATGTTTGATTAGCCCAGAGGGCAGTCATTTCTTCTTCCATGGCCTCCCGCTAGCCCGGATGTTGAAGAACCTCCTGCACAGAGTTAGGTACAGAAATGGAGGATAATGAAGTTGCAAGTTGTTGAAGTGTCGAAGATAGGTGATGTAAGGATACATAATTTGTCATGGGATGAGCCGTGGAGGCAGAAGTTGGATCAACAGGCCGCACGGTGCCAGAGGTGGAAGACGACTGCGGCAAGGCGTCAGAGCGTGGAGGACGACGAGCATAGACACGAAGAAGAGGTGGTTTGTTCGGACCGGTAACTGGAGTTGGGAGGAGCGGTGAGAGAGGTGATGACAGGTCGTGGTAATAACGGTGGTAGAAGCGGGGGGGGAGAGTAATATCAACAGAAACAATCATCTTGTGAGTGGTGGGAGAGTAACACACATATCCTCTTCAACTCAATTTTAAGCCTAATATTTGCAATCAGAGCACTTCTATATATTGGATTAAAAATTATCGATCTAAAGTTCAGCTAGTTTTGTTAAACCTGACGAAACAGCCTAACAATATCTATTGTGGTTGTACCTCTTCTTCTTCTCCTCTTCCTTGAAATCCCTCTCTCCAAGATCTCTTCTGACTTTCTCTTCCCTTTCACGCATCATCTCCTAGCTTACATAACCAAGATTCCACAGCCAAAGTATTGGCTACAACTATCATTTGAAATCATCAAAAGTAGCAATAACCATTGAAATCCACAAATATTGCTTTCCAATAATCCAATCAAGTTCAAGAGGCAAACAACCTGACGTCGTAGGGAAATTCATCTTTTCCTAACACACATAATTAGGAAATTTGAGGTTGAGTGCTAATCGGATTGCTACCAAACAGTACACTACTGTCCCAAGCATCGCCTACCACTAATTCTTCTTCTTTTTTATTCTGAAAACTTCCAACGATATGATCTCAAAATTATGCAAAAAAACGAGAAATATCGATACCTAGTGCCAATTGTTGAACAGTGCAATCGGAAAAACAAAACAGGCTTCCCGAAGAAGCCACGCAATATCTAGAAAAGAGATTCTATTACAATATTACAGCAATCAGGAAGAAGATATAAATCCATAGCTAGGGTATGGGAACAAGTCGAAGATCGGAGATCAAAAAGACTGAACTAACCGTCGCTCATACTCATAGAGGATAAACCGCAACCCATCGTCGGAGATTTGCTTCAACAATTGACGGTACTGGGGAAGAGGGCATCACACCGCCGACGCGCCAGGCGATCGGCGAACCGCTTGAACTCTATTGATTTCGGAAGGGAGTGCGACGAGATCCAGTTACCACCTCCGATATCAATGTGGCACGACGACAGAGAATCGAAGAGCGGTTTATACGCAGCTATTTTTTCCCGTTGTTGCCTTTTGCTTTTTGATGTAAAAGTGAATTGTTATTATTTATTATATATTTAGTTCCGCGGTGGCGGGTGCATTCGGTGGGTCTAAATGTTACATTGGAATCGGAGGGGGAGAAGTGGGGGGCAAAATGGAGCGGATCGGGGTGTTTCCTCATTGCTGCGGGTGCAAATGGAGCAAACGCTGCCGGCGGACGTTTGTTTACCCGCCGTCCGACAGCATTTGCTCCAAACGAAGGCGGCGAAACGCCGAACCAAACGAAGCCTTAGGCAGTGCATGTGGGAAAAAAATTATGTGGGTTACTCTCACATAGAAATAGGTGCAATATTAAATTTTGACCGTTGATTTTCTGCAAAAATAACATGATTGATTGAAATACTGATCAACGGTCAGTATTTAATAACATATGGGTCGTAAGATATCAAATCAACGATCAGTATTTAATAATGCATTTATTTCTAAGTGAGAGTAACCCACCCGTGCATGGGGCCCGTCCATGCCCCTTGAGTATTGGATATGGATTCTCTTCATTTCTGGCGAGTGGATAGTAATCGAGATTTGATGCACAAGAGCATCCTGCAATACAGCTAAGTGTTTAGACTTTTTGATTAAAAGAAAAATATAAAAAGATGAGATAACTGAACCTGACAGACTATAACACATCTGGACCCTAAAATGGATAGTAATCGAGATTTGATGCACAAGAGCATCCTGCAATACATCTAAGTGTTTAGACTTTTTGCTTAATTTGTTTTATATCACAAGTGTTGGTCGGGCTTATGAATTGTTGTTAAACTAGGTATTAGTGTTACATAATCAACAATACGATGCCTTCCATGGGCATTGTCGATTTTGCTAACAAATCGTGCATGTAAGGTCTGATAGTACCAAATATTTGTTTATTTTTGGAAAGTCATTAGAATACCTAAATCAATGTATTTTAACGTACTTAAACTAGATTTTAAGTGACTCTAATAAGTTTCATGGTGTGTGAGTTTGTAAAAAAATCATCTTGGGATATTAACCTTTGAAGTACTTAGGCAAACCCAATAACCAAAATGAATATAATGAACTTATATTTGGAAAAATTACTAGGTTTAGGCGATTATGATGAAATCATGTATTAGAAAACTTCGATGAATATGTAATGGAGGCCAATTAATGTGATTACCAATTGAGCTTGAATTGAAATACTTGAGTGAATCTAATTTAGAAATACATAAACGATTGCACGTCTAATGAACTTATATCTTCCTAAATCATCAAATCATTTTGTTAGTTTAGTTCAATGTTTTTATGAGATCGAATCTGGATTGAAATAGTATATGCTTTATTATACTTAAATTTAGATGTATATAAGCAACAAGGTCACATGATTATAGATTGTCAGAAGTGGGGATGTCTAGTTCTATTGAGTAGGCATATTAGCATGTTGATCTCCTCCTCCATGTGAAAATGAATTGTACTGTACTCTGTATATGTGATGATTGTCAAAACATAAGTAGTCCGGGCGATTGGGCGGTCGGCTTTAACAGATGGGTATTGGCGGTCTGGCGGACAGACCTGGTGGACAGTACTGACAGAGAGACAGTCTGAAGTAGCGGTTTGTCCTTGGCAGCTTGGCAGTGTTGGAGTCGGTCAGAACCTGTGTTGTTAACTGGTCTGACGGACATGATTGGCGGATAGATAGACCAGTCTGGCGGTCTGGCGATGCTTCTAAGATAGTTGTGCGGACTGTTGAGGTCAGATCTAATTGACTGTTGGAACCAACAAGGTCGATTCCTCCTAAAGCTCGGAACTACTGGGGCAGCTCACGCTTACTCCCTTAGGATCACACTCGAGGCGAAGAACTAGACCGGAGGCTCCAGCGAGGAGGTCCCACCTCGTACCCGGAAGAGACTAAAGCTCTTCCCCTCCCTAGCCAATGCTGAGCTAGGTGCCTTAGAAGAAGTGGAAGGAGTCAAGAAAGCTTGCTCTTCTAAGGCACCTTACCGGTCTATTTATAGGCCTATGAACTGGGACTGCAAATAACCAATTTACACCGCCCTGAAATTACCAGAACATCCCTGGCTAGGTCTGCCAACAGCCAAACTCCGCTGTCCACAAGAGCTAAATGCAGACCACCCGGGGTAAAAGGGTAAAACACCCCTGGGACCCAAAAGGTGGGCCCGGCCCTACCTGAACCGGCCTTGAACCAAAGTGACACCTGGCGAGAACTCCCCCATAGGGTCCTCTCGCATGGCGAGAGGGCTACCCCGGGCGAGAGCTCCACTCCTGGAGTCCTCTCGCGCGGTGAGCCGGTCACTCGCCGGGAAAGCTTCCCGTCTCGGCATTAACCTATCTGAGGCAACGCTCCACTTAGGCCATCCCGCTTAATGCAGTGAACCTCACTCCATGCCCTGCCTCCTGGCACCTCTTGCCTGGTGCCTCTCGCCTGGGCCCTCTCGCTCGGCTCTCGTTGCCTGGGCCCTCTCGCCTGGACCCTCTCGCTCGTCTGCGAGTCCGAGGTTGTACATTGACGATCGTGCGATTAGCACTTGCCTAACTGCATGAGATACTTCTATATTCTTACCGCAGATGTGCTTCTTGTTGATCAACAGAGTCTTGACCGCAGTTGCTGTTCGCAGTTCTCAAGCTTCTCTTGTGTTCTGGCAGTTAGACTCTGTCTAACCGTAGAACGCAGCTTTATCTGGCGGTTAGGCTGTGCTAACCACTGTTATTGTCCTGGAAACAAGCAACTGCTCAGTGGAGATTGATAGACGGCAAAGCTAGTCTAGAGTTCTATAGTTGTACAGCTAGTTGTTTTCTAACTGCATGTTCTGAGCGGTTAAGTTTTTTTGTAACCGTCTGGTCGCTTGTGACATGCGTTATTTATTCTCTCTCTTGTTTTCTCTCTCTTTCCCCTTTTTCCTATAAATAAGGGGCATATTCATGTATTATATAAATTTTTTGAGCAATAAAGTTCCGTTATTTACCTTTTTTCTCACAAGGTATCATAACTTTCGGTCCATTTGCTCTGATTTTTATATTTGGGCAAGCGTCAGTGCAAGCGGTAACTATTTCTTTAACCGCCTCCTCTTTTTCGTAGTTTCTTGTCTTAACCGTGATCTCCGCTTCTTCTCTCTTGCCGTGATTTCCTTAATTGCGGTTTCCCTCCCTCCCTTTGTCTCTCTCCCGGGCTTCTTTGTCAGCACAACTTCTCTTCTTTAACCGTGCGGTTAGCCTCTTCTTTTACCGCGCGTCTAGTTTCTTCTTTAACCATGCGGCTAGCTTCTTCTATGGACACCTCAAACTTCTCATCCTCCAATCGCCTGCTCCTCTAGTTCTGCCCACTCCTATCTCTGCCTCAAACAATCTGGGTACTTCCTTCAAGCTCACTAGACCAAATTATTCAAATTGGAGTTTTTCCTTTGTCCTTCTACTACGTTCTCAACGTAAGCATCACTGTCTCATTGATGACCCTCATACTTATAAGTCTGTTGTTTTGACGACTGGGATGTCAGTGATGCTCTAGTAAGAATGTGGCTTGTCAATAGTCTTTCTGATGAGTGTTTTCCTGTCATTAGACATAATGCGATGGTTAAGGCTGTCTGCAATCATCTCGCTGTCCTGTACTCCAAAAGCACTCAAACTTCTTGCATATATACGTTGTATGTGGATCTTTTTGCCTGATTTGTCATGACTCCTATTGCTGCCTATCAGGAATTGCAAGCTCTTGGTACAGAGCTTCTTCAACATTGCCATTTTTTTTGTTGATCTTACCGGGCAACATAAACATTTTCAGAAGCTTCTGATTGTATGTTATTTACTTTGCCTACTTGAATCTTATAATATGATTCGGCAACAAATTCTTGGAGAAGCTGATACTCCTACTCTAGATGCTACTGTTGCGCGTATTTCAGCTCTTACTACTCTACTCCAGCGATCGTTGCTTGCCTCTCCAACTCCTTCAGACACGGTTGCTCATCAGGCCCGTCATGATATTCCCAGTGGTCGTGGAGGCCGCTCTGGTGGTTGTGGCCTCTATAGATATCTTTGTTCTTACTGTGGTAAGACTAGTCACCTTGTTGATCGTTGTTGGGTAAAACATCCTCATCTTTTCCCTGCTCTGCGAGATACTACTTCAAAGAAGTATACTTCTCTTGATACCTCTTCAGGTAGTGCTAATGTGGACAATGCAGGTCGGTGGCTTATTGATTTTGGTGATACGAATCATGTGATAGGCAATCATCATCTCTTCTCTTGCCTGGACAAGCATTACTGATTACCACCTATTTTTATTAAGGATGATTCTCCGTCCCTTATGTGTGGCTCTGGAATAGTGCATGTTACTCCTCTTCAACTTGCGGACACTCTTTATGTCCCAATTTTTTGGTTCAATCACTTTCTGTTACATCTCTGCGTAAATAACTAAATTACATAGCTATTTTTACACCATCTACTTGTTTTTTTCAGGATCCTTAGTCCAAGGAGACGATTGCTACTGGTACTGAAAGTTGTGGCTTGTTCCACCTTGACAATGTGTCTACTTTTTCTTCCTCTACTATGCTTCTATAATGACATCTTCGCCTTTGACGTCCTCGTCATTGTCTTCTTTACCAACTCTTCCCTGATCTATCTCGGGGAGACTCTTCTCTCAATTGTGAAGCCTGCCAACTAGACAAACACCATCGTACATCTTTCCCAGCAAAGCAAGTGTTGAAGCCAGGAAAATCACTACTCCAAAATTTGAATCAAGACAGCCTAAGGTTATTGATTCTGCAGTCTGACGCCATAATTCAAATGGCTATCGCGGGAGAGAGAAGACTATTTATAAGCACACCCCAAGTGCTTTAGCATGGAGTTCTCACCACATACTCGGAAGTTTGGGAGAAACTCCCCTCCGTAACCAAAAGACTGGGCAAGGTACTAGGCAGACATGGACTTGGCGAGTATCCACTTGGAGGGACCTCAACCTCTTCCAAAAATCCATTTCTAGTACCGTTTGGGGGTCTATTTATAAAGAAAACCTTGGGGGGGGGGGGTAAAGGTGAGTATCTATCCTCTGCTAGCGAGTAGTATGAGTCTACTCGCAAAGTACTCGCCCATACCTACCCAAACTTGCCTTTGCTCGCCCAAGCCCACCTCTGCTTCCCCAAGCCCACCTCAACTCGCCCAAGCTAGCATGTGCTCGCCCAAGCTCGCCTCTACTTGCCCAAGCTCGCATCTACTCACCCAAGCTCGCATCTGCTCACTCAAGCTCGCCTCTGCTTGCCTCTGCTCGCCCAAGCTCGTCTCTGCTCGCCCAAGCTCGCCCATGCTCGCCCAAGATCGCCTCTGATCGCCCAAGCTCGCCTTTACTCTCCCAATGGTCTGTGAATAATCATCTTCTTGGGCACTTTTGATCTCAATGAATTACGAGTTATACAGCAAGGACGTGGTTCTTCTTGTCCCTTTGAGCTTGTCCATTGTAATATTTGGGGACCTGCTCCGACCCATCCTGTTGGGCGGTGTAGTCTGTATTTTGTTACTTTTATTGATGATTTTTCTAGATGTACATGGTTGTACTTATTGAAAGAACGTTCTGAACTTTTTAATTTTCAGTACATTTTATAATGAGGTGTGTAATCAGTTTGATACTACTGTTAAAATTCTACGCATAGATAATGATAAAGAATACCTTAGTCATCAATTCTCTGTGTTTTGTATGCATCATGATATTATACATCAAACTATTTGTCCTTACACCTCCCAATAGAATGGAATTGCTGAATGTAAGAACCAACATCTTCTTGATGTGGCTTATTCTATAATGGCCTCCCTAGCCCATGGCTCGAAAGGACGATTGTCGGCACCCCCAGCACCATGCTCGATAGGATTCGGCCTCAAATAGTCTGTAGATCATGCACCCTAACCTCTCTCCATCCACATGTGGGTTGTTGGAAGCCGCAACCTCCCTTTAATGAGAAATGATCTAATTAAGCACCTCTACAGGGACTTCCCAAGAACTTTATAGTTAATCGTGCTCAGGCTGGAGTAGTCCTATAATGGGTGACCTCCCGGGAAGTCCTCGTAGGGGCTTAACTAGATCATTTCTCATTGAAGGGAGGTTGCGGCTCCCAACAACCCGCTTTTGGATGGAGAGGGTTATGGTGCAGCTCAATTGGTGATGAGAAGTGAAAGAACTTTATAGTTAAGTGTGCTCAGGCTGGAGTAGTCTTGGGATGAGTGACCTCCTAGAAAGTCCCCGTAGGAGCGCTTAACTGGATCATTTCTCATTGAAGGGAGGTTACGACTTCCAACAACCCATCTGTGGATGGAGAAGGGTTGCGGACTGCTCAATAAAGAGTGCACTTTATTGTAACGAGCCTAGCCGATCCAACGTGACAAAGTCACGACTCTGCTCTAAGCGACGTTAACGGGATGCAGCCCAAGCACCCCAACCCCTCTCTAGCCCGCTGGCAGGTTGTTTGTGGCCACAACCTCCCTTTGATGAGCGAAATTGATAGTTAAGTTGGGTCATACGGGGACTTCTCAGGAGGTCATCCATCCCAGTACTTCTATCGCTCTAACTTGCTTAACTATAAAGTTCTTTCACTTCTTATCACCAATTAAGCTGCAACTCAATTGGTGATAAGAAGTGGAAAAACCCCATTGTTAAGCGTGCTCGGGCTGGAGTAGTACTAGGATGGGTGACCTCCTGGGAAGTCCTCGTGTTATCCGCTTAACCAGAGAGTTTTGCTCATCAAAAAGAGGTTGTGGCCACCAACAACTCGTGAGTGAGCATAGAAGCCGATTCAGGCAGTCTAAAAAGAGGGCTTGAGGAGCTTGGGTTGCAGTCTGATAACTATGTCATATGGGAAAATTAGAGTACCATGAGGGAATGAGAGTACTAGGTGGGTCTCACTCATATAAGTGTTCCTCAATCCTATTGGGGACATGTCGTTCTTCTCTCTTACCACCTCATCAACCGAATCCCTTCTTCGGTTCTCAACGACAAGACTCCTTTCTCTATTATGTATCCTGATGTGATACTGTTTCCTTTACCCCTACGTGTCTTTAGGTGCAAAGTGTTTGTTTGCTCTTCTTCTCCAGGATGTGACAAACTCTCTCCTCGCTCACTTAAGTGCATCTTTCTATGCTACTGTCTGACACAAAGAGTATTGGTGTTATGATGCTCTTCTCTGAAAAAAGTATGTTTCCGCAGATGTCACTTTCTTTAAAGATACTTCTTAATTTTCCTGCACCACTACACTTCCACCTTCTAATGATGCTTTTTATCTACCCATTATCTCTGCTCCTCTTGAATCAGTGTCTCTTCCTTCCACAACTATCTATGATTTTAATCCTCCAAATTATACTTCTCTTCCTGAGCTACCACTGATAGTTCCGGGGTCAGCAGTCTCTCCAACGAAAGGATCTGATGCTACAATAAAGACGAATCTTGATCTATCAATTGCTCTTTAAAAAGTAGTTTGTACATGCACTCAATATTATATTCATGATGTTATTTCCTATGCTCGGTTATCATCTTCCTCTAAGAGCTTTGCTCTCGCTCTCTCAACAAATCTCCTCCCAGCTACCTATCAAGAGCTCTGGTTGTTCCTCATTAAAAATTCATCATGGATAAAGAAATGAAACTCTGACATAGCGGGGTGCTTGGACACTTGTTCCTACCCCTATCGCTGGTGTGGTTGGTTGTCGATTGGTCTTTGTGAACAAATTTCTTCTTGATGGTACTATTAATCGTTACAAGGCTCGACTTGTCACCAAAGGTCGTACTCAAACTTAAGGTGTGGATTTCTTTGACACCTTCTCTCCTGTTGCTCAAATTACTATGATATGCATTCTCTTTTTTGTGGCTGTCAACAAAGACTAAGAGATGTTTCGTTTGGACGTCAAAAATGCTTCTCTTTATGGTGATTTACAGGAGACTGTCTATATGAAGCAACCTCCTAGGCATGTTGCTCAGGGGGAGTCTTAGGTGTGTAAATTGAGGAAGATAATCTATGGCCTTAAGCAAAGTCCGCGAGCCTGGTTTGAGAAGTTTGGCGAAGTTATTTCTGTTATTGAGTTTACCTGGAGTGCTGAAGATCACTCTATGTTCATTCGCAAGACCTTGTATGGCATAGTTGTTCTTGTAGTCTATGAGGATGACATTTTTCTTACAAGAGATGGTAAAAAAGGAATTGACCTTACAAAGAAGCATATTCTTCTGTATTTTGTTACAAGAGATATGGGGTCTCTCAATTACTTCCTAGGAATTGAGATCTCCCAAAAACCCAGTTATGTATTCCTTTCATAAAGAAAGTATGTCTTGGATCTTTTGAAAGAAACAGGTCTTCTTGGGGCTAAATCTGCTCGGTGCCCAATTACTTTTGGTGATGATAAGTACTGGAACAAGGATTCAGCTCTCCTTGCAGATGTCACTAGGTACAGACGGTTTGTCAGAAAACTCATTTATCTGACAGTCACAAAACCAGATATCTATTATGTTGTAGGAAGGGTGAGCTAGTTTATGCAAGCTCCTAAGGAATGTCATCTACAATCCGCCTTGAAAATCTTGAAATATGTGAAAGGGTCTCTTGAAAAGGGGCTTTTATTGCAGAAGAACTGTCATTTGAAAATTGAGGCCTATTCTGATGTTATTTATGCAGATGATAAGGAAGATAGGAAGTCTACATCTGGTTTCTATACCTTTATAGGAGGAAATCTGGTCAACTGGACGAGCAAGAAATAGGTTGTAGTTTCAAGTTCAAGTGATGAAGCCATGACTTTAACAACTTGTGAGCTAAAGTGGGTATGGACACTAATGCTTGATTTGTGAGAAGTTTATGTTCATCCTCTGCCAATATTCTGTGAAAATAAGGCAGCTATATATTTTTTGAAGAACCAAGTCTTTCATGAAAAGACAAAGCATATTGAAGTAGACTGTCATTTCATCAGAAAAGAGGTGTTGAAGAATCAAATATGCACTTCATTTATCACCTTTGACAAAGAACTTGTCGATGTCTTTACCAAACCAGTGTATTCCTTTTCAGATATCAGCAATAAGCTGAGCATGGTTGACTTATATGCTCTAGCTTGAGAGAGTGTGTCAAAATATAAGTAGTCTATGTGGTCAAACAGACAGTTTTGGCGGATAGGTATTAGCGGTCTGGCGGACAGACTCAGCGGACAGTACTGGCGGACAGACAGTCTGAAGTAACGGTCTGTCCTTTGCAGCTTGGCAGTGTTGGAGCCGGTCAGAACCTGTGTTATTAGGCGGTCTGGCGGCTAGCACTAGCAGACATGATTGGCGGATAGATAGACCGATCTGGTGGTCTGTCGATGTTTCTAAGATAGCTGCACAAACTGCTGAGGTTAGATCTAATTGACGGTCAGACGATTAGCACCTGTCTAACCACATGAGATACTTCTATATTCTTACCGTAGTTGTGCTCCTTGTTGATCAACAGAGTTTTGACCGTAGTTGGTGTTAGCAGTTCTCAAGTTTCTCTTGTGTTCTAGTGGTTTGACTTTGTCTAACTACATACTGCAGCTTTATTCGATGATTAGGTTGTGCTAACCGTTGTTATTGTCTTGGAAGCAGACAACTGCTCAGTGGAGACGGACATACGACAAAGCTAATGTAGAGTTTTGTAGATGTACAGTTAGGTATTTTCTAACCGCATATTCTGAGAGGTTAAGTTTTGGTGTAACCGTCTAGTTGATTGTGACAGGTGTTGTTTACTCTTTTTCTTATTTTCTCTCTCTTCCACCTTTTCTATAAATATGGGGCATACCCATGTATTATGTAACTTTTTGGAGCAATAAAGTTCTGTTATTTACTTGTTTTCTCACAATGATGATAATGCATGTGCATGATGTTGGGGGTTAGTTGGCTCTGAGAGATAACATACTCAGTGGTGGACACATGAATTATATTCAGTGTGAGCGGAGTATAAAATTATTTAATAAAATAAATCGACTAATATAACAAAAATTATATTTATATCACATTAATATCACATAATTATTTAAAATAGTTGATCAATTCAGGAAAAAAGATATCATATACCTCAACTCATAATTTTTACGAATTATTTGAATATAATCATTCATTTTAAATAGTTTTTACATTTCACTCAAAAACATAATAAATAACATGTTTATATAAAAAAATTTCAAACAACTAATTTATTCAAAAAAACAACAATATAATAACAATTTTGTTTTAAAATTTTTTAAATAACAACAAATAAGCAACTTGTTGCGGCCAAACTCGGCGCTCCGGTCGAATCAGACTAACTTGGACCACCTTAGCTCGTGGAGCGGTCGAGCGCGCACACAGTCAGTTGAAAAAAGGGAAATGTACACCAGGAGTTTTAACGTGGAAAATCCTTCAACCGGGTGAAAAACCACGTGACCGGTTCTGTGTCAGTCAAAATCCACTAAGTTGTCGGAGGTTACAAAATGTTAAGAGAATCAAGGGCGACATGCCGCTCCTTGTTACAAAAGTGGAGGTGAGAGGGAGACTTGCTCTTCCCACGAGCAATAGGCTACGCCGTAGAGAGGGCTTGAACGGTGGAATCCGCGTGAGTCTTCGGAGCTTGGAAGCTGGCGCGGCGTTCCACGCAAGGATGTCTTGTAAGCCTTCTTCTTCTTCAGGTTTGGGGACTTAGTTGTTTTCAACTCGGCGGAGCTTCGCGGTGCCTGGAGAATTCTCTACGGCAGGAAACCGGCAGAGCTCTGGCGCAAGGAAGAAGAAGCTGCGGAGGAAAAAGGTGAGAAATGAAGAGCCCATGTGGTCCTTTTATAGGCTTCAGGGGGAGATCATGGTGGGCCCCACCACTAACGTAGTGGGTTAGTGGGTGGTTTCCCCTTTATCGGATGGTCGTGGTAACGCGCCATGATCGGATGGTGGAGGTTCGGGCGGCGAGCCATCGGCTGGCGGTGGTTAGCAGGAGCGGCCGGCCGGTGGCGGTCGACAGGTGGAGGTGGCCGGCGGCGGCAGGGCGGCGGAGGTCGGTTGTAGCGGTGGTGTTCTCTCTCCCCTCTTTCCCCTTTTTGTGGATCTCGTTTTTGGTGGGAGAGAAAGATGAGGGAATTGGATGGAGGAGATAATAGATGAGAGAAAGTGGGCCCTCCACTTCTCCCATGATGAAGGGAATCATGGGGTTGACTAGTCAACCCCATGATTTTATTTTGGGGATTGCTATGTGCACCCCTAAAGCTATAAAATGGATTCAATCCCTATCAACTGCCCCCCAAATTCTTTGTTGTTGGTGAGCCGTGTGAGAGACAACTTAGGATTTTTAATCATCTTCTTCCCCGCTTCCATGTCTTCCTCCAGAGAGAAGACCGAGAAGGCGAAGAATGGTGTCTCGAAGGTATGCTCGTACTTATGCCATTGGTGATGGCGGTGCTACATCAAATTGAAGGAGCGGCGACGGGGGCTTCGGGCAAGGTACCGGCGAATCCAATCGTGAGGGGGTCCGCGCGTTTGACGGTGCAAAGGCGCGCCGGCGCAACGACGGGCGAGTGTAAAGGCGCACTCGGAAGCACGCAAGCGTGCGAGGGGGTGCGCTTGCGCAGCCCTGCGCACGGGTGCGCACGCCCAACCCAGCGCATGCGCGCGGGAGCACCCGCGCGTCCCAGCGCGCGGGTGCACGCGAGCAAACTCGGCGTGCGGGTGCGCGCGCGCGGGTGCCCGCGCTCAACCTCGCGCGCATGCGGGTACGCGCGCGCGCGGCCCTGCGCGCGGGTCCTTGCGCGCGGCCCTGCGCGCGGGTCCTTGCGCGCGACCTCGCGCGCGAGTGTGCGCGTGCGCGACCCTGCACGCGCGCGAGTGTGCGCGTGCGCGACCCTGCACGCACGCGCCCGTGCGCGCGGGTGCGTGTGTGCAACCCGTGTGCGCGTGTTGTGCGCGCGGGCTCTTGCTCGCCTTGCGCTCCTGGAAGTGCCGTTATGGGCCTTTTCATACCTGCTTATTTAACATGATGGCCGCGCTTAGGCCCTGGCATTTTGTTTTTTGCTAATTGACCTTCCCCTTTTATTCTTTGGTTTTGCAGGCCTCGAAGCACTCTTCTGGTTCGATGCGCTTGCTCTCCTCGTTGACTGAGGATGGCATTGATTTGTGGAGGAAGAAATACGGCCTGCCGATGGATCTGGAAGTGAGGACTCCTCGTGCCGAGGATCGAGTTCAAAATACTCCTCGAGGTTGGCTGACGATTTGCGAGATTTCTCTGCGATCTGGTTTCCGTTTTCCGCCATGCGAGGAGGTGATCGAGATTCTCAGATTTTGTGTGGTACCTATCTCACAGTTCACCCCTGTTGGGGTTTCTCGACTCATGGGCTTGATTGTTTTCTTCCGCGAGCATGGGGGATGACTTACTTTGGACCTGTTCCGTGATTGGTTCGACCTGCGCACGGACGGCGGCGAACGGGTGGAGGTTCGTAGCAACAAGAGTTGGCTAGAGTTTGAGGCTCGTGCCGACCGTCGTCATGGGAACACTTTATTTGGGTACATCAAGAATTCCTGGGGCATTCCTGAGGTTTGGGATACGTTGGCCGATCGCTGTCGCCGTGTGAAGGAGAAGGAGCGAGAGTTTTCCCCTATTCTTTGGTTTTCGGACCCCCTCGAGTCAGCCAATCAGTTACATAACATCTTTGCTTTCGTGGAGGAGAAGCGTTTGCTGCGGTGCGGTCTTTCTTCAGGTGTGACCCAGCGGTGCGGTCTTTCTTTATGCGCGACCCAGGCAGTTGACGCCCCTCACGGAGGGGGTCGAAAGAGGAAGGCTATGGATCCCTCTGGTGATCATGACGTGATGGTGGCGGTGATTCCTTCTGACACTCGTCCTGAGACTTCCTCTGAGGTACAGATACTCGCTTCTCCGATCGCGGAGGTGGTGGCTCTACGAATGTCTGCCTCTTTGCGGGCTATGAGTGAGGCGGTAAGAACACTGATTGGTGAACCTTTTCCTTCTTCTGTATTATATTTTTTAATACTAACTAGGGGTTTTGCTTTGTGCAGATAGAGACTCAAGCCCAAATTGCGGTGACCTGTAATGACAATTATGTCAGCTTGAAAGATGCGTTCCTTGCTCTCCGGGAGAAGCAGGACTAGGATGTTGCTCGGTTCCGCCAAATGGGTTCGGCGATGAGATCTGAATTGGAGGATGCGCGCGCAGCCTTGGAAGTGGAGAAGACCCTGGTGGAGAAGACTACTACGATGTTGAAGCATGCCAGGGAGGAGACTTCAGGCTTGGAGACACAGCTTCAGGAGGCGCGGGAGGAGGTGACTGGACTCGGGACTCAACTTCGGGCGGCAAAGGCCCAGGTGGAGATGCTGTCATCTGGTGATCATGTGTCAGAGATCAAGGCTGCTAGGCTTTCAGAGTACTTAGCGTCAGCGGACTATAGGCGGGACCGTAGCGCGATCGCCGAGGAGCTACGTGACGAGATTTGGTCCAAGGAGGTGGAGCCCTAGATGGATGATGTTCGAGAGCTGGCCCTGCGGCGTGGCGTCTCGAAGGCTTTTCGCCTTGTCAGTAGGAGCTTGGGGTGCGACACGTCCGGCCTTAGTTTTGCTGATGTCACTGAGGACGAGCGTTCTGACTCAGACTCTGAGGACGAGTAGTAGCCCTTTTGTTGTTGTTTGTAGTACATTTGTTGCTTTTTGTTTTTGATGTAACCTTTGAGATTGTCGCCCCTAGGGCTCAGATTTGTTGTCTTTTACCTTCTTTATATGACAGTTTCATTTTCATGCCATTGTCATATGTTTTGCATAGATTTGTTTTGCCACAAGGTGACAATGTAGGAGGGTGTTTGTAGCGTCCTCCCCGAATATTTGGGAGCTTGTCCGAGCCGTCTTCGATTTTGCGGCCTAGCTGTAAAAATAGAGAGGGAGTAGACCCTTGCGAGGGTGTACGAGTCAAGCTCGTGGCTTAATTGCGTGGAGAGGGTCCACGGCTTTGTGTGCGAGGCTGGCTCGCGGCTTGGTTGCGTGGAGCTGGTCCACTGCTTTGTGCGCGAGGCTGGCTCACGGCTTGGTTGCGTGGAGCTGGTCCACGGCTTTATGCGCGAGGCTGGCTCGCGGCTTGGTTGCGTGGAGCTGGTCCACGGCTTTGTACGCGAGGCTGGCTCGTGGCTTGGTTGTGTGGAGCTGGTCCATGGCTTTGTGTGCAAGGCTGGCTCGCGGCTTGGTTGCGTGGAGCTGGTCCATGGCTTTGTGTGCGAGGCTGGCTCGCGGCTTGGTTGCGTGGAGCTGGTCCACGGCTTTGTGCGCGAGGCTGACTCGCGGCTTGGTTGTGTAGAGCTGGTCCACGGCTTTGTGCGCGAGGCTGGCTCGCGGCTTGGTTGCGTGGAGCTGGTCCACGGCTTTGTGCGCGAGGCTGGCTCGCGGCTTGGTTGCGTGGAGCTGGTCCACGCCTTTGTGCGTGAGGCTGGCTCGCGGCTTGGTTGCGTGGAGTTGGTCCACGCCTTTGTGCGCGAGGCTGGCTCGCGGCTTGGTTGCGTGGAGTTGGTCAATGGCTTTGTGCGCGAGGCTGGCTCGCGGCTTGGTTGCGTGGAGCTGGTCCACGGCTTTGCTGGAGAAGGGGGCAGGTCCTTCCAGGTTGCGTAAGTTAGGAAGACCATAGATCTTGTTCGAATACACAATATTTGTAGAAAGCAAAATGCGATACTTTGAATAAATAATAGTTTACACGAGATCGGCCTCGCGACTTATATGAATCACATAGTTTTGAATCAAAAAGTTACTGCATAAAGAAAATCATAATGCATCACTGATAAAAGCGGCGCAGGTTCTGCGCATTCCATGTACGGGGAAGAGTCTTTCCTTCGGCGCTCCGCAACTTGTACGTGCCTGGTTTTACCATAGCTGTGACAACGAACGAGCCTTCCTATGTTGGAGATAGCTTTTCGCCTTATGCTCCTTTTCCGGCGGCTTCCAAGGTGCGAAGGACTAAGTCTCCCACGTTGATCGAGTGGGGCTTCATCCGACGATTGTAATAGCGGGTCGTGCGTTGTTGGTAGGCAGCGGCACGAAGAGCAGCTTCTTCGCGCACTTCGAAGACCAAGTCGAGGTTATCACGGAGCGCTTCATCGTTTGTTTGACGATCAAAGTTGGATACCCGGGAACTAGGGACGCCGATGTCGACCGGTATAATGGCTTCTGTTCCATAGCAGAGATTATATGGTGTTTCTCCTGTAGGCGTCCTTTTTGTTGTACGATATGCCCATAGTACGTTGGGGAGAGCGTCGACCCATTGCCCACCAGCATCTTCTAGTCGTGTCTTCATCCCCTTCAGAATAGTACGGTTAGTCACCTCAATTTGTTCATTAGTTTGCGGGTGTGATACTGTTGTGTGCCGCAACTCTATCTTTAATTCCTTGCACAATTTGGTAAAAGACTTTTCGGTGAATTGGGTGTCGTTGTCAGTGATGATGATTGCCGGTATGCCAAAGCAGCACACGATGTTCTTCCAGACGAATTGTTTTGCATTCTCTTCGGTTATCTTGGCCAGTGGTTCTGCTTCAACCCACTTGGTGAAGTAATCAATTGACATAATAATGAATTTCCTCTGACCAGAGGCTAGTGGCAGATGCCCAAGGAGATCTATTCCCCACTGTGCAAATGGTCAGGCTCCTTGCAGCGATGTGAGGGCCACTGGAGGCTGTCGGGGGAACGTTGGCGTGCACTTGACAACTTCTACATTTTTGGACGAACTCTGTCGCCTCCTTCTTCATAGTTGGCCAATAAAATCCTTGACGTAGGATTTTTCTGGCTAAGGCTTTCCCTCCAAGGTGCTCGCCGCATACCCCTCCGTGGACTTCGCGGAGCGCATATTCGACGTCTTCTTCTGATAGGCACTTCAGGTAAGGTCCTGCGAAGGACCGCCTGTATAATTCTCCGTCAATCAAAGTGAAAGCGGATGCTCTCATTCTTAGGCGGCGAGCTTCCTTGTGATCTTCGGGTAGCTGCTGGTTTTTCAAGTAGGCGATTAGCGGGGCGGTCCAGGACTCCTCTGCTTTATTGATTTCTGCCACTTCCCATGGGCCATGAATGTTAGGGAAGGCTATTTCTTCTATTTGGCGCCTTCTTGTCTGGTACCGCATTGAAGATGTGGCTAACTTTGACAGGGCATCTGCCTTGCTGTTCTGCTCTCTGGGGATATGTAAAATTTGAAATTGCGGGATTTGGATCAGAAGGGACTTGACAAGTTGCAGGTACTGGGCAAGTTGCTTGTTCTTTGCTTCGAATTCTCCTTCTACCTGCGAGACGACAAGTTGTGAATCAGAGTAAACGGTAAGCCGCTTGACCTGGCAGCTGATGGCGAGCTTGAGTCCTGCGATGAGGGTTGCGTATTCTGCAGCATTGTTTGTAGCAGGTAATTTCAGCCGGAGTCCATATTCTAGGGTAACGAGCTCTGGACTAATAAGGAGCGGGCCTGCTCCCGCGCCTTCAACTCCTGAGGCCCCGTCCACATATAGTGTCCATGCTTGTCCGGCCTCCGCTGGTGCGGCCTCTGCTTCCGTCAGTAAAGTGTTTTCTACGATGAAGTCTGCCAAGACTTGATACTTGATGACGGGGCGTGGGAGGAAGTAGATGTCGAACTTGCCTAGCTCGACAGCCCACTTGACCAGTAGGCCGGATGCTTCAGGTTTCTGGAGAATGGCTCGGAGTGGCAACTCGGTCAAGACTTTAATGGTGTGTGCTTGGAAGTAGGGGCAGAGTTTTCTGGCGGAGAAGACAAGTGCTAAGGCCGTTTTGTCTGCAGCCGGGTACCGTGTCTCTGTATTAGAAAGGATTTTGCTGAGGTAGTAAATGGGACGCTGAACTCCTCCTTCATCTTTAACTATAACTGAACTCAATGCAGCTGGCGTGATGGCGAGGTATAAAAAGAGAATCTCTCCGGGAGCTGGCTTGGATAGAAGCGGGGGGGAGGCAAGATATTGTTTTAAGGATTTGAAGGCCGACTGGCACTCGTCAGTCCATTGAAACCATGTGTTTCGAGCTCCTCGGAGGATCTTGAAGAAGGGGAGGTACCTGTCTCCCGCCCGAGCTTGGAATCAGGATAGTGCTGTGATTCTTCCTTTCAACCGTTGTACATCTTTGAGTGATCTGGGCAGAGACATTTCTTCGAGAGCCTTAATCTTCTCTAGATTTGCCTCTATTCTACGCTGAGTAACCATGAACCCCAAGAACTTCCCCGAAGTGACCTCAAAGGCGCACTTGCTAGGGTTAAGCCTCATTCCATACTGTCTAAAGATTTTGAAACATTTCTCCAAATCTTCCAAATGGTCTTCACGACAAACGCTCTTGACCAGCATATCATCTACGTACACTTCCATGGATCTGCCGATGAGCTCCTTAAAGACTTTGTTCATGAGCCGTTGATAAGTAGCTCCTGTGTTTTTAAGTCCGAATGGCATCACTTTATAGCAATAGATCTCCTTGTCGGTTCGAAAAGTTGTGTGTTCCTCGTCGGCTGGGTCCATCCGGATCTGATTATATCCTGAGTAGGCATCCATGAAGCTGAGAAGTTGATGTCCGGCAGTTGAATCAACTAGCTGGTCTATCCTGGGAAGTGGAAAACTGTCTTTAGGGCAGGCCTGGTTCAGGTTGGTGTAGTCCACACACATCCTCCACTTCCCGGAGGATTTCTTTACCAGGACAACGTTAGCCACCCATGTGGGGTAGCCAACCTCTCGAATGAAATGGGCGCAGAGGAGCTTCTCAACTTCTTCTTCTATTGCTTGGAGTATCTCGGGGGGCGAAATCCCTCTTCTTTTGGATGACGGGCTTGCATGCGAGGTTAATGTTAAGGGAGTGCTGGATGACCTGAGGGTTGATTCCAGGAATATCTTTCGGGGACCAGGCGAAGATATCTTTATTTTCCCAAAGATAGGCTGCTAATTCTTCCCTCTCTTGCTGTGGTAAGAGGGACCCGAACTGAATGGTGCGATCCGGTTTTGTCGGAGAGAGGGGGACCTCAATCAGGCCTTCGATGGGTGCCCCCCATTGCAGAACTGCTTCATCTCTAAGGTCGAAGTCATCGATATTCAGTGTGGTAGGCTTGGTGGGCTGTGCTTGTTTAGAATAGCAGTTCTTAGGGGCTTCCTGATTTCCGCGTACTACTCCAATTCCTCCGGGAGTAGGGAACTTCATAGCTAGATGGGGAATGGATGGGATGGCTATGAAGGTGGTCTGAACTGGTTTTCCAAAGATAGCATTGTATGCTGAGCTTGATTCTACTACCACAAACTGGACTTCATACGTGATTTGTTTTGGAAATTCTCCTAATGTGACTGGTAGGGTTACTGTTCCGATGACTTGGACTGGATGGTTATCAAAACTATAAACTGGGCCAGCTGCTGGAGTCAGCTGCTGTCGGGATATGTTCATATTTTGGAGGGTGGTGGAGAAAAGAACGTCGACTGAACAGCCATTATCGACAAGGATTCGTTTGACGTTGTAACAGGGGTCTCCGATGCCAGCATTGATTACTAGTGGATCTTGATGTGGCGTTCGGATGCCGATGAGATCTTCATCTCCAAATGATATGGTGGTGTCTTACTTGCTCCTCTTATCTTCATGGGTTTCCTTTCCCGTGTGCACTGATAGTATCTGTGTAGTCAGAATAGGTGATCCGGCAATGGTCTCGATGTTTCCTACCACTTGCCTTCCTCCTCCTGCAGGTGGGGCATTCTGCTGGTCTCAGGGATTCCTAGGCGGATCCTGTTGTTCCTGCACCCTTCCCTGCAAAAATGTTCCGAGCAGTCCGAGACGAACTAGACGCTCGATCTCCTCTTTCAGGCGAGCACAATCTTCAGTTGTGTGCCCTGTCATCCGATGATATTCGCAATACTTGGACAGATCATTCTTAGGATTGTGAGGTGGTTGCCTTGGTCGTTGCAGCGCCGGTTCATTCTGGATGGCATATAACACATTGGTGTGAGAAGTGTTGAGAGGGGTGTAATCTCTAGGTGGATCTCTCTGGCGGTCACATTGGCGTTGTCCGTTCCGACGTTCTTCGGGGAATCTTCCTTCCTGGCGTTGAGGGGTCGGCTCTTTGTCCCTCTTTCTTTTCTGTACTCCATCGAACTGTCGTCGATGAGCTTCAATGGCTTCGTCTGCGGCTATCTGTGCTTCAACTCTGCGTACAAGATCTGGATAGCTGAGGACGGTTTCTCTCATAAGTGCTGAGTAGAAACTGCTAGGACGAAGACCTCCCAGAAACACTCTCCGTAGGAGCTCAGGGTCGACTCCTGGGATCTGGCGGGCTTCTGCAGTAAATCGTCGGAAGAAATCTTTGAGGGTCTCCCCTTCGTTTTGGCGGATTCCAGAGAGATGTGATGGATCGCGAACGATCCTTTGATTGGCGATGAATTGGTCGGAGAACTGTCTGGTCAGTTCGGCGAAGCTGGTAACGGTGCCTACTCTTAAAGAGTGAAACCACGTTCGAGCTTGCCCTTTGAGGGTGGTTGGGAATACTTGACATAACAGCGGATCAGAGGCGTTGAAAATCCTCATGATAGTGGTAAAATGATTGACATGTTCGAGCGGATCATCGGTTCCATCGAATGTTTCGATGCTTGGGAGTTTGAATCCTTGCGGGATCGGATGGTCGAGGATTTGTGGGGCCAAGGGGGAGCCTTGGCAAAGCGGACGATGAGGGTGAAAATCTCTCCTCGCGGCTTGGCGGTATTCTTCAGCAATGACCTCCCTGATATCTTCGCGAGTGAGGAGAGGGTGGATGCGAGCATCGTTAACTAGATTGTGGCAGGGGGTGATCCGCCCTTGCTCCCCTTGGAGGGGGATGAGTCGAACTGGCGGTATCAGAGTAGTCTTCAAGTTCTTCTTGCCCCGCAGGGGCTTCCTTGATCCTTGCTGGATTAAGTGGTGGAGGATTGTTAGCTGGTGGAGGTGACCTTGGTTGAGCTGGAGGTGCTCTCAGGTTCCGAAGTAGTGCGAGCATCTCTGTCTGCTGTTCTTCCATTTGGCGGACACGCCCTTCCAAGGCGGTGACGGGGGCGAAAGCTGCTTCAGCGGTCATTGGCACGTCTACCAGAGAGTGAGATCGTGCTGGTTCAGTGTGTCCGCCAAGTGAGGATCCTTCGGCAGTGCGGGCACTTCTCTTCGCCATCGCGGTGGTAGGGATGATAACTTGTTCTTCGAAGGATGTTGGAAATGTTTCCCACAGACGGTGCCAAACTGTTGCGGCCAAACTCGGCGCTCCGGTCGAACCGGACAAACTTGGACTGCCTTAGCTCGCGGAGCGGTCGAGCGCGCACACAGTTAGTTGAAAAAAGGAAAATGTACACCAGGAGTTTTAACGTGGAAAACCCTTCAACCGGGTGAAAAACCACGTGACCGGTTCTGTGCCAGTCCAAATCCATTAAGTTGTTGGAGGTTACAATATGTTAAGAGAATCAAGGGCGACAGACCGCTCCTTGTTACAAAAGTGGAGGTGAGAGGGAGACTTGCTCTTCCCACGGGCAACAGGCTGCGCCGTAGAGAGGGCTTGAACGGTGGAATCCACGTGAGTCTTCAGAGCTTGGAAGCTGGCGCGGCGTTCCACGCAAGGATGTCTTGTAAGCCTTCTTCTTTTTCAGGTTTGGGGACTAGTCGTTTTCACCTCGGCGGAGCTTCGCGGTGGCTGGAGAATTCTCTACGGCAGGAAACCGGCAGAGCTCTGGCGCAAGGAAGAAGAAGCTGCAGAGGAAAAAGGTGAGAAATGAAGAGCCCCTGTGATCCTTTTATAGGCTCTAGGGGAGATCATGGTGGGCCCCACCACTAACGTAGTGGGTTAGTGGGTGGTTTCCCCTTGATCGGACGGCCGTGGTAGCGCGCCATGATCGGATGGTGGAGGTTCGGGCGGCGAGCCACCGGCTGGCGGTTGTTAGCGGGAGCGGCCGACCGGTGGCGGTCGACAGGTGGAGGTGGCCGGCGATGGCCGGTCGGCGGCCGGCCAGCGGCGACCGGCGGCGGCAGGCGGCGGCCGGGCGGCAGCGGCTGGGCGGAGGCGGCTGGGCGGCGGCGGCCGTCCGGCCGCGGCCGGCGGCGGCGGTGTTCTCTCTCCCCTCTTTCCCCTTTTTGTGGATCTCGTTTTTGGTGGGAGAGAAAGAGGGGGGAATTGGATGGAGGAGATAATAGATGAGAGAAAGTGGGCCCTCCACTTCTCCCATCATGAAGGGAATCACCCCATGATTTCATTTTGGGGATTGCTATGCGCACCCCTAAAGTTATAAAATTGATCCAATCCCTATCACAACTTATATATAAAAAAACATTTAAATAATAACATATCAACCTTGTCATTAAAAAACAAAATGATGCTGTTGGTAGAAATTGAATCATAGACCTTTAGATTAAAAAAGACATTCTACCAACTATGCTGGGAAAACTTTCTTATAATAAATATTTGTGTTTTAATATATTAGTTTCAAGTTTTTTTGTCATGATAAACCTGTTTTCTATAAATGAAAAATTATATTTTTAAAATTCAGTGTGAGTGGCCGCCCACGCTCGACCCTATGTAGGTCTTACATACTCCTGAGGGTTCGGATAGATAGTGACTCATGGATTGTGTGCCCTAGCCAAGCTATTTATTTGTTTGAGTATTAGTCATATGGAGTTGGACATGAATTATACCTTTATTCTTTTGTGTATACCACCAATTAGGTAAAGAATGAGTACGAGCTCAGATAGTTATGCATAAGATCTAGTGATGACTTTGCTAAACTATAATTGAAGTGACATGGATGAGTTACTGCCATCGCTTGACTATGACGGTGGTGCCTTTGGAATTAGCTACACTAATATAAAATATCCTAATCTAATTTAAATTATTATATGTTCACGCGAAAGAAAGTTGATGCTAAGAAAAAATCGGTTGTTGTAGACGACAATTTACCAAGAGCTAAGCAGTTCAACTTTCTCAATGTTTTAAATAATGAGCAACAATCGGCTAAACCAGCCACTCCAACTGGTTTAAATGATGACTATTTTTTGAAAATGTCATTTAATTTCTCCAGCATACCTTATGTATTCAAACTATAATATTTGTTTACGAGTTTCTTGTTGGTTAATGTTTTGTTTATGAATTCATATATTATTAATTAAGCATTGCTCGGCATAATTCATCCAAACAACATATATTTTTAAATAACATATTTGTCCAAAGGGCATACATGTAAATAATGTTGCATGTCTAAAAAATATTGCATGATATATGAGTTGTAGCTCTCAATTGTTCTCAATACAAACATTAAATTTAAAAGTACATAATTGTTCTAAACAAACATTTTTAACTCATACTTAATCAGATATTTTAAACTTTCTGATGCAGACAATTTCGTAGATATAATAGTAGTGAAATTTTAAATATGTCAGTGACAATTTTAGCACTGAATTATGTTTGTACAACCCCGTATCCGGTGAGTGGGGTCGGCAGGAGCCAGACTGGCCAAGTCCAGGCCAAGACCCAGGCGAGCCAGGTCCCTGGCGTCGAGTCTACTCGACGCCCTCAGCCCCGGCGTCGAGTGGGGCAAGCTCACTCAACGCCCTCAGCCCTGGCGTCGAGTGGGGCGAGCTCACTCAACGCTTTCTGCTTCGGCGTAGAGGCGAGCTCACTCAACGCCTTCATCCTAGGCGTCGAATGAGGTGAGTTCTGTCAACGCTTCTTGCCCTTGGCGTTGAGGGACATCTCGACATCCACCGACTCGCACTCGCCCTAGAGAGCTTGGCAACAGCCCAAGCTCGCCCAGGCGGGGTATGATGCTTCCGGAAGGAGGGCTTGAACTCGCCGAGCCTCTTTTGACGAGCTTTGTCCCTCTCGTCGAACTCTGGGTCTTTTGACGAGCTCAAGCGGTTCAATGAACTCGCGGCAGGCGAGCTGGGCCAGCCGGGCCCGTGCTCGCCAAGGACTAGAAGGAGATGGTGGGTGCCAGCTCCATTGAGCACTCGCCGCCCCTGCCGAGTGGAGATTATTGAGGGCTACTCGCCCTGTACTCTGTGATGAATTTTTACCATTTTGCCCCCGCTGGCCTGCCCGTAGCAAGTTAAAACAGCGGAGTCTTGCTGTTGGCAGACCCGGGTGGGCTGCACATAGCTGTTCAGAATAGCGGAGGTTGACTATTTGCAGGCCGTTTTCAGAAATCTATAAATAGGACCCAAGGAGTACATCAGAAGACATGCTTACTTGACTCACAGCCTTCTAGCGCCTTCTGAGGTACCTTATCCCGGCATTTGGCTAAGGAGGGGAAGCGCTCAGTGATCTTCCGGATGTGTGGTGGGACCTCCACGCCGGGCCCTTGGTCTAGTCGTTTGCTCTTTTTTCCTTGTTGTTTTTCTTGCAGGAGCGAAGTAGGTGCACGACCATCCCTTCCCCAAGGGTGCACTAGACAAGAGACCGATTTTCGATTTCAACAATGTTCGCCCCGACAATAATAGTAGTTGAAAAGACTGACTCCATAAACTTGATCGCAAATACACCACAATCATGATCATTTTATTATCTGGGCAAGCCATCCACTTCTACTATTAGCCAATTGGCAAAGTACTCTGGCAAGACTTGAGAGGCATATTCATGAAGTGCCTTAATTTGCATTGAATAAAATATTGAAGGTTTGCTTTCTATAATTATAAATATAAATTCAATGGAGTTTAGATCAACATACACTTTCACGTAGGGCTGCCAAGAGTTGTCTGGTTGGGAGTGAATTATAGTATGGGCGCTGCTATCCGCACCGGAGTTTTGGTAATTCGCACCGCACTTTCTCCTAATTTTTTGTGTTTTTTGGAAATACGCCTTGTACGTGCATTTTTAAGAAAAATGTTCAACACAAAAGTTGTAGATCTCGTCGAGATCTACAACTTTCGTGTTGAACACTTTTCCTAAAAATGCACGTACAAGACATACTTTGGAAATACGTGTTGAACATTTTTCCTAAAAATGCACGTACAAGGCATACTTTGGAAATACGTCCAGATTTCGCGTCTTTTTGAAATACGCCTTGTACGTGCATTTTTAGGAAAAGTGTTCACTTTCGTGTTGAACACTTTTCCTAAAAATGCACGTACAAGGCGTATTTCCAAAAATACACGAAAAATTAGGAGAAAGTGCGGTGCGAATAGCCAAAACTGCGGTGCGGATAGCAGCGCCCTTATAGTATTCCCATCGGCTGTTCTTTATTTGGCAAACCATCAATGCCCAATGATTTTTGTAGAGGTGCCAAGACATAATTATCAGGTACGAGGATTTTACGGTGAAAATAGTGATATGACAAATAAAGTTTCAATAATTGCTTGTATTACTTCTTTTGTGGTGCTCCCTTATGTTAGGACGTTAATTTCAATGCAAGATAGTGAAGCAAAAATAAATAAATATATGTACTACTACGCACGACATGATTTTGGAGAGACGAAAATAAAAGTCTCTGCTCATTATTGTACAACTCATATTCGTCGAGGGCGGGCTCACACAAAGACAGGTCAACAAAAGGTCAAAGTCAACAGGTCAAGATGGAAGTCAAACCAACATTAATTAAGGCGGTAGAAGGCATGTGCGAGTATGACAAGCTCTCATCGTATGCTCGTCAGGTAGACGACTAGAGCATATACTTGCTCAAGCCTGACGAGCTTCCCCATAAGTCGTCTAGTCACTAGGTAATGGCTGAGATATAAATAAGACTAGGGGTGTTCACTAACCGAATCGAATAACTCTTCAATCGAAACCAAATTTGACATAAAATGCAGAGATTTTGATTCGGATTTGGATTTGACATAGAATGCAAAGGTCCAAGAGGACAATTATTCCACCAACTCAATATAGGGATAGGAACATAGTAAGTTTCATCTCATGTTTCTTCGCAGATCCCTTGGATGGACGGGAGTCGTCGAGCTTTGAGAATGCTACTAGCATAAAGGAGTGAGAAGATGTCATGGATGAAGAGATGATTGCCCTTAAGAAGAATGAAACTTATGATCTTGTACCCATGATCAAAGGCATTACTCCAGTGACATGCAAGTGGGGTTACAAACTGAAGAAAAAGGTTGACAGCAGCATCGAGCGGTACAAGGTTAGTCTTGTAGCTCGGGGGTTCTCACAACAATACGGGGAGGACTATGAAGAGATGTTCAGTCCAGTAGCAAACATGATTTCAATTCGGGTGGTGATCTCCTTGGTGGCTCGCCAAGGATGGAAGATTTGGCAACTCGACGTAAAGAATATTTTCCTTTACGACGAGATTGACAAAGATATCTTCATGGTGTAGCCACCTAGTTATGTTTTTGAAGATCATCTATGACACATCTGCAAGCTGAAGAGGGTCCTTCATAGTCTGAAGCAGGCGTCTCGGGCGTGGCATGAGAAGATCGCAGAATACCTCCAATTCTGTGGATATTTCGCTTCAGACTCAGATTCAAGTCTTTTCGTTGAGAAGAGGGGGGAGCTTTAGGTCCTCGTTCTATTGTATGTTGATGATATGATAGTTATGGGGAACTCAAAAGAGGAGGTAACTAGGCTCATGGCTGAGCTGGCTATTCGGTTCGAGATGAAGGATCTGGGTGAGCTCCACCATTTCCTTGGACTGGAGGTGGAGAGGAAGAAGAGCAGCGTGCTCGTTTCTCAAGAAGGCTATGCAGAGCGGATCATTAAGCGATTCGACATGTGGGAGGGGAAGAGCAGCTCTACTCTATTAGAGGTCGGTCTGAAACTTTGGTGGGATGAAGGAAGGATTCTTGCAGACCCTTTGGTATTCTGGGCTCTCGTGGTAAGTCTCATATATCTGACTATCACTAGGCCGAATATTGCTTATGTTATGGGCCGAGTTAGTCGGTATATGACGGAGGTGCGGAAACCTCATCTTGTGGTAGCTAAAGGCATCCTGAAGTATATCAAATATACCTCAGAGATGAGTCTCTTTTATAAGAGGGACACAAGCTTTAGCCTACACGGCTACACCAATGTTGATTATGGAGGATATACAGATGTTCGAAAGTCGACGTCTGGTTACGTCTTCTTCACTGGATCAGCAGCTATCTCATGATGTAGTAAGAAGAATGATTCAGTGTCTATCTCTACTACAAAAACGGAATACAAGGCTTCAGCCTTGGTAGCTTGGGAAGTCATCTGGCTTAGGAGGTTAGTGGATGACATCCATAAAGAGGTGCAAAGTCCTACTCTGTTTCACAGTAATAATGAGAGTGCTCTTAAACTGGCAAACAATTTAGTTTGTCACGCGCAAACGAAGCATATCGAGACCGTGCATCACTTCATTCGGGATAGAGCACTGGAAGGATCTTTGATGGTTGATTACGTACAGAGTCAGGATAATGTGTCGGAAATCTTTACAAGGCCGTTGCCGAAGGAACCATTTATTCGGTTGCGAGGGTTGATCGGGCTGGTCTCCACTTCTCACTTCCCACTTCAAAGGGGAGTGTTGAAATTGTTAAAGTGGTAGTGGAGGTGGGCGGCCTGAAGTGGCAGACCGCATAATTCGCCAAGTCTGTTGTGGCATGACAGATTAAAGTCGGCGGTTTGGATCAGCTAGCACCCTTGGTGAAGTAACCAGGCGGTTAGGGTTGTCTAACTGCGGTTATGGCAGACTCATCTAAAGTTCACCGAGTCCGACATGTTTCTTCATACAAACTCATCCGAAGCTCGTCGAGTCCGGCTGTCTTCTGTGTTTGAGGTCTGGTTATGAGATCGTGGAGATTGACACAGTTGCTTGATCTGTTGATTACCTGGAGATCGAGATGTCTGAATAGGTGCAGTTAGCAATTGCGCGGACTGGTGTTGGTATTCGGCATTGACGCGACCTTGTTCTCAGATATCGCAGTTTTGTTTGGAGACCGCGAAGTTTGCTTGTTGTGGACTTGATCACAGGACTGTGACAAGTCTGATTGTTGCCTAGTCCGCAGAGATCGCCTGGTGCGCGGTTTGGTTGCAGAGTCCGCCGAACTGCGCAGATTGAATATGGAGTTTGGCAGTTCGTCATTAGCGCGGGGCGGATCAGGACGTGTGGCTGAAATGATCAAATTCACGCGGACTTATGGTTTTATCCGCTCAGCTATGCGAACTGTCGGAGTTATCCACATTGTCTTGCGGGTTGGTTCGTAGACAGTGGTGTGTCCGCACTTCTTGCGGACAACTCTTTCTTTAGTGGCAAACTAATGTTTGTACCTGCAGTTGTGCGGATATGTGGTGCTAGCTGCATGATTGACGAGCGGTTATCCTATCGCTGTGGTGGTGACGACACTCTTTCTCACGCCTATAAATAGGAGTCCCCGATCCGTCATATGTAACAGAGAACAATAAGAACTCGGTTCACGCTTAAACTTGCAGTTATGTTTTTCTGACAGGCGCGACTCAGTGAGGTTGACTATCTGTGACGGTTGTGCGGCTAGCATCAGTCAGCTAGGCAACTAGTGGAAGTTTGGTGTGAAACAATTCGCTGTTAACAGTCAGCGGATAACAGCAAGTCACGGTTTCTACGACTTGAAGTCACCTTACTCGGGATTGCGGATAGAGTTTGAAGTTTGCCCGGTCTATCAGCGGGTTCTGCTCAAAGTCCAGCATTCAATAACAGGCAGTCGACACAGCTAGTTGTAGACAGGCGACTCGGTCGGTCTTGGCGGACAGGCCTTGCGGCTTGAGCAGTTCGTGTGGTTACAGTTTCTGCCCGCGCGATTTCTTCTTTGTCTACAATTGTATTTTTTGTTTTTCTTGGATACATTGGCAAAATCATGCCTCGCAATGTATGTCTCACTTTGTAAATCTGATTAGATTCCAATTTATGACTCCTTTCCTTGGCACAAAATTTTTTCCCTTAAAAGTGAAAAGGCCCCAGAGGCCCGGGCTAATCGGGCAAACAGCTAATACCAATGTTCTTATTAAAGATTACCTTCTCCCAAGTCTCGCCCTCTCCAAATTTTTCTTATCTCCGAAACGAAGGTATCCTCCCATTTATTTTTCTTCTCTCCTCCTAAACCCTGAACTTGGCTAAATTTTGCTTTTAAGAAACATTCGGATTCCTCCGGTGTTTGAGCTGAAATGGAAGGCTACCTCAACACCCTCGCGTCCAAGAAATCTTTTATACCTATCAGTTTCCCGCTCAAGAAGCTTGTTTCTGGGGCTTTTAGCTCAAAATCTGAGGTTGTATGTAGTAGAAGAACTAGGGTTTATAGTTGCAAATTGGAAACCAAATCCATGGATTCGAGGGAGGATGAAGAACAACACGAGCCCACTCCCAGCTGGGCGTTAGAGTTCTTGGGAAATTCGCCTTCATCCAGTTCGCATCAGACCAAGAAGAAGCGGCCCGAGAATTCGAGATTGCTTAAGGATACTGACAGCATGGACTGGTGCGTTAGGGCTAGGAGGGTTGCATTGAGGTCAATTGAGTCCAGGGGCTTGACATCATCCATAGAGAAAATGGTAGCTTCAAAGAGTAAAAAGAAGAAGAGGATCAAAAGGACCAAGAAAGAGAAGCCGTGCAAGAAAAATATTATACAAGATTTAGATGAGGAAGTTGATGATGATGTCTTGGAAGACATGGGCTTGGAGGATGAAATGGAGGGAGATAACATTGACCTAGTGAAGAGAGTGAGTATGCTTGCCGATGGGATGTTTGAAGAAAGGAAAGAGAAGGCCAAGGAAGCTTTCATTGAAAAGTTGTCCCAATTTTCAGGACCTTTCGATAGGAAGAAAGAGATTTGCCTCAATAAAGACATTGTGGATGCCCAAACTGCAGAGGAAGTCCTCAACTTAGCAGCAGAGGCTATGTCAGCCGTCGCAAAAGGATTACATCCTTCTCCCCTGACTTCTATAAACATTGCAACCGCGATTCATCGCATAGCGAAAAACATGGAAAAAGTTTCGATGATGAGAACTCACAGGCTGGCGTTTGCCCGCCAAAGGGACATGTCGATGCTCGTGGGTATTGCGATGGTTGCATTGCCGGAATGTTCTGCTCAGGGGTTGTCAAACATTGCCTGGGGATTGTCCAAGATTGGCGGTGAGCTGCTCTATTTGTCAGAGATGGATAGAATTGCAGAGGTGGCAGCAATGAGGATTGGGGACTTCAACGCCCAAAATTTGGCTAATGTTGCTGGTTCTTTTGCATCAATGCAGCACTCGGCTCCTGAACTCTTCTCAAGGTTAGCTGTTAGAGCAGCTGAAGTTGTTCATACTTTCAAGGAGCAAGAGATTACTCAATTATTATGGGCATTTGCTTCTCTGAATGAGTGTGCTGATCCCCTGCTTGATTCACTAGAGAAGGTTACCAAGGAGTCAGTCAGTCCTCAATGTTGCGAAGATGAGGCTGAGAAGACAGCTGAGAATGTGAGCGAAAAACTCTCAGAAGAGACTTTATGGACGGCTTCTCTTCAGTTTAGCAGGGATCAACTTGGGAACATAGCTTGGTCACATGCTGTTCTTGGTAGGATGGATAATTTGTTCTTCTCTCATGTTTGGACAACTTTGAGCCTACATGAGGAGCAAAGGCTCTCAGGACAATGTAGGGAAGATATAATGTTTGCTACACAAGTATATCTGGTAAATCAATGCTTGAAGCTTGAGAACCCTCAACTTGGTTTATCGTTGAAAAAGGATATTGAGGAGAAAATATCACAAGCAGTAAAGACTAAACGTTTCAATGAAAAATTAACTTCTTCATTCCAAAAAGAGGTAGCACGACTTCTTGCCAGCACTGGCCTCGACTGGGTTAGAGAATATTCTGTGGATGGTTACACTTTGGATGCTGTATTGGTTGACAAGAAGCTTGCTTTTGAGATTGATGGCCCATCACATTTCTCTAGGAATTTAGGCAAGCCTTCCTCACTGATTCTATATGATGTAACCTAGTTTAGGCAAACCAAGTTTTTCTCTTTAGTTCCTTTGATTAACACAAATTCATATTTCTATAGGGATTCCTTTAGGTCACACGGCACTGAAACGGCGATATATATCTGCTGCAGGATGGAAAGTAGTCTCTTTGTCATATGTAGAGGTAACTAAACACCCAAGTGGATGTTTTTTAACTATCTAACATGAATGAAAGTGATAGCATTACTAAAAACATCAATCTTTAATTTATGTTTCTCAAACTTTTTTGATGGGATATCTTATAATCTGCTGATTATTGGGATGGTCTTTGCAGCCACTCCAAAAGGCTTTACACATGTAAAATGAATTTTTATTCTGTTTTCCCTCAATTAACGTGTGGATGAAGAGTTTTATTTCATTTGCTTATAACCAAGGGAATTTTAGTCATGATTTTACCACCCTCCCGGATTGTAAAGTAAGCAGACATTTTAGGCAAATCCATTTTGTGTAGCTTCTTACAATTGGTACTTCACTCTTGTTAGAAGCTATTATATGATTATATCTTACCCAAGGAAATATAGCAAATTGATCATTTGCATAATGCATGAGATGAATTGAGACCCTATTCAAGTGCTTATGTTTTCCGTATTATGGCATTTAATTGATGCATATTGTTAGAACAATAGATAGGCCATGTATAAATGACCCATTGGGCCCTTCTCTCTTAGGCTTCTTTACTCCTACATTGCTATTTTCATCCTTGCTCCTCCCTTACTCTATATAAAGAGCCTCTTGTACATGTAATCTATGAGATTGGAAATAATATTATTTTGAATATTTAATTATTAGCCCTCTTTTCCTGGTTTTGTACACCGTATCAAAGCCATTCGAACCTCGTTTATTTTCCGGTTGAAGCCCTTGCTCCCGTCCGGACCTAAGTCCGCTCCTTTTGTCCACCTGCTCGCCTGTTGCCATCTCCACCCCTCGCAACTACTCCCGTCCATTCCCGCTGGCTTTATAGTTTTTCTCCACTCTCTCCTGAGTGACTGAGTCTACCGATGCTCCTGCTCCTGCGAATTGTGTGATCATTCCCTATCTGTCCGTACTTCCCCTCCTTAGTCCTCGCGCGACCCATCCTGTGTAGGTTTCCCCACACACTACTCTGTGTGCTCCCTCCTTCTCACATCAGTTGTCCTTGTTCGCCTGCTCGCCGAAGTCGCAGCATCCTCGTGATCACCGACTCCTATTCGCCACCATTCCTATTCGCACTGCTCGCAACGGTTGTCATGTTCTTCTTCTCGCCAAAGTCGCTGCATCCGCCTGATCGTTGTCTCTAGTTCGTCGCCACTTCTTTTCGCATTGCTCGCAGAGGACTCATTAGGGTTAGACGGTTAGTTATCCTCCTGTTCGCCCAGTTCACCTGATTGATGAGGATTCTCCGCCTAGTCAGTCTGATCGCCATGGCCGCTCCTTTTGTTCGCACAAACCAACCATTCTGCCACCCCTTCCTTCCCTTGGGAGTTGGGGAACGAATGTTGCCCCTGTTTCCTCAACTTTTTCGGCCCTTGCTCCCGCCCTTCTATCTGATGCTCGGGATGAATTCTGGATCACTACTATCTCCCTTGTCGGGAAGAATAATTTTGTGTAATGGGTACACTCTATGCGCCGTGTTCTTCTGACTAAAGGTCTCCTTTCCCATCTTACTCGCACCCCTTCTGTCGCGTCCACCGAGTTCTAGCTTCACGATGAAGCCCGCGTCCAATTTTGGCTCATGAACTCCATGGATAGTGAATCATATCGAATGACAATATATCATGAGACTGCCAAACCTATGTGGGATGAACTCCATTCTCTCTATTATATCAAGGACAGTCTTCATCACTTATTTGACATGTTTTTCGCTCTTCAACAACTCGGCCTAGGAGTTGATGGGGGCCTCACTTCTTATGTTCCCCAGTCTAAGAATTTGATTGAGGCTTGGATACAACATCAGCCCCTAACTCCGGACTTAGCCATTCAGCGAGTTCAGGAGGAAGTTGTCTGTAACTCGGTATCACCTTAATGTTGGTTCGGGTTCCTCTTCATCTCCATAGTTTTTTGGCCAACATCCTTTTGTCTCATACTATCCTCACACTCTCAGATGTCTGCTCAATGTTACTCAAAGTGACGTTGCGTATTGGTCTTCCGTTGTCGTCTCCAATCTTGCTACATCGCGGCTCAGATCGCAGGCCATTGCCACCTCCACCTCGCAGTGGCCGCTCTAGTTCCCGAGGTGGTGGGCGTGATGGCCGCCATCACCCTAAGGGACAGATCTCCCGGCCCTGCACTTTCTGTGGTCGGGACGTCCACATGGAAGCGGCCTGCTTTTGGAAACAAGGCTTTCCTTTGATACTTCTTCTATGTTGCATGCCTTACATGCCTTTGAGGCTCCTTCCACTTCCCTCTCTGACATTGACACCTTACAGGATGAACTCCAACTTCTTCGTGGGCTGCTCTCCCGTCCCTCTTCCTCTGGTGCCTCTGTCTCCCATAAAGGTATCTATTGTCTCTCTCATAGTCCTTCTTGAATTCTGGACTCCGGTGCCACCAACCACATCACTCCCCAGAAGCCCGCACAAAATTTGAACTCTCAGTACCCAAGTTCATCACCATGCCCAATGGTGACATTACTCCTGTTACTGGCTTTGTCCACATGATACTCACTCCATCTCTTTCGCTGAGATTTGTTCTTCATGTTTCTATCTCTCACTTTAATCTGCTTTTTGTTAGTCATCCAACCCACAATCATGATTGCCTAATCACGTTCTCATCTTCCTCTTTTGCTGTGAAGGATCAGCAGACGTAGAATATCATTGGTAACGGATGACTGTCTAACAAACTCTACATCTTGGATATCCCTGCTCTCGCCCTCGCCCCCATCAGCTCTGTTGACTGACATCGACATCTTGGTCATGCCCCTCTCCCAATCCTCCAAAAGGCTATTCCAGATTTCCATTTTTCTTCTTTTGATTGTGAATCATATATCTATGGAAAACAACATCGCTTTGTTTTTCCTCCTAGTTGTACTCAGAGCATTGCTCTCTTTGATTTAGTTTATTCTGATATCTACGGTCCGTACAAAAGTGCGAGTATTTTTTATTATTGTTATTTTGTTAACTTTATTGATAGTTACTCCCGCATGACTTGACTATATATGATGCGTGATCGCTCTGAGCTTTTGTCTATTTTCCTCCCCTTAACCGCCGAAACTCAAACACAGTTTACCCGCACCATCAGAATTCTTAGCATTGACAATGCACATGAATACACCGACCATGCCTTTCAAGAATTATGCAACTCCTTGGGCATTATCCACCAAATCTCATGTGCATGTACACCTCAACAAAATGATATCGCCGAGCGGAAGAATCATCACCTTCTCGAAGTGGCTCGGTCTCTCCTCTTCTAAATGTAGGTCCCTACATCCTGTTGGAAGTATGTTGTCTCCACCGCGTGTTATCTCATCAACCACATGCATTCATTAGTCCTCAACTTTACTAGCTCCTCTCTTATTTCCTGAGAGTGAACCCTTTCCCGTAACACCATAAGTCTTTGGTTTTGTCTGTTACGTTCATCATCTGGGGCCCCCGTTGACAAATTGGCATGTTATGCCACTTGCTACATGTTCATTGGTTATTCACGCACCCAAAAGGGCTATATTTTCTATTCTTCCTCTGCTCGAAAGATGATCACGCCCGATGACGTTACTTTCCTGGAACATCAATTTTTCCATCCCTCCGTCACCACGATGACACCCTCTACGGGTTTCCCACATCCTCTTGTTACTATCACCTCCCCTTTACCACCGTTACACCCAATACCATCACCTGCCCAAGATCCTCCCCTTCGTGTTTACTCTCGCCACTATCCTCGATCTGGTGCCCCGCAACAACCCCTATCTACCACTGATCCTCCACCGACTACTGATTTGACCACACCCTCCACCGCACACCCTCCACCGCGCACCCTCTCTCCAACTACATCTCCTTGCACCAACTCTCCTATGATGTGTGCAGGTTTGCGATCTCGTTGTCTTTTATTTTGTGTCTCTCTTCTGTGCAGGAAGCTCTTCAGCATCCCGGTTGGCGGGCAGCCATGGATGAGGAAATGGCTGCACTCTGGGCAAATCACACATGTGATCTTGTTCCCCTTCCCCATAACCATTCCATGGTTAGCTGTAAGTGGATCTTTATCGTGAAGCATCATCCTGATGGGCGGATCGAACGCCTTAAAGCCCGCCTTATTGTGCGTGGATTTACTCAACAACATTGCCTTGATTAGGAGGAGACCTTCTCTCCCGTTGCTAAGCTCAACATCGTTCGTCTCCTAATCTCTCTTGTTGTCCATCGTCAGTGGCCGCTGTACCAGCTCGACATCAAGAATGTCTTCCTTAATGACGACCTTATGAAGACTGTTTATATGCAACCACCTCTTGGTTATGTAACCACGGGGGAGTTCCTACTCAGATCAAGAAACATCTTGCCTCTCAATTCCATTAAATACATGTGCTGGCTCCAGTATTTCTTAGGGATTGAGGTCGCCCGACGACCTGATGGTCTTGTTTTATCTCAGCGAAAATATTTTTTTGATCTACTTCATGATACTGACTACTCTGGGTGTAAGCTTGTGGATACACTTATGGATGCAAATCATCAACTGTGTGCTCATGGTTCAGACTATGATCAACTACTGCATGATCTAGAGTATTATCGGCGCCTCATTGTCAAGCTTATCTATCTTACCGATGACCCGACATATCCATCCTTTGCGGTCAGTGTGGTCAGTCGCTTCATGCATGCTCCTTTGACCTCCCATCTTCAGACAGTCAAACGTATTCTTAGATATTTGAAGAATGCTCCAGGACAAGAACTGGTGTACAAGCCTTCCACTTCTTTGTCTCTTGTTGCATACTGTGATGTTAATTATGGTGGGTCCCTCGATAATCGTCGATCATTAACGGTTACTACACTTATTTTAGCGAAAATTTGGTTACCTGGCGAAGTAAGAAGCAAACTGTGGTCGCTCGCTCTTCCGCTGAAATTGAATATAGTTCCATTGCTACTATCGTTCCAGAACTCACCCGGTTAGAACTAGAAAGTCTCCCTACTGATTTAGGAGTCAAGCTTCCATCTACAACCGTTCTCTTTTGTGATAGCCAAGCTGCTATCCATGTTGCTGAAAACCCTATGTTTTATGAGCGCACCAAACACATCAAAGTTGATTGTCACTTGGTCTGGGGTAACTTCGAAAATTGAGTTTACGTCATATATCAATTGCAGATCAAGTCTATGATGTTCTCACCAAAGCCTTACCTCGCTCGCTATACCGACAATGTCTTTCCAAGTTTGGTGTCTACGACTTTTATACTCCAACTTGCGGGGAGTGTTGGAATAATAGATAGCCCATATATAAATGGCCCATTGTGCCTTTCTCTCTTACTCTTCTTTAGTCCCACATTGCTACTTTGATTCTTGCTTCTCTCCGGGATCGTATCAGAGGTTTTAATTTTTTTTTTTAAAAGTTTTGATCAAATTTGATTTGTCTAAAATGAGAAATTTTACTGGCTTACCATACATGAGCCATGATAAATAATCTATTACGGTTGCGCATGCCGACAAGACACGCGCACGCCGACGAGACGCTATGGCGAGTTCACACGCAAAGGAAGACGATGACAGATTCGTTTGGAGGAGAGATCGAAGGCATGCCGCCGACATGATTATCTTATTTGCATTATGTTATTTTATATTTTGTTATGTGTATGCTTTACTATTCATACTGTCTTTTCGTTATCCGCACCCCGCACCTATAAGGGGTTGTGTTATACTCTCTTTCATTATGTTTTGAATATATGAGATTTAGGGTTGCTCCCTAACTTTTCCTCTCGATCCCTCCTCCTTCCTCTCCCTCACCACCGTCGCCCCCTTGACGGATTTCTCCCCAGGATCTTATCAATTTGGTCTGATCTGCCTCACCGCCCGCCATCTAGCTGTTAGTGCTCGATATCACGCTTCACCTCGTTCGTCTCTTCCGCGCGTGCGCAAACCGCCAACAATGTCGTTTTCGCTTCCACGTGTTCCGCTTGCTGCCGCGTGTACCACTTCCGCGTGTTGTGCTTCCACGTGTTCCCCTCTCTTTCCGCTTCTGCGTGTTCCCCTACTGCCGTTTCCGCTTACAACGACTGTGTTGTCGCCGATCCACAGATTTCTGCCCAGATCTTCCCCAAGGAGGCCGTCAAGCCTCTGTTTCTGCCGTCCTCAGTCTGATCCGCCCACTCCCGGCCGAAATCCGACATTTCTAGTCCCATAGCTCCCAACACTCGCTCCTCCAGTGACCCCGCTTCAGATACCACCTCCAAAGCCCTTATTCATCCTGTGGAGGCTCAAAAGCAACTTGTCGCCTCCATGCATGCCTCCCTCCTCACTCTCCACTCAAAGATTGGCTCTCTTCAGGCATCCGCCACCGCCGTTCCTATCGCATCCAACTCCGGTTCACCCGCGGACGATGACTATCTCCTCGACGTTGGGTCGCCACCCATTCCCTCCGAGACTACTCCCCCGCCCATTTCGGGCCAGTCTGCCCTCTCCCTGGACATTCCCTCCTTTGTCGGCGTTGACCCAATGGGTTGGATTGCCAAAACAGAGCAATATTTCAACCTCAACTACACACTGAAGCACGATAAGGTATCTACGACGGTGGGTAGCCTGGATGGCTCGACCCTTCACTGGGCTCGGTCGCTCCGCCAATCCAACCTGTGCTTCTCCTGACCCGAATTCAAGCAGGAGATGATCCGACGGTATGACCCTCGCTACTCCGGCTCCTCCGCTATCGAGCTTCTTTGTGGCGTCCGCTAGACAGCCGACCTGGACGACTATATTGATGAGTTCGTCGTCCTGGTCTCCCATGTTCTTGGACTACCGCTCGATCATTACTTAGGCTTCTTCATGCAGGGTCTACTGTTACATATCCATTGTCGTCTTCGCACGCACCACCCCCACACAGTCTCTGATGTCTTGGACTTGGCGCTTCTAGTGGAAGCCGACCTCTCCTCCCGGCCACCTGCTCTTACGACCGACCACCACCAGCCTCAGTCTCCTTGGTGACCACCAACCACGGCTCCTCCAGGATCCAACGCGGTCGCCGCCTTGGGGAAATCGGCTAGGCCGCCCATCGTCCCCTCAACATATGAAGCACCGACACTTCAAAATGTCCAGCATGTCGGTGTCGAACTCTCCGACATGCGTCCGACATGGGGACATGTACGGACACGCGTGTCGAAAGTTCGGCACGCTGGCTCACACGAGGCTCGCGTGTCCCGCTCAATTGGACACGCGTGTTCTGCTAATCCACTCATTTAAAAAAAAAACTATGGCTCATCCCTCTCGCTGCTCGATAGCCTACGTACCCGCGTTTCTTGATCTCGACTCTCTGAGCCCTAACTTCTTCGTTTCCTCACCCGCCGCTCCTCGCCGACTCTTCCCCAGGCTCCAACGCTCTTCGCCGTCTCTGCTCCAACCTTCGGCGCTACTCGCCGACACTTCCCGTACAAGGATAGTGAAATCATTCAAGAAACCAAAAAATGCTTTAGGAAGTACTTTTCTAACATTAAGGATCGTACCAAGGTGAATTTAGAGTATGCAAATTTTGCTTATATAAATGGAGAATTTAGAGAATTTGATTCAGCTCACAGTCGATTTTTGATGGATCCTAAGGCTTGGTGGGTTATTCATGGTGCAAGTGTACCTATGCTACAAAGTTTAGCCTTAAGGCTTCTTGCACAACCATCTTCTTCATCATGTGTCGGGAGGAATTGGAGTACACACTCCTTTATACACTCAAATAGAAGAAATAAAATGACTCTAAAACGTGCAAAAGATCTAGTTTTTATACACAACAATCTATGTCTTCTATCCAAAAAAATTCCTCAATACGCACAAGGAGAGACCAAGATGTGAGATATTGGTGGAGATTCATTTGACACATTTGAAGATGTTGACATGCTTGAATTGCAAATCTTTCACTAGATGAGCCCGATATGGAATCCACTATTTTTATTGATGATATATAATGATAACGTGTTAATGTTCTCTCATTTTTTGACTTTTTGTTAAGTTTTACATTTGAATATTTAACGAGTAATATTTAAACACGACGTAGTTTATTTGAATATTTGTTAATTGTTCATTTTTTTATTTTTGTTAAATGTTTTAAGATTTTCATAATTATAAAAAATAAATATTTAATATACGTGTCCCAGCGTGTCGTAATATGGTATTTTTGAGAATTGACGAGTCGCGTGTCGCATGTTGGTGTCGTTGCAACATAGCCTTCAGCGCCTCTCGAACAGTGATTACACTGAGCTTCACATAAAGGGTCTATGTTTTCGATGCTGCCAACCCTACTCCCCCAACCATGAGTGCTCCATGAAGGAGTTCCACGCCATCATCGGCGACGTCGACCCTGAGGTTACCCTGGACGACTTTGAGGCCCTGTAGCTCTCAGCGAAGGATACCTTTCTCGACCCCACCGCGGCTACATTCCACCACCTGAAGTTATCATGTGCCTCGGCGGGCGGGATTTCCGACTAGCAGATCATCTAGTTCTCGGGCACACTGCGGGATTGCCTGATCATCATCATGGTGGACATCGACACAAGCCACAACCTCATCTCTGAGCGCCTGGTGCAACAACTCTGTCTTCCCTCAGTTCTCTCCGGATTTTGCGGTCCACTTGGGCGATGGGTGTCGCCGACCGTCTCAGGGCTATTGCACTGTCGTGTTTCTCTTTATGGGGTCCTGTTCTATGACCACAAACTTCTACGCATTTGTCCTAAATGGTATCGACGCCATTTGGGGTGTCTTGACTCCGCACGCTCGGCTATGTACGCGCCAATTGGGCAACTATGACCATGCAATTCCTCCACAGGGGCCAACCATATCGCCTCGACGGTGACTCCGCTCTCCGGTCTCCCTCTGCACAATCTAGTGGTTCACTAACATCGGCCTCTCTACGGGGTTGTGGCCGCTATCGTGCCCGTCCAATGTGCCTTTCCCTTCCCTGACGGACCACCCAAAGTTTTTCACTGCGCTCGTCGATGTCATCCTGCCTCCGGCAGGAGTTCTACCAGCCCAGCCGACCGACCGTGCCAATTCCTTCCAACTTAGAACCACAACAGTCTCGGTGCAACCGTTCCGTTCTGACCATGGGCGAAAGTATGAGCTCGAGCCTCTAGTGTAGGGGATGTTGATGGGGGGCCTTACCCATTCTGGTGCAAGGCCATTTTCTGGCCCGGTTCTTCTGGTCTAGAAGAAATATGACAGTTGACGCCGTATTACCCAGCCAAGCTACTTGATCATCGCTACCACCTTCAGGGTGATTCTGGCTCGCAGGAGGTCCTTGTTGCTGATTCTTACCGTCTGAAGTCCGAGGCTACATGGCTGCCCCAAGATCGCTTCTACCGCCAGTCCTCCGACTATTGCCTTGTGGACAAGACATATTTTCTAGACTGCGACATTGTTACGGTTGCGCATGCCGACGAGACACGCGCATGCTGATGAGACATCGTGACGAGTCCACACGCGGAGGAAGACGACGGTTCCGTCTGGAGGAGGAGAGACCAAAGACGAGCCGCCGACGTGCTTATCTTATTTACATTCTGTTATGTTATATTATGTTATGTGTACGCGTTACTATTCACACCATCTTTTTGTTATCTTCACGCTGCACCTACAAGGGATTGTGTTATACTCCTTTTCATTATGTTTTGGATGTATGAGATTTAGGGTTGCTCCCAAAATTTCCCTCTCAATCACTCCTTCCTCTCCCTCACCACTACCAGCCCTCCCCCTTGCCGGATTCCTCTCTGGGATCGTATCATAATCATACACATGAAAATGCGCTATAATGTGTATAATGATGAATATGATCATAGAAATCCATAATTACGCATTGACAAAATGAGAATCCATTAAACCCAAAATTAAATGAACATGCATGAAGTTGATCTTATAAGCAGTGTGACAAATAAGCACAATTAAAAGCTAACCGAGGTCTTATAAGCAGTGCAATCATTTCATATTCCTAGTTCTAGCTTGAATGATCGTGAGTGATACACAACATGCACAACTTGAAGCTCAAATTTGACATTAGTAACTGAAATCACTAGCTTGTTATCATTCAAATATGCTCACTACACTGAGGGTCAGCAACTCCTATTGAGGGCAGTGATATTGGTGGCACACAAAGCAACTCCAACAACTGTTAGTGAGTCTAACCTCTCGAGCACTTATTTTCACATTCAAATTTTCTTAATTTTGCACCATGGTACGACACTCAATCAACGATAGTGAGCCAAATTTTTTGATGATGTGTTTAAGCATCTTTATTCCAGAAGTAGAATGGAATGAATGTTACCTTGCGAGATGAGACAGACGAGACATGCACACACAATTTGAACATTGGTGTGAGTTCCATAACATATCTCATGAAGATCTTCGTAAAGAACACCATGTTCCTCATATCTTAGTCATTTCCTTCATCCTCCTTGAATGTGTAGACTCAGCATTTCTTATTAGAACATTTAAAATTAGAACTAAATGTTTATCGATTTCAAGCTGTGCCACTTCAGGAGCGATGTTCAACTCTGTTGTTTCTGTTTTAGGATTAATTGTTGTTTCAAGATTAATTCTCTACACTCTCCCCACGTCATTTCTGGCCCCTATCATGGCCACACCCTACATATGGCCATCGCCATTGCAGACCAAACAATCGCTGCACTCATGGATTCGAGGAACTCACATAGTTTTCTCAGTGAGCATCACCATTGCAGACCAAACAATCGCTGCACTCATGGATTCGAGGAACTCACATAGTTTTCTTAGTGAGCACGCCATCCTTCTTCTATAGCTAGCAGTTACACACTGTACAAACATCAACGTGACGGTGGCCTATGACATCGAGATGGACTACCTAGATGTATGTTGATCAGTGCCAATCATAATGTCAAACGCAAGGTTTTCTGTTGATATTTTTGTGATTCTGTTGCTATGCTTTGAAGCTATTTTGGAAGTTAAATGGTTGTGTAGCTTGGCCCAGTTGCGTGGGACTTCGATCAGCTGATGATGCGAGTATATTTATGCAACAATGTTCAGGAATGGTAGGGTGTACATCTGATGATCAATCGAGTTCTTTCTGTTTGGAGCGCACCGAGGCCCCCCCGAACTAGCTCTATTGTTGCATGTGTTTGAGGGCACTATGATGACACTCCGATGACTACCACTACCCTAACACTAGGATCATCACATTTGCCACCTGCTAAAGACCTCCATAGTGGCAGTTCAGCCCTACCGGCTAGATCTACCCGTTCTTGCAAAAGGATGCAATTTACCGTCAAGGTGACGCAATGCTCGAACAAGGAATTATACGACCCATTGTATCTTTTTTCTGATCCCCGGTCCTTGTGCACAAGAAAGATGAGAAATTTTTGCTTGGATTACCGCGAGTTGAACTCGAAGACAGTCAATGACAAGTTTCCTATACCGGTGGTGGAGTAACCCCTCGATAAATTATATGGGACTCTTCTTCTCCAAAATTGTTGTATGCTTGGGCTACCATCAAGTGCTTATGACCTTCCAAGATGTGGAAAAGACGGCTTTCCGGACTCATCATGGAAATTTTGAATTTTTGGTGATGCCCTTTGGACTCATCAACGCTCATTCTACATTCCATACTCTTTTGAGTGGGTATTTCATACATTTTTGCGTAAATTTATTCTCGTTTCTTTGACAACATTTTGGTTTACATTACTACATAAGAAGTGCACATCACACATTTACACGTATGCCTCCAGTTATATAAAACTTATTGTGAAAGTAGGAGTTTTTTTTTCTTGAGTGTAAACATTAGCTTACGCCCCCCAGTTATATAAGAACTCGTTGATCACCACTAATCTATTAGGACTTTAAGAGAAACTGGTTGATTTACTACTAAACTATTAGGACTTTAAGTGCTTGATCATAAGCCAGCAGATTTACTGCCTTTCAATTTTTAAAATTTGTATTTTATACTCTTGACGGATATATCAAAAATAAGATAATAGATCAAAAACAAGATAATAGATCATATATATTTTGGTGAAAGTTAGAAAATGCATGAATTAGATTTTTAGATAGCATCGAAGGATTAAATAAGAGAAAAAGTTGATCCAGGTAACAAGGATGGAAGTTTACACCTGTTTACTCAGATATGGGCCATATTGCTAGCGTCAAAGGTTGTAAGTCAGCGGTTTGCTAACATCTTGTTTTTTAAAATAAAATTTTAAACTATATGTTATGAGCTAACTGTTGCACGTCGGTAACTCGTCGGAGGGATGGCCGGAGTGTCAAAGGAGGCAGGGATACAAGTGAGTGAGCTCAACCTATGGGGGATGTGACGAGAGAGCTGGGCTCAACCTAAAGGGAAGAGGAAAAGGGGAGCCAAGCTTAACCCTAACCGTAGCCCTAGCTTGTGGAGGAGTGGAGGGAAACTAAGAGAGAGGATTAATTCATTACTTCATTTTCTCATGACTCAAAAAGGGCTCGTAAATAAAGGATACATGACATGAACATAGAATAAAGACGTGACTTGCGCCAAGGCCCAACACGAACACAAGGTAAAGACACGACATGCGCCGACGCAACATGAAATAAAGACAACTTCCCTAACAATTCTAATTAATGACTAAATAAAACATACATAAAAGTAACGGATAATGAATAATGAGCCCATAACAATGTACTTAGGTGATTTGAGCGCATACAAAGAAGGCTAGAAAATTTATGTGTAGATAAATTAGCAATTTAAGATTATATATGGAAATGGTTGATCCAAGCGAATATGGATATAAGCTGTTGAAAGTGGCTTATATGGCGGGTGTAGTACCCGGGGGAGCTCTCAAATAATGGTGAGGATGAATATTTCAAACTTCAGGGTGATAGTTTTGATTGTTCTTGTTTTAAATTTTTTATTTATTTCACATTGTCTTTGATAATACACTTGTTGCTTGCATCATCTACAGTGGGAGGAACTCCAAGGTGGCTTCAAGCAGCTGGAATATCTCAGAAGAATACTTGGCTTAGATATTTAAAGGGCAGTTTAGAAGATCGATCAAAAGGTAAATTTGGCCCTCGCAGTATTTTTTTTAAATTATCAGGCAATAAACATGATATGGAATAAATATCTTTTTTTAATTAAATATTTAAACTTTTAAATAAACCAAAATACAAGTTATATTGCTCTCTTTAAAAAGTTATATTGCTGCTTATATTTTAGCCACATAGAATGATCAGTGTGCATAGAGTTGTAATACCGAAGAAGAGTAAGTTTAACAGTGTCCATGCCCAATAGCTATTTATTGGGTCGTGTGGGTTATAATGTACTAAAACATACCTTGTTGATACATATGCCATCCAAGTTACATCTCTTGTGAATTAATCAATGTATCATTTTGGCACAAAATTGAACTGTATGCACTATGCACCCCCCTTAAGGCTATTCAAGACTAGATCATGGTCTCTTAATGTAGCCCCTATACAGAAGTTTCTTTTGGCACACACTTAATGGTTTCACTACATTGGGTATTGCACTTTTAGGCTCCACAATCACCAATAACCAAGGGATAAAATCCCCTTGATCTTATTATTTTTTTCATTCCTTTCGCATTTTGCATCAACATGAAGCAATATCTTCTTTTACATCATCTATACTTTTTTCAATCAATATAACCGTGATAATGTAACATAAAATATAATACTCACTTTTCTTTTGCTCTTATCATGATTCCAGCAACCTCATAACCTTTCTTTACTTTGCAATCCAGTCACCGTATACTTTACAGATTACACATGATGTCAATTTCAATAGCTTATTCATATGAATGTCTATAAACTACCAATTTCAAGTTTAAGATACAAGTATATCAGTAATTCATAATCTCATAATATCCATAATATAAGAATAATGGCAGCCCGTTAATAATTTTTATGTAAAGGTCATGCATACCACCTTTCATGTAACCAATCAACATATACATTCACCAATCAATGTTATGAATAAAACCTTAGGTTTTCTTAAACACTTGAACCCTAGATTGCTACTTTACCACGTCTTGGCATCCATAAGCAACAATGAACAACATCTTCCAGGCGGTACTTTGTCGACACATTCTCGTTTTTTTATTACATTTTGGTATACAGTTCTTGGCAAGATCACCTTCGGCACGTCTGCCTCACTCTGACCACCATCCGACGCCATCACCTCAAGCTCCACCCGAAGAAGTGTTCCTTTGGGGCGTCAAAGGTGAGCTACCTAGGCCACCATCTCGGCCCGGGGGGTCTCCATGGACGAGGACAAGATTGCGGCGTTCCTTCATTGGCCGGCTCCTACATCTCGGCGAGACGTACAGGGCTTCCTCGCTTGACAGGCTACTATTGCCGCTTCATCCAGGGGTACGGGGCTCTAGCTCTCCCCCCCATGCAGCTCTTGAATAAGTCGGAGGAGGGCCATTTTCAGTGGACGGCCGTGACCGCCGCCTCCCTTCAGCTGACCCTAGTACAAGGGCCGTTGCTGGGCATGCCCGATTTCTCTCTGTCATTTCTCGTGGAGTGATGCGTCAGGCTTCGGGGTGGGAACCGTCCTCATATAGGCCGAACGACCAATAGCCTACTTTAGCCGCACTTTCTCCAGTACCGTCTGCAACCGCTCCGCATACGAGAATGAGCTCATGGGCCTCGTTCTCTCCATTCAGCATTGGCGCCCCTATCTTCTTGGCTGCCCCTTAGTGGTCTGCACCGACCGCCACAGCCTCTGCTACCTCCTCCAACAGAAGATCGTCACACCCGCCCAGCAGGTGTGGGTGGACGAACCTCTAGGCCATGATTTCACAGTAGAGTTTCGCCCGAGGAGGGCGAACCGAGCGACCGATGCTCTCTCTCATCAGAGCCAATCGTCAGAGCTCGCGGATATCTCTCGGCCGGTGTGGGAAGACGCGACGACCATCCAACATGAGGTTGATGCCGACCCCGTTTTGTCTGTGATTCGAATGACGCTCATCGCTGACGCCACCACCCATCCACCATACTCTCTTGTAGGTGGCGCCTGTTCTTCAAGGGTTGCTATTCTATAACGCCCTCTTCACCGAGCATTCCCCGCCTCCTCGCTTAGTTTCACGCCTCGCCCTACAGAGGGCACGCCGGGGCTTTTCGTACCTACCGCCATTTAGTGGCCTCTCTCTACCATACCCACATGTTCCGACAGGTCAAGGCATTCGTGACCGCATGCCTAGTATGCCAAAAGGCCAAGTACTAGACAGTGTTCCTAGCCAGCCTCCTTCAGCCTCTTCCCATTTCGGACCGCGCGTGGGAGGACGTGGACATAGACTTCATTACTCAGCTACCGCGCTCCCAAGGATTTGACTATATGTTGGTCGTGGTGGAAATACTGTCCAAAAACGGCCATTTTATCCCCCTCTGTTACCCCTACACTGCTGTCACAGTCGTGGACAACTTCACCAGCGTCGGCGTGCGCCTTCATGGGTTCTCTCAGTCAATCATGAGTGATTGTGATCCGCTCTTCTTAAGCACATTCTGGGCCACATTTTTTTGGCTACATGGTACTCGCCTTCGCATGAGCATCGCTTGTCATCCGCAGACGGATGGCCAGTCTGAGATCCTCAATCGTTTCTTGGATAAGTATCCATTATTTTGTGGGGGAGCAACCCCGTGGATAGGCCAAGTTGCTCTGTTGGGCGGAGTTCGCCTACCACCACGCGACTGGTACCACCCCTTTTGTGGTCATCTATGGCTGGCCGCCGCCCTCCATTCTTCTCCATATGTCGGTGCAATTCTAGGTCGAGAGTCTGGCCACTACCTTGCAGGTTCGAGACACCATTCTTGACCATGCGAAGCATCACCTCCAACGGGCCCAACAGAAGATGTCCTTTGCGAACATGAAGCGACGTGACCTCTCTTTCCAGGTGAGGGAGGTGTTCATCAAATTGCACTCATATCTCCAGTTGTCCGTGGCCTGTAGGCCTTGCCCGAAGCTAGCCCCCCAATTCTTTGGCCCCTTTGAGATATTAGCGCGTATCAGCGCGTTCGCCTGCTGCCTCCGCCTCCCTGCCGAGATCCGCATACACCCGATCTTCCACGTCTCTTAGTTACACCACATGGTGGGAAACCACGTCACCATGGATCACATCCCGGCCGACATCAATCTCGTCGGCAAGGCGCCGCACTACCCGACCAAGATACTTGATCGCCGCGTAGGGGGGAGTGCATTATGTGGTTGGTTGTTCAAGTATGGAATTGTTAGAAAAGAACATGTAATGACCCATTTAAGGGCCCATCTTAGACCTTCCTCTACTTGTAATAGTCTCACATCTTGAAATTGAGACTTTTCCCTCTCTTCTCTCCTTATATATATGTATGCATACTTGCATTTACATGCACAAGAAGTATATGCAAAGGTTTACTTTTTTCCAAATCCTTGTGCTTTTTTTCTCTACATTCTAACCTTCTAGCCGCAGCCCTCTGTGCGGTTTGCTAACCGCACCTCCTCGGCGAATAGGAATTCTCAACCCACATCCCTCTGTGCGGCTTCCTATCTGCATCCATCTGCGGATAGACTTCTTCTGTCCGCATGGGTGACCTTGTGCTGGTCCCTCCTCGTCTGGACTCCTCTCCTCTCTTTTATAGACTTCGCTGTCGGGACCCACCGTGCGACTTGTTTTGTGTCTGCCGCGGTCTACTTGGTTCGTCTCATCCTGTTCGTTGTTTTCTTGACGCGACGGTTCTCTTCTGTTAGCCGCAGTAGTCTGTCTTTGCGGTTTGTCTCTTTAGCCGCAATAGTCTGCCCCTCCGTGCCCACAACGACCTGCCACATTTTTTGCTAGCTGGTCTCTGCTTCTTTACTACCTCTTTTTTCCCTTCAGCGGTCTTCATCTCAGCCCGCGGCGGTTATTTCTCAGCTCGCTGCTCCCCAGATCGTCGTGGTGTTTTCTTCCAGCTCGCAGCGCTTCAGCCTGTCGCGGCCTTCTCTCATTATCACTCCCGACTTCTTCTTATCTACTCGTTGCAGGTTATTCCCTAGCCGCTACCGTTCTACATTCGTTGTCTGTTGGCCTCTCCTCTAAGCGACTACGGACCTTGTCTTGTTGATCGCCAGTTTCTCCTTTAAGTCACTGCCGGACTTACCTTGCTGTCCGTCGGCCTCTTCTGCTCTTAGCCGTTGCCGGCCTCTTCTGCTCTTAGCCGCTGCCGGCCTCTTCTGCTCCTAGCCGATGTCGACTTGTTCTGCTCTTAGCCGCTGCCAGCCTCTTTTGCTCTTAGCCACTGCCGACCTCTTCTGCTCTTAGCTGTTGCTGGCCTCTTCTGCTCCTAGCCGCTGTCGGTCTGTTCTGCTCTTAGCCGCCGCCGGCCTCTTCTGCTCTTAGCCGCTGTCGGCCTGTTCTTGCTATTGCGGGCTGCTTCTCTTTGCTACTGCTGCTGCTCTGGTCTGCGGTCTTTATCCTAGCCACCTCTTCTAACCGCCAGACAGTGTTGTCATGGATTCCTCTACTGATTCCTCCCCTTCAGCCAGCTTGGTTCCAGCTCTTGAACTGCGTGAAAAGTTAAGGATCACCACCATCTCCCTTACTGGGAAGAAGAATTTTGTTAAATGAGTGCATTCTGTCTACTAGGTAGTTCAGTCTAAGAGACTTCTGCATCATCTCACTAGGGATACTCCTTCTGCACCTACTGATGATTGGCTGCGTGATGATGATCGTGTTCAGATTTGTCTTCTCAACTCCCTTGATGGCTAACCGTACCGCATGACCATATATCATGAGACGGCCAAGGCGATGTGGGATGAGCTCCATTCTCTATATTCTTGCAAGGATAATCTCCACCATTTATACGACATCATCACCGGTCTTCAATCTCTTGACTCAGGAAGTGCTGCTGACATAACATCTTTTGTCGTTTGGTCCTAGTCGCTGGTTGATGCCTGGATTCAGCATCAGCCCCCGACTACGGATCTTGCTGTCCAGCGTGCTCAAAAAGAGGCTGTTGGTATTGCCATGATGATGACATGTGTTCCGCCTCATTTTCATAGTGTTCGTGTTCTGATCCTCTACTCTGCTGCTATTCCATCATTCTCTGATGTGTGCTCCATGATGCTCAAGGTTTCAACGCCTTCTGATACTATCGTCCCTCCGACATCGTCTCTTCTCCAGCAATCTTCTGCGTCGTTACTTCCTCTCCCTCCCGCTACTCGTGGGGGCCGTATTGGCTCTCGGGGGAGGGGTCGAATTGGTCGGCCAAGGCCTAAGTGCTCGTTCTGTGGAAAGGATGGACACCTTGAGGCAACCTGCTATCGAAAGCATGGTTTGCCTCTTCGTCCAAATGCCTCTGTTGTCGCCCTCAGCCCTTCTGTCACTCGGGCTGATCTTGATGAAGTCCGCCTCCAGCTGCAACAACTTCAGGGGTTGCTCCACAACTCATTTGCCTCTGTTGCCTTCATTTCTCATGAAGGTGTCGTTTTTCTCTCTACTAGCCCACGTTGGATAGTGGACTCAGGTGCTACTCATCATATCACCTCCCTGAAGCCAGTTCAATACTTGGATTCTCCGCATCCCAAGTTTATCATTGTAGCCAATGACAACACCGCTCCTATCTCCGGCTCTGCTGATATACCTCTAAGTCCGTCTATTTCTCTTCGCTCGGCCCTCCATGTCCCGGGCTCTCCGTTTAATTTGCTTTCTGTTAGTCATCTCATTAATGATTTGGATTGCTCTGTCACATTCGCCTCTTCTTCCTTTTTGATGCAGGACCGACGGACGCAGAGTATCATTGGTAAAGGACGACTGCACAATGGATTCTACCTTCGCGATGTCTTCCACACCGTTCTCTTCTGTCTCCTCTGTTGACTGGCATCGTCGTCTTGGGTATGCTCCTATTCTGTTCTCAAGAAGGCTCTTCCAGATATTCATCTTTTTACTTTACTTGTGATTCATGTATTTTGGGGAAACAACATCGTTCCTCTTATCCTCCGCATTGTACCCGGAGCTTTGCTCTTTTTATGTTTGTACATTCTGATATTTGGGGCCTGTATAAAGTAACAAGTATTTCTGGTTATCGTTACTTTCTCGCCTTTATTGATGATTATTCTCGCATGACATGATTGTATTTACTTCGTGATCGCTCCGAGCTTCCTCGTGTTTTTCAGGCATTGTTCTTGAAAATCGTACTCAATTCTCTGACCAAATCAAAACTCTTGACAGATCATGTTCGCGAATACACGAGCCATGAGTTCGGTAACCTCTGCTTTGAGTTCGAAATTATTCATCAAACGTCACGTGCTTATACTCCCCAACAAAATGGTGTGACTGTTCGTAAAAACAGACATCTTCTTGATGTTGCTCGCTCACTCATGATTCAAATGCAGGTTCCCAAGACGTATTGACACTTTGCGGTCTCGATGACGTGCTATCTCATTAACCGATTGTCATCCTCCCTCCTCGACAACGCCACCTCGTTCAGCCTCCTCTTTCCCTCCACAATTCCATTTCCCCTAACACCTCAAATATTTGGCTATACCTGCTATGTTCACCTACTAGGTCCTTCCATCGACAAGCTCGATCCTCGGGCGGCCAAACATATATTCGTTGGTTATTCCCGTACTCAAAAAAGGTATATTTGCTACTCTCCCACTACCCACAAGGTGAATGTTTCGGCTGATGTTACCTTTCTGGAAGATCAACCATTTTTTCTCACTCTGCCGTCCTCTCCACCATCACCACCCGTTCCACGAACTGTCATCCCCGTTACGTCTCCACCACCACCAGCTCCGTCTCCTCCACCATTTCCTCTCATTCCCTTCCCAGCTTCGGGTCTCCACCAACCCCTCCCCCTCCTCTTCGTGTCTATAGTCGACGACCTCCTCGCTCTGTCGCACCACTGCAGTTAGCTTCAACCTCTGGCACTCTACGACCTGTCGACCCGACTTCTACCTCCATAACTGATAACTTCTCAAAAAGAAGTTATCTAGCCCAATTTTAGGCTTAATATTCATTATAAAATGCTTAAAATATTTTTAAATAAAATAGAGATGAAATTAAATTCATATTCATTTAATTTGTGGCTAATCTGGTCTTTTTCTATGGTGTTATTGCGAAAATTGCCAAAGAAATCTGCCTGGAGAAATAAATCTGCCCAAATATCATAACCAGAAAAGTAGGTCACAACGCACGGGAAAACATGTTGCAACGTGGCCTGGACGAATTTCAGATTTTGAAATTTAAAGTCTGCTCCAATTTCAAATATAGAAATGTGCTTCTTTTGAAATGGGTGGTTACGTTTTTAAAAGAGAAAATCTCCACCAAATCAAGGATTAAAACATTTCAAGAGAGAAGAAAGAAGGGAATAGAGAGAGTTTTTCATCTAGGGTTTGTAAAAATCTTCCATTGAAGAAGGCGGCTAGAACGAGGAAGACGACGAATCTCCGGGCTGATCGAGCGAGCGACTTCGGAAGAAGAATCCAACAGCAATTAATTATCAATCTCTTCATGTATTGTAAGATCTCTCTAAAGGTTTTGCGGTTTTCCTCCATGGTTATGAACTAATCTACCATAATCTTGTATTGTGAGAGTACTAAGTTGTGTGTGATGACTATTCTCTAATTTTTATCTTTGTGAATGTTTGGTGAATGTTCTTTATTGAGTTTATGATCTTTTATTATGGAACTTGTGGTCAATGTTTCATTTTTTTACTACGCTTCATAAATCGAGAGAGGAGTTGTTTGCGTGCATCATAGATTCGATATAGTATTTGAAGAGAGAAAAAGATTTCCTCTTGATATTAACAACTTTGGTTTTCGTTCTTCATTCAGTTTCCTATTTCACCCATGAGGAGATAGTGAGCTAGAGATTTCCGATATCGAGAGATACAGATCTCTATTTTAAAATCGTTGCAAGACGTTTCACCACACGTTTTCACAAGGTCACATTTATGTGTTCATCGCAGTAGACTTAGGAAATCATGGTACAAGATTATCTCTTATAACTGATAACAAACATTTTCTCTATGAGTCGTAGTTTATTTTAATTAGTATTTTTCTTTACAGTTTTTAATATCTTAAAATCATCATTTCGATTCACTTGGATTTAGAGAAAAGGCTGACCTGGTATTTGCAAGCACTAAATCTAATATCTCTCTGTGAGAATTATCTTTACTCACTCTTTATTACTTGAACCGGCACGTGCACTTGCGTGTAATACACATACCTGTTTCGGGCGTATCAAGTTTTTGACGCTGTTGTCGCGGAGGTGCAACGTATTCAGTGTTTCTTTCTTGGGATATTAGTGAAACCTAAGTATTTAGAGTTCAAGTTTGTAACCCTGTTTTGTTTTCTTTTGATTGTTTCATTTTAGTAATATTGGTTTTGTCATTAGTGCATGTCCCGTTATCGATCATCGGAGCTATTACCTTTAAACCTAGAGATCGAACGGACGTGTAGACAGAATATGAGAGCAGTTCGTTGGAGACATAACAACTCTTTAACAATGGATCAGAATAATCAAAACGCTGAAAATCAAAATCACCAAGAAGGTCAGGATTTAGGAGGCCAGGTAGATCAAAAAGTCGAACATAGAAGAACATGTTGTGATTATAACATGCCCTTACGGGGAGGATTGTAGTTCAGTATTACTAGACCTACAATTGAAGCGAACAACTTCAAAATAGACTCCACGACAATGCAACTCGTTCAATATAATAAGTTTGGTTGCCATAATAATGAAGACCCGAACTCTCACTTAAGGACCTTCATCGAAATATGCGACACATTCAAAATCAATGGCGCATCTGAGGAAACTATAAAACTTAGGTTATTCTCATTTTCCTTGGAAGGAAAAACAAATGATTGGTTGAATTTTCTGTCCAACGGTTCCATCACTACTTGGGCAACTTTGATAGAGAAATTCTTAGCTAAATATTTTCTTCCCTCGAAAACTGCCAAACTTATGTGCGACATATCTACATTCATGCAAGGGAATGGAGAGACTCTTTATGATGCTTGGGAGCGCTTTAAGGAACTATTACGGAAGTGCCCTCACCATGACTTAGCTATTCACCAGCAAGTGTGGATCTTTTATAATGGCCTCCAAACGTCTACTATGATCTAAGTAGATGAAGCTGCAAGAGGATCTCTTATGAATAAATACCTTGAGGATGCGTATTAAATCTTAGAGGACCTGTTATCAAATAATTATCATTCATTTGAGCGACAAGGTTCATCTTCTATGAGAAGTGTACACCAAGTTGATCAACTCACTTCTTTCGCCGCACAAATTACCACACAATTCAACTCGATGAATAAGCAGTTAGATATTTTAACCTTAAATCAAAATCAAGCTCAAACGAACCCACAAGTTAATAGTATAGTTGCTTCTCCGATTAATATGAATCCTTCACTCACGGTGGAGCAACTCATTAGTAGTAACGAGGAGGTTAACTACATAGGTGGGAAACCGAGATACATGAATCATAATAATCATAATGCACTCTCAACTCATTACAATCCAGATTTGCGTAATCACCCTAATTTTTCGTGGAAGAATAATTCGGGAATGACACACCCACCCGGATTCAACTCAAACCCTCATCCACCCCAGAATAATAATTATAATCAACAAGGGTCATCTAGAAAATTATCGGATGAGTTACTTATAGAATCTATGCAGAAGAGGGATGCTCACATTTCTAGTCTAGAGAGCTCATTGCGTGTAATTGAAACTCAGTTATGACAATTCGCTAATGTTTTGAGTCTTAGACCCCAAGGTTCGCTCCCTACGGATACAACTCCAAATCCGAAGGGAGATAATCCTTACTGGAAAGCTGTCACCTTACGGAGTGGTAAGGAGTTAGTGGGTGAGACTGTAAATGAGAGAGAGAATCAAGTTGGCGAAGAAAAATAGTTGGAGATTGTTGGCCTTAATGCCCCGAACGAGGAGTTAGAAGAAAATAATAACATAAATGAAGGAGTGGATGAAGCATCTAGAGAGACGGAGAGAGAACCGGTTATTGATAATAAAAAGAAGAATGATAATACAAAAGTATATCCACCACCGCCGTTTCCATAACGGTTAAAGAAGAACAAACTCGATCAACAATTTCAAAAATTTGTTGAAATATTTAAGAAACTGCAAATCAACATTCCTTTCGCGGAAGCATTGAAGCAAATGCCAAGCTACGTGAAGTTTATGAAAGACATTTTATCAAAAAAGAGGAAATTTGCAACACATGAGACGGTGACACTTACTCAGGAGTGTAGCGCTATACTTCAGAAGAAACTCCCGCCCAAATTAAAAGATCCGGGGAGTTTCACCATACCGTGCTCTATATGATATCAATTCGAGGGTAAGGCCTTATGTGATTTAGGCGCGAGCATCAACCTGATGTCATATTCGATCTATAGGAAGCTTGGTTTAGGAGAAATCTCTAAGACCTCCATCACCTTGCAACTAGTCGATAGAACCCTCGCGTTCCCAAAAAGGATAGTCAAAGATGTCGTAGTTAGGGTGGACACGTTTATTAAGGTGGACATGTTTATTTTTCCAACAGACTTTGTTGTCTTAGATATGGAAGAAGATAGAGAGGTGCCCATTATAGTAGGGAGACCATTCCTAGCCACCGGTAAGACATTAATAGATGTACAGAAGGGGGAATTGACCATGAGAGTTAGCTACGAACAAATAACCTTTAATGTACTTAAAGCTATGAAATTCCCCCGGAGGCAAAAAGATCATATGAAGGTGATAAATCAAATTTCAATTCATGAATATAATCAAAATATTAAATCCACAAGGCAAGATGACGTGTTGACCCGACTTCTGATGCATGAGGAGATTTTGGATGATGAAGAGGAAATTCGAGATTACCTAGAAGTATTTGAGACACAAGCCACTTTCGTTAGGATACCGGAACCCTTTGAGATGTCAGACAAGGCATTGGCGGACAGCCCTTTATTGTTAGTCCACCGACTCTTGAGTTGAAGCCTCTCCCAGAGTCCCAGACCATCTCATGTACGCATATTTAGGCGAAAATAATACATTGCCGGTTATCATCAATTCTAAATTGTCAGCTGCTCAACTTCAAAAGCTTTTAGAATTGCTAACTCAATTTAAAATGGTCATAGGGTGGACTATAGCGGATATCCGAGGGATTAGCCCTTCACTATGTATGTACAAGATTCTTTTGAAAGAACCTTTTACGGGATCGATCGAACCCCAGCGTCGTCTTAATTCACCCATGAAAGAAGTGGTGAAGAAGGAGATTATTAAATGGTTAGACGCAAGGATCATCTATCCTATCTCAGATAGCTCGTGGGTATCACCAGTGCAATGTGTGCCAAAAAAGGGAGGGATGACGGTAGTACGGAATGAGAAGGATGAGCTAGTATCAACTAGAATGATTATCGGGTGGCGTATCTGTATGGATTACCGAAAGCTGAATAAGGCCACACGAAAAGATCATTTCCCTTGACTTTCATTGATCAAGTGCTAGATAAGCTAGCGGAAAGTGATTTTTTTTTGTTTTCTTGATGACTATTCAGGGTATAATCAGATTATGGTTGCCCCAGAAGATCAGGAGAAGACCACATTCACATGTCCATACAGAACATTTGCATTTAGAAGGATGTCATTCGGTTTATGTAATGCACCTGCCACTTTTCAGCGATGCATGATTGCTATTTTCTCTGATATTATGGACCATGGTATTGAAATTTTTATGGATGACTTCTCTATCTTCGGTAATTCTTTTGATGTATGTTTAGCTTGTTTGGAAAAAGTGCTAACGCGTTGTGTTGAAACTAATCTCGTACTGAATTGGGAGAAATGTCACTTCATGGTGCGAGAAGGTATTGTGCTTGGTCATCATGTTTCAAGGGATGGTTTAGGAGTTGATAGAGTGAAACTAGAAGTGATTGAGAAGCTGTCACCACCCAAGAATGTGAAAATGTTGCGAAATTTTTTAGGACATGCAGACTTCTATAGAAGATTCATTAAAGACTTCGCTAAAATTGCAAAATCATTGAGTGTATTATTGGAAAAAGATGCAAAATTTCAGTTGAGCGAGGAGTGTTTAAACGCATTCAGCACATTAAAACACCGTTTGACCACGTCACCTATCGTGATAACTCCTGATTGGGAGGAGCCGTTTGTCCTAATGTGTGACGCAAGTGATTACGCAGTTGGAGTTTTCTTAGGACAGGTACGGGAGAAAGTGTTTCACACGATAGCCTACGCTAGTAAGACCTTGATTGACGCCCAAATAAATTACACAACTACGAAAAAGGAATTACTTGTGGTAGTGTTTGCCTTCGAGAAATTTAGATCGTATCTTTTATGCACAAAGAGCACTGTGTATACAGATCATGCTGCGATCCGTTACCTTATGGATAAAAAGGACGCTAAGCCCGATTGATCAAATGAGTGCTTTTGTTGCAAGAATTTGACGTAGAGATTAGGGATATGAAATGTACTGATAATCCTGTTGCGGATCACTTGTCCAGGATAGAGTCTACACGATCGTCATATAATCCAGAAATTGATGAGAGATTTCCAGATGAGAGGGTTTTAGCTATTCATGGTAGTACTCCACCTTGGTATGCTGACTACGTAAATTACATAATGAGTAATATTCTGTCGTCTGACCTGTCTTATCAACAAAGGAAGCGATTTTTACACCAGGCACGCTCCTATCTTTGGGACGAGCCTTATCTATTTAAAATTGAAGCCAACTTTAAATTTCAAAATCTGAAATTCGTCCAGGCCACGTTGCAACCTGCTTTCCCGCGCGTTGTGACATACTTTCCTGGTTATGATATTTGGGCTGATTTCTTTCTACAAGCAGATTTCTTTGACAATTCTCGCAATAACACCATGAAAAAAGACCGGATTAGCCACAAATTAGATGAATATGAATTTAATTCCATTTCTATTTTATTTAAAATCATTTTAAGCATTTTATAATGAATATTAAGCCTAAAATTAGGCTAGATAACTTCTTTTTGAGAAGTTATCAACAACTCATCCTCTGACAAATTATGTGTCCTTGCATTTCCTGAACTTGGTTCTTCAAACCTTTGCTACCTCATTATCTTCTATTTCTGTACCTAACTCTGTGCAGGAGGCTCTTCAACATCCGGGGCCATGGACGAAGAAATGATGGCCCTTTGGGCTAATCAGACTTGATATCTGGTTTCTCTTCCTCCAGGACAGACTACTGTTGGATGTAAATGAGTCTTTGTTATCAACCATGCACCTGATGAGACGATTGATCGACTTAAGGTCCGTCCGGTGGCACGTGGTTTTACTCAACAACATGGTCTAGATTATGATGAAACATTCTCTCCAGTGGCCAAGATTAGCACAGTTCGTGTCCTCCTCTCTGTAGTTGTACACCGTCACTGGCCCTTACATCAACTTGATATCAAGAATGCATTTCTCAATGTTGATCTCCAATAAACTGTCTACATGTTACTGCCTCCCGGGTTTGAGACCACGGGGGAGTCCCAAGTTTGTCTCCTTAAGAAGTTAATTTATGGTCTCAAACAATCTCTTCGGGCATGGTTCGATAAGTTTAGCAAGGCTGTTCGGTAGGTCGACTTTACTTGGAGTTCGACGGATTTTTTTATGTTCACTCGACATAACAAAATAGGAACAGTTCTTCTTTTGGTGTATGTCGATGACATCCTAATCACAGGAGATGTTCAAAAGGAATCCAAATGGTCAAATAACATCTCAGCTCTGCTTTTCAAACGAAAGATCTAGGGAACCTTTGATACTTTCTTGGTCTTGAAATCGCAAGACATCCTGATGACCTTGTCTTATTTCAACGGAAGTATTGTCTCGACTTTTTTCAGGATGCTGGATATTCTGGATGTAAACCAGTTAACACCCTTATGGATGTCAATCACAAGCTCTATGCTCATGCCTCTGATGCAAATCTTCTTCTTCCAAACCTAGAATACTATCGATGGCTGGTGGGAAAACTGATATATCTAACTGTCATAAGACCTGACATATCCTTTGCGGTTTGGTTGTCAGCAGGTTTATGCATTCTCCTCGGGTGTCACATCTACAGGCTGTCGAACGCATTCTGCGATACCTGAAGAATGCTCCTGGTCATGGGCTGGTATACAGAACTTCCTCCTGTACTCCAACATTTATTGCATATTGAGATGCCGATTATGCTGGTTCCCTTGATGATCGGCGTTCCACCAGCGGTTTTTGTACTTACTTCAGAGGTCATCTTGTTACCTGGCACAGTAAGAAACAGACTGTAGTTGCTAGATCTTCGGACGAGGCTGAGTACCGTTCAATGACGTCTGTTGTATCTGAGCTCACATGGCTTGAGAGTCTCCTGAGTGATATGGGAGTAAAACTTTCCTCACCAGCCACCTTACTCTGTGACAGTCAAGTTGCGATTCACATAGACAAGAATCCTGTCTTCCATGAAAGAACAAAATGCATTGAAGTTGACTGCCACTTCGTTAGGGAAAAGGTTCAAATGAAGAAGCTGGAACTGAAACATGTTTCGTCTACTGACCAAGTTGTCGATCTTCTCGCTAAGGCTTTGTCAAGTGCTCTTTTTATCAGTTCTTGTCCAAGCTGGGTGCCTACGACTTGTACGCTCTAGCTTGCGGGTGTGTGTGTTAGAAAAGAACATGTAATGACCCGTTTAAGTGCCCATCGTAGGCCTTCTTCCTCTACTTGTAATAGTCCCACATCTTGAAATTGGGATTTTTCCCTCTCTTCTCTCCCTATATATATGTATTCATGTTTGTATTTACATACACAAGAAGTATATGCAAATATTTACTTTTTTCCAAATTCTTGTGCTCTTTTTCTCTACAGGAATCTTGGTTGAAAATAAATTCTAGTCACAACCATAAGAGAGAAATTTTTTCCTATTAGCCCTATCCACTCTTGTTCCTCAGATTTAGGGTTCATGAGAAGGGATCTTCCTAGAAGGATTCCAGGATCTTGACTGCGGCACTCTCTGATCATGTAAAGAGGTTTCAGTGAGATTCTCATGGTTGGAAGTATAGGAATTGCAGGACCCAAGTAATGGGAGAATGGTAACCTAACTCTTTTTCCTGGGTTTAGTTTTTTACCCTAGGTTATGTAAATGCGTGACCGGATCTTTGCCAAAAGCCTAGATCTTGGTGCATATAATGAAGGAATAGAAGTCGCCTCTAGGTCTTCACTATATGCATTCTGTAATAAAGCCAATTAGGTCATTTGGTCTAGGATTGGCGTTGTTGTAGGTTCATTTTAGTACAAATACGATACATGATTTAGGACCCAAATATATTATGTGACGGGTCATTGCTTTCCGGGTCAAAAATCTGGAAATCTAAACCTAAGGTTCTATGTAGAAATCGTAAGAACTGCCCATGTGGGGCATTTAGATGAAATCAAATGTGGGGACTTTCCTATGTTCAAGTGGCGAGTTTCTCAGTTTGAATGTTATGGATTTGATTCATGACTGGATCAAGGGTTAGATTCTCTCGTTGGAATTTGGTTGAAATGATTGCATGTGTGTATCCAGCTCATTTATGGTCAAGGGGGTTGTTGAACCCGAAAACCACGGCTCAACGAGGTGTTCGGACCGATGAGGCAACTTGCACGTATTTCTCCCGAGTTAAGAACACCCGACCGATCGCTTGGAACTAAGAAACAGACTCCTGAGCTGCAGCGAGGAGGTCCCGCCACACACCCGGAAGATCAAAGAGTGCTTCCCCTCGCTAGCCAATGCTGAGTTGGGACACCTTGGAGGGCACTGAGGAGCACCGGACTGCCCACCCGGAAACCACAGCTAGTAGTATGGCAGCTCCAGCCAACTCGGATCAACCAGAGGAGAGAGAAGCCAGAAAAGAGTTCTCTCCAAAGGTACTCTTGGGAGTCTATTTATAGTTTTCCAAAACTTGTCTGCAAATAGCGGAAACTTGCCTTTTGGATTTACTAATCGCAGCCCGAAAAGGCCCGCCAATAGCGAAACTCCGTTGTTTGGAGGAGCTATTAGCAGACCCAAATGAGTTTCTCAGTAGAGCAAGGGGGCGAGCCGACTTCCCACTCGCCTTAAGGTGGCGAGTGCCTGGTGGGTCCGACACTCGCCGCTCGCATTGAACCTGGGGCGAGTGCTGGGCTAGATGCCCTGCTCGCTCTCACTAGCTACCAGGGCCCGCCTTGGGCGAGTCGGGAGGGCATGTCCTCCACTCGCTTCGCCCGCTCGCCCGGGCCTCGCTTGTCTTCCCGCCTTGGCCTCTCCTGGGGGGCCCCACTCGGCAAATATGAGGTTGTACAGGGGTAAGACTAACTATAATGGCTCTCAAAACAGTGAGGACGACATAGTATCTATTTTTGTGCTAGTCGTGATCGTACCAAGCTTACGGAAAGGGAATGTGGCATTGCAATTGGATCGTGGTTTTGGGCTCACCCATGTCGGTGTATTTTTTCTGCACAAATGATACTATCTTTCTAACGCCATAATCGTGTGTTGTAATTGGCGGCAAGCGCATTATGTATGATATACGTAAGTATCATATCAAGACGGAATAGAAGTGTCTGCGAGACTAGTAAAAGCAGACCAACACTGAATGACGTTGAAATGCTGATATATTATACTCATTGTTTACCATTGCTAGTAGTTTCACTTTTCATGTTACTATTTTTTACAGAAGTGCTGACTTGCAGATTAAGGCTCCGTTTCGAGGGACTTATTTTCACCGGTCAAGCGGTTACGACCGCAAGAACCCGACCTTAATTATGGTCGGGTTCTTGCGGCCGTAACCGCTTGACCGGTGAAAATAAGTCACTCCAAACGGAGCCAAAGTCAACCCTGAGACCCACATGCTACTCAAAGAGTGGTGTCACAAATGGTTTGCAATCACTTACCTCTTGAACCGACGTGTTCATGTAGGGAAATTGTCAACATGCTAGCAGAGCTACAATGTTGCAAAATAGAGATCATGAAGGGTTTCACCACAATTTTCAATTTTTTGTTTTACTTTTTCCATGGGCATGTATCTTTATTTAAAGCCTTGTATAGGTCTTAAAACCCACTTTTTGTTACGAATTTCTCTTGTAGTATGATGTTATGCCATTTTCTTTCTTTTGTTAGTCCTTTGTTATGAGAATCACGTGTAGTTGTTCTTTTTACTTCTTAGAATATCTACTTTTTTTCTATCATTTTGTTAGTAGGTTTTTGGTCGAAGGAGAGGGGTGTTACATTTGTGAAACCACATTAAAATCGTCAAGCAGTTATACAATTACAATTGTTGATCAACTAACAGTTGAAGGGAAGACTAGAAATCATCGGTCATGAATCATCCACAATTTGAATAATAGTTGAGCTATGAGCTTCAAGCAACAGATGTGAATAACTCTAAGGCGGTGTCATAATCATCAACTAAGGATCAGCTCTAAGGCATAGTAATAGTCGCTGACCAATATTCATCATGCAAAACTACTTGATAGCTAAGTGTTGAGGAATTTTTTGTATTGAAGCTCTGGTGGCAGAGTCATGATCACAGAAGATGATTGAATAAGAAATCAAGCATCGATAACTAAGAAGTTCTGAAGAAGAGCAGTGATTGATGGTTTTATTGCAGGAAAATAGAATAGAGCTGTTGAAGAAATTGAGCCGTTTGAAGAACAAATATAGTAACTATGCTATTACTTTTTTTAAAATCTAGGCCAATTCCAGTTTGGGAAACAACTATACAATTCAGATCCTCCAACTCACTGAATTCCTCTCCTATTCTAGTACTTCATCTGTTAACACTTTGGAAATTGGAACCTTCAGGCTCTCAGTTGACAAAGTTGTTCTCTTAATGGAAGAAGCTTTTAGCTCTCAAAGCCAGAAGTGAGTTGCTCTTCATAACTCTATTTGTGGTTGAGTTGAATCCACACAACATTCAAGCTTTAGAGCTCAATCAACATCTTAGTACCCATTCTGTGGATAAGTTAGAACCTTGAGAAATGTTTTTGATGTCTTCTTCAAAAAGACTTTGTAGCTTTTAAAGTTGTGCACGCCAATGTTGCATTTCAACCACCTTCAACAAATAGGTGATTTATATAAGTTAGCATAATTTTAGATCGCCATTGAGACGCATATGACACTGTCATAGATACTACAGATGTAGTGTATAGTCTATTGAAGCACGAATACGTCCCCGAAGGCAGCGTACCCGTACCAGATACATATCCGGTACCGTTACATACCCGATACTCGACGGATACACCTATGTGGACACACTTGGACTTAGCACATCATTTTGCATATTGTGATAGTAGTCTGTTTTTCTAGAGTAAACAAAAGTTGGCTCTATGCTAGGAAGCATTGGTACGTCCAATTAAGTTGTGTATCTATACCGAGTATGTATCTGGTACTGATACGTTTCTGTTACAAGTACGTGTATTAAGCGTGTTGATACGATGCAAGTTATTAACAAAATGACTAACTAGTCTTTAGACTAACCGGAGATTGAAGATATTGATCTCCAACAATGAAGAAGAAGAAAAAAGATTGATGAGTAGACTTAAGTTTTATTTTATCTCTTTTGGTTAAACACAAGATGTTAAATTTTGTAATATTTACGAATGCTTAATGTTTAAAAACTTCATGTTATGTTGCATTGATTTGTGGACTTGTACTTGAAGTTATGATTTATGTTTGATGTTTCGATGTTTTGTGAACTATTTATTGCACTTGTGATATATATATATACAAGTGACAGGCACGGGCCTTCGGCCCTGGGGGCATTCGGCGGGGGTGTGACAATCGGCGGGGTGCGACATTCGGCGGGGTGCGACATTCGGCGGGATGCGACATTCGTCGGTGGTGCGACATTTGTCGTGGGGACGACATTTGTCGTGGGCGGCGATATTTGTCGTGGGCGTTGACATTTGTCGTGGGCAACAACATTGGTCGTGAGCGGCGACATTTGTCGTGAACAGTACCTGCCCGCAACATATACATATGAGTACTCAAAAAGACCGTAAAAAAATATAAATCAAGAAAATAATTTTTATTTTGTAAAACAAATTATATTTTAACGTTAAAACATTAATCTTTCTTTTGTCATTTCTAGCTATAGGCCATAGGTTTAGGATACCTAGTAATTTTATTTTTTGTATTTAAATAGGGTGGTGTTAAAGACACACCATTTTCGGCTATGTGCACACCCATCAAAAATATAATCCTTAATAAGTTAGGTTTTCTAAACTCCACCCAACTAAAGCAGAAGCAGCCTGCCTCCCCCTTCCCGATACGCGTTTTTTGAACTGCGTCTTCTACGTTCATTTTCAGGAGAAGTGTTCAACATGAAAGTTGTAGATCTCGACGATATCTACAATTTTTATGTTGAATAATTTTTATGAAACGCGTGATTTTTTTCGGGGGCCAAATCGGGGGCCTAAACGGCTTTAAATCAAAAAGTGTTCAACATGAAAGTTGTAGATATCGTCGAGATCTACAACTTTCATGTTGAACACGTTTCATAAAAATGCACGTAGAAGACGCAGTTCAAAAAGGCGCGTATTTAATTTTAAAAAAAATATGCAATCACGGCAACGTCATCCTCCCACAGATCTTGTGGACATGTACTGCAGATGCGGGTTCGTTGAGGCAGCTTTGAAGGTGTTCCGCCGGGTTTTAGGGTTTCGAGCAAAGACGTCGTGCTTTGGAACACGCGTGATGATCGGAGGGATCGCGATGCACGGTCATGGCCGCCTTGCCGTCGATCTGTTTGCTCTGATGAAGGAGATGGCAACGGCGCCCAACGAGTCCACATACATTGCAGCTATGTTTGCTCAGACTGTGCACATAGTATTGGTATGCACAAATCCGAAGATGGTGTGCACATAAAATTTCAATGGGTGCACATAGTATTGGTGTGCACAAAGCCGAAGATGGTGTGCCTTTAACACCACCCTTTAAATATTGCAAAGTTGTGTAATTACCTAAAAGGATATTGACTTTATAATATACTAATATAAAGTTATGTATAATTGTGTAATTATGAATACAACTATAAGGGTAATATATGGACATCAGACAATGTTTCACCAAAGAGTAGTTTTCGCATATTAGTTGAGATATATATTTGTTATAAACTTATAACTTATTATGTCATACCTGTATCTTTGTTTTTTAAATTTTATCGTACCGGGTACGTATCGCACTTGGTACCCATACCTGTACCGGTGCTTCCTAATGTATAGGCTATTATTAGCGTATGCGCTTACTTTCCAGTGTATGTGATATTTTTTTATTATATCATTTATGCTTACTGAAATAATAATCACTGCAAACCCATCATCCTCAATTGTATTAGAAGAGGAAGAAGACTTAATATGTGGTGTGCTTCTGTATTTCCAGGCGCCAACACAGACTGCAAGCAGAGGTCATGCCACTCTCAAAGCACTTCATCAAGTACTATGCACCCTTGAAGGACTTTATCAAGGACATGCACTGACATACTGATAAGAAGATTTAGGCACTTGATAAAAAAATGACTTCAATTGAAGATTGCATGTTGTCCAAGAGGAAGGACATTAATCTTCTTCCGCTTGTATATTTCGAAGAGGAGGAAGGAGAAGGTGGAGGTGGAGGTGGAGAAAGAGATGTTGGTTGAGAGGGAGCGAGCTTGTTCCTTGCCTATGGACTTATGACAAAAGAGGTATGAAGAGATTAATTCTCCGTTTGGTGTGACATTTACTTCGGTGAGTGTGGACAAAAGTGCCGCCATCATAAGATATATGTTTGGCATGATAACGGTTATGACCGCCACAAAAAAAAAAAGGTTTGAACATAAAAGTGGATGAAGTTCCTTAAAGTGAGGTTGGGCTTTGTATGACTAGAATTGTGAAAAACATAGTTGCTTGAAAGAAAAGAAAATTTTGTGATTCCATCCTAGTTGCCAAGGAACCATGAGTAGTGAAAGTAAGTAATGGGAATGCACCACCATCGCCCCGAATGCTAACAAATTTTGTTGTTGAATATGTTGGAAAGCATGTAATATCAGTGAACAAAATCGAGTTTCTTGATAGTTCTACTGTTGGTAGAAATATGTTACTCATTGCAAATTGTTGGGGGTAATGAAGCTGTTGTTGGTGATTTCGTCAAACCCTTGATTCAATGAGAGCTTGCTGTAATTGATAACATTCCCATGCAATCAATTACACAGAGAGGTATATGCTATGAAATATGTAGAGACCAAGAACATGGAAGATGAACTTGGAACAAACGTTTGATGGAGCGGGCGGCAGAAATGCCTAAACCCAATGTTAAAAAGTGCTCCTCTAGTTGAAATTTTGATAACAAATATATATATAATGCAAAACATGTGGGGTGTCATATATTTCACCTGTGTATTAACATTGCTTCCAAACTTAAAAAATTGTGCTGGACTATGTCAGAACCTGTGTAGTCCTGGCGGAATGACGATTAAGAATGGCAGACAGGCGGGTTACTACTGGCGGTCTGCATCTCTGGAAGTTCTGGTTGTGTTACCGCATGGGTAATGAAGTCTGTTAAACATATGGAGTCCGGGCGGTATGGAAGTCTATATAGGCGGATATATCTGGCGGACTATCGACTAAGTCATCACGGTCTGGCAGATCTGGTTATGCTATTGCATTGGTGGTGGAACTGAAGTCTTGGTGGACTGGCGGCTTGGACTGACAGTCTGGTGACTTTCTAAGGTTGACCGCTGGTTGTTAAGGCCAAGGCATGGAGGTTAGTAAAGGAAGCATAGTTGCGAACTGACGGTTAGTATTTGTCTAACCGCTACAGAAGATTTCATGTGCTTACCACAACTGAGGTATATATGACGACCAGATGTTGCTAGTGATTGCGGTCTGGCGGTTAGCTTCTGTCTTGACCGCCACGGTTGCCCTGAAGCGAGCTGTCAAGTTGAAGACGGATAAGGATCAAGAACAAGCATGGTGGTATTATGTTGTAATCGTGTGGTTAGAATTGTCTAACCGCACAGTCCGCACAGTCTGTTTTTATGTATCTGCCTAATCACATGTGACAGACATTATGTATTCTCTCTCCTCCCTCTTTTTTCTATAAATAGGGGGCATACCCTTGTATTATTTATCCTTTTGGAGCAATAAAAATCTCTTTATTTGCGCTTTTCTCACATGGTATCAGAGCTTGTCGGTTCATTTGCTCCGATTTCTACTTTCTCGGGCATGGTGCAGTGCAAGCGGTCTCCAGTTTCTTAACCGCGGTCTTCTCCCTTTTCACGGCTTCCTTCTTTCTTCTTTCCGCGGTCTCTCTTTTCCGTAGTTTCTTGCCGCCCTCCCGCCCTCCCTTTGCTTCTCGCTTTTCCTCCAAGTTGCATCCTTCTTGCGGCTTCTGCTCTGTTCGTGCGGGTTCGCTCTGTTTGCGCGGTCTCGCCCTGTTCGCGGCTTCTTCTCTGTTCGCTCTGTTCACGCGGTTTCGTTCTATTCACGCGTTCTCGTCCTGTTTGCACTAGCTTTCTTTGTTCGTGCAACCTCGCTTTCTTTGATCGGTTTCACTCTATTTGCGCGGGTTGTCTATGGAGACTCGGGCCTCTTCCTCCACTCTATCTGCACAACCTGTTCCTACCATTGCTTCTGTTTCCAGTTCTTCTGACAATCTTGGAATTGTATCCAAGCTAACCGGTCACAATTATCCGGACTGGAGTGTTTCCTTCACTTTTTTGTTACGGTCTCAACGCAAACGTCATCATCTTACTGATGACCCTCCTCCACATGGATTTGCCATTTTTGATGACTGGGACGCAAGTCATGTTCTAGTCCGTACATGACTTGCAAATAGCCTTTCTGATGAATGTCTTCCTATCATTCAACGTGATGAGACAGTTAAGGCTGGTTGAACACATCTTGCTGTTTTGTACTCTAAAGGAGCTCAAACTTCACGCATATGTACGTTGTATGCGGATCTTTTTGCCCGACTTGTCATGACTCCTACTGCTGCTTATCAGGAAGTGCAAGCTCTTGATACTGAACTTCTTCAACATTGTCCCTTTTTTGTTGATCTCGCTGAGCAACATAAACGCCTTCAGGAACTTCTGGTGGTGTGTTATTTGCTTCGTTTGTCAGACTCTTATGATCTGATTCAACAACAAATTCTTGGAGAGGCTGACACTCCTACTCTGGATGCCACAAGGCCCACAACTGCGTGCATTTCGGCTGTTACTACTATTCTTCAACATCCTTTACTTGCCTCTCTGCCTCCTTCTGACACTGTTGCTCATCCAGCTCGTCATGACATTATTAGTGGTCGTGTAGGCCGCTCTGGTGGACGTGGTCCCTATAGATATTTTTGTTCTCACTGTGACAAGATAGGTCACCTTATTGATCGTTGTTGGGCCAAGCATCCCCATCTTCGACCTGCTGCTGGTGACACTACCTCGAAGAAGTCCATCTCTCTTGCTACCTCTTTGGGTAGTGCTCATATGACCACTACGGGTAGGTGACTCATTGACTTTGATGCTACTAATCATATGACGGACAATTCTCATCTTTTCTCTCGTCTGGACAAACATAACTGGTCACCTCCGGTTTTTATTACGAATGGTTCTCCATCTCCTGTGTGCGGATCTGGAACAGTGCATGTCACTCCATCTCTCCAACTTGAGGACACACTCCACGCCCCAATTGTTTTGTGCAACTTACTTTTTGTTACCTTTCTATGTAAACAACTAAATTGCACGGCTACCTTTACCTCGGCTACTTGTTCTTTTCAGGATCCTCACTTCAAGGAGACGATTGCTATTGGGACTGAAAGTGACGGCTTATTATTCCTTAACAATGTGTCTACTTTTTCTGCTTTTATTTCTCTTATACAGTGACATCTTTGTCTTGAACATCCTCCTCCCCGCCTTCTTTACCAACTCTTCCCTGATCTACCTTGCGGAGGCTATTCTCTCAATTATGAAGCTTGCCAACTCAGCAAACACCACCGTTCGTCTTTTCCAACAAAACAAGGATGTAGTTCTTCTTGTCCTTTTGAACTTGTTTAATCTGACATTTGGAGTCCTGTTCCTACTAAATCTGTTCGTAGGGATAGTTTGTATTTGTCATATTTATTGATGAATTTTTTTAGATGTACTTAGTTGTACTTATTGAAAGAATGTTCTGAATTTTTTTTTATTCAATACGTTCTATAATGAGATACATACTCAGTTTGATGTCCCTATTAAAGTGTTTCACACTGATAATGTCAAAAAGTATTTTAGTCATCAATTCTTAGTTTTTGTATGCATCTTGACATTATACATCAAACTAGTTTTCTTAGATCTCTCAACAGAATAAGGTTGCCGAACGTAAGAGCTGACATCTTCTTGATGTGGCTCACACTTTTCTCACTCAAATGAGTGTTTTGTGATTTTATTGGGGTCATGTCGTTCTTCTTTCTTGTTACCTCATCAATCATATTTCTTCTTCGGTTCTTAATGACAAAACTTCTTTCTCCATTCTATATCCAGATGCCACACCATTTCCTTTACCCTCACTTGTCTTTGGCTGCAAGACATTTGTTCACTCTGCTTCTCCTAGTCGTGACAATCTCTCTCCTCGTTCCGTTAAGTGTATATTTCTTGACTATTATTCGACACAAAAATGATATCAGTGTTATGATCCACTTCTCTGGAAACAGTATGTTTCCGCGGATGTCACTTTCTTTGAAGATGCTCCTTACTTTTCTCGCACCTCTCCCACCGTCTGATGATCACTCTTCTCTACTTATTATCTATGCACTTCTACCTAACATTATGCTTCTTTCTTATACACCAGTTTCTGATTCTACTTCTTTTTCTCATGATACTGCTTCTCAACCTGAGCCGTTGCTGACAGTTCCATGGTCAGCAGTCTCTCTGATGGATGGATCTGATACTACAGACATGTCAGACCTTGATCTTTCGATTATACTTAGGAAGAGAGTTTGGACATGCACTCAACATCCTATTCATGATGTTTCTTATGCTCGTCTGTCTCCTTTCTGCAAGAGTTTTGCTCTTGCTCTCTCGGCCAATGTCATCTCGGCTTCCTATCAAGAAGCCCTTGTTATTCCTCATTGGAAAATCACTATGGATAAGAAGATGAAGACTCTGACTGAACGAGGTACTTTGCCTATTGTTTCTACCCCTCCAGGAGCTGATGTGGTTGGTTGTCGTTGGGTCTTTGTGATCAAGTTTCTTCCTGATGGTACTATCGATCACTATAAAGCTCAGCTAGTTGCCAAAGGTTTCACTCAGACCTATGGTGTGAACTTCTTTGACACCTTCTCTCTAATTGCTCGGATGTGGCCGTTAACAGAGACTGAGAGATGCCTCAGTTAGATGTCAAGAATGATTTCCTTTATGGAGATCTATAAGAAATAATATACATTGAGCAACCTCCTGGGTATGTTGTTCAGGGGAGTCTCAGGTGTTTAGGTTGAGAAGACAATCTATGAACTTAAGCAAATTCTGCGGGCCTTCTTTGAGAAGTTCAGCGAAGTTATCTCTGTTATTGGGTTTGTTCAAAGTGTTGCAAATCACTCCTTATTCATATACAAGACTTCTACAAGGTTAGTTGTTCTTGCTATTTATGTGGATGACATTTTTCTTAAAGGAGATAATAAGAAGGGAATTGACCTAACAAAGAGGCATTTACTTCAACATTTTGTTACAAAAGATATGAGTTCTCTCAAGTACTTTTTAGGGATTGAGATCTCCCAGAAGCCCAATTATGTAGTGCTCTCACATCAAAAATATGTCTTGGATCTTTTAAAAGAGACAAATCTTCTTTGGGCTAAACCTGCTCGGTGTTCAATAACTATTGGTGATGATAAATGTTGGAATAAGGATTCACCCTTTCTTTCAGATGTCACCAGGTACAGACGGCTTGTGGAAAAACTCATTTATCTTACAGTCACGAGACCGGATATCTATTATGTGGTAAGAAGGTGAGTCAGTTTATGCAAACTCCCAAGCAGTGTCATCTTCAATCAACTCTAAAGATCTTGGAATATGTGAAAGGATTTCTAGGAAAGGGACTTATGTTTCAAAAAAATAATCATTTGAGGATTGAAGCCTATTCTGATATCAGCTATGTTGATGATAAGGAGGATAAAAAGTCTACGTCTGGTTTTTGCACTTTTGTAGGAGGAAATCTGGTCAGGTGGAAGAGCAAGAAATAGTCTATAGTCTCCAGGTTAAGTGCTAAAGTTGAATATAGAAGCATGATTTTGCCTATCTGTGAGCTGAAGTGGTTACGTGCACTAATGCTTTATTTGAGAGAAGTTTATGATCATCCTCTGCCAATATTCTATGACAACGAGGCATCTATATATGTATTTCAAAGAATCCATCGTTTGATGAAAGAACAAAGCATATTAATGTAGACTGCCACTTTACTAGAGAAGAAGTATTGAAGAATCAAATCTCACTCCATTTGTCACATCCAACAAAAAGCTAGCCAATGTTTTTACCAAACCAATGTTCTCCTTTTCAGGTGGCTGTGACAAGCTGGGCATAATTGACATATACGCTCCAGCTTGAGGGGGGGTGTCAGAACCTGTGTAGTCCTGGCGGACTAGCAATTAAGAATGGCGGACAGGCGGTTTACTACTGGCGGTCTGCCTTGGAAGTTCTGGTTGTGTTACCATACGAATAATGGAGTTTGTTAAAAATATGGAGACCAGACGGTATGACGGTCTATATAGGCGGACAGATCTGGCGGACTGACAACTAAGTCATGACGGTCTAGCAGATCTGGTTATGTTACCGCACAGGTGGTGGAAATGAAGTTTTGGTGGACTTGCGACTTGGAATGGCAGTCTAGTGACTTTCTAAGGTTTACCGCTGGTTGTTGTTAAGGCCAAGGCGTGGCGGTCAGCAAAGGAAGCACAGTTGCAAACTGACGGTTGGTATCTGCCTAACCGCTACAGGATATCTCATGTAACACCTCCATCCGTCACATAGAATATAACAAAGGGTCCGGTCGGGGTCCCACGCCATATTCCACAGACAGTCGGCGGGGTTACATGTTAATATCAAACGACCAAACGAATCCTAACTTAGAGCATTCTAGCGGAAGCTTTAGGGGTTAAATTTTGAACTCAAGTAATACAAATGTCCACTAATAAAAATCATATAGGAATGTTTACAAAAATACACAAAATTCATTATGGCCTTAAGACTTTACAACTGTTTCGTTTTACAAAAGTATTTTCATACATCGGCACGCAGACCGTCCACACATAAAAATACTAAAAACTCTTCGCTTGGTCTTCGAGGGTCGGCATAGCAACAAGGGCAGCAACCCGCTATTTCCCGCTCTCCAGCACCTACACAGGGACAATCCACCACAAGGGCGCCAAACAAAACAACGTTCAACTTTTGGCTGACCAATTTATAACGACCCTACCCCATACTCGGGGTAGCGGTATTCCTTCCATGCATGCATATCATTAACACAGATATATCACAAGAATGCACACTCAAGCACCATTCAATATATCACAAAAGAGTGCCTTAACGGCCAAACGTTCTGTGCACTCAGGGCACATTCTCGGTGTACCAGATTGTCAGGGTCCCGCCACCGTTCAGAGATCCGAGACTTGACGGCCAACTTTTAGCATTTCTAATCTTTCCGGCTCCAGACCTAAGACTCTCGTTATGTGCTCCAACGAAGCCAATTACTTTAGGCAGTCTAGTCGGACAAACATAACGCGGGTACAGTTCAGCTATTTCTCGTTGCTCAAATCGTCAGGTCAACGCTGACGGTCACAGCCATCATGGCGAACGACAAGACGCGAGTCAAGTCAACCTCCCCTTTCCCGTTCGCCTCACTGGTCTTTTAAGAGCTCACAGCTCACACTAGCCACACGGTCTCCGAGAGACTGGCTTTGTCAATAAAATGTTATCTGGATGTTATCGCCAGCGAGAGTCACTATCGTCTGGCGTTAGCGACAGAACTCTCTTCTGTCTCCAGACTCAGCCACAACTGGAACATCAGTCCAGAAAACCATGCAGCATCCTGCAGTGTCAGAAAACTGGGCTTTCACAGCAATCATAGCTCATCAAGAGCTATCGCCAGCGATACTCGCTGTCGCCCGGCGATATCCAACAGTTATGCAAACTGTAGTATTTTCTGGGTATTTTCCTGGAGCATATCTCCAGTACTTCTTGCTACTCTCATTTCACAGGTACAACTCACAGACCCCGTAAACTACTTGTTTAAACACGAAGTCTTCTCCGGTGCGCAAAATAAAGCATCATCAATCCAGACCAACCTGTCCGGATGAGCTTCACACAACATGCCTATTTCGTACTGCGATTTCCGGATTCTATATGCAAAACCACCCGGGGATATCACGTATCGACCCATCGGAATTCCCTCGATTCTCCACCTTTTAGTGGGGGATTCTATGCATATGCAAAAAGGAGGACTTTACTTGTCCAAGAAGGAAGATCCTTACCCTCATAGTTCGTTTCGGAGCCATGAACGAACTTTTTATCCGGATGAAAAGGAGCGTCTCACTTTTCCCTTCACAGATCTTGCCTCGGTTCTTGATTCCGACCACATAATCTCCTTCCCTAAGCTACCAAAGCTTCAACCTTCTTCTTCCTTAGCTCTTTCTTTCAAGAGAGTAATGAAAAAGGAGGAGAGAGAGTGAGAGAAGAGGAATGACTTCTCCTTTCTCCACTCCTCTGCTTAAGTGACCTCGGGGTTTACCCCAACCAAAAGATCCTCTCTTCAATAGGAATGAATGTCTATGATTTCGGCTGACAAGTCAAATAAAACGATATCGTCGGGCGATATCCTCTATCTCCGGGCGATATTCGCTATCGTCGGGCGATATCGTCGGCATCCGTTTTGATCCCAGTCAACCACTGCTCTTCGGCCATCCGACACGTGTCCAACCATATGTGGAAGTATCGCCCAGCGATACCCACTATCGTCACTCTGATAGCTCACTCAACGCTTCATCGAGTGCGTTGAGAGCGTCGAGTGCGTTGAGAGCTATCACTATCGTCAGTGATACTCACTATCGCCAGCGATACTCACTATCGCCGCGCGATAGTATTCGTCGAGTTTACTCAACACTTTGTTGAAGGCGTCGAGTTTACTCAACACTTTGTTGAAGGGGTTGAGTACTATCGTCAGTGATACCCACTGTCGCCTGACGATAGCCACTAAAAGTTCTGTTTCAGTTTTTTGGGTGTTACATCTCATGTGCTTATCGCAACTAAGGTATATGATGACCAACTGATGCTAGTGATTGCGGTCTTGCGGTTAGCTTCTATCTTAACTACCACTGTTGCCCTGAAGCGAGCTGCCAAGTTGAAGGCGGATAAAGATCAAGAGAAGCATGGTGCTCATGTTGTAATCGTGCAGTTAGAATTGTCTAACCGCACAGTCCGCACGGTCTGCTTTTATGTATCCGCCTAATTGTATGTGACAGGCTACAAATAGGGAAGTTATTCAGTCTTAAGTAGAGAAAATTAGGAATCACTCGGGGGGGGGGGGGGGGAGCAATCGGCGGGAGCAAATTGAGGGGGTTGCGGGAGCAACCGGTGGGAGCAAATTGATTCATAATCACGACGTTCTTTGTTCATGCATTTGTTTGGTAGGGTGGTGGCGGGAGCAACCAGCGACTGGGGGGGGCTGTGATACAAAATCAATATGTTGCAATGTGCTGGTACCTACTAAAATGCAGACTTAAGGGGGTGGCGGGAGCAAATGGATTCATAATCACGGCGTTCTTTGTTCATGCATTTCGTTTGGTAGGGTGGCGGCGGGAGCAACCGATGACTGTGAAAGGAGGTTTGAGACCGGGGGGGGGGGGGGGGTGGAAACAGAGTTTTGGGTGCTTTTCCGCCTGTTTGCGGGAGCAAAAAGAGCAAATGCCGCCAACGCCCTTTTGCTTTCCTGCTAACCTGTGGCATACGTCGACATGAAAACGTCGCGCCAAATGAAGTTTAGGCTTCATTTGGGAGAGCGGTTGCGGTTGCAAAATGAGCTGTTGTAAATGCAGGTTTGTAAATAGAGCCGTTGGAAACTGGTTGCTGGAAATTGAGATCTGTTTTGGTAGTCTTTGTTTGCAGAGCTGTTCAGAACAGAGAATCGTTTGACAAAACAACGATGACGTTTTATAAATATTTTTTTATCATAAATTTTTTTAATTATTTTTTAATAATATATATAAATATATATATTGTTGAAATTATTATATATATATATAATTGTTTTTAATATAATTTTGGTGTTTATACTTAATACTATATACATAATTATTGCGGCCAAACTCGACGCCCCGGTCGGACCGGATAATCTTGGACCGTCTCAGCTCACGGAGCGGTTGAGCGCGCAGACAGTCGATGAAAATGAAACAGTGAACACAAGGCTTGATGACGTGGAAAAACCCCTTAAATGGGTAAAAAACCACGTGACCGGATCTGTGCCGGTCAAATTCCACTAGATCTGGGTGATTACAATATGTTCGGTGAATCGGGGCGACAGACGGCTCCCGTTACAACTTATGGGTAGAGAGGATGACTGTAGCTTTAGGCGGGCAACAGGCTGCCCTGCGGAAATGACTTAAACGGTGGAATGCGCGGGATGCTTCTAACGCGTGCGCTCGGGGCGACGCGCGCTTGAGGGCTTCGACTGTCTTCTTTCTTTTACTTCCTTCCACCTTGGGCGTTTCCCGTGCTAGTTGTGCGCTGATGGGGTGCCTGTAGCCGATGACGGGTGCTGGTGGCCGCTGGTGGCCGCTGGTGGCCGCTGGAGGTTGCTAGTGGCTGTTGGTGGTTGCTGGTGGCCGCTGGTGGTTGCTGGTGGCCGCTGGTGGTTGTTGGTGGCCGCTGGTGGTTGCTGGCAGCCGTGGGTGGCCGCTGGTGGCCGACTCGGTGGAGGAGGTGGGAGGTCTTTCACCTGAGGAAGAAGAAGGAGAAGAAGCGTAGGAGGAAACAGATGATAAATGAAGAGCCCCTGGGGTCCTTTTATAGGCTCCAGGGGGAGATCATGGTGGGCCCCACCACTAACGTAGTGGGTTAGTGGGTGGTTTCCCCTTGATCGGACGGCCGTGGTAGCGCGCCATGATCGGACGGTGGAGGTTCGGGCGGCGAGCCACCGGCTGGCGGTGGACAGGTGGAGGTGGCCGGCGATGGCTGGTGGCGGCCGGGCGGCTGCGGCGGCGGTCGGACGGCGGCGGTCGGGCGGCGGCGGTCGGGCGGCACAGGCCGGGCGGCGGCGGCGGCGGCCGGGAGGCGGCGGCCGGGCGGCGGCCGGGAGGCGGCGGCCGGGCGGCGGCGGTCGGTTGCGGCGGCGGTCGGTTGCGGCGGCGGTGTTCTCTCTCTCCCCTCTTTCCCTTTTTTGTGGATCTCTTTTTTGGTGGGAGAGAAAGAGGGGGGAATTGGATGGAGGAGATGAAAGATGAGAGAAAGTGGGCCCTCCACTTCTCCCATCACGAAGGGAATCATGGGGTTGACTAGTCAACCCCATGATCTCATTTTGGGGATTGCTATGTGCACCTCTAAAGCTCTAAAATGGAGTCAATTCCTATCAATTGCCCCCCAAATCCTTGGTTGCTCGTGAGCCGTGTGAGAGACAACTTAGGATTTTTAATCATCTTCTTCTCCGCTTCCATGTCTTCCTCCGGAGAGAAGGCCGAGAAGGCGAAGGATGGTGCTTCGAAGGTATGCTTGTACTTATACGATTGGCGATGGTGGCGTTTTCATCAAATTGAAGGAGCGGCGACGGGGGCTTCGGGTAAGGTGCCGACGAATCCAATCGCGAGGGGGTCCGCGCGCTTGATGGCGCGCCGGCGCAACGGCGGGCGAGTGCAAAGGCGCACCCGGAATCACGCAAGCGCGTGCGGGGGTGCGCTTGCGCAAACTCGGCGCGCGCGGGCGTGGGCGACCCCGAGCGCGGGTTCGGGCGCGCGCGACCTTGCCCGCAGGTGTGCGCGCGCGCGAGCCTATGCGCGGGTGCGAGCGGGCGCGCGCGACCCGGCGTGCGCAAGGGAGCGCGCGCGCGGGCGCGCGCACGGTTGTGCGCGCGAGCGACCCTGCGCGCGGGCGCGCGCGCGAGCGTGCGCGTGCGACCTCACGCGCGGGTGTGTGCGCGCGTGGCCGTGCGTGTGGGTGCGTGCGGGCAACCTAGGTGCGCGTGTCGTGCGTGCGGGCTCTTGCTTGCCTTGCGCTTCTGGAAGCGCCGTTATGGGCCTTTTCGTACTTGTTGTGATATGCACAATTGCGCCTTGTGTGCGCAAGACGCGAGGTATGTGACGTGCGCACAAGGTACGATGTGCACGGTATGTAATGTGCACGATGGGTGAGTGATGCGTGCGCGATACACGCTGCATATGCGATGTTCGCAAGGTGTAACATGCATGACGGACTAAGCGCCCAAGGGAAGAGATTACTGAGATGTGGAATTTCTGTTGCTCCCCGAGTGTATCACCGAGTACTTGTACAAGGTCGGAAGGGGAAACTTGCTGCGGCGAGATTCCCAGATGCAGAGACGGTGTTTTCAGAATGGTATCCCAGTTGGCAAAGTTCATGTTGTTTCGCGTGAGTTTGACGTATAACGTTGTTTTGCGTGAGACTGACTCGCTACTATTGCTCGCACAAGCTTGGCTCGTGACTTTTGCTCGCACAAGACTTGCTTGTGACTTTGCCTTACGCGGTTTGTGACCGCGGCTTAGTTTGCACGAGGCTGGCTAGCGGCTTCGCTCGCACGAGACTGGCTCGCTGCTTGATTTGCGCGGTTGCGACCACGGCTTAGTTTGCGTGAGAATTGCTTGCGGCTTCATCGTGGGGAGGGCAAGCCCCTACGAGGAATTTGCGCGAGGGTTGTTGTCGTAAGGAGCGTGCTGCATGGAGGCGGTTGTTGTGCACAGAGGTAGGTGCTGTGAGGAGCGCGCTGCACGGAGGCCGTTGTTGTGAGGAGCGCGCTGTACGGAGGCAGCTGCTGTGAGGAGAGCACTGCACGGAGGCAGTTGCTGTGAGGAGCGTGCTGCACGGAGGCAGTTGCTGTGAGGAGCGCGCTGCACGGAGGCAGTTGCTGTGAGGAGCGCGCTGCACGGAGGCAGTTGCTGTGAGAAGCGCGCTGCACGGAGGCCGTTGTTGTGAGGAGCGCGCTGCACGGAGGCAGTTGCTGTGAGGAGAGCGCTGCACGGAGGCAGTTGCTGTGAGGAGCGCGCTGCACGGAGGCAGTTGCTGTGAGGAGCGCGCTGCACGGAGGCAGTTGCTGTGAGGAGCGCGCTGCACGGAGGCAGTTGCTGTGAGGAGCGCGCTGTACGGAGGCAGTTGCTGTGAGGAGCGCGCTGCACGGAGGCAGTTGATGTGAGGAGCGCGCTGCACGGAGGCAGTTGCTGTGAGGAGCGCGCTGCACGGAGGCAGTTGCTGTGAGGAGCGCGCTGCACGGAGGCAGTTGCTGTGAGGAGCGCGCTGCACGGAGGCAGTTGCTGTGAGGAGCGCGCTGCACGGAGGCAGTTGCTGTGAGGAGCGCGCTGCACGGAGGCAGTTGCTGTGAGGAGCGCGTTGCACGGAGGCAGTTGCTGTGAGGGTAAATGGATGTCTTCGTACTTGGGCGAAATGAGTACGCATTTTAAACTACACGGATGATGCTCGCCATCAACAAGCCTAAAATGAGAAAATGTTAACTTTTTTTTGAGTTACAGTCGCGAAGCTGTTCTTGTGGGAATACAGAATTCATAGTAATGTAAAATTGATAAATACTATATTAGATAGAACCCTTTTGAGGTGCGAAGCCCTCTCTTGGGTTGGTCGTCTACGGGGTTGCCCCCCAGTCCGACCTAGCAAACGGTGGGCCGCGTTCCTTTCCGTGGACTTGGTTCCTATCCCCGTAAGAATCTCCCCAGGAGGCCTTGTTTGATGAGATACTCGATCTCCTCCTTGAGCTTTGAGCAGTCTTCCGTGTCGTGTCCTTGTCCATGGTGAAATTCACAGTACTTTGTCTGGTCCCCAGTATTTTTAGGGAGAGGTCTGGGCTTGCGGAGCGCCTCTTTGCCTTGGATTGCATAAAATACATTTGTCCTGGAGGTGTTGAGGGGTGTGTACTCCCGGGGCGACTGATCTCTCTGATGGTTACGTCGGAATCTTCCTTCTTGGTGTTGAGGGGCCGGCTCATTTTCCCTTTTTCGCTTCTGGTTATCGTTAAACTGTTGACGATGAGCTTCAATAGCCTCGTCGGCAGCGATCCGAGCCTCGACTCTGTGTACAAGATCTTGATAGCTGGGGACGGTTTCTCTCATAAGTGCTGAGTAGAAGCCGCTAGGACGGAGACCTCCCAGAAACACTCCCCGTAAGAGCTCGGGGTCGACTCCTGGGATCTGGCGGGCTTCGGCAGTGAATCGTCGGAAGAATTCTTTGAGGGTTTCCCCTTCATTTTGGCGGATTCCAGAGAGATGTGATGGATCGCGAACGATCCTTCGATTGGCGATGAATTGGTCGGAGAACTGTCTGGTCAGTTCGGCGAAGCTGGTAACGGTGCCTACTCTTAAAGAGTGAAACCACGTTCGAGCTTGTCCTTTGAGGGTGGTTGGGAATACTTGACATAGTAGTGGATCAGAGGCATTGAAAATCCTCATGATAGTTGTAAAATGATTGACATGTTCGAGCGGATCATCAGTTCCATCGAATGTCTCAATGCTTGGGAGTTTGAATCCTTGCGGGATCGGATGGTCGAGGATTTGTGGGGCTAAGGGGGAGCCTTGGCAAAGCGGTCGATGAGGGTGAAAATCTCTCCTCGCGGCTTGGCGGTATTCTTCAGCAACGACCTCCCTGATTTCTTCGCGAGTGAGGAGAGGGTGGATGCGAGCATCGTTAACTAGATTGTGGCGGGGGTGATCCGCCCTTGCTCCCCTTGGAGGGGGATGAGTCGAATTGGCGGCCTCAGAGTAGTCTTCAAGTTCTTCTTGCCCCGCAGGGGCTTCCTGGTTCCTTGCTGTATTAAGTGGTGGAGGATTGTTAGCTGGCGGAGGTGACCTTGGTGGAGCTGGAGGTGCTCCCGGGTTCCAAAGTAGTGCGAGCATCTCTGTCTGCTGCTCTTCCATTTGGCGGACACGCCCTTCCAAGGCGGGGACGGGGGCGAAAGCTGCTTCAGCGGTCAGTGGCACGTCTACCAGAGAGTGAGATCGTACTGGTTCAGTGTGTCCGCCAAGTGTGGATCCTTCGACAGTGCGGGCACTTCTCTTTGCCATCGCGGTGGTATGGATGATGAACTTGTTCTGCGAAGGATGTTGGGAATGTTTCCCACAGACGGCGCCAAACTGTTGCGGCCAAACTCGACGCCCCGGTCGGACCGGATAATCTTGGACCGTCTCAGCTCACGGAGCGGTTGAGCGCGCACACAGTCGATGAAAATGAAACAGTGAACACAAGGCTTGATGACGTGGAAAAACCCCTTAAATGGGTAAAAAACCACGTGACCGGATCTGTGCCGGTCAAATTCCACTAGATCTGGGTGATTACAATATGTTCGGTGAATCGGGGCGACAGACGGCTCCCGTTACAACTTATGGGTAGAGAGGATGACTGTAGCTTTAGGCGGGCAACAGGCTGCCCTGCGGAAATGACTTAAACGGTGGAATGCGCGGGATGCTTCTGACGCGTGCGCTCGGGGCGACGCGCGCTTGAGGGCTTCGACTGTCTTCTTTCTTTTACTTCCTTCCACCTTGGGCGTTTCCCGTGCTAGTTGTGCGCTGATGGGGTGCCTGTAGCCGATGACGGGTGCTGGTGGCCGCTGGTGGCCGCTGGAGGTTGCTAGTGGCTGTTGGTGGTTGCTGGTGGCCGCTGGTGGTTGCTGGTGGCCGCTGGTGGTTGTTGGTGGCCGCTGGTGGTTGCTGGCAGCCGTGGGTGGCCGCTGGTGGCCGACTCGGTGGAGGAGGTGGGAGGTCTTTCACCTGAGGAAGAAGAAGGAGAAGAAGCGTAGGAGGAAACAGATGATAAATGAAGAGCCCCTGGGGTCCTTTTATAGGCTCCAGGGGGAGATCATGGTGGGCCCCACCACTAACATAGTGGGTTAGTGGGTGGTTTTCCCTTGATCGGACGGTCGTGGTAGCGCGCCATGATCGGACGGTGGAGGTTCGGGCGGCGAGCCACCGGCTGGCGGTGGACAGGTGGAGGTGGCCGGCGATGGCTGGCGGCGGCCGGGCGGCGGCGGCGGCGGCCGGGCGGAGGCGGCCGGGCGGCGGCGGTCGGGCGGCACAGGCCGGGCGGCGGCGGCGGCGGCCGGGAGGCGGCGGCCGGGCGGCGGTGGCCGGCGGCCGGGCGGCGGCGGTCGGTTGCGGCGGCGGTGTTCTCTCTCTCCCCTCTTTCCCTTTTTTGTGGATCTCTTTTTTGGTGGGAGAGAAAGAGGGGGGAATTGGATAGAGGAGATGAAAGATGAGAGAAAGTGGGCCCTCCACTTCTCCCATCATGAAGGGAATCATGGGGTTGACTAGTCAACCCCATGATCTCATTTTGAGGATTGCTATGTGCACCTCTAAAGCTCTAAAATGGAGTCAATTCCTATCAATAATAATTTAATTGTTTGGCCCTACCTCCGCGCCGCTCCGCCGTCAGCGGCATGCCCGGGGGTAGTCCAACGAGGATTTTTCTAGCGTCCGCAACAAGATTTCACTAGCGTCAAGATTTCTTCCTCCTCCATAAAAGCCGGCGACTGGAGTGAGCTGCGCCAAAGATATCCTGCGCTGGAGATCTGCGTGCCGGAGAGAGCTGCGCCAGAGAGAGAAGTGAGAGTTGTGAACCCTTGATGCGGCGGGATGCCTACTCGTGGCGACGAGAGAGACGGCGGAGGAGTTGCAATGCGATACCTGCGCGATCTTTTCCCTAAACGCGACGAGCTGAAGCTCTCCCATAAGTTTTTGTCCCGCAGCTTTTTGCACTAATCAAAAACTCCAGCAATTCCAACTATAGGCGGAAAATCAAATGGGAAACAGTCAGGAGTTGCATTTACTAAAACACGTTGGGCTTAAAACGCCTAACCAACTGAAGCCTAAGGCTCCGTTTGGGAGGACTTATTTTCACCGGTCAAGCGGTTACCAAGGTCTGGTTCATGCGGTCGTAACCGCTTGACCGGTGAAAATAAGTCCTCTCATAGGGAGCCTAAGAGCATCTCCAACCGGCCTGCATTTCTCAGAAATGCAGGCCGGTTGCCCTCCAATGCATCGGCATTGGAGGCTGCAATTATGGAGGGGCCTGCATTTCCGCCTCCTCCTCCTCTAAATTTAGAGAACGAGGAGAGGAAATGCAGGCCCTCCATTTCAACTTTTTTAATATTTTTTTAATTTTTTTTATTTTAATTATATATTTATTATATTTAAGAAAAACGTATATTACACAATAACGTTCGTAGCCGCTAAAATATTATTTCAAACTTCACATATAATATACCAATAAATTTGTTTTTTCGAGACCTACAAAACGAGACTAATATTGCATACTTTCTAAATATTATTGATCATACAAATAGCTAGAGAACACGATTTACTAAATAAAATTGCACATACACTGAAATACATTCAAATTAAAATGCATACAATTTTTCAAATTACATTGTTTCATTACCATGTCGTGTCCACAGATGTTCGATCAGTGCATCTCGAAGTGCGAAATGTGCCGCCTTGTCTCTGATTTTTTTATGTCGATTTAGGAACTGCTGAAATCTTTCGACTTCACTTGTGTCCATCTCTTCAACATTCTGAGTTGGCGGCAGTGGAGAAATAACGATATCTTCATTTTCATCTCGCTCGTCCTCAATAATCATATTGTGCATTATAATGCAAGCAGTCATGATATCATGCAACACATTTTTATCCCAAAAACGGCAAGACCCCTTAATAATTGCAAAGCGTGATTGGAGAACTCCAAATGCGCGTTCTACATCTTTTCGGCATGCCTCTTGCATCATTGCGAAGTGTTGTTTTTTTTTATCTTGTGTATGAGAAATGGTTTGAACTAGTGTTGACCATTTCGGATAGATACCGTCGGCTAAATAATAACCAACATCATAATTTTTACCCAGTATTGTATAATTGGTAGGAGGCGTTATACCTTGGGTTAAGTTTGCAAATAAATTTGATGCCTGCAAGACATTAATATCATTGTTAGATCCAGGTAAGCCAAAATATGCATGTCATATCCACAGGTCGTATGATGCTACTGCCTCGAGAATGATTGTAGGTCCACCATGACGTCCTGAATATTGGCCTGCCCATGCCGTTGGGCAATTCTTCCATTCCCAATGCATACAATCTAGGCTTCCCAACATCCCTGGAAAACCTCGTTCTTCACCTTTCTGTAGTAATCTTGTTACATCATTTGCATTGGGAGATCTCAAATATTCATCTTTGTATAGTTGTACGATTGCCCTACAGAATCTTTTCAAGCATTGAATCACAGTAGACTCGCCAATTCGAATGTACTCATCGCAATTATCAGCTGATGTTCCGTATGCTAACATACGAAATGCTGCTGTAATTTTTTGTATTGTTGATAGTCCAGGCTTACCAACACCATCCTTCTTTTGAACAAAAAAATTGTCGTGCTCCTGCACTTCAGTAACAATGCGAAGGAAAAGATTTTTTCGCATTCGAAATCTTCGTCGAAAAAAAGTTTCCCCATATGTGGGGTGTTCGGAGAAGTAATCATTCCAAAGTCTAGTGTTGCCTTCAATCCTGCCCCGATTGATTACCATGTGGCCAGGTATTGAACCTCTGCGTCGCGGACGTGCATCTTCTTGAAGTTGAGCTGCGATTATGGCATTGTTGGAGGCATGCATGCGAGCTAAAACTTCATCTTCATTCTCCCAATTTTTAAGCTCTTCTTCCCACTTAAGAAGTATTTGTTCATCATCATCTGAAGATGATGAAGATCGCAAATGGGATGAACCTTCTCCATAGTTCATTTTTCTTAGAAGAAAAGAATGTTTTGAATGTATCATTGACTGTCTTAAAAGGGCGTTTATATAGCTCGCCAGCATTGGATGCCTTCTCCCAAGCATTGGATGCCTTCTCCACTCAAGCCTCTGTCTTGTCTTGTCAATCACGTCATCTCGTAACCCGAAGTCTTGTTTTTTCCCAGCATTGGATGCCTTCTCCCAAGCATTGGATGCCTTCTCCACTCAAGCCTCTGTCTTGTCTTGTCAATCCCGTCATCTCGTAACCCGAAGTCTTATTTTTTCCCAGCATTGGATGCCTTCTCCCAAGCATTGGATGCCTTCTCCACTCAAGCCTCTGTCTTGTCTTGTCAATCCTGTCATCTCGTAACCCAAAGTCTTGTTTTTTCCCAACATTGGATGCTTTCTCCCAAGCATTGGATGCCTTCTCCACTCAAGCCTCTGTCTTGTCTTTGTTGGGGTTTGTGGCACACTTCTGGTCCTCTTGTTTCTCACACCGGGTTTGCCCACGTGAGCTTAGAAGAATCGAAGTGTGATCCCCCTTCGACATCTCCGGGACCGACGACAGCGGGGGTCCGGGGGCGGCAGCCCCCGGCGGAGGTCCCGCTGACCGGACAGCGGGCAGGGGTCCAGGGGACAGCGTCCCCGGTGGGGGCTCGGGGGCAACGCCCCCGGACCAAATTTTTTGGGGAGATGTTTTCTCCAGTCGTCGAACTGGGTTCGACGATCATTGAACCCAGCTCGACGATCGTCGAACCCAGCCCGACGTCGAACGTCGAACCCAGCTCGACGTCCGACGCGCCGAACCCAGCTCGACGTTCGGCCGAGCTCGACGATCGTCGACCGTCGTTCGACGTTCGGCCGAGCTCGACGTTCGGCCGAGCTCGACGATCGTCGACCGCCGTTCGACGTTCGGCCGAGCTCGACGATCGGTCGAGCTCGACGATCGTCGAACGCCGTTCGACGTTCGGCCGAGCTCGACGATCTGTTATGCTGAAGCCTATTTAAGGCGTTTTCTCCCAAGCATTGGATGTCTTCTCCACTCAAGCCTCTGTCTTGTCTTGTCAATCCCGTCATCTCGTAACCCGAAGTCTTGTTTTTTCCCAGCATTGGATGCCTTCTCCCAAGCATTGGATGCCTTCTCCACTCAAGCCTCTCTTTTTCATAAGTACTCATTCTAGCACTCTCTATAAGTACCCATTGCAGAACTCAAGTTCTCATCACTCTATCCCCAAAACCAAGAACTCTCTAATTTCTTTCCTCGTCATCATGTCATCTATTCGTGGCCAAGCATTCTCCCCAAAAGAAGATCAAGCACTATGTTATGCTTGGCTTGAGGTTTCGGAAGACCCCGTTATGGGGAGTAATCAGAAAGAACAAAGAATGTGGGAAAGAATTTCAACCATCTTTCACAATACAAGACCTCAAACTTGCGTAGGACAGAGAACCCCAAAATCTCTTTCTTGTCGTTGGTCCCTTTTGGCAAGTAAAACAAGCAAATTCCGAGGATGTATTCGGCAGATAGAGCAACGAAACCCCAGCGGTGCTTCTGAACTTGATATTTTAAGAATTTTTTAGAATTTAAATGCATAAATATCTTAAATAATGTGTGATTAAAGTAATTTTTTTTGTAGCTCAATGAAGCCAAAATGTTATATGCCTCTGATTCAAAAGAGAAGAAAGGCTTCATGTTTGAGCATGTTTGACATATCTTAAAAAACACAGAGAAGTGGATGGAAACGTCAGGGTCTACAAAAAATAAGAACTCTCCAAATATTAACATGTCACAAACATTAAGTTCTAACACTCCCAGTCAAGGGAGAGGAATAGACTTAAATTCAGATAACAATAACATGAATCTTGGTAGTACTGGGGATGAAGAATCTCCAATCTCAACTTCCAATAAACGACCAACTGGGAGAAAGCAAGAAAAGGAGAGGAGGAGACAATTGAGTGGTAAGGGTTATGATATCGAGACTCATACTAAAAAAAACGAAGAAATCTTAGAGTTTTTAAAGAGAGGGCAAGAACAACGAGCAAACGATATGTCTGCTATCCAAGAGCTCATGAGAATGAAAGCAGAAAATCAAAAAAGAAAACTAGATCTACAGAGCGCTAAACAAGATCACGATATCATGATGATAGATTTGGATAGCATCAAAGGAACTCCAGAACGACAGTATTTTCGACAAAAAAAACAAGAAATTATGAATAGAAATATTATAAAACCATTATTTGGAGGATCTTCATCACTCGAAGGAACTGAATATGGAGGTGGCGTATACGGAGGTAGTGGTTACGGTGGAAGCCAATATAGAGGAAGCCAATATGGAGCACCTCAATTTGTAGGAGGTCAGCTTGGAGGAAGCCAGTGTGGAGGAAGCCAGTATGGAGGAGATCGACATGGAGGACCTCGATATGGAGGGCCTCAATTTGGAGGACCTCCATTTGGAGGAGGTCAACATGAAGGAAGTCAGTACGGAGGAAGCCAGTATGAAAGAGACCGACATGGAGGACCTCCATTTGGAGGGCCTCAATTTGGAGGACCTCCATTTGGAGGAAATCAGCACCGAGAAAGCCAATACCGAGAAAACCAGTACGACGGAAGCCAATTTGAAGGACATCAGTTCGGAGGAGACCAGCAGGGAGGAAGCCAGTATGGAGGAAGCGACTACAACATACCAAGGTATGGAGGAGAACAACAGGGGGATAGCGCGCGCGGAAATCGTATCGAACCCAGTGATGACCTCCCAGATTTTTAGTTTAAATTTCAAATGTAATATTTTAATTTTGAAATATGTAATGTTTATTTTATTTTTATAATGTAATGCTTATTTTAATTTAGCAAGCTAATTATTATTATTTATATAAATTATTATTTATATTAATTATTAATTATAATAAATAAAAATATGAAAAAACGTGGAGCTGAGCTCGACGTTCGTCGAGCTCAGCTCGGGAAAAACGTCGAGCTCAGCTCGACGTTTTTATTTAAATATAATTTTTTTATTTTTTATTTTAATTATTATATATATTTATTTATACATATAAATATGTAATTTATATAAATATATTTTGGCATTAATAAATGTATATTTATTTATACATATAATATTAAAAAAATCAATGTTCTTCAAATATGGAGAACATGGTTGGAGTTGGTTTTCCATGTTCTCCATATTTGGAGAAAACAGTAGCACTGCAATCTCCATATTTGGAGAATATGGAGATCTCCCGTTGGAGATGCTCTAAATATGGTGGAGCCTGGGATGCAAAATCAATATGTTGCAGGGTGATAATTGCTAAACTATGAGTAGCCTAAATATAATAATGATAAAGGATAAAGAGCCCAACGGTCGTATTCCGATTTCCGAGAGCATTACTTTTTTTACAAATTGCTTTCTCTTTGACCTCCTTCCTCCCATTACCCTCTTCCTCGTCTGCTTCAATTTTCTTGCCCGACTCGGTAATCTCCTAATCTAACTTCGCCGTCCATGGATTCTACCCGCTCGTCTCCGGCTCCGGATCCGCCTCCACTTGGCATCGGAATAATCGCTAAGACCTTGACTAAGCTGCTCCACCTCCGCCGCAAACCCTCGTGCTCCGCTGACGCAGTCCTCTACAGGCCGAATCCTTCGGAGAACCTCGACGACCTCTCCGACTATTACCACAAAGACATGGAAGCCCTCGTAGCGAATTTATTTGTTAGTTTGTCCGCTTTCAAGGCGGCCTACGCCCAGCTCCAGCTGGCCCAGGCGCCGTACGACGCCGACGCGATCCAGTCGGCCGACCTTGTCATCGTCACAGAGCTCAGGCGGCTCTCCGAGCTCAAGCAGAGCTTCTTCAGCAGAGCAGAGTTCAAGCAAATCTCGACCGGAGCGCAGGTAGAAATGGCCGCTCGGTTCCAGGAGCAGCGAAATCTTATCAAAACCTACAAGATCACCGCAGCTAAGCGGGAATCCGAGCTCCAGTCCAAGGATTCCGAAATCTTCTTCCTCCAAACTAAGCATCGGTTGGCCGAAAAACAGTGCAGGGTCTTGGAGGCCCAACTCCGACCCGGCCGGACCCTCGCCGGCCTCGACGAGCTCCACCTCTCCGGCGTCAACCCCACCCACTTCCTCGCCCTCCTCCGCTCTACCGTCAAATCCATCCGATCCTTCGTAAAAATCATGGTTCACGGAATGAAATCTGCTGGCTGGGATCTGGACGCCGCCGCCGGCGCTATCCAGCATGACCTTCGCCGCCGACATAACCCCAATCTTAACAACCTCGCATTCCAATCTTATGTGTCGCGAAAAATGTTCTCCGATTTCCAGCAGCAAGATTTCGGCCTCGGCGGTCCGGTTCCCGACCGCCAGCAGTTCTTCGCCGATTTCACCGAGTTCAAATTCCTCGGGCAGAGAGAGTGCTTTGAGAGGAAATTGCAATTTGGGGAGTTCTGCAGGGGTAAATATTTGGGGCTGGTTCATCCTAAGATGGAAGCAATCTTCTCCGGCGATCTCCAGCAACGGGAGCTAGTGCGCTCCGGTGGCGGGTTTCCTGAAACGAATTTCTGCCGGAGTTTTGCGGAGATGGCAAGGCGGGTTTGGCTCCTTCACTGCCTGTTCTTTACATTCAGGCCGGAGGAAAAGGGAGTCATCTTTGAGGCGAGGAGGGGGAGCCGGTTTTCGGAGGTTTACATGGAAAGCGTGGCGGAGGAGGAGGAGGAGGAACGGGAAGGCGGTGGCGATCGCTCGCCGACGGTGGGTTTTACGGTGTTGCCGGGGTTTAGGGTGGGGATGACGGTGATCCAGTGCCGGGTCTATCTGGTTAACTGTAGCGAGTGACAAAGAACGGTCCAGATGTGTTTCAAGCGCCGTAGAGAGCTTGACGATGCCCTGAGATTGGCAATACAGTGGGGTCCACTCTTGTTCCAGTGGGGTTCACGTATGATCCGCGCTGGTCCACGCGTCGTTTTTTGACGTTTGCTTGTGTTCGCTCGGAACTCTACAGAGTATTCTTTTTTTTTTCAGGCGGTTTGTATAGCCGGATTTTTATTAGATATTTATAATTAACTATATGATATTTGAAGTTCTCATTTTTAAGCTCATACGTTATTTGCAGATAAAAAAAAATAAAATTTACTGTTATTTTAATTTTGGATATGACCAAACTTATTTTTGGATGAAGTCAAATTAATTATGTGGGCAAATCAATTATGCGGGCAAATTAAATTGCTACGCACAGATCAAGTTTTTTTATAAATTTCTTAACAAAATATTATCTAATAGTCTGTATTATAAATATTAACATATAACAAAAGCTTTAAATTAATCAAAAAAAATGTTAAAAGATTGAAAATATATAAGTTTGTGTATGTTTAATATCAATATATTTATGTTAATTGTACCTTTAAGTTCAATATATTGATGAAAAACTCATGGATCTATCCGTCGTTATGACAAACATGTATTTCATGGCATTGATTTTTTTATCCAAACTCACCGGATCAAAATGCCGCCACAAATAGACCCTAAAACCCTGCTTGATGTGGCGGTGATGGTCGTGAAAGAGGTGGTTATGAATTCTCGTTCGTGAACACCCAACCTCACTTAAGAAAACATCATTCATTTTTATGTTCAAATTGTGTTTTCTTTTCTTGGTGGCGGTCATAACCTGTCATGCAACATATATTCTATGATGTTTATGTTTTTGTCCAAAATCAACAGTGCAAAAATTTTGCGTCAAGGGAAACCTAACTGACTTGAGTGTCCCATTCGTTATCCATATCATCTCCGAGAATTTTGGGGTTTGGGTCCCGACTCCAGATTTGTGTGGGTCCGAGACATCTCAGATATCCTTTTGCATTAGGATGAGGATAGCTCCGGTGTGCGAACAATAAAAATGCTCACTTACGTCTTTGTGTGTGGGCCCAAGCCGACTTATGCGATGGAACGCTAACCCCAGACTATCTGAGCCCTAAACCTAAAAATTCCACCTTATTTCCATACAATGAAAACTTGTTATTCAGAGAACAAATTAGACTCATATGTGCTCTGGTTGGCAGGCTACTCCTGCCAGTGTAATTATATTGGATTTTTTAGGATGTAGAAACTAACTCCCTGAAGATCTATTTGTTGCCTGAGTGAGGATACTCCGGCGGGCGGCACGAAGGTCTGTGCGGTGGATCGAAGAGGTTCCATCGGGGGTGGTTGCGTGAGTGAGGGTATCGGGTAATAGGGATGGGGGAGGGGCTGTAAATTGAGAGTTATTTTGGTTTTATTAGGTTTGATTTCTTAGTTGTTTTATTGGATGCAAATATCTTGCATGACTTGCTAATATAAACACCCTTTTTCATAGATAAATATCTTATCACTGTTGTGCATGAGATTGTTTTTTAGTTGTTTTACGAGATTATGATCCTCATTCCTCGCAATTTATTTCTTCTCAAAATTCCGAAGAATCACAGACGTCAAAAGGCAAATTTGCCGTAAAATGTGGACATAAATTTCGCCGATCCTTCAAATTATTTTTTTTCTTGGACACTATAGCCTACACATCATGCTCAAGGGTCAAGTCCTTAGGGAAGCATAAGATAGGACCCCTCAAAGAGCTTGATGACTATGACCTCTCATACAATAATTGATTTCATGATGAACACACACCCTAAATACTTCATCAATGAATTGTTTCAACTACTATATATTATGATTTTAATATGGGATTTATCATTATATCATCAAATTAATCGCAATCATTAAATTTATTTTAAAATCAAATATATAAAAAATATTTTGTTAAGCAATACTTCAATAAGAATACATTATTTATATGAAGTTCTCATAAGCAAATCCTCTTTAACTATTAGCAAATCATTATTTTTGTAAATAATCACGGGAAAAGGAATAGGAGGGTTTGCTGATAAACTACTTTTCGAGTTGAAAAAAATGAACTAAAATATTTTAACCCGTTTTTTTTGGCTATTAGTGAAACCCAATTTGTTAATAAAAACACATGTTTTATATTATAATTTTGTAATGAAACAATAATTTTAAATCCTAAAAGTGAGAGTGCTAACGCACCTCAGCCCCGTAGAACATGACTGTTTAGGATCTGTTTGGCATGGTGGTGGCGGTCATGAACCGCCGCCGCCACCGTGCCAAGCGGAGCCTAGGTTATATTTGGTAGTGGTGGGTGCATCCGGTGGGTCGAAAAGTTATTTTGGAATCAGAAGGGGAGAGGTGGGGGTCGAAACGGAGCGGATCGGGACCGTTTTCTCCTTACTGCTGGTGCAAATGGAGCAAGCGTTTGCTCCAAACGGAGGCGGCAAAACGCCGAACCAAATTAAGCTTTTCGTTTAATAAGGATATATAGCTGAAAATGCACACAAAAATCTTTTAAAAAGGACTTTAATTAAAATAATAATAGGGGTTATAATTATCTTTTTAAATGTACGAGGATCTAAATGAATAAATAAAGTTTTTATTTATTTGATAGCACAGTATATGACTCATCCGGAGTCATCCCCTTATGTCTTATCAAGTTAGGAGCTAATTGAGTGACATGCACGTATCTATTTAATTAGGTTAGGTTCAAATAGAGTTGTATGAACAAGTAAATAAAAATGTATAATTTTATTCATTTAGATCCCTGTAATTAAAAAAATAGATAATTCCAACATTTGCTCGATCATTATTTTCCATTCGGTTTATTATTTGTTTTTTATGTACAATTTAAAATTTTATTTTTTTATTAAATTCGGTATGTACGGCATGAAGTCAAAGCACGCCGACTAAACTCGATTCACTAAAAATTATTGTTTCAATAAATATAAAATTAGGCTGAGATTATTTTTATGGTGTAATGATAAATATCATATTAAAAGTTAAAACTATAGCACATAGAAAATTATTTATATATTAATTTATATAAGCTCCGTTTTACAACATATTTTTGCTTTGGTGAGCTTGGAAAAAACACCATATGTATGTTTGACATAAAATGGAGGAAGTTCTTTTGGTGAGGTTGAGAGTTACTGAACCTTGATTCATAACCAATGCGTTCATGACGGTCACCACCATACCGCGGACGTCCGATCTCACTTAGGCTCTGTTTGGCGCGACTGCTGCGACTGGAGAAGCAGTGATGAGAAGCAGTAGATGAATAATCAGTTGTTTTACGGAGTGGTGACAGAATCTGTGAAACTGTTTGGAAGAACAGTTTTTGCAGAGCTGTTTAATCTGTTTGGCAAAATAGTTGTGCGGTGCGCAATTCATTTTTTTGAAACTTAAACACAATCAGCAATAACATAAAGCGAACAAGTTAACTTAATTCATTTTAAGTGCCCAATAACAATATTAAAAAATAACAGACTGTTTTCAAAAGGATTGTTTCAGTCATGAAAATCGTAAACGTGCTCCGTCATGCTGATGAAACTTACTCATTTGTTATTCATTTGGGCACGACTATAGTCCAAACCCGTGCGCTCCTTGAAGTTTTTCATTAGATTGTGTCACCATTCTTTATTGAAATGAGTGGTGAGTCTATTTCTTAAATCGATATCTCGGATACAAAGATCACAAAATAACATAACATGTGGTGTCTCCCAATTTGCAGAAATTCCACCCTCTTTGGATTTGCCCATCTACATGAAAAAAATTAAATCAACGCAAATGCTACAATACACATGCTAGCGTTACAATGAATAAAAAAATAACAACTCTACACAATAATATACGAACATAGATCTGAACCTGTTGCGGTCTAACTTGACGCTCCTAAACCGGCCCAAATTCGACCATCTTAGCCCGGGAGCGGTCGAGCGCGCACACAATAAATGAAGTAGATCGATCGTACACAAGAAGTTTTAACATGGAAAAACCCCTCAACTGGGTAAAAAATCACGTGACCGGATCAGTGTCGGTCAAAATCCACCATTCCCTCACTGTTACAACTTATCTGTGGAATCGAGGGCGACAGACCGCTCATCGTTACAATTTAGAGATGAGAGAACACTTAGCACTCGGCGGACGACAGACCGTCGCGCTCGGCGTTTGTTACAAAATACACTTTGCGGTGATGGTCTTTTTGGGGCGTCACGCTGGCACTGAACGCGGGAGCAAAACACTTTAGTTTGCGGTCGCGAAGGCCTCCCAGAAACGGAGAGATCGGGATTCGTCAAGTGGCTTGAAGGTGGCTCGAACGTGGCTTGGAGATGACTTGAATGTGGCTCGGGAGTGGCTTGAATGCGGCTTGAGTGCTGCTCGTAGGAGAAATTTGGCAGAGCTTCAACCTGAGAAGAAAAAAAGCTCGTAGGAAAAAATGTGAGAAATGAGAAGGTCTGATGCTCCTTTTATAGCCTCCAGGAGGCAGTTATGATGGTTACGCGGCTATCCGCACACCATAAACCACCAACATAAATATTTATTTTCATAGTTTAAGGGCGCATATTATGATCATTTATTTTGTTACTCGCAGACCAATTAAATTAATAATAAAATTTACCCACTAACCTGACGGTTAGTGAGTGGTTACCTGCGAATCGGAGGGCGTGAACTGACCTGAGATGATCAGACGGCGAAGAGGCACTCCCTTGAACGGACGATGGACACTTCGGCGAACTCGCCGACGAACATGCCGATGAGGTGGGAGGCCGCCGCTGACGGCCGAGAAGGTGGACGACGGCCAAGCGGGAGGGCCGGTGGCCGGTTGGTGGAGGCCGGCTCGGCCGCTCCTCCGGCAGCGCGCCGGCGGACATAGAGGGGCGGCCGGCCCGACCCCCTCTTTGGCCGCGCGCCGACGACCTAAGATGGCCGGCCGGCCCGACCCCCGTTTTGGTCGCGCGTCCGCGGCCGAAGAGGGGCGACTAGCCCGACCCCCTCTTTGGTCGCGCACCGGCGTCCGGAGAGTGGCGGCCGGCCTTGCCGCCAATTTAGCCGCGCGCCGGCGTCCGAAGAGGGTAGGCCGGCCCGGGGCCCCCTCGGTCGCACCCTGGCGGCCGACGGCGGTAGGAGGAGGGGGCCGACGACCGAAGATGACGTCGGTCGCTCAATGTCGGCGAGCTTAGGTGGTTTCGCCATCATGCGTAGTGGGATCGATGTGCGACAGGATTGGGTGCGGCGATCGCGCGTGCGGTCAAATTCATGATCCCACTAATTTTAGTGGAGATCATGGGGAGTGACTATGTGCACGCCCATGCTCTTAAAAAGGGATCTTGTTGCCATCAGAAACAAAATTGAAAATTTTTTACTAAATCAATTTTGAGGAAACAATATCAACATAGATTTGAAACCAAATATATCTTGTAGATCAGTGTCTTGACACTTGCTAGCTATTAAAAGGAACAGAAGGGAAGAACAATCTTTGTAGATTAATGCCCTACACGGTGCCCTAACCTGAAATCAGAACAAAAAAGTAAGAACTGGTAACTGGGGGAATTGGAGAGCAGTAAATGGAAGCAAAATTGCAGAAATCTAGCCAGCGGCGGGCAAAAAAATGGGGGTCGTAGAAAGCTCACCGGCGTGTAGAGGGAGGGGGCTATACCTGCAGTGGAGGAGAAGTCTCGACTGGGGAGGGAGAACGGACGTCGAAGATGGATCGTCGGGCCAGTCGCCGGTGGCGTCGACGAGGAGAGGAGAGAGGTTGTCGTGTGCGCTCGTTAGGGCGAGGGAATGGGGCAGTCGCGCTTCCAGAGCAGTGAAAAATTTTCACGACTCCGGGCCACTTGCTTTTTCACGACTGAGGCACAGGGGTGACTGCAATCAGGGTGCGGTAATTTTTGTTTGGCGGGGCATCTCCAAAACCTGCGACACCCCACCCCCAAAACGCCCCGCCAAACAGAGCATTAATTAACATTATTCATTTTTTATGTTCAAACTAGCTTTATTTTTTTGATGGTGGTTGTTGCAGGTTGTCTGGTCTTTCCCCGGTTCGGAGAAATCAGATTGCCTTAGCTCGGAATCGCACCGGGCGCGCAAACAGTTAAGATGAACTGCATCAAATGACATGAGGTGTTTTTTACGTGGAAAACCCGGAAAAGGTGAAAAATCACGTGGATGGAACTGTGCCGAGCCAAAACCCACTAGTTTCTCGAAGTTTTACAAAGATTGATTTGATCACGAAGGGCGACAAGCCACTACTCCGTTACAAGTGCAGAAAATGAGGGGGAAATGGGTAAGTTCTCGCAGCCTCGATGGAAGCGCTTCAGTCTTAGGAAGATGTTGAGCTCGCAGCACCTCAGTGAGAGCATTTCGACTTGAAAATTCTCTAAGTTCACGGAGCTTCTAGAGAGAGCGCTCTCGTTGATGCGGAGCCTTGATGGGAGCGCTCTCGCAGAGGCGGTTGACACGACTTGGGGCGTCCTGGAGCCTGAGCACAGGGAGGAGAGTGAAGAGAATTCCCGAGCAGAGAAACGGCTTTAGTCCATGATCTTTCCTGAAAACCTCGGAGCTCTCTCTTGCCTTTGGGGTTGCTTTGTCTTCAAATGAAGGTTTGAATGTTTATTTATAGTTTTCTGGAGGGTTATGATGGTAATTGCGCAGGGGAATGATTTGTGCTGGCGAATGACGTTTCTCCGTTTTGATCACCTGGATCACTATTTTTGTCAAAATGACGAGAGTTCCCCCCTTTCCCCTGAACGGTTCGGGCGGCTCGGGCAAGGTGCCCGGAGACGGCGAGGGCCTCAGACGACGGCATCGGACGCTACCGGAGCCCGCACGCCCGCACGCCCGAGCGCGCTTAGTGAGGCGCGCACGATGCGGTCACGGGGAATGCGCCCGCGCGGGACCGCGACCCCGCGGCCTTGCGGGGGCGCGGCCCTGCGACCGCAGGCTGGCCGTGTGCGGTCGCGCACAGGCTGGGGGCGCCTGTGCGGGCTTGGATTTCTCCTTTGGGGACTCCCGAGGCTTGTGGTTCTGTTGTACGTAATCGGTTTGGACGGGCTTGCACGTACTCTGTCTGAAACTTGTGATCTAACTTAGAAAATTCAGGGGGGAACCACATCAGTGGTCACAACTGTTGTTATGCCAAACATGCATTTTTGTTCGAACTCGTTAAAAGGTGCCACCTAATGGCCTCTTTGGGAGAGCGTTGACGCTCCGTTCTGTTTCCGTCTGAATGCAACCGCCCCGGTGCACCTAGCGCCGTCATCGCCGCCATGGTAGTCGTCGTCGTCTTATCCTCCGTATAGCCCGACCAGCCCTCACTGGCCTACGTGCCCAGATTCACCGCACAACCCCAGCGCTGCGCATCTTCGGTCGCCGGCCCCGAAGGGAGAGACCTGCTCTTCGTCAGAGTCAGGAGACTGCTTAGCCTCCCGCCTCTTGCCGGTCGCCTACAGTAGGGGCGGCGCCGCCCAGGTTGGGCGGCCCTCTTGCCGCCCGGCCCGGGTAGGCGGTTCTCTGCAAAGGGCGGTAACATGGCCGCCCCTTGCTAGTATCCGCGTTGAGAGAAAGGCCGCCGGGTTGGGCGGCCCTCTGGCCGCCCAATCTAGGCAGCCGATTTCCCTGGAGGGACAGGCGAGAGAATGGCCGCCTGCCCCCATTTTCCGTCCTGTTTCTAGGGGAAGGCCGCTCAGGTCGGGGCAGCCCTCTACATGCTCGATCTGGGCGGCCATGTTTCTGTCAAGGGCAGGAAGTGACACCACCGTCTGCCCCCTTTCAAAAGGGAGAACCGCCCAGGTGGGGCATCCCTCTGGCCGCTCGACCTGGGCGGCCAGTTTCCTGGCCATAGGAGGGCGGCAACGTGGCCGCTCGCTCCTTGCCGGCCCCCCACGGTGGGGACAGGACCCGCTGACCTCCTCCGTATGCCGCCCTCGTCGGGCCGCCCCTCCCCTTGCGGGAGAGGCGGTTATATTTCCGGCGAGGGCGGATATTTTTCGGCCGGGGACGATCTTGTCATCTGCATAAATGCGGCGATTCGTGTGCCCCATTTCAGACAATTCTATTGGTCTGGCCGATGGTTATTAGGAGAAATTATTGGATCACCCATTCTAAATCTATAAATAGCCCCCTTCCCTCTTCATTTTGATCTCCTTCTCGACCCGAAAAATCCTCTTACGGATTTTCTCTCTCCACTCCTCATCCTATGATTTTATCTCTACACTGCTTCCCTTCCTTGCGCGCCCCTCTTTCGTGCGCACTCCCGAGCGCGTTTCCTCCGTACACGCTCCAACGCGTGCCTCTTCCATGCGCTCTATCGCGTGCACCTCTTCCGTGCGCATTCCCGTGCGCGCTCTTCTCCAGCAAGCCCCTGCGCGCTCTCCTCCAGCAAGCGCCTCGCACGCTCTCTTCTCTGTGCCTTCCCGCGCACTCTCTCCTCCAGCAAGCGTCCTGCGCGCTCTCTCCTACAGTATCACCCCATGTGCTCTCCTCCAGCAAGCGCGCCTCCGCGCACTCCGCCGTCAAGACCACTCAAGCGCGCCTCCGCGCGCGCTCTCCTCCAGCAAGCGCCACGCGCGCTCTCCTCCAACAAGCGCGCCTCCGCGCACTCCGTCATCAAGACCACTGAAGCGTGCCTCTGCGCGCTCTGCCGTCAAGACTACCCAAGCGTGCCTCCGCGCGTTTTGCCGTCAAGACCGTTCCAGGCGTGCCTCCGCACACTCCGCCAAGACTCCATAGCCCCCACAACATAAAACTCCCGATTGCAGCATAAGCAGAAATAGCTCTGTGAGTGGTGGCCTGTCACCCCCCCAAGTCCTCCCATTCTCTCTCTCCATAATTGTAATGAGAGACGACCCGTCGCCCTCGAGTTCTTCAAGAAAGTTTTGTACATCAACAACAAATAGTGAAGGTTTGACCGTCACATACCCGATCACGTGGTTTTTCATCCGGTTGACGGGTTTTCCACGCTAAAAATTTCCTTTTCCAGTTCTTTTCTTACTATGACTGTTGGTGCGCTCGATCGCTCCCGAGCTAAGGCAATCCAATTTAGTCCGGTCTATCAGGAGGCTTGAGCGATCCCCAACAACAATCATGCCAATCAATTTTTATTTTATTGCAAATCATGGTAAGCTTGAGTATGAGTATGAGAATAGTTTGGTTTCAATATTATGAGAATGAAAATTTGAGATAAGCATACTTCTTGAAGTTGATTTTTGTTATCTGATACTTTATTTTTTGCCTCTAATATTGGAAAGTCACGTGTATGCGTGTTTGCATTGTGTGTTGTATGTTGTGTGTATGTGGTTGTTTTTTTGTCTTTTAATAAAAATAGGTGATTGTTATTAGCACTACAGTTTTAGCTAGTCGCATAGCATTTTCTTCTAATTTTTCGCGTCTTTGGAAATACGTTTTGTACATGCATTTTTAGGAAAAGTGTTGAACACGAAAGTTGTAGATCTCGACAAGAACTACGACTTTCGTGTTGAACACTTTTCCTAAAAATGCATGTACAAAGCGTATTTTTAAAAGGCATGAAAGCTGAGCGTATTTCCAAAGTAAGTCTTGTACATGCATTTTTAGAAAAAGTGTTCAACACAAAAGTTGTAGATCTCCATTTACAACTTCGAGATCTACAACTTTTGTGTTGAATAATTTTCCTAACAATGCATATACAAGACGTACTTTCAAAAGGCATGAAAAATTAGGAAAAAATGCGGTGCGACTAGCTAAAACTGCTGTGCTAATAACAATCACCAGAAAATATTTCTGTTTTAAACAACTCTACAAATATATATCATTGGAACATATTTCATTTATAATAACTAGATTTCTACAACTGTATTTGAAATCCTTCATTTACTACCACTCTTTTCACAATCATAACTAGGGGTGTAAACGAGTCGAGCTTGGCAAAATTCCCAAGCTCGAGCGCGGGCTAAACATAATGATCTCGACGAGCTCATTATGCATTGCTCGAGCTCGAGACCAATATATTTAGCTCGAGCTAAAGCTTTCGAGCTCACGAGCTCGAGTTGAGCTGGAGCTGCTCGCGAGCTTTTCAACTTATCAGCCATTTATTATTTATATTTATGTATATTAAAAAAAAACTCAAAAAGAAAGCTCGCGAGCTCATGAACAAGAGCAGGTGAGCTTGAGCTCGCTTGAGTCAAGTTTTTTTCGAACCGGCTCATCAAGCTCACAAACCGGCTCAACTCAACCTGTACCCCTAATCCTAACCCCTCTCCAAACAGTTTCTTGTTTCATATTGGGCCGAGCGGGCTAATAGAGCAATGGTCGGCCCTATATATAATGGTCTTGCCGCCACTCTACTATCCCTCTCATATTTGTGCTCTGCTTGTTCTTTCTCTCGGCTTCAGCGGAGAAGACCCGCGGTGCAGCTAGGTTTTTCTTCGCCATTCATTTAATCCTCGATCTCGATCCCTTCTGCGATCTCGATTTTACTGACCTAGAAATTGATTTCCGTTCTGTATTATCTCGCGGTTTTCCCAGCATCGATCAATGCCCCCTATTTTGTTTCCTGGTTCTTTCTGCAGTGTTTCCATGAATCTAATGCAATTTTCTTTTCCAGGAAAGGGGAATCAAACTCCAATATCAGCTAATTTTATCGATACCCGAGCACATTGATCGGTTAAATTGGTTTTCATTGCCATCTATTAAGAGTAAGCTCGAACTTGTACTTATCTTCCTTCCCCGCTATCATTTGTTGACGTTGTTCTGTATGTAGTATACCTAGAACTTCTTGTTCATTCGTCTATAATTGTCTTTGAATTGAATTCACATGGTACTGTCACCTTTTCTACTTAACTTTGGAACTTTTTTTTCATGACCTTCCTTTACTTCAAACATTTGTGTATAACCTAAAGGAATTAGATTGAATCTCTACTTAGCCATTCAATAGCTTTTATTTACCTTTGTTTTTCATGAAAATCTGGATGATGATTGATATCCTTATTGTGATAAACAAAAAAAGCTCTATCGTCCAACCATATGTTGTTAAAATTTTCTTCTTGGATATCAGTATTAAATTTAAGTGTTGCTGTGAATTTTGTATAGGTGTCAGCAACTTTGGATTCACAACTTTAATGCATTCTCTAGGGCAAATTATCCTCGCCATCTCAATGGAAACAACGCGGTGTATAAAATGAGGTGCAATGCATGTTGGCGAGAGTTGGAAGGCCAAGCGATTTCAACCACATGTGGCCACCTATTGTGTATCCAATTACATTTTGTGTTTTTTTAAAAAAGGTTGAATTTTATTAAATGTGCATAAAAGTATGTACATACTGTCCTTAATTAGTAAATAAGGCTCCGAAGATGCGGGGAAGATACTTAGCAATGATGGTGCGTGCCCAATTTGTGATCAGGTCCTCTCAAAAAGGTATTTATCTTGCATTTTTTATTATAAACTTGCAAATTTAGGGTTCACGGACCTTATCAATTGTTACTCAATTTGTAACCTAATTTATAAGCTAGTATAGTTTAAAAAAAATCTAACCAAGTTATGACTGATAACTATAAATTATTTCTTGATTTGGTTGTTCACTCAACATGTGATTTGTGAATTTTTTAGTCGTGTTAGCATTTTTTTGGAAGGCTACTAACACATAGAATCGAGAAAATTACAGTACCATTGAAAAATAAACCAGGTTTATCACTATGGAGTGAATATTTCCATTCTAAGACAATTAATGGAAAAATATGTTGGAGAATGAAAGTATGTACACATAATTGTTGTGAATCTTAAGAAGGCATATGAATTTTTGTTGTGAGTTGCTTTATGGCATATTAATGAAAAATGATGCTCTAAAAGATATTTGCAGTTTAAATATAATATTTGTACAATGATCATTCAATAGTTTTGAAAATGCTTACAAAATATATTGAATGTTTGATGACTTGATGTGTACTTTTGCAGATGATATTTTTCTAATTTGTGAGACACCTAATTAAATCATTGGAGGCTTTGAGTTACAAGTAAAAAAGTAAATGTGCATCCAGCTTTGTCTGGGTTGGGTTGATCAAGTCTGCAATGATGGTTCAATGGTAAACCAAGACAGATTGTTTACCTCCAACCTAATTAGAAGTCACTTGAGACTCAATGATCAAATCTACTGTGGAAAGGCCTGCTAGTCATCTAAGAAGCTTGCACTTGATCTAAGACGACGATAAGGTTCTAATTGGCAAGGGTAATCACACCCCAAACTCTTTGTTTATGGGTAATCATATTAAAACAACCCATGATGAAGACCAAGTGCCACCGATTGTGACAATTCTTGACAAAGAGCATGATAAGGTCCAATAAGCATGGATAATACATCAAAACAAAGCATAGTAAAGACCAAGTGTCACCGATTGTGACAAACCTTGACAAAGACCATGATAAGGTCCTATTCGGCAAGGGCCTACTTGATAATGACATACTTGATACTTGACATATGTGTTAGCAAGACCCATACAGTGTCTTTGGTTGCGTCTATTTTGTCCATCACTTGGGTTCCCCCATGGTCAAGTTGGCTTCTCGTGCTACTCACTCTATGTTTGTTCGGTATTCACGCATCCAGAAGAGGTGTGTATATTACTCCCCTTCTACTCGAAAGTTGGTTACGTCTGCTGATGTGATATTTTTGAAGAACTAGCCTTTTCATCTCCCCGCCACCCCAGCTACATCGATCTCTGCTCTGCCACGTCTCAATGTTTTTACCCACTCTTCTCGTCCTCTTCTACTACCAACGCCAACTCTCAACTCGACCCCTCTTTAAGTCTACACTCGACATCCCCCTTGATCCAAAGTACATAATCCTCTTCCGCCTCCTACTGATGGTCCGCATGCTGCTGATTTGACACCATCCTCTACTGTGCTTCTTCTCTCTAATTATGTCTCCCTGCATCGTCTCTCCTCCGACCAACGCAGGTTTGCGGCTTCCTTGTCTTCTATTTCCGCCCCTTCTTATGTGCATGAGGCTCTTTAGCATTCAAGGTGATGGGATACAATGGATGAGAAAATGTCCGCGCTTGGGCAAACCATATTTGGGACCTCATCCCTTGTCCTACTAATCAGTTCGTGGCTAGTTGTAATTGGGTTTTCAACATTAAGCATCATTCTGATGGACGATTAACCGCCTCAAGACCCGTCTTGTTACCAGAGGCTTTACTCAATAACATGGTTTTGATTATGAGGAGGCCTTCTCTCCAGTTGTGAAACTTAACACCGTCAGGGTCTTAATTTCTCTTACTGTCCATCGACATTGGTTGTTGCATCAACTTGACATCAAAAACACCTTTCTTAATGCCGATCTTATGGAGACTGTGTACATGTAACCACGGGGGAGTCCCTAGTATGCCATTTGAAAAAATCTCTCAATGCCCTCAAACAGTCTCTAAGGGAGTGGTTTGATAAGTTTAGTCATGTGGTTCGTGATTGTGTCTTCACCCGTATCTTAGCGGATTTCTCCATGTTTGTTCGTCGACATCCCTCTGGCACAGTGATCCTTCTGGTCTATGTTGTTCTAGTCATGGGTGAGGATCTTCCAAACATTACTCAAATCAAGAACCACCTAGACTCTCAATTCCAAACGAAAGATTTGGGCCAGATCCGATACTTCTTGTGGATTGAAGTAGCTCGACGACCTGATGGTCTTGTTCCGTCACTACAAAAATATTGTCTCGATCTGCTTAATGATATCAGCTACTCTGGGTTTAAACCTGTGAATACACCTATGAATGACAATCACCAACTCTATGCTCATGGCTCGTACTCTAATAAACTTCTCCCTAATCCAGAGTATTGTCACCTTGTTGGCAAGCTTATCTATCTCACTGTTACACATCCCGATATATCCTTTGCGGTTGGTGTGGTCAGTCTCTTCATGCTGGCTCTATGGACCTCCCATCTTTAGGTTGTCGAATGTATTCTTAGATATTTGAAGAATGCTCTAGGTCAAGGTCTAGTGTACAAGACTTTCACCTCTCTGTCTTTCATTGCATATTGTAATGCTGATTATGCTGGGTTCCTCGATGATCGTCGGTCCACAAGTTGTTGCTGCACATTTTTTTGGCAACAATGTAGTTGCATGGCGAAACAAGAAATAGACTCTGGTTGCTAGCTCCTCAACTGAAGAAGAATATCGTTTTGTGGCCGTTGCTGTTTCAGAACTCATGGTTTGAAAGTCTCCTTATTGATCTAGGAGTCAAACTTGCATCACTGGCTGTTCTCTTTTGTGGTTGTCAAACTGTTATCCATATTGCTGAAAATTCTGTTCTTCATGAGCGCACAAAACACATCGAAGTCGATTGCCATTTTGTCCATGAAATTATTTAACTTTAAAGATTGATTCTTCGACACGTGCCCGATATTGATCAAGTTTCTAATATTCTCACTAAGGGCTTGTTTCACCCATTATATTGGCAGTTTCTTTTCCAACTTGGTGCCTTTGATTTGTATGCTCCAACTCGTGGGGGAGTGTTGGAGAAAGACCCATAAAAAGTCTATTCTTATACATTGTACTTAGCTCATGTATGATGGCCCATTGGGCCCTTACTCCCTTGGGTTCCTTTAGTCCCACATTTTAGATTTATTTTAAGCTCCCCCTCCTCTCTATATAAGGAGCATCTTGTACATGTATTAATTAAGTTGTTAAAGGAATATTTTACCATATTTTAATTTCTTTTACTTTATGCTCCTGTTTTGTACAGATATGAATGGGAAAAACCATACTCTGTAGTTTTTCAAAGTCATTGAACTTCTCCCCACATTTATCATTTAACAAGCTTACAAAATTATGAATCTACTTGACAAAATATACTAGAAAACCAAGTGTTTCTATCAAAGAAGAATGTCAAGCTCTATATCTGAGAGTGAAGAGGAGAATGTCACAAGTGTCATGATTACGTTGAATTGGATGTAAATCCTTGGGAGGTAGAAAATTTGGATGCAGGTTATCATAAAGATACTGTTGATGGAGAAGGATGCCATTGAATTCTGTAACTAGTAACTCCTCTATATGATCTTCTAGGAGTCAGGTAAAGGTAATACAGTGGGGAATAGGTTCGGACAGTAGGTTGGACCAAAATGTTGAGTTAAGAGAATGAAAAGTGGGGATAGAAAGAAGTAAACTCAAGGAGATATATTCTCAGTTTCTTACTTTAGTAAGAAGATGAACGGGGCCGATAAAAGTATTCTAGCTATAATAGAGGGTTTTGCGCTGTTGTGTAGTCACTTAGATATTGGAGACACTATCTTCTCCTGCGGGAGTTTGCCCTATACTCCGACCATCAGACTCTGCGGTATCTTAACTCACAGATGAAGCTGGGGCATAAATATGCCAAGTGGGTTGAGTATTTGTAGGATTTCCACTACTTTCCCAAACACCGCGTTGGAGTTGAGAACAAGCTGTTAACACTCTTAGTCACTGTATCACCCTCCTCCGTACACTGAGTGCTTGCACGACTACTTTTGACCATCTGCCTAGGGATTACACTACTTACATCGATTTTGACGAGATTTATTCTGGATTCTTGAGAGACCCCCCTGAGCCCATTGAGGGGTTCGCGATTGTCGAGGGATACCTATATTGAGGGTCTCGTCTCTGTATTCCCCGGTCCTCTTTTTGTGACTATCTTACTTGGGAGATGCACGTGGGTGGCACGAGTTGGATTTTGTATTGGGACTTCGGCAGAGACAAGATCACTTTGGTTGAAGGTCGCTTCTATTGACCGACCCTGAAGAAGGATGTGACACGAGTTGTACATCACGGTGGCACCTTTCAAACCGCGAAGGGCTCAGAACAAAACACTGAACTCTATACCCCCCATCCGGTCCCACACCAACGTCAGGTTGATGTTATTATGGATTTGTATTGGGCCTTCCTCGCACTTTGAGGAAGGATAATTCCGTCTTCGTGGTGGTAGACCGGTTTTCGAATATGACAAAATATAAATTGCAAAACATGAATTCTCTGACCCTCTTTATAAGAAACATCTTCCTTGAACTTGAATTGTGTGATGAATGATCTCTTGAGAAGTACAAGAGGAAAATAAAGTACTCATATATTCTCTTGCATTATCAGTACAAAGAATCTTATATGAATGTACCAAATTGAGCTTTTATTTCATAATAAAAAATTGATAGAGACATTAAACTATTATAGTTGTGAAATGTTATTATCAATTCGTTTAGTCTTTTTCTATTTTCACCCCGGGTTGGGGTAGTTTTGTCTTTTCCCTTGTTTTAGGTTTTCCCTTACTCAAGTATATGTAAGTAAGGGACCGGTGTTTTTTATAATCACAATATCTTTTTCCTCTCCACTTGGTATCAGAGGAATCTCGTGCCCTAGCCTCTCGTTCCGCCTTCTCCCGCTCGGATCGAACACGCCATCGCTCGGATCAACCGCCGCTCTTCCTCTTCTGTCGCGACTTCACCGCCGCTTCCTCTGCACACGACCGTCGCGACTCCACCGCCGCTCCTTCTCTGCACACGATCATTGCGATGCCGGGCGACACTCTTGCCGGCTGCTGAGAGGAATGCCGCCGCCGTTCCTACATGAAGCAGCTCGTCTCTCCTTCATGAAAATCGAGTTCTACGCCATCGTCTAGCTGTTGTCGTGCCGCCGTTCTGTGCTCCCGTGCCGCTGCCGTGTTGTCCCATGTTGCTGTCCCGTGCTGCTGCCGTGCCGCTCTCCCGTACCGCTGTCCTGTTCTGCTGTCCTGTTCCGCTGCCCTTTTTTTGAGATGAGTTGATCCGCTGCCTGCTCTTGTGTCGGTATGGGTGAACCCGATTCATCGGTTTCTTCTCCGGGCGTGATCCAACCTCCGATGGTTGAGCCTCAGCGGCCCCATGACCACACTAGCTCCTTGAAGATTACCACGGTTCCTCTGGATGACACGAATTACCTTGAATGGTCTCGTGCTACTCAACATGTCATCCGTAGCCAACAAATGTTTGGCTATATCGATGAGATGATTACGTAGCCCCCCGTGTCTGATCCCTCCTGGAAGCGCTGGGATTCTAACAACTCTCTAGTTGTGTCATGGCTCCTGCATTCGATGTCACCCAAGGTCTATCAGAGCTATATGCTGATGGACTCAGTATTCGAGATCTGGACTCGTGCTTGTGAAACATACTCTCAGATTGGCAGTTCCACCCAGGTTTATGAGCTCACTCGCCGCATTTTTGAGTTGCGTCAAGGGTCGATGACTGTCTCATCATTCTTCTTGGAGTTTGAGCGCTTGTATCAAGAACTAGACTACTTTGCACATTTCACTCCAGCGTGTATAGCGGATGTCGTTATGTTAAAGCAACGAGAGGACCACTTCCGTCTTCATGTCTTCTTGATGAGATTGAATATGGAATTTGATGTGGTTCAGACACATGTTCTCCACCGTTCTCCTCTTCCCTCCCTTCGGGAGGCGTTCAGCATGGTTCTGGATGACGAAGACCGCCACAAGTCTCTCAGTGTTATGGCTCTCCCAGATCGTTCTGCCCTGACGAGTGTTGGCCGTGGTCTCATACCTACTCCTGCATCTTCTGTGCCTATCTGCGATTACTGTGGTCAAAGGGGACACTCTCGGGAGGCATGTTTCAAACTTCATCAGCATCTGAAACCTTCTGGCCGTGGTCGTGGTCGGGATCGTGGAACTGGCCGTGGTGGCCGTAGACACAGTGGATACCATTCTCATGACACTGCTTACACTACTGATATCTATGATTAGTCCCAGTCTTCTGCTTCCTCCTCTCTTACAACACAGGAGTTGGATGCCTTTCTCCGCCTGCTTCACTCTCAGCCCAATCCGGTCACTAGAAGCTCTACTTCTCTTGCCACCGTTGCTATGCCTAATGCTCATGCTGCCACCACCTCACCTTCTGAATGGGTGCTTGACTCCGGTGCCACTCACCACATGACTGGGTCTTCCTCAGGTTTTCTCTCTTATACTCTTTTGTCTGGTAAGGAGAAAGTTATTTCTGCTAACGAATCATTGTCCTCTATTGCGGGCAAAAGCAACATCTCTTGTTCTCCGTCCATATCTCTTTCCTTTGTTCTTCATGTTTCTTCATTTCCACGCAATTTACTTTCCATCAGCAATCTTACGAAATCTCTTAACTGCTCCGTAATATTCTTTCTCGATTCTTGTGTTTTTCAGGAACTGGGTACGAAGCGGAGCATTGATAGTGGTAGGTGCAGTGGCGGCTTGTACTACCTGAACACTCATGCTCCCTCTCAGGCCCTTTCCAGTGTTACTGTTACTGCGGAGGATGTTCGCCGCTGGCATTTGCGTTTAGGACATCCGTCTTCCATCTACTTGCAAAAATTATTTCCTGCTTTTTTACCTTTTTCTTCAAAACTTTTCTTGTGATATTTGTGATCGGTTTAAACATGTGCGACAGACCTCTTCACATCTTTCTTTTCCTAGTAGCACTCCATTTGATGTTATGCATTCTGATGTTTGGGAGCCGTTCCCCTTTGTATTGTTAACTGGTTTTCGCTGGTTTGTCACCTTTATTGATTGTTTTTCGCGTACTACGTGGCTTTATCTGTTGAAAAAGAAAAGTGATGTTTTTCCTTGTTTTCAAGTTTTTCATAAAATGGTGCAAAATCAATTTAATGCCTCAATCTGTATTCTTCGAAATGATAATGGAGGGGAGTATGATGATCATGGTTCTTTTGGCGCTTACCTCACCTCTCACGGTATCATCTAGCAGAAAACTTGTGCTTACACATCTACTCAGAACGGAGTGGCCGAACGGAAAAATCAGCATCTCCTCGAGGTTGCTCGATGTCTCCTATTGACGATGCATCTCCCTAAACCCTATTGAGGTGATGCGCTGCTTACTGATGCACACCTTATCAACCGTCTTCCTTCTCGTGTCCTCTCCTTTACTACTCCTCTAGCCCGTCTCTCCACCTCTGGCGTGGTTCATACTTTCCATTTGCCACCATGTGTCTTTGGGTGTCTCTGTTACGTGCATGTGCATCAACCTCAACGTGACAAACTTGACCCTCGGGCTCAACGTTGTGTCTTCCTGGGCTATTCTTCCACGACCAAAGGATATCGCTGTTATCACCCCCCCTCCCGACGTATGTTCTGTACCGTGGATGTTACCTTCCGTGAGGGGGAGTCCTACTTTCTGTCCTCGACTCATGTTTTTCGTCAGGGGAGAGTAGTACTACAGATGATGTTACTGCTGTCCCTCTACCTCTTCTTCCGTCCACCTCCATTCCTTCACCTCATTCCACTCCGGTACCCAGTGCTCCTCCTATCCCAATACCGTACTCCTCTACTACGATTTCTCTTTTTCACCATGTATACCACCGTCGTTCAGGTACACAGGTCACCACCGCTCCACCTCTACCAGTGCTGACTTCGGACTCAAATTCTTATGATGCTTATCTGCATATGCCTCTTGTCTTGCTAAAGAATGGTAAAACTACTTGCACGCAACATCCGATTTCTAATCATGTGGCTTATCATCTTACTCCGATTCATTCGACTTTTGTTTCATCCATTTCTCTAGTTGTTATTCCTAAGACATGACAGGAAGCTTTTGAGATACCGACTTGGACACAGGCTATGCGTGATAAGATGTCCGCCTCGGACAAAAATCATACGTGGGATATCTTTGCTCTCCCTTCAGGAAAGAAAGCTATAGGTTCCCGGTGGATCTTCTCTGTTAAGCAGAACCAAGATGGCAATGTGGAACTGTACAAAGCGCGTCTTGTCGCTCAAGGATATACCCAGATTTATGGAGTTGATTATAAGGAGACTTTTGCTCCCGTAGCAAAGATGGACTCTATTCGGGTTTTGTTATCATGTGCGGCTTTCCTGGATTGGGAACTTCATCAACTGGACGTGAAAAATGCGTTTTTCCATGGTTAGCTTGAGGAGGAGGTGTACATGAAATTCCCTCCTGGTTTTATGAAGAAAGGAGCTGAAGGGCTTGTCTGACGCCCAAAGAAATCCTTAAATTGCCTGAAGCAATCTCCTAGGGCCTTGTTTGGAAGATTTCTCACAGCAATGCTCAAGTTTGGGTACAAGCAAGATCATACCATGTTTATCCGGAGACATGAGCAGCGTGCTGTGGTTCTCATTGTCTACGTGGATGACATTGTGATTATTGGAAATGATACAGAGGAGATTGTCAATCTCAAGACCCTTATATTTGCTGAATTTGAAGTGAAGGACTTGGGAAGATTACAATATTTCCTTGGTTTCGAAGTGGTTAGATCTGAGCGTGGTATCTTTATATCTTAACGGAAGTACATATTGGATCTCCTAAAGGAATCTGGTATGCTTGGTTGTGTTCATGTGAACACCCCTATGGAGGAAAATCACAGAATTAATGAAGATGGTGATGGTGATCACGCGGATGTATCACGTTACCAAAGATTGGTCGGAAAACTTATATATCTATCCCACACACGTCCCGACATTACGTATGCAGTTGGTATTCTTATCAGATATATGCATTCTCTTAGAATCAGACATCAAGGAGCGGCGTATCGTCTACTGCGGTATTTAAAGAAAGCTCCCGGTCGCGACCTCTTATTCTCTAGGAACAACAACTTGGAGATTGAGGTTTTTACTGACGCTAATTGGGATGGTTGACAGGATGACAGAAAGTCCACAACAGGATACTGCTCCTTTGTTGGTGGTAACCTCATAACGTGGCATAACAAGAAGCAGAATGTAATGCTCCAAGGTTCAGGAACCCCTTTTCTGGAAGGTACCGCCCGGCGGTAGTGACTACCGCGCAGCGGTAGCTCGGATCACTCAATGCTCTCAACGCCTCAGCTCTTGCTAGCGCACGACGGTAGTATTAGCGCTGGCGGTAGCTTTGGCGATTTATTTGGCCAAGTTCTCGGGATGCTACCGCGCAACGTTAGCCTTACCGCGGAGCGGTAGCAGAGCAGTTATGACACGTCCACGTGTCGACGCCTGATTCGAGTTGTGAGTGGTGGCGTCCTTAAGAAGCTAAACGATTGAGGTACCGCGCGGCGGTAGCACTCGTAAACTGAATTCTTGAGCGAATCGTGGCCATCCGCTGGTTCTATTAAGGGATCTGACGGCTGGAGGTTACCCCTGCTGGTATATGGCCGAGGATGTAGGGTTCCATCTCACTTTTCCTTGAGATTTTCTCTTTCTAAGTGTTAGAGAGAAGAGAGAGTGAAGAAGGAAGAAGAGGAAAGAGATCTTGCTACCGTTGGAGTTCCGAAGCTCCGATTCGCAGGTCGAGTCCGGTTCGGTGGAGGCGAGATCGTTGCGGTCGTGTTCATTCGTCTAGATCTTTGGCATGACACCGAAGAGAGCGCAAAGGGTAACGACTCTCTACTTGGACTTCTGAAGTCCTTTTCCTTTTGCATAGGAAACCCTCTCCCGCGAATGTGCGGTGAGCGTGAGGTTTTCCTTCGGGTAGATATGGTATATCCCCGTAGTTTGCATTTAGAGTTCAGAATCGAAGTACGGACATAGACATGGTGTGTGAAGCCCATCCAGACAGGTTGGTCTTGATTGATGATGTTTTCATTATGCATGTATTGCCGGAGAAGACTCCGTGCTGTTTGTTTTTCGGGTTTCTACGCGGTAGATTGCAACAGGGAACTTTGGGGACTAACTCCAAGGAGCACCCGAAAATCTTGGCAGAATCGTGTTTCTGCTAGGTACCGCGCGGCGGTAGTGTTACCGCCGGCGGTAGCTCTGCGAGAGAGCTGTTGTGAGGCCTGTCTCGTCGAGGACGGGGGCCAGTGTTGTGGAGCTGAGTGCTTGGAGAGCCCAGCTTGGTGGCCTAAGTGTCATCCAGTGAACATAACGCGGTTATGTGTGTTGGAATGGGAAAGGGGAGGTCGACCCGCGTCGTGGCTTGTTGCGCCCGACGATTTGAGCAACGCGATATGACCGATCTGTACTCAGTAGCTATGCCGATCGACCTGAGGGTAGTGTTACCTGTCGTAGCCATAGTTACGAGTCTTAGGCTTTGAGCCGGACAGACTATTAATGCTTATGTATGTTGACCGTCACTGAGTACAGTGGTGGGACCCTGGTTTTTGTCTAGTACACCGATAATGTGTCCTGAGTACACCGGGCGTGTAGTCATAGCACCAGCGTCTGTGGTGAAGTGTGCTTATATTGCACTTTTGTTGCCATGTCCGGTTTTGCTAATGCCATGCAGGGAAGGAGCACCGCCCCATGTTCGGTTTTGCTAATGCCATGCATGGAAGGAGCACCGCCGCCTCGGGTTAGGGGTAGGGTCGTTATAATTTGGTTAGCCTTAGCTGACTGTTGCTTTATTTTGCCACCGTTCGATGGATTGTTCTTATGCAGGAACAGGTGAGCCAAGTGTCAAGTAGCGGGCTGAAGCCTTGTTGCTGTGCTGGCCCTTGAAGGCCAAAGCGAAGTGTTTTCCTTTACTACTTTCATGTGTGGCCGGCCTGCGTGCCGATGTCTGTAAAACACTTATTGTTTAAGTAAACAGTTGTAAGGCCAAGACTCTTTGTGTATTTTTACTTTCATTTCTGTTGTGGACTATAGTGGACATTCATGCTTTTGATGGGTTCATTCAACTTATTTTAAAAAAAGCTTCCGTTAGAATGCTCTGTGTTAGGATTCAAAATTTTATATTAATATGATGGTATTAATATATAACTCCACTGACTGTTCGTGGTATATGACGTGGGGCCCCGGCCGGACCTTCTGTTATATACTTATATCCCATGTGACGGATGGGGGTGTTACACATAATGTGGTGGCTAGGTCAAGTGCAGAGGCAGAATATCGTGCTATGTCCCAAGGCTTATGTGTGGGATTATGGCTGCGTACTGTGTTACAGGATCTGAGTTTCTCAATGACAGTCCCTTTCTCCTTATTTTGTGACAATAAGGTCACAATTAATATTGCTCATAACCCGGTCCAACATGACAGGACAAAGCATGTTGAAGTGGATCGACACTTTATCAAAGATCACTTGGATAAGAAAATAGTTGTTACTCCGTTTGTTCATTCCAGGGATCAGCTGTCCGATGTGTTCACTAAAAGCTTGGAGTGTGATGTGTTTACCGATGATGCCCAAAAGCTTGGGATGACTGATATCTTCCGTCCAACTTGAGGGGGAGAGTTGTGAAATATTATTATCAAGTCGTTTAGTCTTTTTCTATTTTTACCCCGGGTTGGGGTAGTTTTGGCTTTTTTCCCCTTTTTAGGTTTTCCCTTACTCAAATTTATGTATGAGTAAGGGACCGGTGTTTTTCATAATCACAATATCTTTTTCCTTTCCACTATTATGATATATCTTTTAAAAGATAAACTCGTGTACATCAAGATAAATTATCAATAAAAGTGACAAAAAAACAAATTGCCTTACCCACATACCTATTAGAGTTGGAAACCCATATCATAATGCATTAAAACAAGAATGACAGGACTTTGATAGCTGTTTTAGGAGTAAAAGACTTACGTTTGTGTTTGCCAAATTGACAAATCCCACATTCGAAAACAGACTCAACAAACAAGGATGAGAGTAATTGACGAAGAAGATGAGTTAGGGGATGATCAAGACGTTGATGTCACTGAAAAGAGATCTTAGCAGCAATATCATAGGAGGAATAAATGTTTGTATATATTATAGACCGCCTATCTCAATCTCACTAGCAATCTTCCTTTTCTTGTAAAGACATTGAAAATAACAATGAGATGGAAAAAATAAGCCACAATCTTATAAACTTCTTGTAATAACGCTAATAGAAAGAGGGTTACATGAATTTTTTTGAAAAAAAAGAATATTCTTCAGTGGATGTGGTGACATCCTGTGACCCACGGACCAGGGCAAGAGATCCATCAGTAACAACAACCGGAGGAATCTTATTATGTTTGTTCAAATTCGTGAAAGTTGTTGAGTCATCAGTCATATGACTAATAGTGTTTGAGTCAATAAGTCACTTACCATAAGATATGAAACACGTGCTACCTGAGACAAAAGGCACCTAGTCAATAACAGTCAATTCACTCTCAACACAACAATAGGAGCTTCAATATTAGTCTGTGAGAACCATCATCCAATGTCTGATGCTGAAGTGGAGGGAACTTGTTTGGAGCTATCTGAATCAACAACGCCAACAAGAGCCTGGGCAAAAAGGTGGGGATGTCCAGCAAACAATGGTCAACCAGATGATCAATGATCCCAAGATGAATGAGAGATCGATGTGACCCTTAGGCGCCTAGTGCGGGTGCAAACTATGGAACTTGAGGGGGTTGGGCAAGAAGCCAATCCCAATCCTTAGAAAGAAGACTGAAGACGCTGAGCAAAGAATTCGTCCTGGTTCAATCATGAGGAGGCATATCTATGAACCTCTAAGTGAACTTTCTTTGAGGTCTAAAGACGCCTGACCCATTTACTAGGCGGAGTAAAGAGGTTAGCGCCGATTCAGTAATGGGTCCGCTCTTTCCACAATGAGAACAAATAAAGTGATGCTCTCTGCGGCCTCCAATACACCCTCCAAGACCACGACCTCCTCTTCACGTGGGAGTTTAGGACAAAGCTCTATTGAGAAGTGAGAGTGATGGATGGTGGGCAATTAGGAGTGAGTGATTGATAGAAAGCCGATTCAGAAGACTAGGGACAATGAAACTCGAGCAACAATGACGACGTTGGGAAAATGGGTTCTTCTAAAATTTATTTGCGGATCAGCTTATAGGTTTCAGGTAGTCGTTGAAGATAAGTAAATAACAAACTACTAGAAACTCCTCAGAGTGTCTGTCTTGTTGGAATGTTAGCAGAGAAGGCACCATACCGAAGAAATTTATCACCCAATGATTGCACTTCATGATATGCAAGCAGTATCATGGGAGAGTTTGCCTCAAATAATTCCGAGTAAAAGTGTAGATTCGAGACGTCTTCACTCATTTGATGTAACGGGCCGCTATATGGCTCCATGTAGCTTTGACCTTGTCATTGTGTCGAATGATTGCCAATCATTCATCTGATAAGTTGGTTCATTAGCCAAGTGCAAACCAAGGAATCACTCGCGTACAAATTCGCATAGGCGGGAGATGCATGGTTCGATGGAGGATCAATAAAATAGTGTCACTTTCATTGAGATTGCGCTAAGGAGGAGACTTCTCAATCTATATAGTTGGGGCAAGGTAAGCTTGGATGTTGTGTCAAGATTTTCGGAGACACCGTGAATGGGTGTGGGAGCAAGCACAATGGTGGCAGAAGTGGGCTCGGGTGTTCTCATATCGGCACTCTACTCTCAAAGAGAAAATCACGATATGGAGTAAGTTTCAAAGATGCAGTTTGATAGAAATCTAATTGAGCAGAGATCTCAACATAGGAGGGGTCTTCGATAAAGCTGAGCAAACTCCGGTGCATGAATGTTGGACAAATAAATCCATGCCCGAGAAAAAAGAAAAAAGAACTAGAAGGGGATGCGAAAATGCTGTACCCAGATAGCGGCGAGAAGTGCTTTCGAGAACTGCTTTGGATATCTTTATGCGAATATGAATCAGCTAGCAGACGAGTCATTCTTCTCACGAGAATTGGTTACATCCATTGAGAACTAGTTTGCACGAGTATAAGCAAGCTCGGAGATGTGCAACCACTGGGTCAATTGCGACCCAATATTGAAGCTCTCCCTGTAATGGGATTAACAAAATGTCCTCGCTGTGATGATCATGAGCACTTCGAAGTTACACGGTCACTGAAGCTCTCGCAGTGACATTTGCAAAGACCTATCGATATGTCTTATGCAATGAGAAGTCTGAGTGCTTAAATCTGATTCCTTCGTTGTTATCCTGTCGTATTGTTCGTGACTTTCTGTATTAATAGCCTTTGTCTTCGACTGCGTGAGGCAGGTACGAGGGAGTTCAATGAAAACTCATTGGATCTGGCACTATGTTAAATCCAAGGAGTCCGTTTTTATTTTATTAATATATCTATTATATTGAAACTCCCCTTTATAAGTGGATGACTTACAACAATCTCCAATAGGAAATGTGACGAGGATCATGTTTGATGAAAAATTTTGAAGCACTAAAATAACAACACAAGATAATAAGCAGTTTCTGATTGGATTTGATAAAGTGCAACAAAATTTCAAGTAATAAAAATCGCAAATGCACAGTGAACAAATGTAATACCAATACAAGTGCGTGCCGATCCACAGAGAAGTTCAATTTTACTTTTATCTAGGTGAGCTATAAATAAAAAGCTGGAATGATTGCTAATACGGAAAACTTAATTTTAAGAAATATATTTCAGGTGCAATTTCATTTAAATAATTTATTTCTGATTGTTGAGTGACACTTCATCACGACAAAATATATATTAAAGTTATAAAACATAGAAAGTTCTTGTATTTAGTAATTTACCAAAATAATAACATATGTTGCTTTCCATATATCACATCAAAATTACTTAAACATGAGATATATGCGAGCGATGTAAGACAAAATTTACATGATAAAAATTGATAGAGAGCTTCACGCCGAAAATTTGCTTAAATTATTAGGAATATTTTGTATGTGCTCGCGTTATATAACATTGAACTATCGTACAAATGCAATGTGCGCATTAGGCTACGCAAAAATATTAAAGCTTCTTATTAAACTTTTTAGATATAAATATGATTGAGCAATGAGTCATTATAACAACCACATAATTAAATAAGTATTTACATTGCTCCTGAAACAAAATGAAACTACTTACACATGATTTGCTTTATAAATATTATGTGAGAAATCATCATGGAAGAATATAGAAGAAAAAAATAATTTTATTGATTTAAATATAAAGACTTACAAACTTGTGTGACCGCATACATAAGCTTCCTCCCAATCATCTTCCTCTTACACAATGTCTCTCATAAGATCACAAACACCATGCTCGTGGAATCTAATTTTAGCTCAAAAATTTTGTACCCATTTCATCACTAATGAGAGTTTATAGAAAAATTTCTCCAAAATTCAATAGAAAAAAGAGCGTTAAAATGTAATAATTCAAGCTTGAGTTGGTATTTCAGCTGAAGAGAGACGAAGCACTCAAAATTAATGAGTTGAATTAATTCAACGTCCATATGGCGCTGAATTTAATTCATCTCCATTAGGGGCGTTGGCTTTGTCAACCCCCATGGTCGTTAGAATCAAAACAGCGCCCAATGGGGGTTGTTTTCTTTCTAGGGCCCATGCTGGGCGTTGACTTGGCCAGCGCCCACTTGGATGCTGAATTAATAATTTAGTGTTGCATCAGCATTGAATTAATAATTCAGCGTCACTTCATCGCAATTTAATTTAGTGCTACTTAATTCAGTGTTTTTTTTTGCGTTTGGCTAAATGGCGTCATTGACTTTTGTTGATGTGGTTGCATGGAACGATGCGCAACGCAGTTTTAAACGGACATCCGATACTAGACTTTTAACGTATTTGTTCCAATATTCTTCGAAGCGTGTATTTTTGTAATCTTCACGCGCAAACATAAATACTGTGAAAAGTACTAATATACATAATAATAATCAAAACATGCTTAAAATGTATTGGTTTTGTGCTCTTATCAATGCCACACTGACCCTTGAGCATTCTACTCACAACAACCAAGGAACTACTAGTGATGATGAAAGGCGCTCATATCGAGGGAGCTGCCGATCTAGGAATTTTATTGTTTTATTTGGAAATTTTTTAATTTTATTTGTGTGGGCTTAAGAGTTCGCAATGATCAAAGAACCATCACTACTCATTACTCACTCCTAGTCTATAAATAAAGGTAGAATGCTTAGTTTCATGGTTGAAACTTGAAAGAGATAAAAATTCTTTTTATCACGGATGTCGAAGCCAGAATTCGAGTTCGATGCTTGGAATACCTCCCTCCCTCCATAGTTCTCTCCCAACACAAGTATGTCATGGATTTGCTCAATCAAGTCGGTCTCCTTGGAACCAAACCTGCTCATAATCTCATGACTATGAGCACTGACAAACTTTGGGATGAGACATCACCTCTCCTACAAGATATTACTTGATATAGACGTCTGGTTGGTAAACTCATCTATTTTATCGTAACCAAAAACCTATCATCTTCTATGATGTTGGAAGGGTCACTTAATTCATGCAGGATCCTAGAGAGTGTCATATGCAAGCTGCTTTAAAAATATTAGAATACATTTTAATGGTTTCCAGTAAAAGGATTGTTGTTTCAAAAAATAATCATTTACGTATTAAAACATACTCTGACGCAAGCTATACAAATAATAAATAGTAATAATAAAGCTATGCAAATAATAAAGGTGTTTGAAAATTCACTTCTTGATTCTACACATATGTCTGAGAAAATCTGGTTACATGAAAAAGCAAGTAACAAATAGTTGTGTACAGGTCAAGTATCAAAGCTGAATACAGAAGTATGACTCAAACCGCTTATGATAAAGTGACTAAGAACACTTTTAAATGACATAAGAGAATTTATGATTATCCTCTACCAATGTTTTGTAATAATACATTTATTATCTACATATTTTTAAATCTATTGTTTCATGAAAGAACAAAATATATTGAAGTTAATTGTCAGTTCATCGGAGACGAAATTATCAAAAAGCAATTATGTAGTCCTTTTGTTCCTTCAGATAAAGAGTTGGCAGATGTCATCACCAAACAAGTTTATTCCTCTTTTTTCTAATATTTGTGTCTATTGGTGTGCCTGTAGCATGGAATGGTGTGTGTTTAGCATCTTCCTTCCTTTTGTAATTAGTCTCACATCTGCAATGTAGTTTTCTGGCTTCCCTCCTAAGTGTATAAATAGGGGAGCAAGATAAGAGAAAAAGTAACAATTACGAGAATAATAAAAATTTATTCCTTTTTTTCACTTGGTATCAAAGGTAGGTCTGAAAATAAATAAAAATCGTCTCGGAGAAGTTCCTGTAATCCAACTTTCTTGATCACAGCCTCTCTTGCAGTTTTTTATTATTTTTTTCCTTTCCTGGTAGTGAGCGGAAGTAAACTTCATGCACAATTGCGAGAGTGCGGTAGTAGAGGCACTCATAGTAGGGAGGAGCGGAGAAGAGCGCGCAGTGCGCAGGAAGAAGGCTCCCTATGTGCGTCAGCGAGGAAGAAACACTGCGCAGAGGAGCTACGCGACCGCAGGGAGTAGATCTGTCACGATTCTGGTTCTCCTAAAACCGTGAACCAAACTGTTAAGCTAACCGTTCTTCAAATTAGAATCAAAACCTTATTTGGTTTGACCGGTTTTGGTTTCGGTTCCAGCGTATTTTTTGAAACCGTCATGTCAACGACTCCAGTTCTGGTTCAACAAGAACCAAAACCAAACCGACCACTAATGGTTTGGTCCGGTTTTATGAGGATCGGTCCGGTTTTAATCGGTTCCAACCAGAATCAAAACCACACTTGACTGAATGAATGAGGGAGGTCAAAAATAAAACACCGGGGGGGGGGGGAGTAAACTCGTTCCATTTTTTTTGCAAGAGGGACTTCGAAGTCCGGGGACCGGATACAGGAATTTCACGTTATACCAGGAGGGAGTTCTTTTTTTTATAATATAGTAAGTAAGACTGAAAGTTAAAATATGAAACAACAAAATCACAAAATCGCACCAGACCGCACTGATTTTAAGGCTATGTTTGGGAGTCCGTTTTGACTCCATTCCGTTCTAAACAGACCGAAGGAGAGGTGTTTGGGAACAACTAAAATGTTGTCATTTTAAAACGGCCGGTTCAAAACCTACTTTTTCCTCCGTTTTGAAAAGGTCAGGGAGAATTCCATTCTCCCTTTCAAAATGACCTGTTGGAATATTTTTTAATTTGATTTAATTTTATATAATCAATTTAACCCCTATAAAAATATAATTATATCCATAAATTTGTAAAGAAAATCACAAATATAATATTTAATTTTGTTTTTAAAAATTCAGAAAAAATTGACCCAAAATAAATAAAATTCATGTGAAGATAATTTTGAAAATAATTTAAACCGTCACCGAAACGGAGGTTACCCAAATAAAGCCTCAGTTTTAAAACTACAATTTTTAAATACAGTTTAACATCTCCCTTTTGAACTTCCCTTTTTAAAAAGGCACTGGTATCCCAAACAGAGCCTAAACCACACCAAACGGTTTTATAGTGGAGCGATTTTATTGGTTGCAAAACCACATAGTTTGCGGTACAGTTTTTGGTGGTGCAAAACCTACAAAACCGCGTCACACTTTATCGGACTATCTTGTTTTATTTATTTGTGTTCAACTTGTTTTTTTTAGCTATGTTATTGATTTGTTTTGTTCACTTATTTTATTTGATCTATTTGTCTGCTACCCTCTCTGACTTCACATCTCCTCGTCTTCTTAAGAGAACTCATAACAGAGATGACGATAAACTCCCAAACCCTTATTTTCTTTGTTGAGCCATTCACGCTCTAATTATTGTTTTATTTCTCTTCATAAAGAGTAACTCACATTCAAATAATCGTCTGTGTCGTCTTCATCAAGAGGGTCTGTGTTGCTGAGCCGAGTAAGAGGGAGGGGAGCAGAGGGATAAGAGACAAGAGGTAGAGAGGGGAGGTAGAGAGAGAGAGGGAATTAGGGATAGAGAAGAGAAAACATAACATTCATCCGAGATGGTTCTAATACAAGGCTTACACGTTCTCTTATAGTGATGAGGAGAGAATACAAAAGGAAACAACTTAATTTAGGAAATACAAATTACTAAAAATAACGCAAGCAAATAAAGCAACAAATAACACCCATAATTGACACAAACAAATAGAGAAACAAATAACGTCTCGTAATTGATTAATTATCTCTTGCGGTAATGGCGGTCCCTTCCGATATACGCGCTCGACGCGTGTAAACTTTCCAAAGAGGCTCGTCGTCGCGTAGATCCGTAACAATGCCACCGTCTGGAAAATGTGCCTTGTCCTCAAGGCAGTAGTCATGGAACTGATGGCGGAAATCATCCCCGGGGAGCCACGTTGCGTCTGAGTCGGGGTGCCCAGTCCAAGACACCAGAACTTCGTCAGTCGTAGGGTCCCCTGGGGCGCGACATCGACGATTGAGGATCGAGGCGGGGTAGTAAGGCGCGTCTCCGAAAAGGTCGAGGTCGGCCGGAAGGCGATCCGCGGTGGCGTGCTCGCCCACCGCGCGCCGCAGTTGCGAAACATGGAAGACCGGGTGGATGCGGCTCCCGTCCGGAAGGCGAATGCGGTAGGCTACTACTCCGATGCGTGCAAGGACCTCGAATGGCCCGAAGAAGCGGGCAGCCAATTTTGGGCATGGTCGTCGGGCCACCGAAAGCTGGCGGTATGGGTGGAGTTTGATGAAGACCTTGTCCCCTACTTCAAAAGAGAGATCCCGTCGTTTCCTGTTGGCGAAAGAGACCATCTTCTGTTGGGCCCGTCGGAGGTGGTGCTTCAAGTGATTCAAAATAGTATCTCGGTCGCGCAGAGCTGATGCCAGGCTCTCCACTTGGCACTCCCCTGGAAGGTAGCGAACGATGGACGGAGGAGAACGACCGTAAACAACCACAAATGGGGTGATGTCGGCCGCCTGGTGGTGGGCGGTGTTGTATGAGTACTCGTCCCACCCAAGCCACTTGGCCCAGCTACGCGGCTGCTCTCCCACGAAGCAGCGGAGATATGTCTCCAAACACCGATTGAGCACCTCTGACTGGCCGTCGGTCTGGGGATGGTATGTCGTGCTCATGCGGAGACGGGTGCCCTGCAGGCGAAATAGTGTAGTCCAGAAGGAGCTCAAGAAGAGAGGGTCTCGGTCGCTGACGATCGATCGGGGAAACCCGTTAAGGCATACGACCCACTGAATGAAGCTGTCGGCGACTGTGGCTGCCGTGTAAGGATGACGGAGGGGAATGAAGTGCGCATACTTCGAGAGCCGGTCTATTACGACTAAGATGCAGTCAAATCCCTGAGAGCGGGGCAGCCGAGTGATGAAGTCCATGACGACGTCTTCCCAAATGCGGTCGGGAATAGGCAGTGGCTAGAGTAGATCCCCCGGAAAAACGGCTTCGTACTTGGCCTTCTGGCAGATGAGGCAGGCAGCCACGAAGGCTTTGACCTGTCGGAACATGTGAGGCCAATAAAGTGAGGCCGCCAGCCGTCGATACGTTCGGTACGCCCCGGCATGTGCTCCTGTCGGGGATGCATGGAACTCAGCCAGTAATCGAGGAATGCTCGGGGAAGAGGGGGCGAGGACGAGGCGGCCTTTGAAGAGTAGGCGACCATCTACCTAGGAGAATGGTGGGTGGGCGGTGTCATCTTTGATGAGGGCCGTCCGAATCTTGTTCAGTGCCTGATCTGCCTCCACTTCCTTTTGAAGGGTATCCGCGTCCTCCAACACCGGCCGGGAGATGGCTGCAAGCATGGGGTTGCGTGAGAGAGTATCGGCTGCGCGGTTCTCCTTCCCTGGCTGGAACTCGATGCTGAATTCATAGCCCAATAGCTTGGCCACCCACACCTGCTGAGCGGGCGTGGCAATCTTCTACTGGAGGAGGTAGCGAAGGCTATGGTGGTCGGTGCGAACCACGAATCGTCGGCCTTGTAGGTAGGGCCGCCAATGTTGTGCCGCGAGGACGAGGCCCATGAGCTCGTTCTCGTATGTTGATCGACTGCGAATGGTGTCTGAGAATGCGCGGCTGAAATAGGCCACCGGGCGGCCGGCTTGCATGAGGACAGCCCCCACGCCGACGCCCGACGCATCGCACTCCACGAGGAAGGGTTGGGAAAAGTCCGGCATAGCTAGCACTGGGGCCCGAACCAAGGCCTGTTGGAGAGCGGTGAAGGCGGTGGCGGCCGCTGCCGGCCATTCGAAGGGGCCTTCGGCCGCTTTCTTGAGACGTTGGGTGAGGGGCCGGGCTATCGTGCCGTATCCCTGAATGAACCGCCGATAGTATCCCGTCAGGCCCAGGAATCCTCACACATCACGGAGAGACGACGGTGTTGGCCACCGGATGACCGCCTCGTTCTTGTCGCTATCCATCGCAACTCCTGCAGCGGAGATGGTATGCCCCAAGTAACACACCTTTGGAACCCCGAAAGAGCACTTCGTCGGGTGGAGTTTTAGGTGGTGATGCTGGAGAGTCGCCAATGTTTGTCGGACGTGCTGTAGGTGCTCCTGCCACGAAGAACTGTAGACCAAGATGTCATCGAAAAAAACAAGTACATGGTGGCGAAGTACCGGCCGGAATATGTCATTCATCGTGGCCTGGAAGGTTGCTGGTGCGTTGGTCAGGCCGAAAGGCATAACCAGGAACTCGTAGTGGCCGTCATGTGTCCGGAAGGCCGTCTTGGAGACGTCGGCCGACCGAACTCGAATCTGGTGGTAGCCAGCACGGAGGTCCAACTTGGTGAAAACGGTGGCGCCGTGGAGCTCATCCAGAAGCTCCTGGATCACCGGTATCGGGTATTTATCTGGAACAGTTGCTTTGTTGAGCTCCCGATAGTCCACACAGAAGCGCCAACTGTCATCCTTCTTTCTGACCAAGAGTACCGGGCTAGAAAAGGGGCTCGCACTGGGGCGAATGAGGCCCCCTATCAGCATGTCGTGGACGAGCCTCTCTATCTCGTCCTTCTGCACGTGCCCATAACGATAAGGGCGGACTGATACCGCCGACACGCCAGGTTGAAGAGGGATGGCATGGTCGTGTGGCCGGGCTGGGGGTAATCCTGATGGTGCCGCGAAGAGGTCCGCAAACTCCGACAGGAGGTCCTGCATATCCGGAGGTGGTGCCTGGGTCGGTGGGACCACGTCCGTGATAGACCAGAGCCATGCTGAAAACTCGACGTCCGTTGTCCTCTGAATCGTGCGGGAGGAGACGGGAGCACGGAGTAGGGCTGCATCCCCCACCAGGCAGCACTCCCGACCGTCCCGGAGAAACCGCATCGTCATAGTTTTCCAATTGACCCGTACGTCCCCCAGTGTGCAGAGCCACGCCACTCCTAGGATAGCGTCGATTCCGCCGAGGACGAAGATGCAGAAATCCGCCGTCACCGAGTGAGAGCCCACTAAAAGGGGAACAGAGGGGCAGCGGCCCTGGACCGCTCGCCGGCGGCCATCGCCCAAACTGACCATGAAGTCTGGCGCGGGTTCCATTGGTAGTCGGAGCTGGTGTGCCAGATGAGCGGAGAGGAAATTATGGCTCGCCCCGCTGTCCACCATGATGATAATGTGGCGATCGCCCAGTTTGCCGACCAATTTCATTGTTTGCGGCCCAGAAATGCCACCCATGGAAAAACACGGAAGCTCCAACTGATGGAAAGTCGCGACGCCTGTGCCGTCGGTGGCGTCCTCCTCTGTGATCTCTAGGTCCTCGAAATCGGCCAAGGTGATCTCTGGTTCGACATCGCCGATGATGGCCCGGAATTCCTTGACCGTGCAGACGTGGGTCGGGGAGTAGGGTTGACGACAACGGAAACACAACCCTTTGCGACGGAGCTCATTGAACTCATGGTTGGAGAACCGTTGAGGGGCGGCCGGCCGAGCTGGCCGAGCAGCTGGGGCAACCCGAGGGGCTGGCGGCTCTGGGGTGGTGGTATGACAAGGCCGCCCCCCCGGCGGGTGTCTGCCCGGAGGTGGTGTGTCAGTGTGTGTCGAGGAGCCAAATCCACCTCTACGAGGCGGGCCATGTCCAGGGCTTCGGACACCGTCCGGGGGTGATGCGTGCGAAGCCGGGAGCGGATGTGGGGCAAGAGACCCTGCATGAAGAAGCCGAGGTAGTGATCCGGTGGTAAGCCTGGAACATGGGTGACGAGGGCCACGAACTCATCAATGTAGTCATCCAGTGTACCGAGTTGGCGTACCCCACACAGTCGTTCGATAGCAGAGCCCGAGTAGCGGGTGTCGTAGCGGCCTATCATTTCTTGCTTGAGTGCCGACCATGAGATGGACGGGTTGGTCTGGCGGAGCCATCGGGCCAAATGTAGGGCGGAGCCGTCGAGTCCCACGACGGCGGTAGAGACCTTGTCGTGGTCGGGAGTGTGATTGAGGTCGAAATACTGTTCCGCTTTGGCGATCCACCCCATCGGATCTACGTCGGCGAAGCTAGGGAGGTCCAAGGAAAGGGTCGGATGGCCAGGGGGAGGCGGGGCCGGGGTCTCCCCGATGGGCGGAAATGGTGGCGCCCCGAGGAGGGATCCGCCGGGGCCCGAGCCTGCAGATCCACTGGTAGACTAGGCAGCGGGCGGTTGGAGTGCATCCAACTTGGCATGAAGGGCGAGGATGGAGGCGTGCATGGAGGCGACCAGGGCTTCCTGGGCTTCGACGCGGCGGAGGGCCTCAGCGGCGGGGTCCTCCTGCTGAAGATCCACAGTTGAACGAGTGTTGGGGGCCATGAGGGCGTCCGTGGAATGCGGCGGCGAACGGCTGTGGCGGTACGGGACAAGGTGGGGCTGGTTCTCCGGCGGCCGGAGGAGGGTGGAGAGGGCAGGTCGGACCACTTTGTTGCGGAGCCGAGTAAGAGGGAGGGGAGCAGAGGGATAAGAGACAAGAGGTAGAGAGGGGAGGTAGAGAGAGAGAGAGGGAATTAGGGATAGAGAAGAGAAAACATAACATTCATCCGAGATGGTTCTAATACAAGGCTTACACGTCCTCTTATAGTGATGAGAGAATACAAAAGGAAACAACTTAATTTAGGAAATACAAATTACTAAAAATGACGCAAACAAATAAAGCAACAAATAACACCCATAATTGACACAAACAAATAGAGAAACAAATAACGTCTCGTAATTGATTAATTATCTCTTGCGGTAATGGCGGTCCCCTCCGATATACGCGCTCGACGCGTGTAAACTTTCCAAAGAGGCTCGTCGTCGTGTAGATCCGTAACAGTCTGACATTCCATTCATCGCCAGCGAGTACAAGTTACCTTCATTCTTCCACAGTTTTGTCGTCTCCTCTTCAGCTAGTGGTTCCTTACTCTTCGAATTTACCTAAACAACGATTGCAAGTATTCATGTTATAAACAGTTCTAGTATTATCCTAGCTTCATATTCGGCCCTTCTTTTATAGGTATTAAATAATATTCAAAATTTGATTTTCTGACTCCTGAGGGCTGAAGTGAACAGTAGACCTCCAATCTCCATTAAAAAATTCAAAGATCATGATGTTATAATAAAGTATTATAAAAATAATATTAATAAACGAGTCGCGGTTCGGTTCTGCTTCAATTTGGTTCGGATCGGGTCTAAAAAAATCATAAAATTGCTTGAGACTTATATGATGCGGTTCCGGTTCCGGTCCGGATAATAAAATGAAAGAACTACACCCGAACCAATGTTCACGATTCCAAAATTCAAACCAGAACCCGAATAATTCACGAACGGTTCGGTCCAGTTTTTTGCGGTTCCGGTTCAGTTCGGTTTACGATTTTTGGTTTTAAGTGACAACTCTAGCAGGGAGCAGGCGTAGTGGCGCAGTGCGACGCAGCAGAAGAAGAGCGCGCAACTCGCAGGTACTTTGCGGGTTTCCCCTTCTCCGCAGGATCATCGCGCAGAATCACGAAGATTCGTCGCAGGAGCATCGTGAGAATCGCCGCTGGAGCGCATCGCGCATCTAGAATCGTCGCAACAGGAGGAACGCGACATGCAGGAGGAGCGCATCGCTTGGATTCCAGAGGGAGCCCACGACACTTTAGCGTGGAGGAGCTTGCGAGACTTGCAGGAGTTCGCTCAGTGAACTGAAGACGAGCGCGTGCTCCCTGATCCAGCACAGCGGGACCAACTCTGCAAGAAGCGGCAAGGAACGCTGTTGTTGACCTCCGACGCAGCAGAGGAAGGCGGTGATGACGAAATCAAAAAGCTTCGAAATGGTACGAGGGCTTCTAACGGTTGCGGTCTGCTGGGTGCACCGGGGAAGAAGGATGCTTAATTTTGTTTTGCAGCGAAACAAGAGTTGTGGGCGCTCATGGAGAAATTGGTTTTTAAGATGGAGACAAATCTAAAAGTGTTCTTTGAGTTCCTACGGATGTCAAAAGGCGAGGGATTTACTCAGTCGTCGTCGTCTCTAGCAAAGCTGGATCTTTCCCCTGTGGAGTTGAAGCTCGATGGACCAGCCACATACTTAAGTTGGTCGCGTCAGGTGAAAAGGACACTCTCCGGAAGGAACCTGAAGAGCTATCTGACTGGCGAGAAGAGAGCCAGAGGACTCATATGGGTACAATGAATGGAAGACTACACTCAGTCTGTTACACTCCTGGCTTCTGAACTCAATGGTCGCGTCTATCGCTATCACGCTCGATGACATAGTGACTGCAAGCAATGTTTGAGGGAAGTTGCAGAGGCTCTACGCAGGAGTCAACAACAACATGTGCGCGTTTCAGATCGAACGGGAGATTGAGACTGTAACCCAGAGAGATCGTTCGATTCAGGAGTATATCGTAGATTTGGAGCGACTATGGGCAGACTATGATTATTTCTCACTAGCCTGAATGCACAAAAGTGGAGTGAGATGCTCAACGAAGGACTGTGCACTTTATGAGTGGGTTGAACCCGACATTTGAGCAAAGATGTGCAATGTTGCTTGCTCAACCAAAGATTCCTACCCTGGACAAGACAATCTCTGCTATGATGTAGTAGGAGAGCCGGATTAGGCTTCAGTCTGGTGCAACCTCACCCTTTGGGGCGAAATCAGCCCTAGTGGTAACCAATCCTGGGCACACAAGATACAAGGGTGAGACACGACAATGTTACAATTGTGGCGAGATAGGTCACCTACGACTGGCTTGCCCCAAGCCACCAAAAGTGCGGGATGCAGATGGACAGGGAAAAAGAGGTTACTGTGGTCGCGGTCGTGGGGGTCGCACAGATGGTGGAAAAGGAGCCCGCCAAACAAACCTTATGATAGTCGAGGATGAGGCATACAAAAGTAAGAATGATATATTGATATGGGTAATTCAAAGGAGCAGGAGATTTTGAACGCTTACTCCCAACTCATGCAGAGAAAGCAGAAAGGATTACGCCAGTTTCATCAAGGGGTAACGTTGCCTCGTTAGCAGGAGATTTTGAACGCTTACTCCCAACTGATGCAAAGAAAGCAGAAAGGAGTGATTGTCGATGCACTCACGCCAGTTTCATCAAGGGGTAATGTTGTCTCGTTCGCTCATTCAACAACAGGTACTGGAGAAACCCTTGCCCTCGCATCTATATCCAATATTAGATCGCAAGATTGGGTGGTCGATTCAGGTTCTTCTCGACATGTCACTTGGGATGCTAGGAAATTCCTTTCGTATACTCCCCTAGCAGTCCCAGAGCGTATCCAAACTGTCGATGACACAACTCAGCCAGTGGTTGGTAAGGGTATCGTGCAATGTACCAATATTTTGACTCTGTCCAATGTTTTGCATGCTCCTTCCTTTCCTTTGAAACTCTTATCCATCAGTGCTATCATATCCCAACTAAAATATGTTGTTTTGTTTGATATCCCGAAGGTGATTTTCAAGGAAAAGGAGACCGGTAGAAGACTTGGTACTGACACATAACATAGTAGTTTGTGGTACTTTGATAGAGAAAATATGAACTCAACTCTTTTAACCATTATTAAAGAAGCTGCAGAAGTTGGAAAGAGTGTGGGTAACATACTACTACTTCATCATTAGCATATGAGTCATCCTTCTTTTGTTATTTTGAGTTAGATGTATCCCCTTCTATTTAAAAAAGCAAATTAAGAAAAACTTGTATGTAATGCGTGCGAACTAGGAAAACACACCATAAATTCTTATTCTTGTTTTGAAAGCAAGAGTTTCCATTCATTTAATCTGATACATTCTGATGTTTGTGGACCATGTCCCACGCTCACTATAAATGAATTTCGGTATTTTGTATCTTTCATTGACTGATTCTCACGAATGACTTGACTCTATTAATGAAAAATAAAAGTGATGTGTTTGGCTGCTTCAAGTATTTTCATGAAGGGATTCAAACTCAATACGGTGCGATTGTAAAAGTATTGATATCTGACAATGAGACTGAGTACACTAATAGAGCATTTGGAGAGTAGCTGTCCTTACAAGGAATCCAACATCAAACCACTTGTCCATATACACCAGAGCAAAATGATGTAGCCGAACAGAAGAACATACATCTTCTGGAAGTAACCCGGAGTATGATGATATCAATGAAAGTGCCAAATACTAGTGGGGGCAGATTGTTCTAACCGCAGCTTATTTGATCAATCAGATGTCCTCACGAGTATTGGATTGGAAGTCTCCGATGGAGACGCTGCGAGGAAAGGATAGTGACATTCTACCCCTCAAGACCTTTGGTTGTGTGTGCTTTTTGCAAGACAATAGACCAAATGTGGGAAAGCTGGATCCGAGGGCTTTGAAATGTGTTTTTATTGGGTACTCGGCTACCCAAAAGGGGTATGTATGTTGGAGTCCAGTGGAGAGAATTATTCGTTAGTATGCATGTCACATTTAGAGAACACGAGCCATATTATTCCTCCCTAACTGACACGCCTTTCAGGGACTCGCTCGTTACAGACATAGTGAGACTAAAAGGGGAAGATAATTGCAGTAGTGAGAGGCGAATAATGAGTATCCCCTGTCCTCTCATACAAAAGGGCGTGGAGATGACTGCATACGAGGAAAATGAATTTGCAAAATGTGAAACTCAAGCTCAGGGGGAGGAAAATTAATCTACGAAAGGTGGAACTCAAGTTCAGGGGGAGCTAAGAGTATATGCAAGAAGAAGACACTAGAGTGAAGCTACATTACCTACAATGCAAACAATGCCACTTGTGTCAAGCCCCTTGTCCCTGCCTGCTCCAACTTCTGAGACACTGTTACGGTTGCGCATGCTGATGAGACACGCACACGCCGACGAGACACCGTGGTAAGTCTGCTCGCGGAGGGAGACGATGATGAGCCCGTCCAGAGGAGGAGAGACCAAAGACGCGACGCCAACATGATTATTTTATATTTATTCGCTTTATGTTATTACATATTATGTATGTGTACGCTTTTAATTATGTGCTTTCGTTATCTGCACCCCTTGCCTATAAAGGGTTGTGTTGTGTTTTTTTTAGATTATTCTTAGATGAATGAAAATTAGGGCTGCTCCATAAGGTTTTCCTCTCAACCCTAATACTCATTTCTCTTCCTCACCTCCATCAACCCTCTCCCTTGCCGGATTCCTCTCCGGATCATATCAATCTGGTTCGACCTGCCTCACCGCCCGCCATCTCGCCGTCGGTGCTCACAATCGTTCGTGTAAACTCGGCGATTCGTTCGGCTTCCGCAAACCTCCAGTGCTGCCTCGCCCGATCCGCCGTTCGCGCCTCTCGCGTCGCGTCCGATCCCGTCTGCCGCGCTAGATCATGGCCTGCTTTCTGATTCGCTCGATCCCAGTGTCCGCAGTTTCTGATTTCTGCCCGTCGTTTCCGTCTCCATCCACGCCGTAGCCCACGATAACAGCTCTTGTGCGACTGCCGAACGGCAGTTCCGCCGATTTCGTCGTTCCCAAATGACCTTTTCCGCATTCTCCAGCCGATCGACAACCAGATCCGCGCCTTTACAGCCGATCTCCGATGCCAGAACACTAATCCACCATCGTGCCCCTCGCTGCCAGCCATCACCGACCGCCTCCTTCCTTGTGTTGGGCCGCACACTGTCGTAGGAAGACCCGGGCGGCGATTTCGCCGGATTCCAGTCCAGATCCACAACCTTCCGCTGCATCCCGGCCCGAATCCGCCAGTTCAGCCACATCCCAGCCCCGATCAGCTGGATTTCCGCAACTGTCCATCACTTCTAGCCGTTCCGCGGATCCCAGCGCCTTATGTCTATTCCAATTAATCTCTTCCGCTCCGCCGCTCCCATCCCATGGCTTACAACATACGCTTGACCGAAGTTCTTCCTCCAAATGCGACCATCGAAGCCCTAAGCCGCCGCTTGGAGGCTCAGGAACAACTCATTGCCTCCATGCGCGCCTCGCTCCTTGCCCTCCACTCCAAGATTGACTCCCTCCAGGAGGCCACTGCCGCCGTCTCCGCCGCGTCCGGCTCCGACCCATCCGCGAACGACGGCTCTCTCCTAGGCACCGGGCCGCGGTTCATTCCTTCAAGGACCAGTGTTGTTAAATGCGCGCCTAAGGTTCCAGGATCAGAGGCTTGCGCCTTCGTGCACTTATTTTGCGCCTTTGGAGCATAAAAGACACGCATGTCTGTGATTTCTGTTGCAAAATTTTTTTTCTAAAAGAAAGAAAGAAATAATGTAAGAACTCAATATTTTGTGCACGATTTAATGTTTGTGAAACATAATCAAGTGTGCATGATTTAGTGTTTTTTAATAGATATAAATGATAGTAATGAATAATTAATGATTTGAATAGATGAAAAATCTGATCAAAAAGATGAACTGATGTTTGATGCTTATTTTTTTAAAATTGAATGTGGTTGTGCCTTGCCTTCGTCAGGCGCGCGCCTGTGCCTTGAGCATTGCGCATAGGGTTCAAGACCCATTTGCGCCTTGGTGCGCTTTGCACCTTTAATAACTAAGTTAGGAACCACTCCTCCGTCCATTCCGGGCCGGTCCGCCCTCTCCCTCGACATTACCGCCTTCGTCGGCGTTGACCCGATGGGTTGGATCCCCAAGACTGAGCAATATTTCGAGCTCAACTACACTCTGGAGCACGACAATGTGTCTACGGCGGTGGTTGGCCTAGAAGGCTCGACACTCCACTGGGCTCGGTGGCTCCACCAAACCAACCTGTGCCTCTCCTGGCCCGAGCTCAAACAGGAGATGATCCTGTGGATGACACCCGCTACTTCGCCTCCTCCGCTATCGAGCGTATTTGCGGAGTCCTTCAGACGGTCGGCCTGGATGACTATGTCGATGAGTTCGTCGCCCTGGTCTCCCACGTTCCCGGGCTACCGCCCGATCATAACCTGGGCTTCTTCATGCAGGGTCTACTGCCACATATCCGCTCTCATCTCTGCACGCATCGCCCTCACACAATCTCCGACGCCATGAACTTGACGTGTCTGGTAGAAGCTGACCTCTCCCCCCGACCACCTGCTCCTACGACCGGCCACCACCAGCCCCGGCCGCAATGGCGACCGCCAGCCACGGTTCCTCCACCGCGGTCGCCGCCTTGGGTAAACCGACCGGGACGCCCACCGGCTCCTCAGCGCCTCTCGAACAATGATTATAATAAACTTCACAGCAAGGGTCTCTATTTTCGGTGCCGTCAACCGTACTCCCCTAACCATGAGTGCGCCTTGAAGGAGTTCCACACCATCATCCGTGACGTCGACCCTGAGGTGACCCTGGCCGACTTTGAGGCCCTGGAGCTCTTAGCTGGGCATACACCTCTCGACCCCACTGTGGCTATGTTCCACCGCTTGGAGTTATCCCGTGCTTCGATGTGCGGGACCTCCGACTAGCAAATCATGCAGCTCTCGGGCACACTACGGGATCCTCCGATCATCATCATGGTGGACAGTGATGCGAGCCACAACCTCATCTCTGAGCACTTGGTGCAGCACCTCCGTCTTCCCTCGGTTCCCTCCTCGGATGTTGCAGTCCGTATGGGCAATGGGCGCCAGTGTCTGACTTAGGGCCGCTGCACTGTTTTCTCTCCCTCCGTGGGGCCTTGTCCCGTGACCGTGGATTTCTACACTTTCGACTTAGGCGATCTCAACGCCATTCTGGTGGTGGTTTGGATCCGCACACTTGGCGAGGTATGCGTCAATTGGGAGACTATGTCCATGCAGTTCCTCCATGAGGGCCAGCCATGTCGCCTCGACGGTGACTCCGCACTCCGAGGCTCTTCAATATCCCTTTGCATGATCCAACGGGCCACGGATGTCGGCCACTCCGCGGGGCTGTGGGCCCCTCGGGCCTGTCCATAGTGCCTCTTCCTTTTCCGAGGAACCACCTCAAGCTTTCTACTGCGCTCGTCGACGTCATTCAGCCGCCGACAGGGTTGCCACCGGCCCAGCCTACTCTGGTTCGGAAGAAAGACGGCAGTTGGCGCAGTACTACCCAGCCAAGCTACTTGATTGCCGCTACCACCTTCAGGGGGACTCTGGCTCGCAGGAGGTCCTTGTTGCTAGGTCTTACCGTCTGAAGTTCGAAGCTACGTGTCTGCACCAGGATCACGACTGCTGCCACTCCTCCGATCACTGCCTTGGGGACAAGACATATTTTCCAGACGGCGGCATTGTTACGGTTGCGCATGCTGACGGGACACGCACGCGCCGACGAGACACCGTGGAGAGTCCACTCGCGGAGAGAGGCGATGACGAGCCCGTCTGGAGGAGGAGAGGCCGAAGACGCTATGCTAACATGATTATTTTATTTTTATTCGCTTTATGTTATTTTGTATTATGTATGTATACGCTTTTGATTATGTGCTTTTGTTATTTGCAGCCCGTGTTTATAAGAGGTGGTGTTGTATTTCTCTTTGGATTATTCTTGAATGAATGAAAATTAGGGTTTCTCCCTAAGGTATTCATCTCAACCCTAATCTTCCTTCCTCTTCCTCATATCCGTCAGCCCTCCCCCTTACCGGATTCCTCTCCGGATCGAATTAGACACCTACCACGTCCACCTCAATCCCAGAATCCACAAGTAATATACTCCCACATCTCATTACTCTCATCCCCATACTGGTAAGGAGGAGTTCTCGCAAAAATGCGGGAGTCTCACCAGAACGATATGGCTTTACTTGTGATATTGCCCAATTTGTTTCTTACTCTCATATATCACCTGTGCATGAAACATTCATTGCATCATTGGACACTGTCTCTATTCTTAAGTGTTGGCAGATTGCTAAGGGGGATCCACAATGGAAAGATGCAATGCTAGAAGAACTTGAGACATCGGAGAAGAATAACCCCTTAGATCTGGTATCTCTGCCACCATGAAAAAAAGTAGTTGGATGCAAGACGGTGAAACAAAACCCATAAGGGCAAGTTGAACGCTACACAGCTTGACTGGGTGCAAAGGGATACAACCAGACTTATGACATTGATTATGATGAGACCTTTGCGTCGATCACAAAGATTAGCACGGTACAGACATTGATATCCTTGACGACAAATGGAGGATGGAAACTACACCAGCTCGACGTGAAAAATATATTTCTTCATGGGGATTTGATGGAAGAAGTTTATATGGAGGTACCGCTAGACTTTGATACGAAACAAACAGCAGGTAAGGTGTGTAAACTTAAGAAGTCCTTGTTTGGGATAAAGTAGTCTCCTTAAGCCTGTTTTGACATATTTAAGAGAGCCAAGATTGACATGGGATATCAACAGACAAATGCTGATTATACGATGTTCTTCAAGAAACATGGGGTTCACACTACAATTCTTGTTGTGTATGTGGACGATATGATTATTACTGGTGATGATGAGATCGGAATTCCTCGGCTAAAATGGATATTAGGTAAGGAGTTCGAGGTAAAAGACTTGAGGCAGCTAAGATATTTCCTTGGGATTGAGGTAGCTCGCGGTGCGGAGGGGATCGTTCTATCTCAAAGGAAATATGTGCTAGATTTGCTCAAGGAAGCGGGTATGTTGTGGTGCAGACCTGCAATCGCTCCCATTGATCAGAATTCCAAGATCAGCGCTGAGGCAGGAAAGTCAGTTGATAGAGAAAGGTACTAGAGGTTGGTAGGCCGCCTGATCTATCTAAGTCACACCCGTCGCGACATATCTTTTGTCGTGAGTATAGTGTCCCGCTATATGCATGACCCGAGGGAGGGTCACATGGATATTGTGTATCATATACTAAGGTATTTGAAGAGTGCACCAGGAAAGAGGCTGATCTTCCGGAAGAATGAATATCTAACTATCGAGGGCTATTGCGATTCTAACTGAGCTAGTTGTGCTGGTGACAGATGGTTCACATCAGGATATTGCATGTTGTAGGGGGCAATTTAGTCTCCTGGAGGAGCAAGAAGCAGACTGTACTTGCGAGATCTACAGTCGAGGTAGAGTACAGAGTCATGGCCTTAGGCGTGGGGGAGATGTTATGGTTGAACACCCTGCTGGTCGAACTTCAGATGCATCAAGGAGGGCAAATGACATTATGGTGTGACAGCAAGTCAGCTATTTGCATTGCAAATAATCTCGTCCTACATGACCAAACATATAAAAATCGACAGATTTTTAATCAAGGAGAAGCTGGATAGCGGAATACTGAAGCTGGGACATGTCGTTACAAAAGTGCAAGTTGTCGATTGTCGAACTTAAGAACTCATCTAGGTTATGTGACAAGATGGGCTTGATAGATATCTTTCGCCCTCCTTGAGGGGGAGTGTTGGTGTGCATTTAGCACGAAATGGTGTGCATTTAGCGTCTTCCCTCCTTTTGTAATTAGTCCCACATTTCCAAAATAGTTTTTCGGCTCCCCTCCTAAGTGTGTAAATAGGGGAGCAATGTAAGAGGAGAAGTAACAATTACGAGAATAATAAAAAAAATTTCCTTTTTTTTCCACTGTGTCAAGCTGAGAATGATCAATATCTATGATCCATCTTGGGGGGGGGGGGGGGGGGGGGTTAAAGCCCAAAATCAAAAACTCACTTAGGGGTCCGTTGTATTTTTCTCGTTCTTGTATTTAGTCTCACATTTCCAAATAACATTCTTCTTTCTCTACTATATATATAAAGTGGGGAGCCCATATAATACTTTATAATTTTGAAATAATATTCTTTAATGTTTCAAATTCTCACTGCCCTATTACAAGGAGCTTTAACACTGAGGAAAACATGTATCTTAAGTTTTGTGGAGATATTTGTGCATAATGTGTTTTACATTCCATGCATTACTCAACATTAACAAATGAGAATAGATGAATATTCGTAAGTAAATTTAATGTAAACGATCTGGTGACTGTCATTCTTTTGATATTTCTAAATAAGGAACAGATTTATCCACCAGTTATAGTCCGTATCTTTGTTAAGATGATATAACAAATTTCAATGTTTTGTATCTGGCAGCCACATGCGACCTATTGACATAAATCCAAGCGATGAATGGACAAACGTAAGGATGTTATATAGCCAAAACTTAGAGATTTACTACTTTCTTCTCCTTTTCTAATTATAAACTCTATCTTAGATGGCAATGGCTGGAGTATCTCCACAAATACGTATCCTTTATTTCATCAACTAAGCTACTTATTTGCATGCTAGTTTTGACACATTAACTGTTATAAAGCAAGGACTTCCCTCAACCTTGTAACCTTGTTTCTCAAACGAGTTAGAGCCTTAGTAGGACCTCGATTGTGAAAGCTAAGGCTATGGGCCTCATGATCTTTTTCATAATTCAAATACCCACATATCTTGTCCAAAGAGGTGAAAAATATTTTGCTGGTACTCAGGTTGATGGATTCTATCAAAACTAGAGCATCGCAAAAATAATTCCTAGCATCTCTGATTTAGATTATATTAGACAATATGGTTTCTGTGCATTTCTTGACACTACATGCAGTCATGAAGTCTGCATATCGTAGTGTTATGTTCTACATTGGACAAAAAGAATTAGAGATGCAGTACAAGATGAACAAAATCATTGGCCAATGCCGGCAGAAATGTGAATCCATGCAAGAGAAATTCACTGAAAAGATGGAGCAAGTGCACACAGCATACCAGAAGATGGCAAAAAGATGTCAGATGATGGAACAAGAAAATGAAAGTCTAACAAAAGATCGACAAGAACTTCAGGAAAAATATGCTGAGAAATCCAGGTTAATATTTCATTAGTGCTTTCCTATATTAAGAGTCTATACTTTTAATTGTTTCTAATGGAACAAGCAGGCAAAAGAGGAAACTTGATGAGATGTATGATCAGCTGAGGAATGAGTATGAGTGTGTAAAGCGCTCAGCAATCCAACCTGCAAGTAATTTCTTTCCAAGAACTGAGCCAGACTTATTCTCAAGCATGGCCAATATGATGGATAGCAGAGATCCTCCACGACAAGGTAATCTGCAATTACAACTGCTAAAATTTTTGCATGTTCAGTTTCTCACCACATTTCATTTATGGGGGATAGGAAACAAAAATTGCAATCAGTTGAATTTGCTATTACTTTTAAAAGCTAGAGTTGATAGCTTGGTCAGAATGCTTACTGAACAAAGTATTGGCTCTTAGAATGTCTTGTTTAGCTCCCCCAAAGTACTAGTCCATTCATCTGTTTGCAGATCGATCAGTTTTCACTCCTGAAACTCCAGGGCAGAGAGAGAATTGGCCTTCTACAAGACAGAAAAATTCCAGTGCTGCTGCATTTGATCTTTCTGGAGGATCACCGGCAAAGATGGCACAAGTTTCTCTAGATGCTAGAGCTAGCAGGCCGGCGCGCCCAATATTTGGATCTGGTGTCAGCAATCCTGCTGCAACTTTACGCAATCTCATCATCTCTCCTATGAAGAGGCCCCAGTTATCACGGAATCGCTCCAATTTGTTCACGTAATGCTCTTGCTCTTGCTTCTTTCTTTTTCCTGTAAGCTAGAGGATTGTCTAGTGAAATCCCTGGCCGATAGTAGAACCAGCTCCATTGTTTCTTGCAAAGGATAGTATGTGATGCAGATAATCTTTATACTTGATCTAGAAATAAAATTGCTGTTCTGTGAGTAAATTATTGTTAATTTGATGCAAGGCATCTTGGGTTTCAAACATAGGCCCAGCTTACAAAGCAAATCTCATACTACAAACACGCAAAATTCGTAGGACAAACTACTAAGTCGAACAATTATTGACCACTTTTGATGATAACCAAAAGACTGGAAACTGCTTCTAATAGAAGTTTTATGAACTTTTACTACTCAAAAAACATCTACAACTAACAATCATGAAATCTGTGCACACGATTGAGATTTTGGACTAATCTAAATTTCTCTTTTTAAAATTTTTAACCAATAGCTAAAAAACATAGAAAGAGAAAGAGAAGGAAAACAAAGAATTTAAGTCTCTTGAAAAGCAAGGCTTGAAGGCGTCCTCTCCTAAAATTCTTCAAGTCTCATAATTGATCAAGGATTAAAATTCTAGAAGGAAAATAATGATTTATGCATCCACATTAAATTTTAGTAAGCCATTGTACTATTTTACGTGTCTCAACGTCTCTTTTTATTTGAACTATCACATAAGACCTCCCAAATAAGACGACCAGTTTAAATTTCAGAAAGCAACCAGAAGTTCAGAAATAAATTGGGCTGAAGACTCGTTATTCCTATAATTGAACTACAAAGTTAGGAATTTATAAAGTTAGCTACTAAGATCCAGTTTGATAATAGCATAGAGTTTCTGTTACATGCCTGGATGGTGGTTCGTCGGAGAGTTGCGGAGATGCGGATGGAGGTGGGGATACAAGGGGTGTTAGCCCTAGAAATGATGGAGGTGAGAGAAGTTGAAACCCTAGAAGGGAGGGGGTGAGAAGAGAAGAGCTTGAGGAGAGAGAGAACTTTGATATCTTTTCTTGCATAAGCATTACATGACCCCAAGGGCTCTATATAGGCGTCGATGACGTAATCGTAAATAACACAAACATACAACAAATATCAAAACACTTAAACGCTACGGCCCGACTTGATACAACACGACTCAACATATAAATAATAATAATAATAATAATACAAGATAACTAACGGCGGATCCGTAACACTCCATCCGTCCTTGATATCGACCTTGACCCTAAGCTTGAATCTCCGCGTGGATGATCGGAATATCTGACATCTTGATTCCGCCAGAACAAGGCCCGATAGCGTGTAGTAGCGGTGGCGGTGTCAACAAGTAGTAGCGGAGACGATGGGAAGACGCGCGACGGAAGTAAGGGCTTCCGCAAGGTCGGTGGAACGGTGGTGAGCAACAGCGGGGATGGCGGAGGAGCGACGGCCGGCAGCAGGAATGGATCCGTCGGGGTCACCGGAGCCCGGCTTGGCAGAAGAGGCGGCTTAGCGCCCAATGGTAGCGACAAAGCAGGGGATAGTGGAGCAAGAGCCGGGAGAGGAGGCGGTGTGAGGACCGAAGAAGGCGGCAATGCAGGGGTCGGCGGAGGAACAACCAGTAGAGGATGCAAAAGCAGTGGAAGGACGACCACCGTGGAGATAGGTGGTACATCAGCGGCCGGCGTTGGTGGCGGTGACGACGTTGGCGGCGACGACGACGGTGGCGGTGGCGACTGCACGAGGCGAGTCAGGGATTGGGCAGACGAGGGTGACAAAGTGATTAAATAGCCGCCCGTGGAAGGTGGCTAACCGTAGCGCGCAGCTACGCGGTCGATTCATGCTTCCATACTATCAAGCCGGGCGAGTATTTGTGCGAAGAGATCGTTGTTGGCGGCGGAGATTGGAGTAGACATCTTAATTAATTAGTCACGTAATTAATTCTAGGGAAAAATTAATTAGAATAATTAATATATTAAGATGCCCTTAAATTAATCAAAAAGGAATAATTAAAATAGGAAAAAGAGGGGGCGGTTTGGAGAAAAATCAAATAAAACAAAAGGGATGGGGGTGGCGTGCGCGGCTGAGAAAGGGGAAGAGTGTAACATCCGTAATCTGACGCGAAATTTATTTTTAATTGTAGGGTCGAGTCGCGACGGATTTTGATCGAGACAACGCGTTGTCGAGGTACGATATCAGTATGGTCAAAAGGTCGCGTTCGTTAATTTGTGATTTTATGTTAGTCATAATGGTAGTGAGATGCATTTTAATTTAGTAACGAAGCGCGACAAATTGTTATGTTTTAAGGAGTTAATGTGAGTTGGCACGTAAGGAGTGGGGTGCCAATATCACTGACATCATTTAGATGAAAAGAGGGGGGATGGGCGGTTCTATAGAAGCGATGTGTGCGGTTTAGTTAAATAGCCGCAACACTTAATCCTGTAACCCACTCCTCACAGGTGAAAAATCGCAAGGCCGACACTTCCGCTTCGTTCTTTTCCGCAAGTCGACGGCGCCGAGCCCGACGCCCCCCGCTGCCCTAGCCGACGGTCTTCCCCGCTCAAGAACTCATCGCCGACTTCTCCTCCTTCCTTTACGGGCGCCGGTGGGTGTTCTCTTTCCTTCTATTGTCATGGGAGAACCGATTTCACCCTAACCGATGGAAGTTGAAAAACGTTTGGTTCTGGTGAGTTCGATTCCTCTCTTGTCTTTATTCCTTCATGAAAATCCTTCGATTTGGAAGTTAATCTAAACTAGGTTTTCATCCTCTTGCCCTAATCAGGTTTTGAAGTACGGGATCCACCGCGAAATTGGAGTTGGGCGCATTGAGAGCCTCAATCACTCCCACGTAAAGGTAATACACTATGTTAGCCTTTTGATTTTGGTTATCCTAGCTTATTGGAATTTTTCCAATGAAAACCTTAAGGGGAAAATGTGAAATTTAGGATTGTCTTGGATTGCAGGATTTCGGTGGCCTCGGGGCAAGGTTCTGAAAGTCCCCAGCAGTCGGATTTCCTTCGGAAAAACAAATGTCGCCGCGCCGAGTGTACGAGCGCCGCACCACCACTGTAAGGAAACCTAATCCCTGTTAGTTAAACGTAGCAAGAAATGTATTTTGTATACGCATGTGTAGGTTTTGTACAAACATCATGACCATGCATAAAAAGGTGTGGTGGTAGGAAAACGGTCGCGGAAAATGTGTAGGATGACACCCTTCTCCAAGACCAAAATAGTCAGATCATGAACAGTAACGTTAGGTACGAAACCTTTACCCGTGTACGTAAGCTTGGAATTTGTCCAACCAAGGCCGTGAATGCCCTTCTAGTCGACCACAAGAAAGTCAAGGGTCGCTCAGTAGTACACCAAAAGAGATTTCCTAAGCAGAGTAGAATCAGACCAAAAAGGTCAGTAAGCACACATAAGTCTTTTCGTGCTAGGTAGATGCGCACTACCTTTCTCATAAGGCATATGGTACCCTATGAGCAGTATTGTCTTGGGAGCTTACTTCCCTTTGAGACAGTTAGTAGATTCGAGACCGTGTCTGCGCTACACTAGAACAATTGAGTTGGTAAGATGGTCTCGGGTCGTCAGTTTCAGATGCGCGTTAGGAGCTACTCTGCCTAGAGCCTTCCAAGTAGATGTGCAGGCTAGAAGCCAACTAGAACTCAAGTATAGACCTGACGTAAGACAGTACACTAGTTAGTGAACGTCGGGACTTGGGTTATTGAACTGAAAGTCACGAACATAGAACAAGTAGGTGTATTGACCAGGAAGTATTGTGAAGGCATGCATAACATATAGCATAAATATTTTTAATGCACGAAACTATTTTCTAAAGACATGCATTCATCATATGAGAAAATGTTTTTAGTGTCACTAGGAGGAGTTATTTTTCCTTACTCTGACCCCTCGTGGGCAATGTTTTTACAGGTGACCCAGGTGGAAAACTACGCCTAGGATGAGCGTTCTGGTGGCGTCAGTTTGTAGTGTTTTCTCATTCAGTTTTTCTTTACCTTCAACATACACTTGTAGCTATGGTTAATGTACCTTGTTAATGTTTTGTATGTCTTGTATCAGACTTATAACGTTATTTCAGATTTTCAGTCATTTCAATTCTATTCATGTTTAGTGGCTCTGTGAATCCAGATATGAGGTATGTGGTTACCCTTAGTTTACTTTCTTTGCTTCCGTTGTAAGTTTTAAATTCTTAGTAGTTGCTTCTTTTTACCTGCTGCATACTAGTTTTAATACTGTTTCTTAGTTCTTTTTATATCGCTGACCCGGCCGGATGGCTGATTATTGTAAAACTAGGAAGGAGTGTTACAAAGAGAGTGGTGGTGGGCTCCAAAAATAAATAAAGAAGAAAATATAATAAAATGAGAGGATGGGGACAGATGGATGATATAATAAAGAAGAGACTAGAGAGGATGGGGGAGGGGGGAAATGACAGGCCGTTGATAGAATGAAGAAAGAAGAGAGGATGGGGAAATGGCAGACGACAACATGAGGGGCTCGATTGGAATCAGACGGAGCGGAGAAGATGGCCTACGCAAGGACGAAGCAGATGGATCGAGGAACTTGCGCTGGGGATCAAAGAAGACCGCGCCGAAAGTCTGCGGGTCGCAGGTTTAGTGGCGCTGGAAATTGCGCGGGGTCTGCTGGAGGAGTCGATCCCGTCGTCTGTCCGAGCGGAAGAACGGCGTGAAGGTGCGGCGGAAATGGAGCTGGAGTCTCTGAAACAGCTGCTTGTTGACAACGGCGGAAGCATGGCAGCGGGAGATGCGTCGGGGAGGCTGCCATAGGGGACGACACTCCCGCAAAAACTCAGTGGTTGCGGTACGACAGCGACAACGACACAACACTCGGATGAGAAGCAACAACGGCGGCGGCGCAACAACGACTTGTCGTAAGGGAAGATGGCTTGCGAAAACTCAGTGGCCCAAGGGAAGGAAAGACCCTCTGATACCAAGTTTGTTACGTGTCTGGATGGTGGTTCGTTGGAGGGCTGTATAGATGTAGATGGAGGTGGGGATACAAGGGGTGTTCGCCCTAGAAATGGTGGAGGAGGTGAGAGAGGTTGAACCCTAGAAGGGAGGGGGTGAGAAGAGAAGAGCTTGAGGAGAGAAGAACTTTGATATCTTTTCTTGCGTAAGCATTACATGACCCCAAGGACCCTATATATATAGACGTTGATGACGTAACCGTAAATAACGCAAACATAAATCATTATGTGATTCAGGGTTTAAGTAGGAGTCCAAACGTAAATCAAGTGCAGAAATAAATATAAAAATAATAACTTTACCAAAATTGTAGAATTAGTAACGTTACGAAAATGCGGAAATAATAATGTTAACAAAAATCTAAAATTGACTCAAAATGTGATTCAAGTCATTTTGAGTCGATTCAAATTGAGTCAAATCGATTCTGAATCCGACTAAATTTCGAGTGATTGTCAAATGACTTCTAAAGGGTTTTAGGTTGAGCAAGGCAAAAACGGAGTATATGGAGCTTAAATTTACCAGTACAAGAAGGACAGATGACTTCGTTATTAAGTTGGGTGATCAAGATGTTTCCTGTAGTGAGTGTTTTAAATATCTTGGATCGATAGTTCAAAAAGATGGAGGTATTTATAAAGATGTGACACATAATCCAAGCGGGTTGGTTGAAGTGGAGAGACGCATCATATATCTTATGCGATCGTAAAATACCACTAAAATTTAAGGGCAAGTTTTACTGTCCTGCAATTAGACCCGCGATGCTCTATGGTTTTGAGTGCTGGGTAGTGAATTGTGTACATGTGCAAAAAATGGGAGTTGCGGAGATGAGAATGCTTAGGTGGATGTGTAGTCGCACGAGATTGGATAAAATTAGGAATGAAAGTATCAGGGATAAGACAGGAGTAACACCAATTTCAGAGAAGATGTGAGAAGCTCGTCTAAGATGGTTTGGACACGTACAAAGGAGACCATTAAAGGCACTTGTTAGGCGTTGTGAGAGTCTAGTCACTAGGCATGTTGGACGAGGGAGGGGTAGACCAATAAAGACTTGGAATGAAACTATAAAGAAAGATATGATGTACTTAGGCATTAGTGAGATTATGACAAAATATAGGGCGCAATGACGACAAAGGATCCATATAGCCGACCCCACTATAGTGGGATAAAGGCTAGAGTGTTGAGTGTTGTTGTTGTCAAGTGACTTCTAAAATTTGAATTTTATGCTCCGCCTGAACTATGACATCATATAATTTTATTGTACTTACAAATATTGCATGGGAGGTCCATCCTTGGTTCCCTTAACAGCACTCGTTTTTACTACCCACGTTGTATCTTGTAATGAATTTCTTCAAATTGCTTGGATATGCACCGCCCTTTTGTTAGACATATTGTACACATTATATGGTAGACATATCTTAGGCTCACTTTGTGTGTTGTGGTCACTCTCTCGTGTACATGTATTTATATTTTATTGTTGATGTGAACAATACACGATTTAATCTTTTCCTATCTTGGTATCAGAGCTAGGTTCCCCACTGCTCTCGTTCCCGCACGTCGTTGCTTTTTTCTGCGCCCGTCGCTCGTTTCCGCACGTCAGGCTCACCTTCTTCCCGCTTGTTGATCGTAGAGCCTCTACAACAACGATCCCACTCTTACAATCGATCCTGCAACAGCGACCCCGACTTCCGCTCGATCCCGGATCCCGCGCATGGCATCGACCAACGCCTTCCGATCCAGCCGCTTTTTCTGCCACTGCATCCAAACCAGCCACGTCTTCCGATCCCGGCTTTTGCTGATCCCGCGTCTTCTGTCGTTGATCCAAAGTCTTCCTCGGTTGATCTGTCGTCTTCTGCCGCCAATCTTCAGATCTACCCCCCTGATCCGCCGTCCAGATGCTCCGCTCCAGTCTCTCCAATCTAGCCGTTCTCCTTTCTTCCTATGCTCGAGCATCTCTTCAGCAGTTGCCAGAAAGCTGTCGCCGGTGGAAGCTTTTTTGACTTCCAAAGAGCCATTTTTGGTAGAAGATAATAATAAAACAGAACAAGCTTCGTTGATCCAGCCGCTCATCATCTCTTTCGTTGACCTTCCGACACTCCAACTGCTATTCAGATCTGATTCAGATGATCTGCGACTTCGACACTCCACGAATTTCTCTCCAGCTGATTCGGCAACCCTAATCTTCTTCTCTGGATGATCCCACATGCCCGATCTTCTTCTATAACTGATTCCACAACTCCTATCTCCTCGGTTGATCCTTTCGATGGCATCCGACACTCGTCCTCCTTCAACACCTTCTGCAGTTCAGTGCTTCTCGTCTCCCACCTCTCTGTTTCCACTACTGTCAGTGTCTTGGTCATGTGAAACCTTAGTGTCGCAAGCGTCAGAGGGCTAAGCAGTCTGGTCAGTAGCGTGCTCCTGATGCACCTTCCGTTTTTTTTTTCGGTTTCAGCGAGTCTCTCTCTGTATCTGAGTTTGCTCAGCTGATTGCCCAACAGTTCTCCCAGTAGGTTTCACAGTCTCGCTCCTCTGCCGCCGTACTTCCACCGGATGCTTCTGACGCTTATGTCTCTCAGCCGGCTGCCTCCGCCCATGCAGGTATCTCCCCTTCTGACTGGTTACTTGACTTTAGAGTCTCCTTTCACATGACATATGATGTCACCCACCTCTTGTCCTGTCAGCACGTTTCTTCTGCCCTTAGTAGGGGTCATGGTCTTCGGTTCGGTTCCAAATGACACCATTCACCCCATCACCAGTCGTGGCCTCCTTCACACTTGGGTTAGAGGTACAGTTATGCAGGAAGGGAAGACATTTTTAGCAAAAATGTTGGAATGGAAAGAGGGCATTATAGTAGGGATGGAGGTTGATGAGCTTACCTTTTGATGGTGAGTTGGAGTTTAGCCTATATACAAATGAATCTAAATTATAGAAAACCAACACAAAATGAACTTTGGTGAAGTTTCTCCCGAGAGAGTTTGTTGTGCATATCCGCTAGTCACTCCAAGCTCACATCTCACAGCTATATTTTTCGAAACCGTTGTTATTTTTTATGAGTTTACATGTCGTGTGCAGGATCGTCTGACTGGGACACTCCTTGGAGCTGGTCGTCGTAGCGGGGTGTACGTCCTCCATCTTCCCTCCACTTCATCGTCACCGACAACTTCCACCATTTGTCTTCCTTTGGTGGGTTTCTCTCAGTGACATCATTGTTTTGGTCATCCCAGTGGTTCGCGTCTTGCGTCTCCTATCAGTCATGACTTCCTTGATCATGTTTCTGTTGATTAGTCTCACTTTTGTACGAGTTATATGCTTGATAAACAGCTACAACTCCCATATCAATCTAGTAAGTCCAGGTCTCAACATCCTTTTGATTTAGTTCATTGTATGGGGTCCTGCACCTTTTATATCCAAAGGGCGAACATCGATACTGTGTTCTCTTTGTTGATGACTATTCTCGTTATTGTTGGGTATACTTTTTGCATTCTCGTTCATATTTATTTCATATTTATTTTACCTTCTTTGTTATGGTGCACACCCAGATTTCTGCTTCCATACGTACTCTCCGTTCCGACTCAGGGGGGGGGGAGTATCTCGCTCATGCTTTTTGTGATCTTTTAGCTACCCACGACACTCTCCCTTAACTTGTCTGCCCCAGTTCTCACGCTCAAAATAGCACCGCTTAAAGGAAGCATCACCACATTATAGAGACATCCTACACCCTCCTCATATCCTCCATGTCCCTCCTCATTTTTGGGCTGAAGCAGTTTCCACTGCTGTCTGCAACCTTCCACTTTCCTTCAGGGCCAGATTCCTGGTGCGTGTTTGTTCTCTCAACCCCCCCCCCCCCCCGATTACACTCACCTTCGTGTTTTTTTCGGTCGGTGCTATGTTTTACTCCGTCCACGTGAGCATACCAAGCTCTCTGCTCAGTCTATTCCCTGTATTTTTCTTGGATACAGTTCCATGCATAAGAGCTATCATTGTTATGACCCTGTTGCACGTCGACTTCGCATCTCACGTGATATCGCCTTTGATCAGTCTTATCCTTTTTTGTGTCCTCCATCCCCTTGACCTCGCACTCATCTGTTACTTCCTCTGATGTGCAGTTTCTACCCTTCCCATCTCACCGTCTCATGTCTCCTCTCCTCCGGTATGTTCCCCTCCTCTTCCCTTGCAACCTCTCCAGTCTCACCTCCCCCCCCCCCCGCCACCCACTTCTAATCTCATGTCTTGGCTTACATCGTTAACTCAGTTTTTGCTCACCCCTCCCCATTATTTTTTAGAAGTCAATAGCAAAGATTGCTAGGAAGTAAACTTTTTCAAAGAAAATTGTGCATAAAATAAAGTTTAAGAGAGTTTTACCAAAAAAATCTTACTAACTTCAAATTTATAATTTGAACTCTTAGGATTGTCTAGCCATACCAATTAATTATCGTTGAATAACTACAATAACTTATTCATTAATTAAAGCATGAATTAAGATCATTAAATTTGTGGTCAATTCAAGTATTCTCCAATCTCCACCCAGTTGGTAGAGGTTATTCCATCCCCACACTTAAGTCTTTGCTAGCCCCTAGCAAAGATTTCATTTAAAGCATGAAATAATTTTACATATTTAAGCGAAGTATCATTTAATAAATAAGAATAATAGAACTGAAATTAAATACTCCCCTGAAATCGAGAAAAAATCTGAAATATCTTCTCAACTCTTCTTTTTACGCCCATCGTCAACAAAGGTACTCATTTGCTTTGGTACTCTACATTAACTCTTACCAATTGAGTAGCTTGCAACTTGAATCAATGGACAAAAAATATAGACATAACAAGATTTCATGATTATTGGAGTAAAATTTCTCATTCTAGTTCCACAACATCAAAATATAACCAATCAACATAGACATTATCACGGGATAATATCACTATCATATCATAGTCCAAAATAGCATATCATCCACAGATAAAATAATAAGGGAATTGTTATTCACGCCTCATAATTGGATATTCATGCCCAGAATAATACAAATTTTAGCATGTTTTCTCCTAAACCTACCAGATATTTGTACCCAACACAAACTTCGTTTCTGTTTCTCTCAAGCCCTAAACTCCCGCAGCCGAACCTTCACCTCTCCGCTCGCAGTCTCTCGCCGGCGGTCCGATAATATCTCGCCGCGCGTGGCGCCCTCTATCCCGCCGCGCCTTCCGCCCATCTTCTCACTGTCGGTCAACCTATAAATAGTTCGTTTTAGGTCGTATGTGTATGTTCTAGCATAACAACATAGTGGGGTAAGTCCAATAATAACTCACTCCCAAGTCCACGAGTTAGAAGCCGAAGACACATGATACCGGTTGGCGCGGCGGCGACGATGCGGTTGACGTGGCGGCGGCGATGGCGATTTTGGTGTGGCATCGGCGATGGCGGTTTGCGGTGACGACGATGGCGGTTTGTGGCGACCGTGATGGCGGTTTGTGACGGGCGACGGCGATGACGGTTTGCGGCGACGGCGATGGCGGTTTGCGACGACGGCGATGACAGTTTGCGGCGACGGCGACGACGATGGCAGTGCAGCGTTGGCGCTGACAGTTTGCGGCGACGAGGATGGCGGTTTGCGACGATGGCAATTTGCGACGACGGCGGTTTCGGTGCAGCGTCGGCGATGGCAGTTTGCTGCGATGACAGTTTGCGGCGATGGCGGTTTGCGGCGATGGCGGTTTGCGGCGACGACGATTTGCGGCGACGAAGGTTTGCGGCGACGACGGTTTGCGGCGACGGCGATGGCGGTTTGCGGCGACGACGATGGCGGTTTGCGGTGGCGGCGGTTTCGGTGCAGCGTCGGCGATGGCGGTTTGCGGCGGCGACGATGGCAGTTTGCGGGGACGGCGATGACGTTTGGCGCGGCGGCGGCGAAGGCGGTTTGTGGGGACGACGATTTTGGTTATGTCGGGGAAGGTTCGGATATCCGCACCTCATGCATGGTGTGCGGGCACGGCTAACGCCTCTCAGGAGACCTCATCATTTTTCTTAATATTATTATGTATGAGTACAAATATCAATTATGGGTACAAATATCCATTTCAGATACAAATATCAATGAGTTACAAATATCCATTTATGAAGTACCAATAACAATTTTCAATAATAATAAAAAACTTGATAATGTCTTTCAACACAACAAAATAATAATCAACTTTGAAGAAGATAAGCTAAACTTGATCACGCCTTTCTTCCACCATTTTGCTAGTCTCGCCGCTGGCACCCTAGTTTCTACTTCCAGGATCGGTCAGGATGAAATGAAATATACAGGGATTCAAAAATTTAAAATCGCGACACTATTGGATCGGGATTTTCTCTAATGGAGGCGAATCGGGAATTTTTTTCTTAATTAGATCGTCTTTCCCCTTTAAATATACTATTTTTTTTAGCTAAATCAACAATAGGCATCTGCAGCGCGCCGGTTCAGCTTAACCGGCGTTTTCTATCGCGCTTTCTTTAAGGAGAGGACAACAAAAAATTTGTTGCAATATCCAGCACTACACTCAAAATAACAATCATCCCAATTAGTGCTTAATTAATTGTTCCGACGGGACTATGGGGGGGGGGGGGGGTAGCACCAACAAAACAAAATATTAAATCAAAAATAAAATTTAACTACTTAAACTAAACTTAAAAATAGAAATGCAAGAAAAAAAATAAGATAACTACTGAGATTATTGTACTCCCAACATGACTTATTCTGAAATTAACATGTTCTAGCTTATTGGTGTATAAAAAGAGAAATGTACATGTAAATGTTCTAATATTCATGTTGGTAACGAGTACCGATATGACGATAAGACAACTACCTCTCTACCTAAATAATAATACATGCACTTCACAGTTAGAGGGAACAAAAAGTAAGAAGAGGAGTAGTGCTCCTCATCTCACCAAAATATATATCTTTGCCCAACAAGGTATCATCGTCATCATGGTAGATGCAGGAGAAGAAGGCAATAAAAGGAGCTTCCTCTATGGAGGGGGGATCATCTTCCTCACATAAGAAGATGTTTTACTCATTGACTTAAGCAGAATGCTCTATGCCCTTCTGGAGTACCCGTGACAAGTCAACATACACCAGCTTAGACAATGAAAGAGGGTTAGGAAATAAAATAGAAGAAAGATATAAATGATTTCTAATCATGAAAGCGATCTCGTTTCACTCCCAGCAAGTTCTGATGATTTTCGATATCGGTATCGTAAGAATCGTAATAAGGGGGACCCGAGAACTCAAGGGCCTCGGTGGTGAATTGGACCTCCTTATCTAATGAAGAAGTACAAATCTCTTCATCAAAAAGATATTCTCTTCATCCCACCTTGCCGCGTCATCGTGCTCCAAAGAATCCTTCCCTCCCTCAAAGAGAACAATATCTTTGTCACACTTTGGCGCAGCCTTAGCTTCTGGATTATCTTTATATGCAGTATCTTCGACAAGATTGATAAAAATAGGTGTCAAAAAGTTCTGCAAAGAAAATAAATGAACACTATTAGTAACTAATTCAGAAATTAAATGATCAGTGTACAACCCCGTATTCGCAGAGTAGGTCCCTCACGGCAGGCGCGAGACCTGTTATATGTTTTTAAGCGTTTGAGAGATTTTGCACTCATGGTGGCCAATTTAGGCCTAGCCCTTGATTATATACTAGTAGGGGGAGGAAAAATTTGCCTCCCCCCTTGGCTCCTTCTGGGGCGGGTGCGATAAGTTGGCCGACACCCGCCCCCGACTCGATAGGTGCGAGGTAGGAGTAGCGGGATCGGCTGGAGGCCAGGATCCCGCCCCTGCACCTTAGCCCTGGGTAGGGCGAGACTGCTGCCGGGCGGTCAGCTCGCGGGGGCGAGAGCGGCGTGCGGCCAGGCTATCGCCCCGGGCGGTCAGCTTGCGGGGGGGCAAGAGTGGCCTGCGACCAGGCTCTCGCCCCGGGCGGTCAGCTCGCGGGGGCGAGAGCGGCCTGCGGCCAGGCTCTCGCCCCGGGCGGTCAGCTCGCGGGGGCGAGAGCGGCCTGCGGCCAGGAACTCGCCCGCGCGGTCAGCTTACTCGTCTCGAATGCCCGGGGAGGTGGGGGGTATGGGGCCTGCTTGGCCTCCACGCTCCCGCCCTTGGACCTCTTTTGGGCCACGCTTTTACCGTTGTGCCCTTGGGGTGGAGTTACTCAGTTCCCCCCCCCCCCCCCCCCCCCCCCCCCCGTGTGGATGTTTTCTATTGGCCCAGGGCCTATTTGTCCTAGGGGTATTTCTGACCTTTTGGTCCCCTGGGCTTGGGAGAACTATAAATAGACCCCCTTGGGTACCTTTGGAGGGATGATTTTTTGGCTTCCTCCTCCCTTGGTTTCTTCTTCTTGGTAGAGTTTGAGAGCTCTCCAAGGTATCCTGCTCAGCCATTGGTGAGGGAGGGGAAGTGCTCTTGTGACCTTCCGGGTGTGTGGTGGGACCTCCACGCTAGAGCCGAGGGTATGTTCCTAGTTTCTCAAGTCTTTGGTCTGTGACGTTCCCCCGAGTGTAGTAGGTGTGAGGTCACCCCTCTTTTGGGACCCCGAACTCCACAGATACCAAGTTTTTGGTTTCAACATTTTGGTGCGGTGAGCGTGGAGAGTGACCAACACAGAAGATCTCGGGAGGGTGTCTTGGCTGGAGATCAGGGAGATGGTGATGATCTCGGCGAGCTCCCCAACCCCGGACCCTTCGTAGGAAGGGAGGAGTTCATGACTTCCATCCAATGCATCATGGAAATTCTGAGAAGCATTGCCCCTCGGGCTGACAGCTCAACCCCCACCCCCCAAGGACTTGCTCCCAGGGGTCTCGGCGAGCTGACCCAGAGTGGTCTCGGCAAGTTGCCTCCCAGGGGCACAGACGAGATGACCCCAGCAGGGGGAGAAGGAAGTGCACCAGGTAGGCGACCTGGGAAGGAAAGGATGGGAGAGGGGGTCGAGCGAGACCTCCCCGACCGGGAGTTGTTCCCCAGCCCGGCGAGTGTCAGCCCTCAAGGCGAGCAGGTCGCGCGAGTAGAGGTTGCGAGACCAGCACTCAAGGAGTCACCCTTCAGCGAGATGATCATCTCGGCTTCCGTTCCCGAGGAGTTCAGAGAGCCTGACATGGCTTATTATGCCGGGAAGGATGACCCCATCCAGCACCTGCAGTGGTTCGAGGATGCCGTCTCCATCAGGCCGATGACGGATGCCTTCAAGTGCCGCCTCTTCGCGATCACGTTGAAGGACAAGGCAAGGGACTTGTTTCATCAACTCCCTCCAAGGTCATTCTATGGGTTCGAGAACTTGAGCCGGAGCTTCCAGCTCCGTTTCTCCACCTTCAAGAAGAGGAAGAAGTGTCTTGAGTCCATCTTTCTGATAAGATAGAGGGTCGAGGAGTCACTGGCCCACTACATTGACAGGTTCCAAGAGGAGATCCTGGACATCCAAGAGATGTCGGAGTATGCCCTCCAGATGGCGTTCACGGTGGGGTTGCGCGAGTGGTTCTTCAAGATGAGCTTGACCCGAAAGGCCCCCCTTTCCTTCGAGGATCTGATCGAAAGGGCAGCAGAGGTAGCCATGGAGGCGGACAACCCGTCATTTGTCAAGAAGTTGGCAAAGCTAACGGAGACGGAGTAAAAAGAGCAAGGTGGCTCAAGGCTTCAGGAAGGAAGAAGGAGAGAGGAGCAGAGAGCTAGGGGGTTCCAGGGACAGGAGGGTCCGGAACCAGGCTGGAGGCAGCAGGGAGGACCTGCCCAGGGTTCAGGAAGAGCTCTCATACAGGGTGGGGGAAACTTTTTACGGGGGCCAAGGGAGGTTCAACTTCCAAAGGCAAGCCCCAAGGCAGCTCCTGCCCCCACCCCAGCAAGCCTTAGCAATGATTGGCGGAGGAGGAAGAGGCAACAGGAGAGATTGTCGGGCCCGCCGAAGGAGGGGAGAAGGAGCATTGTCATAGTGTTACTTCCGCCAGACGGAGGGTCACGCCACAGCTACCTGCCCGAGTTCCTAGAAGTGAGGGGGGCGAGAGGCCCTGCCCAGCAGCAGCAGCCGGTGCAGGTTGAAGAGGTTCCACCCCGATTGGGGGGAAGACATATGTGAGGACCGGGTCGATGTAGGACCCCGATGAGGTATAGCAGTGATCCACGGCGGAGTGGGGATCGAGGCCACTGGAAGGAGAGCCTCCATGTCATGTACCGACGGAGCGTCGCTTCGACATCCCAGACCCCGCCTCAAGAGGAGATCACTTTCTCGATGAAGGACATGCCGGATCATGAGGATCCGTTCTGCGATGCGCTGGTCATCCAGACAGCCATCGAGGGTTACACCGTTTCCCTGATCTTGGTTGACAATGGGAGCTCCGTCAACGTCGTTTTCAAGAAGGCGTTTGACGAGATGAAGGTGGAGCCAAGGAGGGTGTTGGCCTCAGACGGACCCCTGTTCGGATTTTCAGGGGAGAGGAAGGAGATTCAAGGTGGAGTGGGACTCCAAGTGAAATTGGGAGGACTTCAAGGAACTGCCGGTTCGTCATAGTTGACGCTCCGAGCAGCTACAATGTCATCTTCGGAAGGCCCCTCATCAGCGCCTTCCGTTGCGTGCCGTCTTCGTTCCACCAGTGCATCAAGTTCAGCTCAGCAGGGATCCAGGTCAGAGTCAAGGGAGACTCAGGATGGCAAGGCAATGTTATGTCACGGACGTCAACATCATCTCTTGGTTGGCCAAGGCAGGGGAGATGGAGAAGATCATGGAGAGCCTGAGCAAGATGGAGGTATCCGAGGGGAAGGATGACGACCATCATGCCAGACCCCCTGAAGAAGCCTCGCCTCGTCCAGAGTCTTGTATTTTTTTTATGTTGTAATGAGTTCAGCCCCTGACCAGTTGAGTCGGGGGGGGTCATGCAACCCATCTTTTTCCCCGTTTGAGGATGTTGAAATTGATAAAGCTTAGGTGATTTGCCCAGTCCCACCCCCCGAGAGGGATCTCCTCATGCCAGGCTCTCACTAGCTGGATGACTCGAAGGTACCTCGGGGAGGCTAAGTACCTTTGCTCCGATGACGGTCCCGCTGTCAGGCTCTCACTAGCTGGCAGGGCAGGCGTACCTCTTGTGGAAGCCCAAGTCCTCTTTGCTCCGATGATGGTCCCGCTGTCAGGCTCTCACTAGCTGGCAGGTCAGGCGTACCTCTCGTGGAAGCCCAAGTCTTCTTTGCTCCGATGATGGTCCCGCTGTCAGGCTCTCTCTAGCTGGCAGGGCAGGCGTACCTCTTGTGAAAGCCAAGTACCTTTGCTCCGATGACGGTCCCGCTGTCAGGCTCTCACTAGCTGGCAAGGCAGGCGTACCTCTCGTAGAAGCCCAAGTCCCCTTTGCTCCGATGACGACCCCGCTGTCAGGCTCTCACTAGCTGACAGGGCAGGCGTACCTCTGGGAAAGCCCAAGTCCTCTTTGCTTCGATGATGGTCCCGCTGTCAGGCTCTTACTAGCTGGCAGGTCAGGCGTACCTCTCGTGGAAGCCCAAGTCTTCTTTGCTCCGATGATGGTCCCGCTGTCAGGCTCTCACTAGCTGACAGGGCAGACGTACCTCTCGTGGAAGCTCATGTACCTTTGCTCCGATGACGGTCCCTGTGTCAGGCTCTCACTAGCTGGCAGGGCAGACGTACCTCTCGTGGAAGCCCAAGTCCCCTTTGCTCCGATGACGGTCCCGCTGTCAGGCTCTCACTAGCTGGCAGGTCAGGAGTACCTCTCGGGGAAGCCCAAGTACCTTTGCTCCGATGACGGTCCCGCTGTCAGGCTATCACTAGCTGGCAGGTCAGGAGTACCTCTCGTGGATGCCCAAGTACCTTTGCTCTGATGACGGTTTCGCTGTCTGTCAGGCTCTCACTAAACTGGCAGGTCAGGAGTACCTCTCGTGGAAGCCCAAGTCCCTTTGCTCCGATGACGGTCCCGCTGTCAGGCTCTCACTAGCTGGCAGGGCAGGCGTACCTCTCGTGGAAGCCCAAGTCCTCTTTGCTCCGATGATGGTCTCGCTGTCAGGCTCTCACTAGCTGGCAGGGCAGGCGTACCTCTCATGGAAGCCCAAGTACCTTTGCTCCGATGACTGTCCGCTGTTTGGCTCTCACTAGCTGGCAGGGCACGCGTACCTCTCGTGAAAGCCCAAGTCCCCCTTGCTCCGATGACAGTCCCGCGGTGTCAGGCTCCTCACTAGCTGTCAGGTAAGGAGTACCTCTCGTGGAAGCCCAAGTCCCCTTTGCTCCGATGACGGTCTCACTGTCAGGCTCTCACTAGCTGGCAGGACAGGCGTACCTCTTGTGGAAGCCCTTGTCCTCTTTGCTGCGATGATGGTCCCGCTGTCAGGCTCTCACTAGCTGGTAGGGCAGGCGTACCTCTCGTGGAAGCCCAAGTACCTTTGCTCCGATGACGGTCCCGCTGTCAGACTCTCACTAGCTGGCAAATGGGCATACGTACCTCTCGTGGAAGCCCAAGTCCCCTTTGCTCCGATGATGGTCCCGCTTATGTCAGGCTCTCACTAGCTGGCAGGTCAGGAGTACCTCTCGTGGATGCCCCGAAGTACCTTTGCTCCGATGACGGTCTCGCTGTCAGGCTCTCACTAGCTGTTTCTTCTTTGGGCAGGGCAGACATACCTCTCGTGGACGCTCATTTCTTTTTACCCGGAGGGGGTCTCGCCACCCAGGCTCCCATCAGCTGTGGCATGACAGGTTGGCTCCTCCAGTAGGTTAAGTGTTTTTTTCCCGGAGGAGGTCTCGCCACCCTGGCTCCCATCATCTGGCATGACAGGTTGGCCCCTCCGGGAGGTTAAGTTTTTTTTACCCTAGGAGGGGGGTCTCGCCACCCAGGCTCCCATCAGCTGGCATGACAGGTTGGCCCCTCCGGGTGGTTAAGTGTTTTTTGCCCGGAGGAGGTCTCGCCCCCAGGCTTTCATCAGCTGGCGTTTTATGGCAGGTTGGCCCCTCCTGGAGGTTGAGTGTTTTTTGCTTGGAGGAGGTCTCGCCACCCAGGCTCTCATCAGCTGGCATGACAGGTTGGCCCCTCCGGGAGGTAAGTGTTTTTTACCCGGAGGGGGTCTCGTCACCCAGGCGAATCAGCTGGCATGACAGGTTGACCCCTCTGGGAGGTTAAGTGTTTTTTGCCTGGAGGAGGTCTCGCCACCCAGGCTCCCATCAGCTGACATGACAGGTTGGCCCCTCGGGAGGGAGGTTAAGTTTTTTGCCCGGAGGAGGTCTCGCCCCGGGCGGTCAGCTCGCGGGGGCGAGAGCGGACTGCGGTCAGGCTCTCGCCCCGGGCGGTCAGCTCGCGGGGGCGAGAGCGGCCTGCGATTAGGCTCCCGCCCCGGGAGGTCAGCTCGCGGGGGCGAGACCGGCCTGCGGCCAGGCTCTCGCCCGGGCAGTTAGCTCGAGGGGCGAGACGGCCTGCGGCCAGGCTCTCGCCCGGCGGGCGATCAGCTCGCGGGGGCGAGAGCGGCCTGCGGCCAGGAACTCGCTCACGCGGTCAGCCCACTCGTCTCGAATGCCCGGGGAGGTGGGGGGTATGGCTTGGCCTCCTCCCGCCCTTGGACCTCTTTTTGGCCACGCTTTTACCGTTGTGCCCTTGGGGTGGAGTTACCTCATTGCCCCCAGTGTGGATGTTTTTTATTGGCCCAGGGCTTATTTGTCCTAGGGGTATTTCTGACCTTTTGGTCCCCCAGGCTTGGGAGAACTATAAATAGACCCCCTTGGGTACCTTTGAAGGGATGGTTTTTTGGCTTCCTCCTCCCTTGATTTCTTCTTCTTGGTAGAGTTTGAGAGCTCTCCAAGGTACCCAACTCAGCCATTGGCTTGTGACCTTCCGGGTGTGTGGTGGGACCTCCACGCTAGAGCCGAGGGTCTGTTCTTAGTTTCCCAAGCCTTTGGTTCGCGACGTTCCCCCGAGTGTAGTAGGTGTGAGGTCACCCCTTTTTTGGGACCCCGAACTCCATAGAGACCAAGTTTTTGGTTTCAACAATCAGATCCCTCCGCGGGTGAATCAAGAAGAGGTGATGAATGTGCTTGGGGAGGCGACAACTCAATATCAATATACGGGTTATCCACAATTATGGTGGGCATATCCGCAATACTCCCACGTAAACATGGTGGTACTGGAAATAGCTCGTCATAGGCTGAAGGAGTTCTGCCTGAATGGGTAGTAGACACGATCCAAATGTCTGATTCGTCATTTTTCTCCCTCTGTCTTTTAAAAGTGACACAGTCCTTCAAGACGTGATCAGTATTATGACAAAATAAACACTCCATAACATTACTTCTCGACAACCAATGAGTCGAGTCATAAGACTGAGAAATTATTTGACGTGGGGACACAAGGTTATAATAATTTGTCATACAATATTGAGAACCTAAAAATTTAGATTCTCTGTATTTTGTGAGGTACGAATGATATCCAACACTCATCATGCAACACATATCACTTGTATGACCAAACGATCCATACTGCTCGCATCTCACATTTGTATCCATTTTTTGGGAATGGATGTAGATAAAATAAAATTAAATTTTTTGCAAAAAAAACTATACATGAAGATTATATCGAGTACGGATAACCTGCTATATAAACCTTAAGATAGATCAGGATGAAATACAACTAAAAATTGTTATTTAAAATTTTTAAAAATAATGACATGCAGTAAACAACATTACAAATAAAAATAAGAATAAAATAAAAACTTGATCTCTAAATACTCAGGGTTCTCTAATATTCCCCGACAACAGTGTCAAAAACTTGATACGTCGAAAATAAATGTGTAAATTACGCAAGTGCACGTGTCAGAGTCAGATCAAGTAATATAAGATGAGTGAAGATCGTTCCCACGAGAAAGTGTTTAATTCAATGCTCGCAAATGCTAGCTTAACCTTTTCTTTAAATATAAGTAAATCAAATAAAATAATTTGTTAAGACAAATGAAAATCTCTAATTAACTATGACAACGGTTCCCTAGAAAAAAATAATTTTATCAGTTTTGAGAAATAATCTTGTTTCATGATTTTCTATGTCTAGTGATAAATCTTTTAAATGATACTTTATGAAAACGCGTAATCAAATATCTTGCAGCGATTTTAAAACAGAAATCAGTATCTCTCGATATCAGAAATCACTAATCATTTATTTCCCTTGTCATCTCTAACTCAAGTGAAATGAAAAACCGCATATAAAAAATAAAAATCAATATTGCTAACACAAAAAGAAAATCTTTTTCTTCCTTATATGGTATATTGAATCTATGATACAATTACGCAACTCATCTTTCGAATTATGTAACACAGTAAAAAGTGAAAACTTAGCCAAAAGTTTCAATATAAAGATCATAAACTCAATAAAGATTATTGACTAAACAATCATAAAGGGAATTAGGAACATCATTATCACAACATGACATAGTACTCTCACAGTATAAAACTTAGAGAAATTAGCTCATAACTATGGGAGAAACACACCATACAATTAGAAAGATCTTACAAGATATGTTGATCAAAGTCTAAACGCTGCAGGAAATCCTCCCTTATTCGCCCAAACCAGTCCTTCTCCGGTGTGCCCTAGTTTTTTTGCATTCAAAAATGAAAATCGCTCTCCCCTCAGCCAATGTCCTTCCTCTTTGTAGTAATTTGTCCCTCTTTAATGTCATATTTGAAATTTAAATTTTGAAATTCGTCACCAATTTGCTGCAACAACTTTCCCTGACCGTTAAAATTGATCCAGCTTCATTTCTCCAAGTTGAATTTGTCTTCATTTCTGTAATAAAAATGTAAGATAATGACAATACCACTCAAACAATAAAATATCTTCTTTTTAAGAAGTTATCAAGTGTACGAAAATAAATACTATTTAAATAGGAAATCGCAAACACAAAAACGACTGAAACAAAACATACAAACAACTATCTCTACAAGTAGAGAACAATCACAAGACCCAACGGTACCTTGAATTCACCAAATAATGAAAGGTGAGGGCTGATGACGTCCTCGGAGGGCTGTCGGGAAGCCGAAAACTACAAGTCGGGACTGGTTTTAGCCCTTTAAGTGAAGGCACACTGCTGGACATCTGATACGGTTGCTGAGAATGGATTTGGACTTCTTGGAAATTGGACAGGGGGTCTGAATTCAGCGTAGAGCTGCTGCAGTTGACTTGTCTGGGGTCCGGACAGCAACTTAGAGTGTTGCTAGGCTGCTGAGTGGCAACTGGGCAGCAGTGTAGAGAGTGAGGGTGACTGTTGGATCAACTCCAGTGCCCCTGCTGCAGGGAAAACAGATTCTGCTGGAGGAACAGTGGCTAGAATTTAATCCAGAGGGTAGATGAGTGGAGAGGGAAAAGGATGTTTTCCAATAATGATAATGCTAGTCCCTTACACATATACTCGAGTAAGGGAAAACCTAAAAACAAGGTAAAGACATAACTATCCCGACCCGGGGTGAACATAGAAAAAAGATAAAACACTATTTGTACATAACATTTCACAACTCTCCCCCTCAAGTCGGACGGAAGATATCAGTCATCTCAATTTTTTGGATATCTCGGTAAACACATCACACCCCAAGCTTTTGGTGAACACATCGGCCAGCTGATCCCTGGAGTGAACAAACAGAGTAACAACTGTTTTCTTATCCAAGTGATCCTTAATAAAGTGTCGATCCACTTCGACATGTTTTGTCCTGTCATGTTGGACCGGGTTATGAGCGATACTAATTGCAACTTTATTGTCACAGAATAAGGAAAAATGGGCTGTCACAGGAAAACCCAAATCCTGTAACACAGTACGCAGCCATAATCCCCCACATAAGCCTTGGGCCATGACACGATATTCTGCCTCTGCACTTGACCTGACCACCACTTTTGTTTCTTGCTCCGCCACGTTACGAGGTTACCACCAACAAAGGAGCAGCATCTTGTTGTGGACTTTCTGTCATCCTGGCAACCAGCCCAATCAGCATCAGTAAAAACCTCAATCTCCAAGTTGTTGTTCCTAGAGAATAGGAGGCCGCGACCAGGAGCTTTCTTTAAGTACTGCAGTAGACGATGCACCGCTTCTTGATGTCTGATTCTAGGAGAATGAATATATCTGCTAAGAATACCAACTGCATATGTAATGTCGGGACTAGTATGTGATAGGTATATAAGTTTTCCGACCAATCTTTTGTAACGTGATACATCCGCATGATCACCATCACCATATTCATTAATTCTGTGATTTTCCTCCATAGGGGTGTTCGCAGGAACACAATCAAGCATACCAGTTTCCTTTAGGAGATCCAATATGTAATTTCGTAGGTATATAAAGATACTCAGCTCAGATCTAACCACTTCGATGCCCAAGAAGTACCGTAATCTTCCCAAGTCTTTCACTTCAAATTCAGCCGATAGGAGGGTCTTGAGGTTGACAATCTCCTCTGTATCATTTCCAATGATCACGATGTCATCCACGTAGACAATGAGAACCACAACACACTGTTCATGTCTCTAGATGAACATGGTATGATCTGATTGAGCTTGCTTGTACTCAAACTTGAGCATTGCTGTGAGAAATCTTCCAAACCAGGCCCTTGGAGATTGCTTCAGGCCATATAAGGATTTCCTTAGGCGGCAGACAAGCCCTTCAGTTCCTTCCATCACAAAACCAGGAGGGAATTTCATGTACACCTCCTCCTCAAGGTCCCCATGGAGAAATGCATTTTTCACGTCCAGTTGATGAAGTTCCCAGTCCAGACAAGCTGCACATGATAACAGAACCCGAATAGAGTCCATTTTTGCTACAAGAGCAAAAGTCTCCTGATAATCAACTCCTTAAGTTTGGGTGTATCCTTGAGCGACAAGACGCGTTTTGTACCGTTCCACCTTGCCATCTTGGTTCTGCTTAACAGAGAAGACCCACCGGGAACCTATAGCTTTCTTTCCTGAAGGGAGAGCGGAGATATTGATAACTTCTCAAAAAGAAGTTATCTAGCCTAAGTTTTGGACCTTTTTACTCGTTGATCCGGAAGAAAATCGTTTAGTTAAAGTCTAAATATAAGTAAATTCATCTTTTATTTTATTTGTCTAAATTGGTCTTTTTCCTAGGTGTTTGTGCAAGAGAAGCCAAAGACAACGAATTGGAAGAAGGATTTTGCCAAATATGCTGTCCTGCAGAAAAGGTTGCAACCTCCGATAAAAGGTTGCAACCTCTGGACGAATTTCAAATTTCAAAATTCAAACAAATTGCGCCTTTTGCAAAAATAGAAAGATGCATCATTTGGGGAAGGGCTGAACGTTTTTTATGGGAGATTATTCTGAAATTATTGATTCATCATCTTTTAGAGAGAGATTGGAGAATTCCATTGGAGAGGAAGAACTAGGACTTCCCGAAGATTGAAGACGGGCGGATTTCGGCCATAACCGGAGAGCGGATCGCTACTTCTCGAATGCTTGTAAGCATTCTTGAACCTCTTCCCCCCCCCTCAGATAAATCCTCCTCCGTCAAAACACGAGTCAGTAGAACATCATGTTCATCCGACAATAAGCGGGTCGACTCATAGTCGCATATGGACACATGGTTAACCACCTCCATGTTGTCCTCCTCTCGATGTGGAAATTTCATTGCCTTAAACAGATTAAACGTTACATGCTCATCATTCACTCTCATTGTCAGCTCTCTCTTTTGTACGTCTATCAAAGTCCTACCCGTGGCTAGGAACAGTCTCCCTACGATAATAGGAACTTCCTTGTCTTCCTCCATATCTAAGCCAACAAAATCTGCCGGAAAAATGAACTTGTCCACCTTCACTAACACATTTTCGACTATCTCTTTCGAAAATGCCAGTGTTCTATCAGCCAACTGCAAGGTTATGGAGTTCTTGGAGATTTCCCCCAAACCAAGCTTCCTATATATCGAGAGCGGCATTAAGTTAATTCTTGCTCCTAAGTCGCATAAGGCCCTACCCTCAAACTTGTATCCTATGGAGCACGGTTTTGTGAAGCTCCCCGGATCCTTCAACTTGGGTGGGAGTCTTTTTTGGAGGATAGCACTACACTCCCGTGTGAGTGCTACCGTCTCATTCGTACCGAGTCGTCGCTTTTTTGATAGTATATCTTTCATGAATTTCACGTAGCTTGACATTTGTTCCAAAGCTTCTGCGAAAGGGATGTTGATTTGCAATTTCTTAAACATCTCAACGAATTTTTGAAATTTGTTGTCAAGTTTACTCTTCTTCAATCGTTGAGGGAAAGGTGGTGGAGGATAGACTATCGCACTACTCTTCTTCTTTATGTTTTCGACGAGTGACTCACTTTCCTTCTCTTCTAACACTTCCACTCCTTCGTCAACCCTATCATTTTGTTTTGGTTTCTCACTAGTCACATTCGGGATAACCTCCTCCAATTCATTTTTTGCGCTTACCATCCCATCTGTTCCTTTGTTGGTGCACCCACTAACTCCTTACCATTCCTTAAAGTCATCGCCTTACAGTGTTGATTATCTCCCTTTGGATTTGGAATGGTGTCCGTTGGGAGTGTTCCCTGGGGTCTAAGGCTCAAAGCATTCGCAATCTGTCCTAATTGCGTTTCAATCACCCGTAGGGAACCTTTTAAACTAGTGATGCGGGCGTCACTCTTTTGGATCGATTCGACAATCAACTCTTCAGAATATTTCCTAGAAGGTCCTTGTTGATTGTAGTTATTAAGGTGGGGTGGACGTTGGTTTGAGTTGAAATCGGGCGGGTGTGTTATTCCAGTATTGTTCTTCCAGGAGAAATTAGGATGGTTGCGTAACTCCGGGTTATAATAATTTGGGATTGCATTGTTGTTATTATTATTATACCTAGGTTGCCCTCCTATGTAGTTGATTTCCTCATTATAACTAGAGGTCGGGTTGCTTACTAATTGTTCAATAGTAAATGAAGGGTTTGTAGGAAGAGGTGTCAAAATGTTGTTCACTTGTGGGTTCGTCTGATTATGATTTAAAGTTAATGCGTCTAACCTCTTGTTAATGGTGTTAAATTGAGCAGTCATTTGTGCAGCAAATGAGTTCAGTTGGTCTACTTGGTACATACCACTTGCAGATGAGGAAGGAACTTGTCTCTCGAACGATTGGTAGTTTTTAGAGGATAAGTCCTCTAAGATGGCATATGCATCCTCAGGGTATTTGTCTAAGAGAGATCCTCCCGCAGCTCCATCTACCTAAATCTTGGTCAATGTCTGGAGGCCATTATAAAAGGTCCATATTTGTTGGTGTATGGCCAATCCGTGATGAGGACACTTACGCAACATCTCCTTAAATCTCTCCCACGCATCATAAAGCGTTTCCCCATTCCCTTGAGTAAAGTTCGTTATATCCCGCATTAATTTTGCGGTTTTAGCGGGTGGGAAATACTTGGCTAAAAATTTCTCTACCACTTATAACCAAGTGGTGAGACCATGTTGTGAATCAAGCCACTCTTTTGCTCTACCATCCAAGGAGAATGGGAACAAACGTAGTCAAATTGCCTCGTCCGATGCACCGTTAATCTTGAATGTGTCACACACATCCATGAACGTCCTTATATGGGAATTCGGGTCCTCATGACTAAGCCCACTAAATTGTTTTTGTTGGACTAAATTCATAGTCATGGAATCGATTTTGAAGTTGTTTTCCTCGATAGCCGGCTTAATGATGCTATGATGGACCCCTCCACTAAAAGGCATATTATATTCTCTACAGGTTCTCCTAACCTCAACGGGTTGTACATTCTGTTCTACCGCACCCTCTTGTCCTAAATTCTCCTGATTATTATTAACATTAACGTTTTGATTATTTGGATTCATTGTTGCAGATTGATTATGTTCTAGTTGAAATGCTTTTCTATTCCGCCTACAGGTCCGTTCAATTTCTAAATTCAGAGGTAATAATTCAGACGTTCGATACCTGGACATAAACTAAGCACAAAAGCAGAATGAAAATGGACAATACACAAACAGAACAAACAAGCAATGCAGCACAAATAACAATAAACAAAATTATACTAAACAACAAAACAGGCTTGAACTCTAAATACTAAAGCTTCACCAATATTGCAAGAAATACACGCTAAACTTTCGCACCTCCCCGGCAACGGCGCCAAAAACTTGATACGCCGATTACGGTATACGTATTTTGAACGCAAGTGCACGTGTCGGGTCAATAAATAAAAAGTGAGTAGTGATCGTTTCCACAGAGAGGTGGTGAATTCAGTACTTGCAAATACTAGTTAGACATTTTCTCTAAATCCAAACCACTCAAAGATGATTGTGATCTTTAAATCTAGATTATGAGAAATTCTGAAATTAAAATAAAATAACTACAATTACTTTGAAAAAGATTTTTTGTAATTCAAGTTGGAGAAGTAATCTCGTGTTGTGATTTCCTATAACTAGTATGATGAATTTATGAACGATACTTTGTGAGGATGCGAGGTGAAAGACCTTGCAACAATTTTAGATTAGACAACCGTATCTCTCGATATCAGAGGCCCCTAGTCCGCTATCTCCCCTCGGGTGAAATAGGAAACCGGTTAACGCTCGAAAACCTAAGTTGTTAACACCAAGAGGAAATCTCTTTTTCCCTTCAAGCGCTATATTGAATCTACAACGCACTTACGCAATTCCTCTCTCGATTTATGAAGCGTAGTAAAAAAATGAAACTGTGATCAAGGGTTCCAAGATATAAATTGTAAATTCAATAAAGGTTCAATCATCACACAATCACAAAGAGAAACTATAAAAAATTCATCACAATAGCCATAGTACTCTCACAACACAAGATCTATGAAGTTAGTTCATGACGACGGAAGAAAACCACAAAAATATGTAGATTTTACAGCACATTATGGAAGAAAATCAAAAAAACTGCAGCGATCCGCTCTCCGGTTATGGCCGAAATCCGTCCGTCTTCAATCTTCGGGAAGCCCTAGTTCTTTCTCTCCAATGGAATTCTCCAATCTTTCTCCAAAAGATGATGAATTAATAATTTCAGAATAATCTCCCATAAAAAAACGTCCAGTCCTTTCCCCAAAGGATGCATCTTTCTATTTTTGCAAAAGGCGCAATTTATTTGAATTTTGAAATTTGAAATTCGTCCAGAGGTTGCAACATTTTTTCGGAGGTTGCAACCTTTTCTGCAGGACAACATATTTGGCAAAATCCTTCTTCCAATTCGTTCTCTTTGGCTTCTCTTGCATAAACACCTAGGAAAAAGACCAATTTAGACATAAATAAAATAAAAGATGAATTTACTTACATTTTGATTTTAACTAAACGGTTTTCTTCCGGATCAACGAGTAAAAAGGTCCAAAACTTAGGCTAGATAACTTCTTTTTGAGAAGTTATCAGATATTCCACGTATGATTTTTGTCCAAGGCAGACATCTCATCACGCATAGTCTGTGTCCAAACCGATATTGTCAATGCTTCCTGCCATGTCTTTGGAATAACAACTAGAGAAAGAGATGAAACAAAAGTCTGATGGATCAGAGCAAGATGACGATAATCCACGTGATTAGAAATCGGATGTTGCATGGAAGTAGCTTTATCCTTTTTCAGCAAGGCAAGAGGCATATGCAGGTCGGCATCATCATAATTTGAGTCCGAAGTCGGCACTGGTAGAGGTGGAGCGGCGGTGACCTGTGTACCTGAACGACGGTGGTATACATGGGGGAAGGAGAGAGCATAATAGAGGAGTCCGGTATCGGGATAGGAGGAGTTCTGGGTACCGGAGTAGAAAGCGTTGAAGGAATAGCGGAAGAGGACGGAAGAAGAGGCAGAGGGACAGCAGTAACAACATCTATAGTAGTAGTACTCTCCCCCTGACGAAGAACATGAGTCGAGGACGGAAAGTAGGACTCCCCCTCACGGAAGGTAACATCCATGGTACAGAACATATGCCGGGAGGGGGGGTGATAACTGCAATATCCTTTGGTCGTGGAGGAATAGCCAAGGAAGACACAACGTTGAGCCCGAGGGTCAAGTTTGTCACGTTGAGGTTGGTGCACATGCACGTAACAAACCCACCCAAAGACACATGGTGGCAAATTGGAGGTATGAATCACACCAGAGGTAGAGAGACGGGTTAGAGGAGTAGTAAAGAAGAGAACATGAGAAGGAAGACGGTTAATAAGATGTGCAGCAGTAAGCACCGCATCACCCCAATATGGTTTAGGAAGATGCATCGTCAAGAGGAGACAACAGACAACCTCGAGGAGATGTCGATTTTTCCTTTCGGCCACTCCGTTCTGAGTAGATGTGTAAGCACAAGTTTTCTGGTTGATGATACCGTGAGAAGTGAGGTAAGCGCCAAAGGAACTACGATTGTCATACTCCCCTCCATTATCACTTCGAAGAACACGGATAGTGGCATTAAATTAATTTTTCACCATGTTATGAAAGACTTGAAAGCACGAGAAACGTCACTTTTATTTTTTAATAGATAAACTCATGTAGTACGCAAGAAACAATCAATAAAGGTGACGAATCAGCAAAAATCAATCAACGATACAATGGGGGACGACCCCCAAACATCAGAATGTATAACATCAAAAGGAGTACTACTAGGAAAAGAAAGATGTGAAGAGGTCTGTTGCACATGTTTAGACCGATCACAAATATCACAAACAAATTTCTGAAGAAAAGGTAAAAAAACAGGAAATAGTTTTTGCAGATAGATGGAGGACGGGTGTCCCAAACTCAGATGCTAACGGTGAACATCCTCTGCAGTAACAGTAGAGCTGGAAAGAGCCTGAGAACGAGGAGGAGTGTCCAGGTAGTACAAGCCGCCACTACACCTACCACTGTCAATGTTCCGCTTCGTACCTAGTTCCTGAAAAACACAAGAATCAGGAAAAATGTTACGGAACAGTTAATAGATTTCGTAAGATTGTTGATGGAAAGTAAATTGCGTGGAGAGGGGACGTGAAGAACAGAGGTAAGAGATATGGACGGAGAACAAGAAATATTGCCCTTGCCCGCAATGGAGGACAACGATCTGTTAGTAGAAATAACTTTCTCCTTACCAGACAAAGGAGTATAAGAGAGAAAACCTGAGGACCCAGTCATGTGGTGGGTGGCACCGGAGTCAAGCACCCACTCCGAAGGTGAGGTGGTGGCCGCATGAGCACTAGGCATAACAACAGTGGCAAGAGAGGTAGAGCTTCCAGTGACCGAATCAGACTGAGAGTGGAGCAAGCGGCGAAAGGCATCCAACTCATGTGCAGTAAAAGAGGAGGAAGCCGAAGCCTGGGACTCATCATAGACATCAGTAGTGTAAGCAGCATCATGAGAACGGTAGCCACTGTGCCTATGGACCCCACGACCCCTACCACGACCACGACCACGACCAGGAGGATCCAAATGCGGATGAAGTTTGAAGCATTCCTCCCGTGAGTGTCCCCGTCGACCACAGTAATCGCAGATAGGCACAGAAGATGCAGGAGTAGGGATGAGGCCACGACCAACACTCATCAAGGCAGAACGATCTGGAGGAGTCATAACACTAAAAGACTTGCGGCGTTCTTCATCTCCCAGAATCATGTTGAACGCCTCCCGAAGAGAGGGAAGAGGAGAACGGTGGAGAACATGTGTCCGGACCACATCAAATTCCATACTCAATCCCATTAAGAAGACATGAAGACGGAAGCAGTCCTCTCGTTGCTTTAACAGGACGGCATCCGCTGTACAAGCTGAAGTGAAATGTGCAAAGTAGTCCAGTTTTTGATACAAACGCTTAAACTCCGAGAAGAAAGATGAGACAGTCATCGACCCTTGACGCAACTCCAAAATGCGGCGAGTGAGCTCATAAACCTGGATGGAACTACCAATCTGAGAGTATGTTTCCCGAGCAAGAGTCCAGATCTCGAACGCAGAGTCCATCAGCATATAGCTCCGATAAACCTTGGGCGACATCGAATGCAGGAGCCAAGACACAACCAGAGAGTTGTCAGAATCCCAGCGCTTCCAAGAGGGATTAGTCACTGGTGGCTCCGTAATCGACCCATCGATATAACTAAACATCTGTTGACTACGGATGACATGTTGAGCAGCACGAGACCATTCCAGGTAATTCGTGTCATCCAGAGGAACCGTGATAATCTTCAAGGAGCTAGTGTGGCCATGGGGCCGCTGAGACTCAACCATCGGAGGCTGGATCACGCCTGGAGAAGAAATTGATGAATCGGGTTCACTCATACCGCCACAAGAAGCACAGATCAGCAACACCTTATTCTGTTGTGCAGATCAACAGATCAGCAGCACAGGGCGGCATGGTAGCAGGACAGCGGCCCGGGGCAGCAGTAATCAGCACAGGTAGCCTCCAGTAGCGGCACAGTAGCAGTAATCAGCACATGAAATCAGCACTCGGGGTAGCAGCATAGGTAGCGACACGGATCGGTGCCAAGAAGGGCAGCGGCCCACTGGTTTTTCACGAAGGAGAGGCGGACAGCTTCATGGAGGAACGACGTCGTCGTTCCTCTCAGCAGCCGGCAATGGCGCCGCCCGGCATCACGAAGAGGAAGACGCGATGGGAGACGGGCGACGGCGAGTTGCGGGAAGAAGCGCGCGACGGGAGACAGGCGACGAGTTGCTGGAAGAAGCGTGACGGAAGACGCCGAGATCGATCCGATCGACTGCTAGGGCACAGGTTTTTTTCCGCCTCCGATACCAAGTGGAGAGGAAAAAGGATGTATTCCAATAATGATAATGCTAGTCCCTTACTCACACATATACTCGAGTAAGGGAAAACCTAAAAACAAGGAAAAGACATAATTACCCCGACTCGGAGTTAACATAGAAAATGATAAAACACGACTTGTACATAACATTTCACAACTAGATGGAGGTTGTGGGTGGCTGAGTGGGTGTGGGAGGGGCTGGAGTAGTGGCAGAGATTGGGGGAGAGTTCATGTGGCTCCACATGAGTAAAGAAAGAGAACAATAGGGAGTCAATGGGGGAAAGAGAATCAGTCTGTTTGGGCGAAAGTGGGGCTATTTTTTAGGGGAATTTTTGGTGGCTCCACGTGAAGAGATTAGGGGGTTAACAGGGAATGGAGAGAATGAGAGGAGGGGAGTGATTTTAGAAAGGAGACCTGCAATTTAAGAGATGAAGATAATGGGGGAGTGAGATAAAGGAGGAAGGTAGTTACGAGGAGTGGCTGTTATGCGGAGGTGGCTGGCCGGAGGTGGTTGCCGGAGGAAGATGGATTTGGGCGGAGGTGGCTGCTGGAGAGACGTTCGGAGGTGGTGGTGGTCGCCGGAAGATGTTTTCCGGCGATCGTCGGAAAACTAAAAAATGAAGGAAACTTGATGAAGATGGTGGTGGTGGTTGTGGCGGCTGCCGTCTTGGTGGAGGATGGTGGTGGTCGGAGGTGGCCGCTGGTGGTGGTGGTGGTCACCGGAGGTATTTTTTGATGATCACCGGAAAATACAAAATGAAGAGAAATTGGAGGGGAAGTGGTGTTGGATCACCGGAGGTGGTCGGAGATGTTCTCCAGTGGCCGCCGGAAGTGAAAAAAAGGGGGAAAGGGGCTGTTTTTTGCGGGGATGTTTTGTGGGGGAGGGGGGGAGGGGGGAAGGGGCGGTCGGCCAATGGGGGAATGAGGGTGGGGTGGGCGTAAAGGGGAAGAGGATCTAAGGCTTCGCACCCGGATTAACGCCTTCAGCACCGATGACCAAAGAATGAGCTTCAGTCCTCCATTTTTCAATGCCTAAAATGAGAGCCCTCACCCTCTATTTATAATTTTCTAAATACCAATGAACGACTATGATTGGCCGAACACTCCGACTCAAATAAAACTTAAAATTACATCTTGAAATAAAAAATAACAATAGACAAAAAATACAAAAGTTGTCAAGCCGCTTGAAATGAGCAGTCCCGATCGTCACTGTGCCCGTGGTCATCGTGAGTAAACCCAAACGAGTCGGGTGGACTACCCATGTCAACTTCCCCCATCAAGAAGCATGCAACTTTATAATCACTTAGATTTGCACGTGATTTATCTTCTTTTTTGTCCTTACCAACATTTTTGTTTTTCTTTCTTTTACCTTTGAAATGTGATACAAAGTGAACACTTTCAATTTTTGATTCTTAAGTCTCTCCTCTTGTAGACTGTTACAGGTCTATCGTCAGTTATCTTATTATATTATTGTGATTGTATCGAGTCTTTATTACGTTGTGTTATGTTTGTATTGGGAGCCAAGTCTTTATTAAGTCATATTAAGTTGAGTCTTATTATATTAATATTTTTGTATTTTTATGCGTCTTGATGTAATTACGGGTATGCCACCCGGGGGTCCTATAAATAAGCCCTTAGTATCATGTAGCAAGGAATCACTGAATGAGATCTTTCTTCAAGTCTCCCTTCTTGGGCTTCCTCTTTTCCTCTCCTAAAACTCTTCTCTCCTTCCTCCACCCTCTAGGGTTTCTTCTCTCATTTCCTCCGTCATTTCTAGGGTTAACTTCCCTTGTATCTTCCATCCCGCTGCTCTCCGACAATCCATGAAAGTTGGGCAATAACATAGATACATTGATATAAGTTCATTAACAAACCAATCATTCTCTTTATGCGTGTTGTAGGATATATTGAATGGCCCGAATCCTATAGGGAGTTAATTAAGAATGAAATTCATAAGAAATGATTAGGAAAATTCAATCTTTAGGAAGTTAAGCTAAGATGTTATGTCCCTCATTTGCATGATGTGTACACATATGCCTTTAGCACTAATATACTTTATGCTTCAAATCTTCTTCATTAGAGTGTTTATAAGTCACTTATCAGATTTCACAAATTGATCATCCACGACTTCCATGAAATCTATTACCTTCTGATATTTTGGAAAAGAACCTCTAGGGGTGAGCATGAAAAACCGAAAACCGCAAAAACCGACTGCACCGCAAAAACCGCACCGAATTTTAAACCGCACCACGTGGTGTAGGTGCGGTGCGATTTTGTAATGGGACCAAACCGCACCGCGCACACCCCTAAGAACCTCTAATAACTTTACTTGTGCTCTTTATGAGTGTTAAGCTCAAGCGATTAGATCGCCCCCACTTTTCATAGAGATTCTTCTCATATGCTGAAGTTGTATTCGTAGGGAGAGGATGTTACTTCATACAAAAAGTCAAATCAATGTCCATTCATCCGAGTGTTAAGAGAACATTCTTTTCTAATCTGAAAAATTCACCAGTTAAAATTAGACTAGTTGCAATAATCAAGAGTAAATTAGAAAATATGTTATGATTAATTAATTTTATATTTGATTCAACCATTATCATATTTAAATAAATAATAATAAATTCAATCTTCATATGAGCAGAGCTTGTTAATATGCATGAATTTGTTATTTGCTTGAATTATAAGACTAATAAATAAAACATCAATTATAAATATTTTGTAATTTGGGGCATTACTTATGATGTAAATTCAAGATCTTACTCCAATTAAAATATAAAAAATTTAATCACCTCCCAGTAGGGAGGAGTAATTATATTTATAAATTAATCGTAATATTAGATGTCATCCTATTCTTTATATAAACTAATGACTTTATTCAATTATTTGATTTGACCACTGCAGTATATATTAAGATGACTTGCAATGCTTTGGCTACTCCTACTCAATTGTATATATCGACAATGTTATTTTTCCAATAATCATGCAATACAGTGATACACTGATATCTCTTAATTCAAAATCAAACTGCTAATGATGTCTCTCTCTCAAAAAAAAGATACAAAATTGTCATAATTTTTATTTTATTTAATCGGACATCATATTAGGGCTAAGAACCTAAAACACATTTAAATATGTTTGTCTTTTCCTTTGAATTAAAGTATATGAATATTCAAATAAAATGCATAGCTCCTTGATCCATGAATTCGAAAAAGAAAGAAAAGTAAAAAAATCTTAATAATTCAACGATTTTGAAATCCAAATTTTCCTCTTGAAATAATCACAATAATACTCTATCCATATAATAAGAAACTATAAATGAAAGCCACGATAATATAGAAATCAACCGTGTTTGGAATGAATCAAAAAAATGATACGCCAAGTAAATTCCCAAAAGATGTGATGCATCATTTCATTTCACTCGCATAAAACCCAAAATTGACAAAAAAACAATTATTGTTGATAAAAAATCATAAGGACTTTAAACCACGCTCAAATACCATTGTAGAAACTTTAAAATCACTTAAAACGGAAGAAAACTAATCATACCTTGATTCATAATTGATTTTGGATGTTTTAGAGAGGAGAAAGTTTGATCTTTTCGGTCTATCCACCAAGAGCCTTTTTGCCACGCACTTGAATCCAAAAACTAATGTTTGCTCTTTATATTTTGGTATTAGACAAGGGACCAATAACCTCCATTAATAATAACTACAAGATAACTACCTTCCACTACAAGTGGTAGTTATTTCCATAACTTCTCTTAAACCACCCACTTAATTAAAGTGATATATTAAGTTAATTCTAATAATAGCTTTTGGACCACATTATTAATTAAATATTAATAACACTAATCAATTTAAGTTAATTACTAACAGAACTTTCATAGTATTTTTCTTTTAAAACCTTGCACCAAAGGCTCTGGACAAATTTGTGTGGGGCAATCCTTCCTGCACCCACATTTTTCTGATAGTGAAAATCTGATGAATTTGGTATTATGTCCTAAAATCTGATGAATTTGGTATTATGTCCTATTATTCCCAGGGATTCTCCTCCCTAAAAGTCTCAAGGAGTTTAAACCTGCTTGTTTTTCTCTTTGATATTTCTGAACTATATGATGGGCTTTATGGCCAAGTCTCTTCTCTTGCTCCCTCCAAATGAATCCTCTGCACATATTATTTCAAATTATGTGCCCATATGTGAATGTTTAATTGCATCACTCATTCTTTCAGTTAAATTTCAGGTTATGAGATTGAAAGCAAGCAGAGGATGTTACAGATTCTGTAGTGTAATTCTGTGAAATTGTTCGCATATCGTGAACCGATCGAAAGAGTCCTTCGCATTCTGCTGCCGCCTACTCTAGTGCAGTTTCGCCATTCATTACTCATAATACTCAAGGAGCTCTGAGAAAGCCAACATATAAACATGTAGCCTGCAACTTCTTACAAGTGAGCATGTGTTATCCTGCTGGCTCAACATTCTAATCATGTTCCATCACTAGAAGCAGTAATATTTTAATCTCTAACTTTTGCCACCCTTACTAAGGCTCTGTTTGGAGGGACTTATTTTCACCGGTCAAGCGGTTACGAAGGTCCGGTTCATACGGTTGTAACCGCTTGACCGGTGAAAATAAGCCCCCCCCCCAAACAGAGCCTAAATGAGTCGCAAATTCCCCTAAAGTTTGCCTTTCTTATAGAATAGTCCTCGAATGAAATTAATTTAATATCTCTAGCGGAAAATACATATTCGTTTGCTTAGGTGGCAATCTAGGAGACAGAAAAAAGCTTAGATGACAGTCAAATTTTTTATTTCTTAATTACTAAATTTATGTTATCGTAATGCAACATATATGTGTGTGTAACTATTTATAAATTGATTTTATATTCTAAAATTATTTTTAATATTTTTTATTTTTTTTATGCTACTCGAGTTGATTACTGAGGAAAAAATGCAATTGAACAAGCCTAAACAATTTTAATAGCAATATAAATATTAATATAAAATAAGTCTAGAATAAAAAATTACAATATATAAATAGCTACTTATATAGAGAGTAGTTGCATTTTAATAACTTAAAGATTAATTAAGAAGATAAAAAAAATTGGATTGTCAGCTAAGCTGTTTTTTCTTTCATAATCAACTTAAGAATGTCTCATAAGTAAACAATTATGTATTTTTCATTAAAGATGTTAATTTAATTGCACTTGAGGACTAATGTTATACAGAAGATAAACTTTAGGGACTTAAATCCTAAAGTAATAAATTTTTGAGACTGATTTCATAAAACTAGCAAAAATTAGGAATCAAAATACATATTTAGGCTCCGTTTGGCACGGTGGTGGCGGTCATAAATGCATGGATTAATTGTCATTTGTTAAGGATCACCTAACTAACATCATCCGTTTGAACATTAAAGTGAATGAAATTTCTTAGGTGTGTATTAACAAATGACAATTTAACCTCATATTCATTACGGCTGCCATCATGCCAAACGGGGATCAGGATCCAGTTCACGGTCATGATCTCGCCTCCGAAATCGGACGGCGGAAAAGAAGTAAACCCCACTCACTGGGCCCACTCGCCAGGTCAGTCGTGAGTGGAGGTCCGCCGTCCGATTTTGGAGACGAGGTCAATACCGTGAACTAGATCCCCTGCAGATCACGGGAACTGAAGAGGATCCTGATTCGCCAACGGAGCCTTAGCCTTACTCATTTTGAGCAGACCTTGAAGGCAAAGGAAGCCACCCTACCTTGCGGTGTATGCTGCCAACTGAATGGAAATGCAAATCCAACGCAAACTCTCCCAAATGCATGTGAAATTCTAATGCTGCGTGCAGAAGCCTTCAATACATTCTCTCTCATTTCTTCTCTAATCTTTTAAGGCTTCATTTGGGAGGGTGGCGGCCTTTCGGTGAGGGAGCAAATGTCGCTGATGGTGTACCCCTGTGCATTTCTTTTTTCATCTCGGGCAGAGTTTGTTCCCATTTTTTTGAGCAAAACGGAGAAAACTCTCTGTTGGCAAACCCAGCCCCCTCCCACCGGTGGCGTTTGAGCGTTTGATCCCTCATCGGAAGGACGCCGCCCTCTTGAACAAGCGAATTTTTTTGGTCCGGGCCCTGGACGAAGATCATCGTCCGGGGCCTTTTTTATTCTGACGCGTGACAGCTTCTTTGTTCTTACTTTTTTTTCCTTGAGAAATCTCTTCCCGCCAGTTATTAAAATATGTGTGAATATATATTACTCATGTAAATAGCTGAAAATTATACTTTAATCTTAGATATTAAAAATAAATGCCGAGAAATTAAACTGTTATCTCAGATATTATAGGAAAAAAACTGAGATAATATATTTTTAACTCAAACAATACAAGATTGTATTTTTTTCGTTTGTTTTCTTTGGGAAATCTCTTTATGCTATTTTATGTAATATATGAGAGAAAATTTAACTTCTCAGCTATTTTTAACTTTGTTTATGAGATAAAATCTTTATAGTTCTAGTTGTGACCAAGAGAACTTTGTTGTATCATAGATAGTTTTTTTTTTCTCTCCGAGATTGTGCTAGTTGTATCTGAGTGATTTTAGTCATGACTTAGAGATTTTAGTTACTTCTGATTTGAATACATTTATATCTTAAAGTTGTATCTTAGAGATTTTAGTCATGTCTTAGAGAACTTTGTTGTATCTTAGAGATTGTACTAGTTGTATCTTAGCAACTATAGTATTTGCTTAGGGATTTTAATTGTATCTAAGACTGAAAAAGTTGTATCTCAAAATTATATTATAGCATATGTGAGCAATTATAGTATTAATTTAGAAATTTTAGTTGCATTATAGTGTATTTAATCGATTAAAAACATGAAATGTCTGTAACAGAACATTGATTATATATTAATCTCATATATTTTGGTGGATCCTTTAGTAAATATCTGAGTTTAATTTTTTCATTGATTGAAATGAATATTCTTTGAGTTAAAATTGTAATGTATTAGTTATTTTTTGTAATATTCAAGATTAAAAAGTAATCTCTAAATTTTTTTTATATCTGAGATAGAAATGAAATCTCTCAGCAACTTATATATGTAATATAATATGCATGTATATTTTAATGTTAGCGTAAATATTTCTTTAAAAAAATTACTAAGAAAGAAATTTTAAAAGCCACACGTCAGAATCAGCCAAGCTTTTAAAAATCTCGTGTCAGAATCAGTCAAGCCTCGGACCAAAAAATTTTGCCTAGAACAAACCCTTATTCTCTCTTTCGTTTGGGGCTAAAATTGTCAATTTCACTCGCTCTTTAACTTCGTGCTGAATCCTCCTACTAGTACTAACATCCTGAATTTAGTTATTTTTTTTCATTAAGTATAAAATTCGAAAAAAAGCCCCGAGTCTCCACTCTCCAGACACACATTCTATTAATATTAATGACTTTAATTATATAAGTTAAATATATTAAATGATAATATATTAAAAGTAACATATTAAATTATTATTAACTTTTAATATAATAAATAACATATAATACAAGTTATTTATTTAATTAAAGTTAATATATTAAAAATTAAATATAAAAGGTAGTATATTAAAACGGTTAAAAAAAGTTTTAATTATTTATGTAATTTAAATTGTAATATATTATATTTTAAATTTTTATATAAATTTTTATTTTTAAAAAAACAGCCATGCCCCTCTTTTTTAAGGGCTACATCACTGCTTGCCATGAGTTCGGATTCGGATTCTCTCCATTTCGGATGAAATGGAGGGGGTTCATTTCATTATTTAATGGAGAGAATAAGTTCACAAGATATCAAGTGGACATGATTTTTTTGACTTTAAAAAATATAAAATGATGAAAAATGATGAATCCGTCGGATCAAAAATCACTCGATCATGATCGTGAAATGAATCCCCTCCATTTCGTCAGAAATTGACGATGAGTTTCCACCCGTAGAAAAGAAAATGGAGGAAGCCAGAAAAAAAAATTTGTTGCATGCCGCAACTGTGCTGGCCGGCCAAACAGAGCCATAGCCTTATCACCCACCTCTATTATTAGGCATGCAAAACAGATATTTCCATTCCTGCATCCACATGCCATGGCCTTTCACCCTCCTCTTTTATTTTTTGCCCTCTCAATCCAATTATTCTTTCTATTTCTCCTCCCAAATTTATGTTTCTCACCTACCGCTATTATTATAGTTGTCATCCTATTATATGCATGATATACATGCGCATATATTTACACACAAATATTCACACATATGTGTGTGTGTAAGTGAGAGTGAGAGAGAGGGGTGCTAATAGTAGTCTTGGCGAAGGTTGTATAATCCCTTCTACATAACACGTTTAGGGTTTAGAGCAATGCTACTAGGACATCATTTCTGCACGCATATTTCTAACTATTGTGATTATAATCATTAATAAAGAAACACATATTACAAGCATGGGTCGTACGGTATTCATCATGGACCGTGTTCTGCGATACTAAGGCTCTGTTTGTCACTAATTTTGAACATAAAAGTTTATAGAATTCCTTAGGTGAGGTCGGGTGTTCGCGAAATAACCGCCGTGTCAAAGGGAGCCTAAAATTCTTATGGCAATCATTTTGTGGCGCAATCAAACTCTTGAAATGCAGTTATTGTAGTCGAAAATGGAACAAATTGGACACTATCAAAGATATCCCGACCCATAGTAAGCTTTTGATACAAAGTTTATTTAATTAATTTAATTAATATTTAATTTGTAATGTGTATCGACTATCCCGATTTATATTATTATTTTCTATTTAGTCACTTATTTGTTTTATTTTATAGTAGTTTACGCTATTTTATTGAATTCATTTTAAATATTTTGGCACGTGTAATGTATTACTATTTTTATGCAAATATTTTATATTATTTACATGTCTGAATCCAATCATCACGAGTTGTGCCAATATAATTTTGTGCATAGACGTATGAAATGTGAATTTCAAGTAAGATAAATGTTATGTTTGTAACATTAACCGGATGATGGTTCACAACCATACCGCAGTGTTGAATTGAGCCTTAGGTTTCGTTTGGGAGGACTTAATTTTACCGGCCAAGCAGTTACGACCGCATGAACCGGATCATAATTAAAGTCTGATTCATGCAGTCACAACCGCTTGACCGGTAAAAATAAGTCCTCCCAAACGAAGCTTTAGTTTGCAGTCGATTTTTCTTTAAAACGAGTGGCCTACTTTGATAATCACACCTTTGCGATGTTCGCCGAGTTGATCTTGCTGCGGACACCTTCCAGGGATGAAGAGCTATCCCGATATGAATGACTATGATTGCAGAAATAACCCAAAGACTATGTGAGGCAATAGCGTCCACATCAAATAGTACTCACCTGGGAAATAATTTGTTGGCACGTGTCAATTTTCACACCCCTTTGAACTACCTTTCAGCTCTTTGCTAACCATGCTTTGTCAATTATAAGGCCAGCCAGACAATAACACTCTAAAAGAGGGAGAAAATTAATTCACTTTTTTTTGCTCAATTATTATTATTATTATTATGTAAAATTAGTAGTCCTTCGGTAATTAATACTAGCTTTTTAAGAAATAGTACCCGAATATTCAATCTAGGTACATTTTGAACAGTAAAATTTTATAATTGATGGGATTCCCTTGAGATTTCCCAAACCAAGCAAAGGGAGCCGAGCGACCGCAGCACGCGCGTGCAAGCGCGGGCACCGCACCCCAAGCGCGATCGCCGCGCGCAGGCACGCGAGCCTTTAGATCTGGCCGAATCTGTGCTGATCCATCCGCTGGAGCATCGTTTCGTTGTCGCCTCCATCGTTCATCTTCAGATCCACGCTAGAAAGAGGGTTTCCGCCGGTTGTTGCGCCGAATTTCTCTATGCAATAGAAGTGCCCATTCTCCAAGCAACGACACGGAGAAACTAGTGGCGATTTTTGGAGATCTGGGCTGCTGTTAATTTTTTTTCTGATCCATGTGCTGCTCTTCTCATGTTGTTGTCACTGGAAATTTCCCGAAAAAATATTGGTTGTGAGATCCATTTCTAGGATTTGTCTTTCAGAAGAACAAGAGTCCTGATCAATCTCTGGAGGTCTCCAAATCCTGGTTATGTGAACCAAGATCTTTCATTAATCTCTCAAGGGTTGATTTAGCTTGTTGGATCGTGTTCATCCGAAGTGGATGAGCAAATTCCATATCTCTGGATTAGATCCGAAGATTTTGAATCGTCTCGCACGGATCAAATGATACTGTTCTAATTTTATTTTATTTTTACAATCAAAACACGATGTCGAAGAAAAGTGCGCTCGACATGGTCAAGTTGCAGTCATTTGACGTCACTGACTTCCTCAGTTGAAAAATGTATGCCCCACTAGGAATGAAAGAACGTGAAATTTTCTACACCGTTCTTAGCGACTTTGTCACTACTAGTGAGGATGTGGATGGATATCAGTGGAGCAAAGACGAGAATTTTGCAGTAATTACCTTCGAAATTTCCTGAATTCTCACCTTGTAATGACCTACAGTGCGTGTAAGACTGCAAAGGAGATTTGAGACTGCTTGAAAATATGTGTCTTCCTCATAGAGATTTGAGCGCACACTTCCAGTTCCCAAAACTAGAAAATATGCGACACAAGTTGGAAGACGAACAATCTAAAATGGTCGATAATCCGTTTGCGAGTATAATTTTGAGCAAGCTGCCTCCTAAGTGGATCACCTTCAAGTTTTAAATGCACAGACTGAAGGAGAAGGAGGAAGCCCTATAGAATACTGCAAACATGGTGGTTGATATCTCTGATCCTAAGACTTTCATGGTTATGATTGAGAGTAGTCACTGCAGTGCATCTTCTGAGTGGTGGTTGGACAGCTACCTATCATGTCATAAATGATAGATGTCACGACAGTCAAGGGCAAGGTTGACAATTACAATGGAGGAGAGACCGAAGTTACTCATGTTGGGACAACGGAACTGATCCTTTCTTTAGGTAAAACTTTAATTTTAAAGCATGTTAGAGTAGTTCCTAGTTTAATTAAAAATTTAGTTTTCATGAGTTTATTAGATAAGGCCAGAATTTCTTTCACAACCCAAAATGGTAGAATAACATTAGCAGTTAATTTATATAATTTGGTTGTGCATATATGATCAATGGTATGTATAGACTTAGCCTAGATAATGAGTGCATTAATCAAGTGAGTTCAACTCTAATTGATCCTAAGTTATTGATACGACCGGAATGGTCTACGTATTTAAACGCAAGTGCACGTGCCGTGTCAAGTAATAAAAAGTTAGTAAGAATCGTTCTCATGGAGAGGTAGTAAATTCAGTGCTTGCAAATACCAGTTAGGCATTTTCCTTAAATCCAAGTAAGACGAAATTGATGATTTTCTTGAATTACTAAAATTAAAAATGAAGTCTTCTAAATGAAATTACTACGAATCTTTGGAAAAATACTTTTCTTATCAAATTGAAAATATAATCTTGTATCATGATTTCCTAGGTTTAGTGTGATGAATAAGTGAATGTGTCGTTGTGAAAATGCGTGGTGAAAGTACCTTGCAACGATTTTAAAATAGAGAACTGTATCTCTCGATATCGGCAAACCCTAGTCCTATATTTCCCCTCGGGTGAAATTAGAACCGCTTAAAGAGCAAAGACCAAAGTTGCTAACATCAAGAAAAACTCTCTTTCTCTCTTCAAATGTTGTATCAAAATTATGATATACTACCGCAACTACTCTCTCGATTTATGAAGCGTAGCATAAAGATGAAATCTTGACCATAAATTTCAGAGTAAAGATCATAAAATTGATAAAGAACATTCACCATATATTCTCAACAAGAAAAACTAGAAAATAATCATCACACACAACCAAGTACTCTCATAATACAAGATTAAGGAAAATTAGTTCATGACGATGGAGGCAGAATCACACAAAGCGTTGAAATAGATCTTACAAAACATGGTAGTTCACGCTTAATCATTGCTGGAATCTCTTCCCAAAGTCACTTCTTCGATCCGCACGAAGATCTCTTTCTTCTTCCTCTAGTCATCGCTCTCCAATGGAGGTTTTCTTGCAAAACCGGCCCTAGATAGTGCTCTCACTCTAAGATCCTAAAATTATCTCTCTCCTCTTTTTAATTTGGTCAGTTTTTATGCAATTAAAACGTCAGCCCCTCTTGAAGAGATGCCTCCTTCCAAAATTGAAAACAGCGACAATTTGAAATTAGAAATTTGAATTCTGGAAGGACGATTGTTGCAGTTTCAGAATTGGTTGTTGCAACAACTGACACAGACCGAAAATAAGAATTCAGCATTACTCCTCCAAGTTGATTTCTTCGACGATTCTTGCATAGAAACAATGGAATATGACCAACTTAATACAATAAACATTAAATCAATAATTAATCATATTTTATTACCATTTAAGCTCATTTATTCTCATTTTCACTAAGCAAGAAGTAGAAATATTCGGCCTAGATAACTTCATGTGATAAGTTATCAGTTATTACATAATAGACTTGGACATATGCATCATAAGAAAATGTGAGATCTAACTAATAGTCACAACATCCCGTTAGATCTTTCTATTCGATTTGATAGGTGCGAGTTTTATGCCCAAACTAAGATTACTAGAAATCCTTTCAAATCAGTATTTAGAAGCACACAACTTCATGAATTGATATATCCCGGCCTCTATGATTTTTGAAATCATGCCACTAGGGAGGGAATGAAGTATCTTATTATCTTCATCGACAATATTTTACAGATATTATCATGTTTATCTATTGAAATTAAAAGATGAAGTTTTCGAGACATTCAAGATCTTTAAAACTCGTGTTCAGAATCTATTATACCTAAAGATTAAGAGATTTAGAAGTGATCGTGGAGGAGAATACTCTACAACCAGGTTTAAGGATCCGTGTGTCTCTAATGGTATAATCCTAGAAACCACAGCTCTTTACTCACCACAGTCAAATGGTATCATTAAGCATAAGAATAAAACTTTAATAAAGATGTTGAATTCTATACTCCACACAGCTGGCATGTTTGATTCCTTTTGGGGGGAAGTAGTTCTAACTACAAATCACATTCTAAATAGAGTCTCTCACTCAAAGCTTAGTTCTACTCCATATGAGTTGTGGCTAAACTATACATGTAGATATGATAATCTAAAGACTTGGGGTTGTATTGCTTACGTGAGAATACAAGACTTGAAGGGACCTAATGTAGGACCTAGAACAATAACCTGTGTTTATCTATATAGTGCAAAAGATAGTGCAACTGACATGTTTTTGGATATATCCACTAATACAGTGATATAGTCTATATATGTTATTTTATTTGAACATAAATTTATCAAAGATCACAGTTTAACTGTCTCTGGGTCTACTAACATGATTGTAGAATCCATTGTAGAACCTGAAGATGGCCCCTCTAGCACTGCTTCCCGATCTTTAGAGGTGAACTTATTTCTGTTATAACATCTACAAGAGATAGAATCTCTAAGAACTTTGGTGAGAATTTTGTCACCTACCACTTAAAGCATTATCCATTCTCCTAACAGGAAGCAATGAGATATAGAAATTCGATAATGTGGGCAGAAGTCATCGATGATGAGATGAACTCGCTGCTACAAAATAACACTTGATATTTAATTGACCTGCCGAAAGGAGCTAAAGTCTTAGGATGCAAGTGAGTATTGAAGAAGAAATTGCATAGTGATGTGTCTATAGCCAGATATAAAACATGTCTAGTAGCTAAGGGTTATAAATAATAGAGAGAATTGACTACTTTGACATCTATTCGCTTGTGTGTTACCTATCCACTATTAGGATTCTTTTTGCCTTAGCTTATATCGAGAATTTTATAGTTCATCAGATGGATGTAAACATAGCCTTTTTGAATGGAGAGCTTGATAAAAAAATCTACATGACACAACCTGAAGGTTATGTACATAAAAATCTAAAAAAGAAAGTGTGCAAGGTAGATAAATCAATCTATGGGTTTAGCAAGTGTCTAGGATGTGGCATATAAAATTTGATCAAGTGGTAAATAACATTGGATTTCAGTCCAGTCTCTCAGACAAGTGTCTGTATCCTCGCTCAATGTCAAATAAAACAGTCATCATATGCTTGTATGTGGATGACATTTTGATTCTGAGGTCAGATCTTACTGTAGTAAGGGATATTAAATCCACTCTTGCAAAACATTTGACATGAAGGACCTTGGTCCTATTGATACCCTTATAGTAATGAAAATTAGAGTAGACAAATGTCGCATTAATCTTAATCAAATTCATTATGTAGAGCAAATTCTGGCCAACTGCCCAACCCGCGAGGGGGGGGACCAGCGTGACCGAAGACCGGGGCAAGGCATTCCCGACCAAGGTTCGGCGGCCATGTGCCTCTCATCCGTAGAGTTGTACACACACACACACACGAGTGAGAGCGCACGTGGGCCCCCCTTGCCTCGCGTTACAGTAACCGGGTCGCGGTGGCGGGCTTCGCCCGTCCTTAGCGGTTTTAATTTTTTTTTCATCATGATATATATATAATAAATAATAAAAACATATAAAAAATATTTATAACTATACAAAATATTAAGTTGTATACTTTTATAAATATTTATAAAATTGAGTAAAATCGAACAAAATTAAAATCATGGTATTTTAGTATATCCATTGATTTTATTAAAATAAATACAATATATTATAGTCTTTATATTATATTAACTAATTTGAATGTTATGGTTATTGTTGAAATCGAAAAATCGGTCTCTGTGGAGTTCGATTCTTGGGGAAGGGGTGACCGCGCACCTACTGCCATCAAGCAAAAGATCTAGGCACAAGACTAGGAACACAAGGGACAGACCCAAGGTCTCAGCTTGGAGGTCCCGCCGCATACCCGGAAGACTAACAAACTCTTCCTCTCCCAATCCAAGGGCTGAGCTAAGGCACCTTCGGAGGGCTCTCTTGGCCGACCGAAACATCTAAGGAGGATCTCAAGATCCACTCCTTCTGAACTAGAGGTGCCGCCTCGGGTCTATGTAAAATGTTCCTCATCTGCCCTACCAGTCGCGTAACCTCGCCGAGCAGTTCTACGATACGCTGCCCAAGTTGGGCCATTAACAGCGTAACATAGGCCTTCTAGGGCCGGCACAGAACATCACAGGCATATTAAATTTACAAGAATGTGAATTCCATATATCCGCACGCAGGTCGGGAATAAAAACAAACTAGGCCTTTGAGGGCCGGCACGAGCTTGGGCTTAAGCCCGCTATTCCCCGCTTGGTACTGCAACACCTGAACGCCAACGTCTCGACGAGCGGCGGCCAACTAGGCATCGATCGGCTAACATAAGCGGGTCAAACATATTGCACACACCCCCTTTTTAGGGGCTATGGTGCGCATTCCCTGCAAGCGGATAATAAACAACTTCATCCGAGTCTTCTCCGGGAACCCCAGAACATCACCAATCCGGCTCAAATGTCTGGATGGGCTTCACACAACATGCCTAAACCCGTACTCATGCTTCCGGGTACTAATGCAATTAATATCGGGGACGCACATGTCAACCCGTCGGAGAGCTCCCTTCCCCCACCCGTTGGTGGAGAGGGGCTTCCATGCAAATGTGTTAACTGAAGGCTTTACCTGCCCAAGTAGAAACATCGTTACCCTTGTCGCGTGCTTGGCGGCGGGGCCGGGAGAGGAGCTCCTAGTTGTTCTTGCTGAAGGCAGTGTGAAAGTGAAGGGATAGATACTACTCTAGAGGGGGGGTGAATAGAGTTATCAAATTTTGCACAGACAAAACTTAATAGTCTACCCAACTCCCTTGGAGTGAAGTGCGGAATGAAAAGATTATAGATATTGATTTAACCTTAAAGCCTAACACAAGTGTTGTGTACAAACACAAGCTAACTGTAATTACAGTTAAGCTTGGAAAAACCTAATCAGCAACTAGCAGCCTAGTTATATCTAATCACAGCCACAATGCAGGAATTAAACAATTGAATCCAGACGACACAAGGAGATTTATAGTGGTTCCCCAAACAACTTGGGTACGTCCACTCTTCTACCCACACGGTAGGAATCCACTCAGGTTTTTGATCAGGTGCCCTGCCACCAACAGAATCTGATTCAGGTAGATTCAGAAACCCTTTAGACTTTTGATCAGGTGTCTAAAAACCAAGCACAGGTTTTTGATCAGGTGCCCTGCCACCAAGGGATACTTTTGAAGGGAGTAATAACCCTGTACAGGAGGGGGAAGAAGGTTAAGATGTCTTCTCTATTTTTCAATAGATTAGAGAAGCACAAAAAGCTTGCACTGAGCTAGAATGCTCTAAAGAATCAAGGCTCCCCCTGGCTCAAAGATGTCCAGGTGAAGTCTTGCTTCAGTGCAGAAAACTCTTCAGAAAATTCTGAAGGAAAAGCTACAGGAAGAAAATAAATAACAAAAAGAAAACTCTTCAAGCAGCTATTCTTCTTCTTCTTCTTCTTCAAAGAAACTCTGAGTTTGAACTTCCTGAAAGCAGGAGAACTCAGGTGAAGAAGAGATGAAGATCTTAACACTTCTCAGTTAGATGGAGTTTGCTGAGAGCAGGAAGCTTGAGCTTGAAGAAGGCTTGAGTGCTTTTGAATATGTGTGTAACACTAGCTTCAATCCTTCTGCAAAGGGTTCTTTATATATTAGCAGCAAGCAACGGCTCTCTTCCATTTGAATTCTTTGTCTTCTTGTGAGCCTTGAGACCTGGGCTGTGAATATCAAAGAAGACAGAAATATCTCTGCAACAAAACATTCTATAAAAAGGAATAAACCTCTTTCTAAGAAGCTGCAGGTTTAAATCAAATAACAGAGGACTAAATAAAGTCACATCAGAAACAATCTCTTTATAGCAAAGAAGAAGACTTTTCAGTCCAACGGCTATAAAGGGGTTGTCAGCAGATAAAGTAATTTAAATAGACAGCTAATAAGACAAACAACTTTATCTTAAAAGATTTGAACTCAGGCAAACAGAATGAAGCAAATAATGCCTGGAAACTTTATCATACAGCTTGAAATAATATGCCAGAAAATGTATTAAATAATTAAATATAATAAATAAATACAAAATACAAAGGCAGGCAGAAAGCGTCGAACGACCTTCGGAGATCGTCGACCGACGCACGGAGATCGTCGACCTATCGGGCAGATAGTCGAACGATCCAGATAGTCGACCTATCGAAGAAGATAGTCGAACTACCCCGGCAGATAGTCGACCTATCAGAACAGATAGTCGAACTACCAGATAGTCGATCTATCAGGACAGATAGTCGAACTATCAAGCGCACAGAGATAGTCGACCTATCAAGCAGATAGTCGACCTACCTCAGAAAACAGATAGTCGAACTATCAACAGATAGTCGATCTATCAACGCAGAACAGATAGTCGACCTATCAACAGATAGTCGACCTATCAGCGCAGAACAGATAGTCGACCTATCAACAGATAGTCGACCTATCAGCGCAGAACAGATAGTCGACCTATCAACAGATAGTCGAACTATCAGCGCAGACCAAAGCGTCGACCGACTGATAGACGATCGTCGATCAGTCGATAGACGATAGTCGAACGGCGTTCGACTATGGTCGAACGAAAAAACTACTTAACCAAATTCTCAATTTGGAAAAGCGAGGACTCTACAGCTAGACTCCTAACCATTGACCATAGATATTTCTTGGGTCAAGGAACACAAAGGAGAGGACTGAACTCAAATCAAACTAGGGTACCAACAATCTCCCCCTATTTGAGTTAAGTCTCTCAAAAACTAAAAACAGCTAGCAATAGAATAAAAAAAATGATTTAAGCAAATAGATAACAATAAACTGGCAGATTATCAATCAGATAAATAAATATAACACAGCAGTTTAATTAAACTATTTTGAATCTTTAGAGTCAGGTAAAGGAGCAGAAGAACTAGAAACAAAAGAAATTTTTCTAAGCGGGTCATCTGATTCCTTCTTTGACATCTTTAAATCCTGAGCACCAATAATCTTCAGTTCTGTAGCTCTGGGGATAACAGCTTCAGGATGTTTTTCCATGTACTTTGCTGGATCAAAAATCTCAGGATTGACTTGGAATTTCTCAAATTCTTTCTTTCTATACGCTGACATGGTAGTAAAGCCAGACGTATCTTTACCTTCGGCTCTTGCTTTTCTTATTTGGGCTGCCCCTACAAGCTCTTGAAAGCGAGCCATCCTAAAATTAGGATCGAGCTCGGGATTTTCATATACTGGCTCTGGAGAAGCAGCATCAGCTATTATATCTAGATAAAAACATTAAAGAATACTTAGCAGATAGGTTCTTGCTAGATATCTTAAAACAAAATAAACTATTTACCTTTCGAAAAACTTTTCTCAGATTGAACTGGAGAAGGAGGTGGGGAAAAAGTTGGTCTTTGGGCCACAACCTCCTTCACTGGTCTTTGAGAACCATAAGATGATTTGCTTTGTGAACTTTGATGACCTTGCCTTGGTTGGGGCTGAGCAGATGCAGATTTTCCATAGGCGGCAGATTGATTAGCAGGTAGATTCCCAGAGGCTCCTGCACCTGGAGGTGGAGGAGGACCTTTGGGAGTCCATCTGGAGACTGGACTGTCATACCTCTTAGTTCTCTTCCTTTCTTTTTGCTGATTTTTTGAAAACCACATCCAATGCTTAAAATCCTTAGATTTGGGGTCAATGCCCTTCAAAATATAATACGGAGTGTCATTATCCTTATTTGGAGGTGGAGGAGCAGCTTTTCTCTTCTTTGCAGCAGATTTCTTTCTCTTTGAAATTTCAGAAATATCAGACTCATCATCATCATCAGAATGGGATGATGGAGGGTTCTCATAGGGATCATAGGCTTCTGAGACAGCCTTTTCTTTAAGCTTTGAAGCAGATTTCTCCCTTTCTTCTTCTATGGCATCCAAAGCCAGAAGGGAGTCTAAATCTAATCCTGGAGAGTCATCCCAGATGGATGACTTCTCAACTTGCAAATCTTTCTCTTTTTCTTTTAAAGATAAAACTCTTAAGTTCCATGCAGCTCTTGCTTGAGCTTCTTCCATACTCAGAACTGGAGAGTCAACTCTGACTTCCTCTTTTTCAGACTCATCTTCTTTATTATCCAAGAAGGATTCCAACTCAGGGTCAACTTGAATATCGGGAATACTTGGTACAGCCTCAGAAACAACTTCTATTATTTGGGCAGCTAAATCTTCTCTAATAATATCTGTAAAATTATGAATATAGATCTGCTAAATAAACAGATATCATTCCTTCAATGCATTCACAGACAATCAAATTAATAGACTCATCAACAAAACGAATGAAAGATTTACCTTCATATTTAACCATCTCCCAGCAGTCATTCAGATAAGAAGTTACAATTCCTTCCAGGAATCTAACTATCATAGGAGTGGTTAGATCTTCTAAGCATACTTTCACTGCAATTTCAGATAATAATATTCCATCTGCTATTTCTTTCTCAGTCAAAACTGGAGCTACAACTTGCTCAACTGGAGCAATCTCTTCCTCAGCTGGAGCTGTCTCTTCCTGATCAGTCATAACAACATCTGGAACTTCTTCTGGCTCAACTTGAGCAGATTCTGGCTGGGCAGACAAGACTGAATCTTTCACAACTGGAGGAGAGGCAGGAAGGCCTGAGACATCTTCATTGAACATCTCCCCCTGCCTGATTTCAGTAGCTACTAAAACCAGGCACCTAGAGGTAGATGGCTCAGCAGATTTTGAGATGGATTGGATGGAGGCAGTCAAACGGTCAATGGAGGCGGCAAGGGGAGCGATTGCCTCGTCAATCATGGTTTTGATTGACGGGGTAATCAGCTCCACAATGCGGGAGATAATCTCTGGAGAGATTTCAAAAGATGATGAATGAGAGGTGGATGGAGCAGCAGCAGATATGGTAGTGGTGCTGGGATGAGAAATAATGGGGACGGGGGATCGAGCTGGAGATACAGCAGGAGAATGAGCAGGAGAATGAATGGGAGATACATGAGGAGTAAGAATTCTCTCTGATCCTAACAAATCGAAGCTAGGAGCAGATATCCTAGCCAGATATGTAGGTAGAGGAGAGGCTGGAGGGGAAGAAGAAACAACCGTAGTTATTTCAGGGACAGCAGAGTAAGAAAGTCTTACCTCAACTGAAGTTGATGGTACTTCAGCTGAGGCAGACGGCAAAACAGAGGAGGAGGAAGGAAGAGCTGAGCCAGCTTCAATAGGTTGAGGAGCGACTGATTCAGTCCTTGTGTCCTCAGATGGTGCTGGAGCAGATTTCACGAACGTCCTCTTCCACTTTGAGAACAGATGGGGGTCCATCTTCTTGCTGGCATTGATGGTTGTTGCAGTAGAACTCAGCAGCTGGGGAAATCTTTCCTTCAGAAAAATACCTATAACCCTTCCGAGGGTAACTTCCTTCTTTCCATTCTTTTTCCTGATCAAATCAAACAGAACTGCAGCCCAATCGATCCTTTTACGATTAACAATTGCACACATAAGTGCGAATTGCTGCCTTGTTATGTTATCATGGGCAGAGTACTTGCCTAGAAGCACTTTTCCAACTATCTCAGCCAAAAACTTAATCTTGAAGGGGAAGTTTATCTTGAGCAGCTTGGTGGGAATGCCCTCGGCATGTCCCAGCTCGACCAACATTCTTCCAAACTCCTGAGCGTCTTGCTCATAATCTTCGTCACCAATAACTAAACCAAAAACATCAGAAAGAACGGCCGGAGTCAGGATAACTTCTACTCCGCCGATGGTACCGATCATCGATTCGTCTGTGGAAGACGACGTGAAAGCCCATTCTTTTATTTCTGGAATGTTAATCTTGATCCTTTCAGACATCAGCTTCTCTAACCCTTGATCCCTGCAGAGCTGGAGAACTTCCACTATTCCGGCATCGCAACTGCTGAAAGCTTCAAAATCCACACTGAAACCTGCATCGAACTTGACGACGGCTAGAACAGCTGGGGAAATCGCCATTGAATCGCTGGAGAGACGCGAGAAGGAGGAGGAAGACGAAGGGGATGGAGCAGCAGAAAATCGCAAGCGGGAAAGCAGAATGCGAAAGGGCACGCTCCGTCGACGATAAAGCAAAAGATCTTTTGACCTAGGTCGACTATCGGCTTTATATCTGACCGGATATAGTCGGTCTATTAAAAAGATCTTGACCCGATGGTCGAACGGTCGTTCGACGATCGGCTCAGAAGCAGAGTAGTCGGACAATCGTTCGACTATTTCTGGCTTCTCAAACAACAGGCTATCGTCATCCAGAGATCGACGATGAGCCCAACCTGTTCGACGATGGTCGAACGTCGATCGACGATCTTCAAACAGATAAGCTATCATTAACCAGAGGTCGACGATAGGCTTAAGCCGTTCGACTATCTTCGAACCTCGTTCGACTATCTTCAAACAGATTTCAACATAGGCAGATAAAGTCACACTTAGTCTCGTCCATTGATCATGCCTAGTTGAACTAAAAAGAACAGATGCTTCTGTTCATCTAAAGGCTTGGTGAATATATCACCTCTCTGAAACTCAGTGGATATGAACTCAAGACAGATCTTGTTCTTTTCCACACAATCTCTCAGGAAATGGTGCCTAATCTCAATGTGCTTCGTTCTAGAGTGGTGCACTGGATTTTGTGCAATTGAGATAGCACTGGTACTATCACACATGATCTTGGTGTTCTTGTGTGAGTAACCATAATCCACAAGCTGGTTTTGAATCCACAGGATCTGTGAACAACAACTAGCAGCAGCTATATATTCAGCCCCTGCAGTTGAAGTTGAGACAGAAGCCTGCTTCTTACAGAACCAAGAGACCAATCTCTCTCCCAGGAACTGACAAGTTCCTGAGGTGCTCTTCCTGTCAACTCTGCAACCAGCATAATCAGAATCAGAATATCCAATTAATTCAAACTCTGACTCAGCTGGGTACCAAAGTCCTAGATCTGGACATCCTTTCAGGTATCTCAGGATTCTCTTTAGAAGAATCAGATGAGATTCCTTGGGGTTGACCTGGAATCTAGCACAAAGGCATGTAGCAAACATTATATCTGGCCTACTTGCAGTTAGATATAATAGGGAACCAACAATGGCCCTATAATTCTTTTGATCAACTGGCTTGCCGTGATCATCAGAATCAATAACTACATTAGTAGCCATGGGTGTAGGCATTGCTGAAGCATCAGCCATCCCAAATTTCTTTACCAATTCCTTGACATATTTGGATTGGGAGATGAAGATACCATCAGCATCTTGCTTAACTTGGAGACCAAGAAAGTAAGACAGCACACCCATGCTACTCATCTCAAACTTGGAATGCATTAAGTTAGAAAACTTTTTGCACAGTTTGGGATCAGTGGAGCCGAAAATAATATCATCTACATACACCTGAACTAACAGGATTGTGTCCTTGTGATGCTTAACGAAAAGGGTTCTATCAACTACTCCCCTAGTGAAGTTGTGCTCTAACAGGAAACTAGCTAAGGTCTCATACCAGGCCCTAGGAGCTTGCTTTAGTCCATAAAGAGCTTTCTGTAACTTAAAAACATGAGAAGGCTGAGTTGATGAAACAAACCCTGGTGGTTGTTCAACAAACACCTCTTCCTTAAGCTCACCATTCAGGAATGCACTTTTGACATCCATTTGGAACACCTTAAACTTCATGAAGGCTGCATAGGCCAAGAAGATCCTTATTGCTTCTAGCCTTGCAACAGGAGCAAAGGTTTGGTCATAGTCTATACCTTCCTCCTGTCTGTAGCCCTGAGCTACAAGCCTAGCTTTATTCCTTACTATGATTCCATTTGCATCTAACTTGTTTCTATACACCCACTTGGTGCCTATGATCAGTTGGCCTTTAGGTCTTGGAACCAAAGTCCAAACTTTACATCTCTCAAACTGATTGAGCTCCTCTTGCATTGCAATGATCCAGTGGGGATCTAGCTCTGCATCTTTAAAGGTGAGGGGCTCAACCTGTGAGAGGAAACAAGCATGCATCACATCCTGTCTTAATTGATGTCTTGTTTGCACACCAGCTGATATGTCTCCAATCACTTGAGATGTGGGGTGATCTCTAAGTGTGACAATATCAGCAGGTGGGATGTGATCTTCAGCAACATTTGGGATTAATTCCTCAGGAGGAATTTGATCTACTGTTGGTGGTACTACAACAGCTTCAACAGCTTCAGCAATGTCTTCATCACTGTCTGATTCAGTGATCTGAAGAGTTGAAAGTTGAAGGATTTCTTGAGGGGCATCATGTACCTGCAAAGAGCTGGAGGAAGGAGAATTTTCTTTCTCCTTGTAAAACATCTGATGCTCATCAAATGATACATGCACAGATTCTTCTATCTTACAGGTTGATTTGTTATAAACCCTATAAGCTTTGCTTACTTGGGAATATCCAAGCATGATTCCCATTGAAGCTTTTGCTTCAAACTTTCTAATATATTCTTTATTATTATTATGAATATACACAATACAGCCAAAAACTCTAAAGTAATTAATTTTTGGTTTCTTTCCTTTAAGCAACTCATAAGGAGTTTTACACTTAAGTTTGTGTATCAAACTTCTATTCAAGACATAGTTGGCTGTACTAACAGCTTCTGCCCAATAGGATAGAGGCATGTTAGCATCTGCCAACAATGTGCTAGCAGCTTCAATTAGTGTTCTATTCTTCCTCTCAACTACCCCATTTTGTTGGGGAGTTCTAGGAGCTGAGAAGCTATGTTTGATACCTTCTCTCTCACAGAATTCTTGCATGAGAAGAGAGTCAAACTCAGTACCATGATCACTTCTGATCAAGGCCACATGAGTAGAGTACTCAGTCTGCACACAAAGTAGAAAGTCTGTAAGGGCTTTGAAGTTATCAGACTTAGTTCTCAAAAAGAAAACCCAACTGAACCTAGAGAAGTCATCTACAATTACTAATGTGTAATACTTCCCTCCTAAACTCTGTACATTTATTGGGCCAAACAGGTCCAAATGTAATAAATACAGGATTCTAGGAGAATCACTTTTATTTACAGATTTAAATGAGTTCTTGGTTTGCTTGCCTAGCTGACAAGCCTTGCATAGGCTCTCCTTCTTGTAGGGGCAAGAAGGTAAACCTCTAACAAGGTTGTGCTTAGATAACCTAGATATATTTTTAAGGTTTACATGACTAAGCCTTTTATGCCATAAAGAATTATTATTAAGGGTTAATTCATTAAACAGGCAGATTTCAGAGTGAGACGAATTAAAATCTACTAAATATATATTGCCTATTCTATTACCTATTAAAACAACATTATTATTTAAAGTAATATTGCAAGAGGAGTTAGAAAAAGAAACCTGGTAGCCAGCATCACATAGCTGGCTAACTGAAATCAGATTATGCTTCAGTCCATTGACATAAGCAACTCTCTTGAATGTAACTGCTCCAATGGTGATCTTGCCATAGCCTTCTGTCTGACCACAGCTGGAGTCTCCAAAGATAACCTTTGGGCCGAGCTTAGCTTTGTACTTTGACAGAAGCTCTTTGTTTCCTGTCATATGCTTAGAGCATCCACTATCCAAATACCACTTGTTTTGAGTGATTGGATAGGCCTTCACCTGCAAGACAATTATTTAGACAGAGTGGACCCAGGTAACCTTGGGTCCCTTGTTTTTCACATAAGAAAAACTGGAAATGTATGAAAATGCAGGCTGAGGGTGATAACCTAGTGGGTGAGATCTCCTAGGTGGGATTCTCCATGCAGATGATGGGTCAACAAACCTAGGGTTTCTATTCTCATTTAGGTTTCTATGGAATGGATTATGATTTTGAAAATCATATTGAAAACGTCGATCTACGTTCGACGATGGGCGCTCAGATCGTCGACCTTCGTTCGACCATTGAGCTTCCGATCGTCGAGCTTCGTTCGACGCTCTTTGCATTTCTTTGAAAAACTTCTTTCTCTTTTCTCTCTTGGCCTTATTTAATGTTTTATTTACAAGGTTTACTTGCTCAGTGTTCTTCTTTCCACTAGCTGAAATGAAGTTCACTGGAGTTGAAAGGTTATTTTTAAGAAGGACTGGGGGTTCACTGGGAGAAGCTCCTAAGCCTAGTTTATCATTACCTGACCTAGTGTTAGTCATGCTGGTAATTTCTAACAGCTTAAGGCTTCTACCATTGAGGGATTCTTCTAATCTCTTAGACTTAGCTAATTCTATTTTAAGAAATTTAATTTCTTCACTACAGGTAGTGAGTTCTTCCTTTAACCTAATGTTTTCAGAGGCTATTGATTCAGAGTCAGCTAGCCTATTTCTAAGTTCTTTTATCTCTTTCTCTGAGCTAATTAGATCTAAACATAGAGATTTAAATTCTAACTTAAATTCTTCAGAAGTAAAATCATAAGAAGAAAGTACCTCATCTTCAGTGGGCATTTCTTCATCAGAATCAGAACTCTCTGCAGCAGAGTGGTTGCTGCAGGCATCTATTGCCATGAGGCAAATTTCTTTTGCCTTCTTCTCTTCCTCATCTTCACTGGAGCTTGATGAGGAGGATTCTTCATCAGAATCACTCCAGGTTTCAGCAATGAAACCTCTCTCCTTCTTCTTGTTTTTGTAGGAGGATGGCTTGGAGTGCTTCCTGTGTTGTTCTTTGTCTTTTCTCTTTTCCTTGTTCTTCTCCTCTGGACACTCTGGCAAGATGTGTCCAGGCTTCCTGCAACCATAGCAAATAATTTCTTTAGCAGGAGAGCGATCATACCTTGGTTTGTCTTCATAGCGTGAAGACTTCTTTCTGAATTCTTTTCTCCCCATCTTGAGGAATCTCTTGGCAAACAGTGCCATAAGTTCCTCATTGGATTGGCTGCTTTCAGAAACATCTGCAGCCTTAAGAGCTAGAGATTGCTCTTTTCTTGTAGGAGTGGGGGTCTTGGCTTCAGCTTCTGCTTCTCTGGTCTTCAGCACTTGCTCAAAAGACTTGAGCTTACCGAGGAGAGCTTCAGTGGATATCTCATTAGTACTTCTGGCTTCTTTGATGGGCCAGATTCTTAGATCCCATGTGCTAGGGAAGCACATAAGAATCTTATCATTGACCTCTGTCAATGATATGTCCTTGTCCAGGGTCCTCAGCTCATTGATGATTGAGCTGAGCCTGGTGTACATAGCTTCAACTGATTCAGCATCAGTCTTCTTGAAGTTCTCATACTGTGAGATAAGGTTGGACCTCCTGTCCTTCCTTTCATCAGCTGAACCAGCTACAATCTGGTTCAGTGTGTCCCACATGGCCTTAGCTGAGGAGCAGTCAGCCACCTTCTGGAACACCTCATCAGACATTGTCTGAGCCAGTATGTTCATTGCTTTGGCATCAGCAATTTTGGCCTTCTTGTATTCATCATTATAGTCTGGAGGAGGCACTACACTCATATCAGATGATGAGGCAGTGGCAGCAGCAGGTGCTCTTGGGGGACCTGACAAAATAGAAGCAAAAATACTTTCATCAATAGAATTCATATAAAGTTTGATCCTTGCCTTCCAGATGCCAAACTTTGCTAAGTTGCATGCTGGAGGTCTGGTGCTTGAATAATCCTTAGACTGGGCCATGATAGTGAATATCTATAAACTCTTGGTATCTATCAGGATCTTGTGACTTAGGTGTTAGCCTATTCAGTCAGTCAACCTCCCTCTGATACCAATTGAAAGTGAAGGGATAGATACTACTCTAGAGGGGGGGGTGAATAGAGTTATCAAATTTTGCACAGACAAAACTTAATAGTCTACCCAACTCCCTTGGAGTGAAGTGCGGAATGAAAAGATTATAGATATTGATTTAACCTTAAAGCCTAACACAAGTATTGTGTACAAACACAAGCTAACTGTAATTACAGTTAAGCTTGGAAAAACCTAATCAGCAACTAGCAGCCTAGTTATATCTAATCACAGCCACAATGCAGGAATTAAACAATTGAATCCAGACGACACAAGGAGATTTATAGTGGTTCCCCAAACAACTTGGGTACGTCCACTCTTCTACCCACACGGTAGGAATCCACTCAGGTTTTTGATCAGGTGCCCTGCCACCAACAGAATCTGATTCAGGTAGATTCAGAAACCCTTTAGACTTTTGATCAGGTGTCTAAAAACCAAGCACAGGTTTTTGATCAGGTGCCCTGCCACCAAGGGATACTTTTGAAGGGAGTAATAACCCTGTACAGGAGGGGGAAGAAGGTTAAGATGTCTTCTCTATTTTTCAATAGATTAGAGAAGCACAAAAAGCTTGCACTGAGCTAGAATGCTCTAAAGAATCAAGGCTCCCCCTGGCTCAAAGATGTCCAGGTGAAGTCTTGCTTCAGTGCAGAAAACTCTTCAGAAAATTCTGAAGGAAAAGCTACAGGAAGAAAATAAATAACAAAAAGAAAACTCTTCAAGCAGCTATTCTTCTTCTTCTTCTTCTTCAAAGAAACTCTGAGTTTGAACTTCCTGAAAGCAGGAGAACTCAGGTGAAGAAGAGATGAAGATCTTAACACTTCTCAGTTAGATGGAGTTTGCTGAGAGCAGGAAGCTTGAGCTTGAAGAAGGCTTGAGTGCTTTTGAATATGTGTGTAACACTAGCTTCAATCCTTCTGCAAAGGGTTCTTTATATATTAGCAGCAAGCAACGGCTCTCTTCCATTTGAATTCTTTGTCTTCTTGTGAGCCTTGAGACCTGGGCTGTGAATATCAAAGAAGACAGAAATATCTCTGCAGCAAAACATTCTATAAAAAGGAATAAACCTCTTTCTAAGAAGCTGCAGGTTTAAATCAAATAACAGAGGACTAAATAAAGTCACATCAGAAACAATCTCTTTATAGCAAAGAAGAAGACTTTTCAGTCCAACGGCTATAAAGGGGTTGTCAGCAGATAAAGTAATTTAAATAGACAGCTAATAAGACAAACAACTTTATCTTAAAAGATTTGAACTCAGGCAAACAGAATGAAGCAAATAATGCCTGGAAACTTTATCATACAGCTTGAAATAATATGCCAGAAAATGTATTAAATAATTAAATATAATAAATAAATACAAAATACAAAGGCAGGCAGAAAGCGTCGAACGACCTTCGGAGATCGTCGACCGACGCACGGAGATCGTCGACCTATCGGGCAGATAGTCGAACGATCCAGATAGTCGACCTATCGAAGAAGATAGTCGAACTACCCCGGCAGATAGTCGACCTATCAGAACAGATAGTCGAACTACCAGATAGTCGATCTATCAGGACAGATAGTCGAACTATCAAGCGCACAGAGATAGTCGACCTATCAAGCAGATAGTCGACCTACCTCAGAAAACAGATAGTCGAACTATCAACAGATAGTCGATCTATCAACGCAGAACAGATAGTCGACCTATCAACAGATAGTCGACCTATCAGCGCAGAACAGATAGTCGACCTATCAACAGATAGTCGACCTATCAGCGCAGAACAGATAGTCGACCTATCAACAGATAGTCGAACTATCAGCGCAGACCAAAGCGTCGACCGACTGATAGACGATCGTCGATCAGTCGATAGACGATAGTCGAACGGCGTTCGACTATGGTCGAACGAAAAAACTACTTAACCAAATTCTCAATTTGGAAAAGCGAGGACTCTACAGCTAGACTCCTAACCATTGACCATAGATATTTCTTGGGTCAAGGAACACAAAGGAGAGGACTAAACTCAAATCAAACTAGGGTACCAACACAGTGCCGGGTGAGGAGCGCCCAGTTGTTCTTGTTGAAGGCGGTGCCGGGTGAGGAGCTCCCGGTTGTTCTTGTTGGAGGCGGTGCCGGGTGAGGACCGGGGGGCGGGATCGGGGCTGGTTCGCACGCCGCCTCCGCTTTTACTTCATCTTCATATCGTCCACCATAGAGATGTCAAGAAATTCAATGGCGGCAACATCCAAAGTGTTCTACGAACGTAAAGATAGAGGCCTTGCTCTGCAACTTGTAGTAGCTGTGGGTAGTAAGCATGTTCCCAAACATTAACTCCTAGCCAGGGAATGATGTTGGGCCCCTTAGCAACAAGTGGATCCGAGTTGGGGGCTGGGCTTGATGTAGGCGGCGACGGGGAAGGGGGTCGGGGCTCGGCCAGCCTTTGTTCCAGCCAGTGACGGTGAAGAGGAGCAAGGCTCGGGATCGGGCTGCAGGGAAGAAGTCGGGCTCGGCCTTGTTGATCCAGGCGTTGACGAGGAAGAAGAGCCGGGGTCGGGCTGGCCTTGATGCAGGCGGCGACGGGGAAGGGGGCCGGGGCTCGGCCAACCTTTGTTCCAGCCGGTGGCGGTGAAGAGAAGCAAGGCTCGGGCTGGCCTTGATGCACCCGGCGACGGGAGCGGTGCTCGGGCTCGGGTCCTCCTTCTGATTTCACCGAGCGAGAATGGGGCGGGAGAGGGCGATCGGGAGCGTGGGGGAAAAATGCGGCCGCCCCATTTCTCTAGGGTTCCCCCTTTTTCTCTTTTCCTCCCTCTCTCCCTCCCTCTTTTTTCTCTATTTATATATATAACATATATATATATATATATATATATATATATATATATATATTAACATATATTGATATCATAAAGCCTTCCCGCACACGATCTTCACACGTAGGCACAAGTGCTCGCACGCCCTCAAACGGAGTCGCACCAACTCGTCGCCTATAACACGCCCCTAGGCTGATATTTGGGGAGGGTCTCACTCGCCCGGCTACGGGGTTGTACAGTTATATAATTAATATAGTTGAAAATTTTACCGTCAAAAGTCAAAATTAGTTGTCCTAGTGGTTTTGATGGTTGTAAATTTTTATACAGCTCGCAGGTTCGAGTCCCGCCTCCTCCGATTTATACAGCTCGAAGGTTTTGATGTTTTTTTGGACGGAAGTTGTCCATTAGATATGAAATGAGGATCCGGATCCTTTCAGCTAGTGCCTAGTGGTCTGACCGTCTTTTCAAAAGCATTTTAAGAATTGTGCGCCTGTTAGTCCCATATCGCGAAAGAGTTGTTTTTTCATGATGTATATAGGCAACATACATAGCATCTTCCAAGTTGGATTTTTTCTTGTGGGCTTGGTTAAGTTTCCGGCTTGGTGAGCTGAGCACTTGCATAAGCTTAATTTATTCATACACGAGCATCTTCGTACGGGCTACGCCCGTGCTCGATGCTCTCGGGCGGCCTTCGGCCGCATCAGGCGGGCGAAGCCCGCCTGCGCACGGGTTACGCCCAAGCAAGATGCTATCGGGCGGCCTTTGGACGCATTAGGCGGGCTTCACCCCCCTGTGCACGGGGTTCGCTCGTGCCTGATGTTTGGGGCGGTCTTCGGTCGCATAGAAGCGGGCTTTGGTTCCACGCATGAAGAAGTTCATTGGCTGCCTTCTTTTTGTCATTGCCTTCAGAGATGTAGTAAAGGCGCGCCAAGACATCGAGACACGATTAATATTGGCGGATCCTCCCATCTGGCAACCCAAAAACAGCTAATGGAGATGCCTCAGCTTATGAAGAGCTGCAGCGTTGATATATTTATGACATCTCGAGCTTTTGTTTCTTTACGTAAGGGACCCAACAAATACTTGTACGAAAGTTTGTTTATGAGCAGCTCATGCATGATGTTCTGGGTGGCCTTAGGTTGTATAGTAGCGGCAGTAGGCTGCCCACGACTAAAAATATATCTATATATATATTGTATAAATAGGTTGTGGTTATGGAGGCGAGTGAATATTTTGAGTACACACAAATCACTGGGTTGCCGCCGCATACGCTAATTGCTACCACGTGTTGTGTATAAATATATGAGTTTTTTTAGCACAAGCAAGGGGAAGCGTGGATGACATGTAGCACCGGCCGTACGACTGTGACATCCGCTGGCGGGCTCAGGCTGCGCTCGGCGGACACAGCTCGGCGATGTCGGGCTGCTGTTGCATGTCTAATTTAATTGTTTATATTTAAATATTTTTAAAAGTAAGCTTTAATAAGTTAAAATAAATATTAGAAGTTGTAAATGGTTCATTGAAACGTACACATAAAGAGAGCATGACAGAAATTTATTTTGTAGGAAATAGTACTAAGAGATTACAAAGTTAAAAAATAAAGTTAACACATACATATTCATAACAATTAGGCATTACAACTTTACAAAACAACTGATACTGTGGGGGAAGCACACTTGACTGCGTATGGCTGGAGATTGTTGAGAGCTAACCACTATTGAACTATAGTAAATGGCACGTGCATGTGTAGTTGGAAGCTCTGAGCAGGAGTAGAGTTGGTTGATGGCATATATGATTCAGTGTCCGTGGGAGATTCTGCATTGGTGGAAGATGTACAGTGATATAATGTATTAAAACCTGTTGATTGAGTTATGATAGTAATATAATTTATGTAATCCATATTATTTGGTTGTTGTTACCTGCTAATTATTGTGAATACGTAGTTCTACTCTTCCTGTGGCGTTAGACCTGCGGGCACAGCTGGGATACGTAATCTGAACCCAGGAATCTCATGTCGTGGATGATCTGACCACTTGGTTGTGGTTGGTGGATAAAGATCATCGTAGTAGTTGTAATCAGAGTCAGCAGCAGTGGTGTTGTTGACCGGGTCACCTGCAAAATAAATGGTACAATTTAATTTTCAAATTGTTATAGTAGTTTAACAGTATATATGCACAGTATCACTGACTTACTGGGTTGAGTGGCGGAATGATTATGTTACTGTACATGTTGATATGATGAATCGGTGTTCGTCATCTACATACAGTTGATATCATAAAGAACTCATCAATGTTGCTTAAATGAGGGAGTTTTTGATAAGATATATGTATCTTTGCCATAGTATTTTGGCGTTATGTAAAAAACATACCATTTTATACAGAGGTATGCAAATATCATGTGTTTTTTAAGTAATTTGAACGTGATTAAGAGTATATGAAAAACCAGATGTATACCATAAGGAACAAATAAGCGATAAAATCTTACAGTACAGGAAGGTATGTTTTGAGAGAAGAGTAGTCAACTCATAAGGTGGGTTGGGAAGATTGCTGGTGGTGGTGCTAAAAGTTTATGTAATTGCAGCTGTTCTACTGAGTGACACATCCATCGTTGCACAATTCAAATGTTCTGAAGAAGGTGTGAAAATTGTACGTGAAGAGCGTAATGAATGTATACAGCTAAATGAAATGTAAGTGATGACTTGGTATGTACCTGAAGGTGTGGTTGTATGAGAAGTTCTTTGAAGACAACATTTTTTGTGTGCATACCATCATGACCAGTCACCGAGCCTCTTTTAATTAACAGTGTAGTAGCTGATGAAGACATTCCTCTTGATAAAGCCACATATAATTGGCCGTGAGTAAAAACATGATTTGGTAAGTATATTCCAACCTTCTGGACAGTTTGGCCTTGTGATTTATTGATTGTCTGTGCGAAGCTAAGACGGATTGGAAATTGCTTTTGAGTAAGTTCAAAAGGCATCTTTGAATCTTCTGGATTTTTTAGAGGCATACGCGGAAGGAAGACTGTATGTCCTTTATGTTCTCCTGTAAGAATTTCTGCCTCAATGATATTTCTGGTGAATTGACGACACAGAAGACGTGAACCATTGCATAGGCCGGTTGTGGGATTGAGATTTCGCAGAAGCATAACAGGAACGCCCTTTTTTAAAGTCAGTTTGTGTGGGGGGAGATTGGCTGGCGACAAACTGTTCAGAAATTCTTGCGGATATAAATTGTATCTATCATCATTCACAGAGTCAAATGAATAGTAGGTAGCCTCTTCTCCCGGAAATAATGTTAGACATTTATCGTTTAAACGATTGACATCCTCATTTAGTGGAGTTAGCAAAACTCTAGTTTCAAGATAATATGAGCTGTGCATATGAGTACTAATATCAGAGAAGATTGAATTAATTAACATATCTATCGAGTGGTCTCCTATCCATGGAGTAATCATATCATTTGGGATTTTGATCATCTCATCTCCAACAGTAGTTTCGTCACCATCACCAACGCGTAGCAAGAAATTCGAGAATTCTGGATCAGACGAAACCCTCATATTTTCTGTTAAAGAAAGAACCTTTACAGTTGTCCACAGAGGTGATTTCACAATGCTTGCGCCGATAATCTGGGCTTTAGTCCCATTAATAACAACAGGTGCTATTTGTTGAAAATCTCCACCCAGTATGATTATTTTACCACCAAACAGTTCGTCTATTCCAAGAACATCTCTCATTGAACGATCAACTACTTCAAATGCATGGCGATGTGTCATTGGAGCTTCATCCCAAATTATTGTCGAGCAGCGCTCCAGTAATTTATGTATGTCCGATAGTTTTCCAAAATTACAAAAAGATGTTGGCTGCAATGGTATGAGAATTTTGAAGCGTAAATGTGCAGTTGTACCACCTGGAAGTAGGGTTGCTGCAATTCCCGATGAAGCTGTAGCTAAAATAATATGACCACTTTTTCGCATATTTGCAAGCAAACAATGATATAAAAATGTTTTACCAGTGCCTCCAGGTCCATCAACAAAAAAAATCCCACAGTCCTTACGATATATTGCTTCAGTGATGACATAGTATGCATATCTTTGGTAAACATTAAGTAATGCAATTGAGTTTAAGTCGGATTCTGATATAGCAATCGATAGTTCATGTTCTATTAAGTTGGAGTATCCACTAATGTCATCATACACATTACTGATCTTTGGGAGATCAAAATCAGTTATACTTTTATTGTGCTGCTGAAGAATGTAGTTGATCTCACGAAGAATTTTATTTGTCATGTATACGTCATTCAGAGCGCTAGGCATGATGTAATCTTCAGTCATTGAACAGTAATTTTCATTCCACAATTCTCTGAGGTTCGTTGGTTGGCAATATAGCAGAATAGTCGTGAAAAGAGTACGCAGCGCTGAAGGCATTCTAAATTGGCGAGCTTCATTTAAGCAATCGCGGATACTGTTGTCTTGTTCAAGCAGACCGTACTGTTCAGCAGCTTGTTTGAAAGTGGAGTGGTAAACACCATTTACTGTTAGAAGAGAATCAAATGACTTTGGCGTTGGAATATGGTTTAGTAGAAGACGTAAATAAAACCTCTCGCCTTCTGCAGGATGAGCAGAGTACATTCGTCCAATAACTTGTTGTTTATTTTTGCGCTTAATCCATGCTTTTGAAGCGGAGTTCCATCTGTAGTGTTTAGGGAAGTCTTTGTAGAAGTATTGTTGTGATTCTTGCTCGTTATTGTACACATTGAAAAATTCGGTGAGCATTGTCATTGAGTTGCGCTCATTTGATAGAACAGTAGCAACAGAGTCGTGTATGCGAAATTGTACTTGGTGCTTGTTTGGCAAATGAACCTGTCAGTGCAATCAGTTAAATATTATGTCAGAAATGTGATTGTTTTGTGTTTGTTCATAGGAGAATAGCAACATAATACTGTGAAAGAAGTAAGCAGTTAATGTTAGGTTGGGAAAATGACCTGTAAATGCACGACAGACGGGTATATTTGAGTCATATGAAATTTGAATAATTTCCAGCATGCCTCTTGGGGACATATCCAGCGTCCGTTAACATAATGAGTAAGTTCATCGTAATTCAGAGTGGGTTGAACCTGAAATGAAATACAGTCCGGGCCTTTGTGAATGTTTTTGTATAAGTATTTGATACTTTTAATACTACTGCAAACTTCGACATTAATGTGGCAGTCATATTTTAGTAAAATCCATGGATTGTAAGGAACAATCCAACGATTGTCAATTGGGAAGTCGTCATGACGTCGCAAAACAACAGATCTTCCGTCATTGCATCGACGATAAATTGGGTAGGAGTCGGTACCTTGAATTGTATGTTCAGCATAATGCTTTGGATAGTCTTTTTTGCAATTACCATGTTTCATGCAAAGAGCAGTGTTATTAATGTTACCACATGGTCCATGTATCATATGGTATATAACTGCATTGTGTAGTTCAGGTTCTGTTGACATTGACGGAAGTTCCGCACTAACAATCAAGTCATAGTCGTCTTGAGTGTTTAGCTTGTCATTCTCATCAAACATTACCAACATATGTACATGCGACAATCCTCTCTTCTGGAATTCAATTACATGGACATGACTGATTGTTCTTCCCAAAACGTGCTTATGAAATATATCCTTTTTTAATTGTTCGTACTTTGCACGGAAAATCTGAGTTACTAAATCAGGTCGGTCTTGTGGACGTTGACCTGGAAAAAGCTCAGTAGTAATCTCGTGCCACGCAGAATTACAAGTCATTGTCAAAAATATATCTGGTCTTCCGTAATGTTGTACAATTGCCATTGCATCTTGATATCTTTGATACATATCTCTGGGGCTTCCAACAAATGATGATGGTAGTATAACACGCTGACCAACATTTGCTGGGACAAAGGCGAAGAATATAAAGCGAGTTAGTAAGTGTGTACATAAAAGCAAAGACGTTGACGCAAAATATCGTACCAGCGTTATTTTCTCCAGCGTTTAAACAGTCTTGCAATCCGTTGTATAGTTCAGCGCGAATATTTTTTTGATTGTTTTTATCCAACGTAATTTTTGTGTTTCAACTTTAATGTAGTTATCAACAACATATTATTGTAACAGACGGCAGCCACACAGTAGTAATGATTGAAGTGGGGAGCGAATCTGTGTGATTGCGAAAGAAAACATTTAGGAAAGAACAATGAACTACAAAATAATCAACAATAGAAAATAGTATCGAAATACAGAACCTGCAGAACGTATGAGTAGTAGTCACAACAACTAACATGGATGTTATTAAGGCCTTTATATTCAGCATGCCAACCATACGTGCCGCAAGGGAGAAATAATGGATATTACATAGGATCATAATAGCCCGTGTATTCTGGAACAGTTACTAAACCTGCGTCAATGCTTTCCACAATAATATTTCTTTCGTTCGACTCCATATATTCTTCAGCACCAACAATTATACCAGCAACTTATGATGCAGTTGGTAATGTGTATTGAAGCTCTGCAGATGATCTTTCTTTAATCAATAACTTGCAATTTGGAATATCAGGTCTTTGTGCAATTTGGCGAAACACTGATACAAAAGGGTTGTGCGTATTTAAGATGACTGTTATTTTTTCAAGTATTCCGCGGTTCAATTCTTCATTTTCTCGCACTTTGTAGTCAGTCTGATGATCAGTGTCATAAATAAATAACTGTAAATATCTTGGTCTTACGTTTGCAGAAGGCAGCATAGTTCCAATTTTATGATATATCGTTCCGTGAGCTCGAAATGTATGCACGCCTCGATGATTGCCTACTACAGTTTGATCTAATGTCACGCCCATGGAAGTGAAAGCGAAAACATGATTATATGAGCGAATATTTGTTATGAAACTCTGGTAATCGGCTGATTGTTCGGTGAAAAGCACCTGTAGTTCTGCTGGAGCTGGTATATCTGGCATAACTGTTCTTCCACTATTGCAACATATAGTTTGCGTTTCACCATCAAACAATTTCGCCCCGCAGTAACGACAATTATACGGTTCTTGTAGGTGCAAATGTGTAATATGTTGCGGTGCAGTACGGATTCGAGCCATATTGTGGTATAGGGTGCGATATCTTATACTAGAGGCTCTGCGATTATCCGTGTGCATGTCATAATGCGTGTTCTACCCATCGATTCCTTGTAGCTGATGAGTTTGGTTTGTAGTAGCATCTGGGAGGCATAATTTCAGATGGTGTGATGAAACAAACTAAATAAGTGGACGCGATCATATGAGGAGATCACATACATGAAGGAGATGAAATATACCTTGTGAAACTGGTCTGTCATGTTCATTTGCAGGAGCAAAAGCTACAAATTGGTGTGATGTTGATGCAACATCTCCTGGCGATACTGTACCGTATATATTCGATGATGCAGCAGTGCATGATCGATGTAATAATGAACGTGTGTCACATAAAGAGTATCTGTGAACAACTCCATTTTCTGCGTGTGCAACTTCATGATTGTAAAACAATAACAGGAAGGGTCGGCTGATTATGTTTTGAATGTGCAAGGTACATATAGATAAAATAGTAGCGACGTATAGATGAATACCCCATGAAACGGTCCCACGAATATGTTCATCTATGACGTGCGGTTGTTGGAGCTGTAGAGGAGACGGTTGTTGTACTATTGGCGGTTGTTCTATTGTAGGCTCTGAGTGGGTAAGAGCAACTGTAATGTCTGAGTGTTGAAGCTGCAGAGGATGATGTTGTTGTTGTACATGGTCTGACTGTAAAGAATGAGCAGCAAATGCACGATGATGATGTTCGCGCGTGCGTGTTCTTCTTGCTTGTGCATTGATTCTGGCTCGTGCTCGTTGTGCAGTACGTTGGTCTTCAGTCATACGTGCTCGCCATTGTCGCGTACGATCTCGGGTTCGTTCTCGATATATTTGGCGTTCTTGTTCAGACATTTCAGATAATCTATCTCCAGATGAACTCATTCTGTGTATACAGAAACTGCACAATGTGCTTTGTAGGTGAGCAGAACGAAATTTTCAAGCCATAATTTGCAGTGAAGAAGACGGTTAAAGTGGAGTAAGAAAGAGGGCAATGTAGTTTGTACCGGAGCAAGAAAGAAAGGTCATTGTAGTTTAAAGTGGAGGGGGCAAAGTAAGTGCAAACACAGATATGCAGGTTGTGAGATTGAGCGGTAACTATAGTTGTGAGAAAAACTTAGTGACCTTGGGCAACACGTGGCTGAGAGCATGCGTGGAGGAAGCAGTTAGAGAAATTGAGAGACTAAGAAAGCAAGGAGGAGAGCAAATGAAGGAGGAGAGGTGACATAGAGTGGTGCATAAATACAGCTTTTGGATGAAAAGCGAAGAGAAACATACGGTGGTGATGTTGTGTGCAGAAGCGGATGAGAAATGTGTACGTGGAAAAATTGAGAGGCAAGCAGAGGAAGAAGTAGAGTAAAGGACGGAAGAGCGATGACTACGACGGCCGAGCAAACCGAGAACATCAATGAATGACAGATGGCAGAAACAGGTTTGCGTTCAGAGCAGCCAACGCCAAGTTGTTGGCGTTCATAGTGATTAATGTCTTATGTGTTTTGCAAATTTAAAAGAATAAAAATAACATGTTCTATATGACCGTCATAGTTGTGTGGGTTATGCAGCAGTAAATCCAAACACAGTTACATTGACAGAAATGACAACTATAAAGCCATGTCTAGCAACGGTTTGTCTTTCGTGAACGTGACATGATTAAAAAAGTAGGATTTATATGAAAGTCGTAGCTGTGTGTGTCATGCATAAGCAACTAAAAAGATTGTTTTATTTGTACAATATTTACAACTATAAACGTCTATATGTAATGGACATTTTATACAACAGATATCAGATCATGACTTAAGGCTCATGCCCCCGTTGTTTGAAAGAACTCGGGTTTAACATCAAAGAGTCTCAGCTCAGAAAATGATATCTGATGTCCGCCAATCATTTGGCTGTTCATCTGTCGTGTGACGTTGAGCATGGTTGTTTCATCAGTGAAAATGACCTCACCTGTGCCAGTTGGCTTTCCCGTGGTGTCCACATCAGCCTTCATATGTTAGTATGTAGCAGTGATTAATTATTAAGTGAAAATGATGATATCGTATAATGACTGATTAAGATTGTGGATGCTTTGTAGGTGAGCAGAACGAAATTTCCAAGTCATAATTTGCAGTGAAGAAGACAGTTAAAGTGGAGTAAGAAAGAGGGCAATGTAGTTTGTACTGGAGCAAGAAAGAAAAGTCATTGTAGTTTAAAGTGGAGTGGGCAAAGTAAGTGCAAACAGAGATTTGCAGGTTGTGAGATTGAGCGGTAACTATAGTTGTGAGAAAAACTTAGTAACCTTGAGCAACACGTGGCTGAGAGCATGCGTGGAGGAAGCAGTTAGAGAAATTGAGAGACTAAGTAAGCAAGGAGGAGAGCAAATGAAGGAGGAGAGGTGACATAGAGTGGTGGAGAAATACAGCTTTTGGATGAAAAGCGAAGAGAAACATACGGTGGTGATGTTGTGTGCAGAAGCGGCTGAGAAATGTGTACGTGGAAAAATTGAGAGGGAAGCAGAGGAATAAGTAGAGTAAAGGACGGAAGAGCGCTGACTCCGACGGGCGAGCGAACCGAGAACATCAATGAATGGCAGATGGCAGCAACAGGTTCACGTTCAGAGCAGCCAAGACCAAGTTGTTGGCGTTCATAGTGATTAATGTCTTATGTGTTTTGCAAATTAAAACGGATTAAAATAACATGTTCTATACGACCGTCATAGCTGTGTGGGTTATGCAGCAGTAAATCCAAACATGTTACATTGGTAGAATTGACAACTATAAAGCCATGTTTAGCAACAGTTTGTCTTTCGTGAACGTGATATGATTAAAAAAAGTAGGATTTATATGAATGTCATAGCTGTGTGTGTCATGCATAAGCAACTCAAAAGATCGTTTTATTTGTACAATATTTACAACTATAAACGTCTATATATAATGGACATTTTATACAACGGATATCAGATCATGAACTAAGGCTTATGCCCCATTCCCCTGGAAGAACTCGGGTTTAACATCAAAGAGTGTCAGCTCAGAAACTGATATCTTCTGACCGTCAATCATTTGGTTGTTCATCTGTCGCGCGGCGTTGAGCATGGTTGTTTCATCAGTGAAAATGACCTCACCTGTGCCAGTTGGCTTTCCCGCGGTGTCCACATCAGCCTTCATAAGTTAGTATGTAGCAGTGATTAAATATTAAGTCAAAATGATTATACCGTATAATGACTGATTAAGAATGTGGATGCGTACACTGGCATGAATAAATCCCGGAAGGAATTTGAACACAGACTTTAAACAGTCAGTAGTTGTGCAAAGGTTAAGGTTGCTAATTATAAGAGAGAAGTAGTAGTTGCCACGCATATTTGGTGGGACATTGCCAGTGTAGTCGAGCTCGCAGCCTGTGAACATGAGGTTTGTCTGCTGTGTGATGCTTGAGGAAGAGTTTGACGCAGACATTGCAAAAGTTTTGACTTAAGTATGGATGTCTCGCAAGTACAGAGCCTAATGGCACCGAAGAATGTCAACGGTGACTATGCAGGCACTTCAACGTACTGTCAGTACATGAGAAAATATGTTTACAACTTTTGGTAAAACACAAAAGCAATAAAGCACTTTCGAATGACGATACATATCATAACAATGGGGTCACCCAAAGGAGCCAAAGTGATGAAATTGGAAGTGTTGCATTGATGTAAACATATTGGTAAAACATTGGTAAAACATATTGAACACATATTTTTAGTAATTGTAGTTTTTGTGGTTTGGTAAACGTTATTGCATTTAATCGTGAAACTAACGAAGATGTAACGATGCGAAATAAATTGCATATCAGTAGAAGAGATACCTACGTAGCACTCGCGTACGTGTTGCTAGAGCGATGTCGGCCGGCTGAAACACTGACCAGGTGCGGGTGGCGTGAGGAGGAGACGCGCGTGAGGAGAAGATGCTGTGAAGTAGAGAAATTTCTTCAAATCACTGTAAATTAGAGGAGTTACCTCAAATCAAAGTTATTTTGGGGTTGCTGTTCTCCTACCACAACTATCTGGGTTCAGATTTATGAACTCTCATTTTTTGCTTGTAGATATTGAGGGCTAATTGAGTGTAATCCTACAGAAATAATCCTGAACAAATTTCAAAACAAAGTTATTTTGGGGTTGCCGTTCTCCTACCTAATCCTTCACTCTATCAATTCATCCAATTGATGATATTCTGAGCTTCATTATGCATGGCCAAAATGTACACAGCTCTGTTGTAGTATCATCTTTGATAAATATCACTTTCAATATTTCTATAATATAAACAGGCCTTAATGTAACTTTTCTAATATTACCTAATCTATCTTTTCTAATTTTATCAAGCATTCAACTTTAGCATTATTTCAGTCACGCACAAAGTAGATATCGCCAAATTTTTATTTTTGATTGTAGATATTGAGGGATATTTGAGCGTAAGCCTACACAAATAATCGTGAACAAATTTCAAATCAAAGTTATTTTGGGGTTGCTGATCTCCTACCACAACTATCTGGGTTCAGCTCTATGAACTCTCAATTTTTGCTTGTAGATATTGAGGGCTAATTGAGTGTAATCCTACACAAATAATCTTGAACAAATTTCAAATCAAAGTTATTTTGGGGTTGCCGTTCTCCTACCTAATCCTTCACTCTATCAAATCATCCAATTGATGATTTTCTGAGCTCCATTATGCATGGCCAAAATGTACACAGCTCTGTTGTAGTATCGTCTTTGATAAATATCACTGTCAATATTTCTATAATATAAACACTCCTTAATGTAACTTTTGTAGTATCACCTAATCTATCTTTTCTAATTTTATCAAGCATTCAACTTTAGCATTATTTCAGTCACGCACAAAGTAGATATCGCCATTTTTTTACTGCCCAATGCTAAAATCCATTCAACATCGTCGCCTAATTATGAATTCTATAAAATTTAGGCTAAGACCATGATATCCCCTTAACTCATTAAATTTACCGTAGATGTCAAATGCCTAAATCTAAAGCAGAGAACAAAATGAAAAATCAATTCATATTGCTTTAAATAAGAAATTAATAGATCTAAAATGAAATAAAAAAAAATTACAGCTATCTGAAATGCCTAAATCTAAAGCAGAGAACAAACTGAAAAATAATTCATATTGCTTTAAATAAGAATTTAGTAGATCTAAAATGAAATAAGAAATGGTAGAGCTAGTGTTAGTATTACCTTAGATGTGCAGTTCCTAAATCTCAAGCAGAGAACAATATATCAAACCGGAAACTTTTTAGTATTAACTTAGATCTGCAATTCCTAAAGCTAAAGCAGAGCAAAAAAGTATAAAATCAGGTCATCGTAGATGTAGCTATAGTAGCTGAAATTCGTATATTTAAAGCACATAACCAAATCATAGATATAAAGTCAAAACGAAATCATACATTCGTAGATGTAAATAGAAAACGAAATCACAGTGGGAAGAAACGGGGGAGAAACTCACAGTGGGAAGATTGAGGCAGAGAGATGTCGGTCGATCGCTAGTCAAACAGTGAGAAATAGCAGCAGGCGCAAAGCTACGGCTAGAGGAATCTCCTGTTGAAAGCTCCAGGCTGAAGAGAGGTACGGGATGAGGAAATAGCGGAGGATATAAAGCCAAAACGAAATCATACATTCGTAGATGTAAATAGAAAACGAAATCACAGTGGGAAGAAACGGGGGAGAAACTCACAGTGGGAAGCTTGAGGCAGAGAGATGCCGGTCGATCGGTAGTCAAACAGCGAGAAATAGCAGCAGGCGCAAAGTTACGGCAACAGGAATCTCCTGTTCAAAGCTCCAGGCTGAAGAGAGGTACGGGATGAGGAAATAGCGGAGGAGAAATGCGTTATCACTAAGCGGCGAGCGGCGAGGGCAGCAGGGCGGGCACGCGGCAGGACACAGCGGCAGCAGAAGCGGTGCAAGTGGCAGAGGGCCGTGAGGAGGAGAAGCGATTTTTGGGGCTATATCATCCGGCAATTTCAGCGGCAGGACAACGCGGAGGGGACATGCGGAAAGGTAAGCGGCCATTTCATCCGGCAATTTCAGCGGCGGACAACGCAGACGGGACACGCGGAAGGGTGAGCGGCGCGCGAGAGGCGGTGAGTAGCAGGAAGAAGCGCTGGATCGGCGAATCGGAGGGCAAAAAGGGGATTTCAAAAGTCACGAACGCTGCTACATAGTGTTCCCTTATAAAAATAGTATAGATATATGAATATATATATATATATATATATATATATATATATATATATATATATATATATATATATATATATATATATATATATATTGATTTGGAGGACCATCATGTTATACCGTGCAATCGCAACGGTTAACAGTGATGGTGCCTCCACTGTTGCAAAATTTTACAGCAGGGCGGCCGGCTCATCGGCGTGGTCGCGGAGAACGGGCCCGTTCTCAATACGTCGCAGCGGGCTTCGCCCGCTTGGCATTTCGGCGGGCTTCGCCCGGCCCACCCGTTGAAGCCCGCAACCAAGCGGGCTTCGCCCGCAAGCCCGTTCTCGATACGCCCGCCCCCACGAAGCTCGCCCTAAACAATTATTTAAAAGTATTTAGATAAGTGCAAACTAATTCTAAATAAGTATAAAATAATTTTAGATAAATTTAGCTAATTTTTTTTTATTTACAAATAAATATAATTTACACACATGCAAAATAGAATTGCACAAAATATTATCTGGAATAGTCTCAGAGAAGCCGAGGCCTTTCAGGACCACGATCTACTTGGCACCACATTAAGCAAATTATATAATAAAAAAAACCAAATAAAAAAAATGAAAAACAAAATAATAAAAAAAATCCCCCCTTCCGCAGCCGTCTCCCGCCCCTTCACGCAGTTCCGCCCGCAGCCGGCGGCGGAGCCGCCGGCGTCCTGCCTGGCGCCCACCGGGGGGTTCGCCGGCCTCCGGCGAACCCGCCGGGGGTTGTCCGGCGGCGAACGGGCAGGGCCACCGCCGGCGGTGGCCCTGCTCGTGAACTCCAGTTTTGGAGTTCACGAGCAGGGCCACCGCCGGCGGTGGCCCTGCCCGCTCGCCGCCGGACAACCCCCGGCGGGTTCGCCGGCCCCGGTGGGCGCCAGGCAGGCCGCCGGCTGCGGGAGGAACTGCGTGAAGGGGCGGGAGGCAGAAATGGGTATCGAGTTTTTCAGAGTCGTGAACAGTGTTCAACTTAGGGGATTTAGTTATCGGCAGCCCTCTCTCTTGAATCCAACGGCTAGATATCGCTAGATATCACTGTTGCTTGATCGGACGGTGCAGATTCGTTCTTCGGTGTGAATCAAGATATGCATATTGTTTTAAATAATAAAGATATATGCGAGCATCTTCGCACGGGCTACGCACGTGCTCGATGCTCTCGGGCGGCCTTCGGCCGCATCCAGGCGAGCTTCACCCACCTTTCCGCACGGGCTTCGCCCGTGCTCGATGCGTGTGCGGGTTGCGTCCGCAACATATACATATGAGCACTCAAAATGACCGTAAAAAATATACATCAATATTATCATTTTTATTCTGTAAAATAGTACATTTTGACGTACTCAAAATATTTTTTTTCTCATGTTCTTTTTCTCTTTCTCTTCTATTTATATATCTAATTCCCTACCACACTCTCTCCCATCTTTCTCTCTTCATTTGTTTCTCTCTCACTGAGTCAGCTCTCTATATAATATATATAATTTTTATATATATATACATAATTATATATAATAAGTTAATAATACATCCGCCGCCCCCGGCACTCTCTCTCTTTCTCTCTCTACCCGCATATATATATATATATATTATGAAACCATGATCCGATGACATTGAAAATTTTGAACTCATGACTTCATACTTTCTTAATAATCATTAATTATATATAATTATATATAAGTCGGGAGAGAGGGAGAGAGAGAGGAGGGGGTGAGAGGGAAATTAGGATCCAGATCCTCTCCATTTCGGATGAAATGGAGGGGGTTCAGGATTTTTTTGACTTTAAAAAAATATAAAAGAAGGGGAAATGATGAACCCTTCGGATCAAAAAGCACTCGATCCTGACCGTGAAATGGATCCCCTCTATTTCATCCGAAATGGAGAGGATCCTGATACGGGAAATTAATACTTGCCGGTGGGAGTAGACTATTAGATTGTAGAGAGAAAGAGAGAGAAAGAGAGAGAGGAAAGAGAGAGAGATTAATTATTGTAAGTCAAAACGCACGTTTTTTTTACATAATAAAAATTACAATCATGATTGATATTTTTCTACGGTCATTTTGAGTACTCAAGGTTGTCAGGATCGCGATCCAGATCATAGGATCTTACGATCCTACGATTCAGATTTTGTAAATCGATCCTGATTTTGTAAAGCGATCCTCGATCCGACCCTACTATCAGATCTGATCCTACCTCAAAACGATCTCATCTAGGATCTCGATCCTGACAACCTTGTGAGTACTCATATGTACATGTTGCGGGCACGGCTGCCGGGGGCAGGCGAAGCCCGCCGTCGACGGGCGGATACTGTCGCGTCAGGCCGTAGGGACGGAGCCCCGTGTCAAGCACTCACTATGGGGGCGGGCGAAGCCCGCCATTGCCAGCCGGGTACTGTGGCGCGTAGCCATCGGGCGAGAGGCCCGTACCTATCACTCGTGTGTGTCTATATATATATATATATTGTAAAAAGGTTCATTAATTAATATTAGAGGGAAGAAAGTAACAAGCAGAAGAGTCTTCGTTCTGTTCCCTGGAAAAGAAAGGGCTTGTGATCACGATCGATGGCACGTGAGGGAGATGAGGTTGGCTCTCTACACTCATGACTTGTCCTGCCCGGCTGGCTGGCTGCCGTTCATGCTGCCTTCACCCTTCGCATGCATGCAGCGTAGTAGACATGACGCTGCCTATATAATCATTTAAATTAGTATTAATTTATCACTGTATAGTATACACCCGTATTTAAGACATAGCTCCGCTCCTGCACCCAGCGCTACCATCGCCGCTGCTCCGTTTTTATCCTAGCACTCCACCCCCGTCCGCAAGCTTTCCGCCGTGATTCCCCGCCCTCAGGATTTCCGCAATGCTTTGCGTCAGCGTCGCCGAGCACCGTCGCAGGCCTCCGTAAGTTGAGCTTTCAAGCGGCAAGGATAAATTCGGCAGGCCGAATGTAACCGATGGTGGCGGCACTGTAGAACTCCGGAGTTTCTTTATATATTAGTATAGATAAAATATATTTTGATTATACTCATGTCTAACTGTGTTTGATTATGAACGGGCTTCACTTCATAATGGCGAGTGGCCCCCACATGCTCGCATCTTTATTTTCTCTTTTTTTAAGGGCGCTAATATTTGTAGATCATAAACGATTATTCACATACCATTCTTCTCAATAAAACTCTTCTTGTTTAAACTCTAAAATCTGATATTTGTACCTCATTTCCAGTCCTCATCTTACGCTTTTCTCTCTGAACTGCGTCTTATACGTGCATTTTCATGAGAAGCGTTAAACATGAAAGTTGTCGATCTTGACGAGATCTACAACTTTCATGTCGAACATTTTCTGATTTGAAGCAGTTTAGACCCCTGATTTGGCCCCTGAAAATAGTCACGTCGAACATATGTACGGACACCCGAGATCGGCATGACTTTTTTTGGGGGCTTAGACGGCTTCAAATTAAAAAGTGTTCAACATAAAAGTTGTAGATCTCGACGATATCTACAACTTTCATGTTGAACACTTTTTGATTTGAAACAGTTTAGACCCCTGATTTAGGCCCCGAAAAAATCACGCCGAAAATCTGTACGGACGACTCGTTCTGGGCATTTGTCGGGCCCAAATTGGAGGCCTAAAAGTATTCAAATCAAAAAATGGTCAACATAAAAGTTGTAGAACTCGATGAGATCTACAACTTTCATGTTGATCACCTTTTCAAATGAAAAATATTTGGAGCTCAAAATTCAAAATTGCAAAAATTGCACAAAAATAAAATTGGTTTGTTAGTTTTATCAAGCTGGATTGCATCGAGCCTATTGGATAGGTGGTCGATTTGCTCCCTCGACTTGTCCATTGTCTTTCTGAAAAGAACCATGAATTCCCGGAATTGAGCATCTAAACGCTCGAGGGCCTCCTTATATCTTAGAAATTGGGGTACAAATAGTTTATCGGGGCATAAATATAATTTTAAGATGTACAAATATCTATGAGTTATAAATAGCCGTTTAAGATGTACAAATATCAGCATCATTTTTAATAACGAAAGATGTAAATGATTTTAATGATGCATGCAATGCATTACCAATAAAAGTATTTCTTTTTAAGTATACATACACACAGACATATATGCACAAAAAAACACGAAAGACATAAAAAGGTTGATCAACTATTGATCATAGTCTGATCGGGCATAGACTGACAACCAGCGTGACAACGTCGTAAACAATCGATCATAGTCTGACGGGTCATAGGCTGACCAACAACATCATAAACAATCGATCATAGTCCGACGGGTCATAGGCCGACGAACAGGGTCGCAAACAACAAATGATAAACCCCCAAAAAATTATTTGGGGTACATCAAAGTCCTAATATATGTCTATATATATTATATTGTATTTACATCATTTTCATAATCATGGAAGGCCATGGCAGAGCTATATAAGTTTTAACTTTTGCTAAAAAGAGCAAAGAATTTGAATTAGCAGTACAAAGCATAGAGAAAAGCCAAGTAATTGAGGACAAGGCCAAGGGATGGGCAATACAAGGAAATGGAGCCCCTCTTCTCCATTTTTTTGTCCTCTCCCTTCCATTTTTTTTAAAAATTTCATTTCCCTACGTTTAATTTAGGACTCACTTTGCGAGGGTTGTTTTTTTCCTGTGCGGCCGACTCGATTTGCTACCGAAAAAGGCATTGTGTGGGAAACAGTTTAAGCTCCAATGCTGCGGCGTACTGTTGACCACATGTATTTGATGGTCTTTCAAAAGTAACTTGGAACTACATTCTCCATTTGAGAACTAACTCCATTCCAAGTGCGTAGGAGCTTTAACTTCATGCAGCCTTCAGACAAAAGCTTAGGCTTCGTTTGGCACGGTGGTGGCTGTTGTAAATGTATGGGTTAAACCGTCATTTGATAAAGAGCACCTAACAAATTTCATCCGTTTGAATATAAAAGTGAATGAAGTTTTTTAGGTGGACGTTAATGAAAGACAGTTTAATCCTCATGTTCATGACCGCTATCACCGTGTCAAACGGAGCATTATTTTGTTTGAGCGGTGAAAATGAGAGTTGTGAGAATTTGTGAGCTTCTTTCGTATATACAGTGAGGATGAATGAAGACGGGACTAAGATTGCTTGGGTGTTTTTGTTCCGTCTTTCTTGAGGGAATATGACAACGCTAACAAAAATGTTTGGTAACCCTCAAATTCCCACCATTGTCGCTTCAAAACACTCTTTTTAGGGGTGTAACAATTTGATTTGGTTCAGTTTTGGAGCAAAACTATAAACTGAAGAATCACTCGTACATGATTCCAGATATTGGAACCAAATAAACCGTGCAAATCATTTGAACCAAACCAAAGCGAACCAAATGATTCGATTCGATTCGATTTATGCAGTTTTAAAGAACTACATAATAAATACATAATCTAAGACAAAAACTAAAAATTAAACGGAATTCATAATTTTTATGATATAAAAAACTGAAAATAAATATATTTTTATATTATTGAAACAAAAATCACTTATTGATGGGTTCCATCTTCATTTATAGGAGAAAAGCCCCCCCATGATCTTCTCCAAAAGTGGATCATGGGTGGCCCACCCCCTCCATGAACTCTCAGGAGGAGAAAATCATTGGGGGGGGACCCGCTCCCTCTCCCCGTGGAGGGAAATCGCCAACACCAGGAAGGCCGCGGCCAGACCGCGCCATGCCGTCTAGCCGCTAGCGACCTGGCCGCTGGCGGACTAGCCGCGGCAAGGCCGCGCCAGGCCGCCTGGACGCGGCAGGCCCCTGGCCTAGCCGCGGGTGGCCGCGGCAGGCCACCGGCCTAGCCGTGGGCAGCCACGACTAGCCTTGTCGCAGCCAACCATGGCTGGCCTAACCGTGGCCGGCCACGGTCGGCTAGGCCGCCGGCGGACCGGCCACGACAGACCGTCGGCCTAGCCGAGGCAGGCCGCCGGCCTAGCCGCGGCCGGCCCCCGGCAGGTTGCCGCCGCCAGCCACCAGGATAGCCGCCCCCGCCGCCGGTCGCCTGACCGGCCACTCCCGCCACCGTGGCGGCCCGTCGCCGTGGACGACCTTCCCACCGTCCGAACGAGGGGAGGCTCTCCTCGCTGTCCGATTGGGGGGATAACCACCCACTAACTCACTACTTTAGTGGTGGGGCCCGCCATAATCCTCCCCTGGAGGCTATAAAAGGAACCCCAGGGCCTCTTCATTCTTCACCTTTTCTCTTCTCCGGGTTGTCTTCTTCTTCCTCAGGTGAGAGCTCTCCTGCCTCCTCCACCAAGTCGGTCACTGCTCGTCGTGAACCACCAGCAATCACCATCGGCCACCAGTGACCACCAGCTGCTACTGTCACAACCCGCATTTTCTCCGAATTAAGAATTATCAGAGTAAGAGAAAACACGCGTCATGATACCACGTCAAGCAGGGAATAACTGCTGACGCTCAGGCAAAACCACCTACCAACCTAATGAAAAAAAATCATGTGATTAATGATTAGAAAAATCAGTTATATTTGAGAGGCCGTATCCCCCGGCTTAGTGGATCACCTAGTTCACAAAAGAAAACTATATTTATACGCTGCGGAAAAAATACTTTATTTAGGTTTGACATCCTAAAGAGCGCATAAGAGTTCCAAGAGAACCACTCATGCTATGCAAGACCCTATATTTAATTTATATAATATATAAGAAAACGGTCTTTATACGTGATTTGGAAAATAGTGATTACGTTTTATAAAACATGCTGATCATGAGCTTTATTTATAATAATAATTATAGTTTAAAAATAACTAGCAACCTAGCATAAAACCTTCTCAGGGCAAGTAGACTATCTCCAGAAAACGGTAGCAGCATAAGTAAATATATCCAGTACAAAGGTAACAACTACCAATGGGCGCCAACAACCTGACACGAACCCACTGACACACATGTATGTCTGTAAGAAAGTACTGAAAAACTACCTCACCAACACGGCAAACGGAACTCCAAAGACCAAGAGTCCACCAACACCACCACTGCAAACTAGCCACCCAACTAGCTACGGCTCAGAACCTGGGGTATTCCAAAATAAAACAGAATACCTCAGCAAGCTAAACAAGGTAAAAACTGCATGAAAGAGTCAACCAAAGGGACAAAGTACCTGAAAAACATGCAGTAGAAAGAGCCACAACTGTCCAAAACAGGACAACAAGAAAAGCACTACGTACGAGAAAACAGCAACAACCCAACCCAGGAACAACATCCTGCAGGGCCTACTAGGCTACCAAGAGCCAAAAGTGCTGCAAACTACCAAGGAAGAAACTTCTAACACCCTAAACTGTGGGAGGTGGTAGTAGCAAAAACAAACAACGAGGAACCGGATTGGAGGCAAACTCAGTCCCCCCATCCACCATGTCCAAGTCAACAAGCTCGAGGGTCTACACGTGAAAGCACAAGGGATCTTCCACCCACATGCCCAGCCCATACCTGGAGCAAGAAAAACACGAGTGGCCTTGGCTAAATTACACAACTCCACCCCCATAAAGAGCTACAAACCACCACTACTACCCACGACCCACGATTCGGCCTTTAAGAAAGTAAAGAAAACGGCCTACAAGGAAAAAACCAGAAATATAACAAGACAACCACTCGGGAACGAAAAACAAGGTAGGAAAGAAAAGGTGTTGCAATGACTCAACACGGCTTGGCGCTGGGTCCTCACGACACTGCATTGAGTGAGCTTCACTTACTCAACGTGCCACGCAAAACGACACTAATACAACAACTACTCTTACGTTACTACCTTAACACAACGCAAAACACTCAAGCCCACATAACCCGCGCATCGATGCCAGCTAAATACGGAGCGAAAGGAAATATTCAGAGCGCACGATCGGTGGCGCACGATCGGTGGTCGTGCGCGATCATTGGTTGATGGTCGTGCGAAGTGAACCTGAGAAACCTGACAGAAAACCTAGCAACTGCGCACGATCAGTGGCGCACGATCGGTGGTCGTGCGCACTGTTTGCCAGCGCTCGTGCGATATCCGAGACAGAGTTTTGAAAAATAAAAAGACAGCCGCGCACGAACAGAGGCACACGACCAATGGTCGTGCGCCCTAACGGTTGATGACCGTGCGCGGTTAACCTGTACCGTTGGGATTTCCCGGACGACACTGGAACGCGCACACGACCCACGCAACTACAGTAGCAGTAGGAAACTACCAACGACGTGCGCCACTACCATTCAAACTATGACTAATCATTCGAGACGGAAAATAGGAGATAAAACGATAGAAACAATAGGCTTTAAACAAAAGAAAACAACTTGGCAAGGGCAAGAACACCACTTGCCTCGATTTCCGGTGAAGCTTGGTCGGCTTTCCCTCCTCTTCACGCTGCACTAGAAAGAGCAGCACCAAAAACTCACCTAACAAGCAAATCCGAACTTTAATGGCGGAAACCTCAAAAACCAAAAATTCCAATCCCCCTAAAACTCCACGAAAATCGAATTTCTTACCGTAGGAATGAAGGTCTCGACGAGAGCAATCCGAATCCACTCTCGGAATCGAATTCCGTCCATAAACGCTCCGGGAATCGGCGGTGGAAGGCAAGGCTCGGCGGTTTCTCGTTTCCTCTCGTACAGGGGCGGCGGTTTTTAATTGGGGAAGATGATGATCGGGCTTAAATTTCTATCATATATATATATTAATATATAATAATATAATTAATTACAAAATTACGTAAAGCACCAAAACGACGCGAAAACCGAACTATCTCGGAATTCGACGAAATTCGCACCATAGCTAAATACCCACGCTACGAACACAACGGCGAAGTCGAAATTAATTTTCGACGAACAGAACTTGAGTTATACCCAAATAAAGCCAAACACTAACATCCCCCCGAGAGGCCACACCGGGTCACCCAAAACGACTCGGCTTGCTAGGGAGATCTTGCCAACAGGCTACAGAATAGGGCACTCAGTTCTAAAGAGCTAAACCACACTCCACAAATGGCACAAGCCACGGAAACGCGTCATCGTAACGCCAAACGAGAATAAAAATAAACACAGAAAAATCGGGGGCGTTACAGTCACTCCCCCTAAAAGAAAGTTTCGTCCCGAAACTTTACGCACAACACTCCTACTAAAGAAGGAAAAGTAACCAATAGGAGTTACAAGAAGGGAAACATACCGATCAAATCAGGGAAACAGGTGAGGGTAAGCCCTCCTCATGGCCGACTCTAGCTCCCAAGTCGCGCTCTCCAAATCCTGATTTTTCCACAGAACTTTCACCATCGGTATGGACTTCTTTCGCAGCACTCGCTCCTGAGTATCCAAAATACGAACCGGCACCTCAACAAAAGAGAGGTTGGGCTCCAACTGGGGCACAACGTCCAAGACCTGCCCTCTACTGCGCACACACTTCCGCAATTGGCTAACATGAAAAACATTATGAACTCCTGGGAAGTTTGCTGGCAAACCCAATCTATAAGCTGACACGCCAATCCGTTCCAAAATCTCGAACGGGCTCACATACCTTGGGTCCAATTTCCGATTCTTACCAAACCTCTTTACACCCACCATTGGGGAAACCTTAAGAAATACAAGGTCCCCTACAGAGAACTCCAAAGCAGACCTACGCTGATTGGCGTTCTTTTTGTACCTCTCCTGAGCTATACGAAGCTTCTCCCGAATAAGCTTCACGGCGACTTCCATATCCTCCAGCACATCAGGACCCAACAACGGCCTCTCACCAGTCTCGGCCCAAAACAACAGAGTCCTACAGCGCCTCCCATACAAGGCTTCGAACGGAACCATCTGCAAACTTTCCTGATAACTGTTATTGTAAGCAAATTCCATAAGTCGCAGCCGCTCATCCCACGCTCCGCCGTGGTCTAAAATATAGCATCGGATCATATCCTCAACAATCTGATTCACCCGCTCCGTCTGCCCATTGGTCTGTGGGTGGTACGCAGTAGAATATCTCAGATCCGTACCCAAACCCTCCTGCAGACTCTGCCAAAAACGAGAAGTAAACCGGGAGTCTCGATCAGAAATGATGCTAACCGGCACACCGTGGAGTCGGATGACTTCATTCAAGTACAACTCCGCTATCTTCTTCATCGGGTAATCAATCTTATAAGGCACGAAGTGAGCACACTTCGTCAATCTATCCACTATAACCCAAACAGAATCAAATCCCCTCGGAGATTTTGGTAAGCCCGTAATGAAGTCCATAGATATACTCTCCCACTTCCAAGTCAGGATCTCTAACGGGGTCAACTTGCCACCAGGCCTTCCATGATCGGCCTTCACGCGCTTGCAAATGTGGCACTCAGCAACAAATCGGGCTATATCACCTTTCATGCCACACCACCAGGCAATTTGCCTTAAGTCACGGTACATCTTCGTAGATCCTGGATGATAGGCAACGCTGGATCCATGAGCCTCTCTGCAAATCATACCTCTAATATCCCCAACGGCGGGGATGCAAAACCTGCCGCGGTACTTCAAAGTACCCGCATCATCGATAGCAAAATCTGGCAACTCTCCCTTCTCTTTCCGGATGAATAGGTGCAACAGATCCGGGTCGTCCTTCTGGTGCAGTCTGGTCAAAGAAATCCAGGACGGCTCTGCCACTGACAAACTACTCTGCAAACCACAGCATCCCACTGAAATATCCATAAGGAGGAACTCCTCAACTAACCGATCGGCGGAGAGGTTAAAGATCTTTCCCGTCTTTCGGCTCAGGGCGTCGGCCACCACATTGGCCTTGCCCGGATGATACTGAATCTCTACATAATAATCGACCACATTCTCTAGCCACCGCCGCTGGCGCAGATTCAACTCCTTCTGCGTGAACACGTACTTCAGGCTCTTGTGGTCAGTGAAGATCTTGCACTGAGCCCCATAAAGTAGGTGTCTCCACAGCTTCAACGCATAAATAACCGCTGCGAACTCAAGGTCATGCGTAGGATAATTCTTCTCATGAGTCTTCAGCTGCCTTGACCCATAGGCAATCACCTTCCCAACCTGCATTAATACGCATCACAGACCTACAAGCGAAGCATCCACATATACATCATAATCCACACCCTCAGTAGGCAGGGTCAGAATGGGGGCAGTGCACAATCTCTTCTTTAGCTCCAGAAAAGCCTCCTCGCACTTTTCGCTCCAAACAAATGTCACATTCTTCTGAGTCAGCTTGGTCAACGGTGCAGCTAGGGAAGAGAAACCCTCCACAAATCTTCTGTAATATCCAGCCAACCCTAAGAAACTCCTGATCTCCTTAGGCGTACTTGGCCTACTCCAATCCATCACTGCTGCAATCTTTTCTGGATCTACCGAGATCCCTTCCTTGCTCACCACGTGGCCTAGAAAAGAAACCTGAGGCAACCAAAATTCGCACTTGCTCAACTTGGCGAATAACTTGTGGTTCCTCAACTCTGATAGGACCAAACGCAAATGCTGTTCATGCTCCTCCGTGCTACGAGAATAAACTAACACGTCATCAATGAAGACCACGACGAACTTGTCGAGGAAATCCTTGAACACCCTGTTCATCATATCCATGAAGGCTGATGGTGCGTTGGTCAGACCAAACGACATCACCAAAAACTCAAAGTGTCCATGCCTCGATCTAAACGCAGTCCGTGGAATATCCGCCTCACGGATCCTGAGCTGATGATAACCAGAACGAAGATCGATCTTGGAGAACACCGTGCTACCGCGCAACTGGTCAAATAAATCATCGATCCTCGGCAGAGGGTACCTGTTCTTAATAGTGACCTTGTTCAATTCTATATAGTCGATGCAAAGCCGCATCGACCCATCTTTCTTCTTTACAAACAAAACAGGAGCACCCCAAGGTGACGAACTCTGCCTGATAAAACCTTTAGCCAACAGCTCATCCAACTGACCTCGCAACTCCTCTAACTCACGAGGGGCCATCCGGTACGGCGCCTTAGCAATAGGACGCGTACCCGGCTCCAAATCGATCACAAACTCAACATCCCGCTCGGGAGGAAGACCAGGAAGGTCATCAGGAAAAATATCGGCGAAACCACAAACAATAGGAATCTCCTCCAAGCGTGGTACGCTAACAGCGGTTTCAACCGCCGAGACTAAACAAGCACAACAACCAGAAAGAAACAACCTCTGATCACATACCGCAGAGATGACAGGAGAATCCTGACACGGGTCAGCATACACGCTGCCGGGCTGACCGTCGTCCCTGATGAAGTCCAAGCGCTTTCCTTTGCACTGAATGACTGCATCATACCTAGAGAGCCAGTCCATGCCCAGAATAACATCGAAGTCCTCCAGATCAATCATCTTCAGGTCCGCCTTCGCAAGAAAGTTCCCCAACAAAACAGGGCAATCCAAAATGCCCAAATCTGACAACACAGATTCACTAGAGGGAAACTTGACACGGAAGGAATCCCGAACACGATCTAAGGTCAACCGATGTCGCTCCACAAAGGCTCTAGCCACGAACGAGTGGGTAGCGCCGGAGTCAAACAGAACCCGCGCCCAGCGGTTCTTTACCTTAAATTTCCCTATAGGAGCATAGAAAACTAAGGAACTACCACAACCATACTGCAAACATTCTAGCAAAAAGAACTACCAGGCTGGAAAAACAACAAACAACTAACCTGAGATGACCTAGGTCGAAGCCTGAGCCTTCTCAGAAGAGATCACGTTCAGCTTCCCCTTTCCCTTGTCCACACGCTGAGGCGGAGGTAAAGCCTGCAATGGAACTGCAGGAAGAGCTGGCTGAAACTGAGGACACCTCGACTTGATGTGACCCTTCTGCCCACACTGAAAGCAGACTTTATCCTTGGTCCAACACTGGGCCGCATCATGGCCGGATCGCTTGCAAACGGAACAGGAGACATCTCTCCTAGGAGCACCCTGAATCGCATGAACCTGCTCCTTCCTCTGAGCTGCTGCCTTCTTGAAACATTTCTCGGCAGGGTGGCTTGACCGGCCACAAAAGCTGCACTCCACCTTGCCCCTCTTTCCCGTAGTCGCACCGGGTACCTGGGGTTTCTTCTCCTCCACCGACTTTCTCTTGTCCAACTTCATTTGCTGGCCTCTGCTCTTCGCGGTCTCAATAGCCTCCACCTTCAGAGCAGCCTCTACTACACCTGCATAAGTCTCTGACCCATAAGCACTGGTCAACTGCTGCACCTCGCTCCTCAATCCACCGAGAAATCGCTTAACTCGATCAGCCTCAACGCTGACCAATCTAGGGGCAAAACGGCTCAACTTGCTGAACTCTATCTCATACTCACCCACCGTGAGTTGCCTTTGCTTCAGATGGAGGAAGTCGTTCATGAGGCGGTCACGCTCGACCGAGGGTAAGAACTTCCTCAACAGCATCTCCTTGAACACCTCCCAAGAGCATCCGGCTACCAAGCTCTCCTTCTCTCTCAGCCACCAACTCTTAGCCAAACCTTTAAGCTGATAGGCGGCTATCATCACCCTCTGATCATCTGCAATCCCTGAATACGAGAACATCTCCTCCATGGAGATCAGCCAGTCGTCTATCACCATGAAATCTGCCTTCCCATCATAAGTGGGAGGGCTCAGCCTCTGAAACTGCGAGATGAAGGCCATCTCTGCTGGCACCACCACTGGAGGTCTCAAGGGTGCAGGAGGAGGAGGAACAGCTAACCCCCCCGCAGGGACTTGCACACCCTGAGTCTGACCTGGCACGACCGCCACCAAAGACTGAATCTGGGCTCGCACCTCCTCCAATTGTCTGCCCAAGGAATCGTTACTCTGACGCAGACTCTCGATCACCGCATCGTTCTGAGCCCCAGATGACTCACCCTCAGACAGGGGAGTCGATCGAGTCGCAGGATGCCTTGCCATTCTAAAATCATAACAACACAAATTAGACTCTACTACAACGTCTAGAACCAAATACAAGTACAGACAATACATATATAGATATAGACTTAAAGCTGCTAAAGTTGCTCTGAGAGTTTATCTTTTTAACAAAATTTAGATGTTATGCCCTAACCTAGGATGGTTAACCACCACCTTACTAACTCTTGTGCCTAGATCGGGAATGCATGACTTTTATATTAATTTGAAAACTTATGTGTGTACATATGTCATCCTGCCAGTCTTTAGCACGGCACGTTGTGCTTATGCAATGTTATGATATGCATGTTTGTGTTATGCATTCTAAAAAGGCCCTAATGCATGTTATGAGCGGCATACACATGAAAATGTTAAGCATCTCATACTACATAACATTCTCATGCAACGAAAAAGAAAACGTGTTAGTCGCAGCTATGTGATGAGGTTATGCATCCCATACTACATAACCCTCACATATTGCCCCTATGGTGGATTCATATACGAACACATATTATGCATCACATACTACATAATATGCCCCGTATACTTCATGTTATGCTATGAGTGTAGTGTTCGTGCTTTTGCCAAGACGTGCTGATGACATATCGGTGTGTGAATGACATGATGCTGAACTACTAAAAAGCAAACAAAGGAAGGTTGCTCAACTAACTTGTCAAGCAACCTCCCTCTAATACCAACTGTCACAACCCGCATTTTCTCCGAATTAAGAATTATCAGAGTAAGAGAAAACACGCGTCATGATGCCACGCCAAGCAGGGGATAACTGCTGACGTTCAGGCAAAACCACCTACCAACCTAATGAAAGAAAATCATGTGATTAATGATTAGAAAAATCAGTTATATTTGAGAGGCCGTATCCCCCGGCTTAGTAGATCACCTAGTGCACAAAAGAAAACTAATTTATATGCTGCGGAAAAAATACTTTATTTAGGTTTGACATCCTAAAGAGCGCATAAGAGTTCCAAGAGAACCACTCATGCTATGCAAGACCCTATATTTAATTTATATAATATATAAGAAAACGGTCTTTATACGTGATTTGGAAAATAGTGATTACGTTTTATAAAACATGCTGATCATGAGCTTTATTTATAATAATAATTATAGTTTAAAAATAACTAGCAACCTAGCATAAAACCTTCTCAGGGCAAGTAGACTATCTCCAGAAAATGGTAGCAGCATAAGTAAATATATCCAATACAAAGGTAACAACTACCAGTGGGCGCCAACAACCTGACACGAACCCACTGACACACATGTATGTCTGTAAGAAAGTACTGAAAAACTACCTCACCAACACGGCAAACGGAACTCCAAAGACCAAGAGTCCAACAACACCACCACTACAAACTAGCCACCCAACTGGCTACGGCTCAGAACCTGGGGTATTCCAAAATAAAACAGAATACCTCAGCAAGCTAAACAAGGTAAAAACTGCATGAAAGAGTCAATCAAAGGGACAAAGTACCTGAAAAACATGCAGTAGAAAGAGCCACAACTGTCCAAAACAGGACAACAAGAAAAGCACTACGTACGAGAAAACAGCAACAAGCCAACCCAGGAACAACATCCTGCAGGGCCTACTAGGCTACCAAGAGCCAAAAGTGCTGCAAACTACCAAGGAAGAAACTTCTAACACCCTAAACTGTGGGAGGTGATAGTAGCAAAAACAAACAACGAGGAACCGGATTGGAGGCAAACTCAGTCCCCCCATCCACCATGTCCAAGTCAACAAGCTCGAGGGTCTACACGTGAAAGCACAAGGGACCTTCCACCCACATGCCCATCCCATACCTGGAGCAAGAAAAACACGAGTGGCCTTGGCTAAATTACACAACTCCACCCCCATAAAGAGCTACAAACCACCACTACTACCCACGACCCACGATTCGGCCTTTAAGAAAGTAAAGAAAACAGCCTACAAGGAAAAAACCAGAAATATAACAAGACAACCACTCGGGAACGAAAAACAAGGTAGGAAAGAAAAGGTGTTGCAATGACTCAACACGGCTTGGCGCTGGGTCCTCACGACACTGCATTGAGTGAGCTTCACTTACTCAACGTGCCACGCAAAACGACACTAATACAACAACTACTCTTACGTTACTACCTTAACACAACGCAAAACACTCAAGCCCACATAACCCGCGCATCGACGCCAGCTAAATACGGAGCGAAAGAAAATATTCAGAGCGCACGATCGGTGGCGCACGATCGGTGGTCGTGCGCGGTCATTGGTTGATGGTCGTGCGAAGTGAACCTGGGAAACATGACAGAAAACCTAGCAACTGCGCACGATCAGTGGCGCACGACCGGTGGTCGTGCGCACTATTTGCCAGCGCTCGTGCGATATCCGAGACAGAGTTTTGAAAAATAAAAAGACAGCCGCGCACGAATAGAGGCACACGACCAGTGGTCGTGCGCCCTAACGGTTGATGACCGTGCGCGGTTAACCTGTACCGTTGGGATTTCCCGGACGACATCGGAACGCGCACACGACCCACGCAATTACAGTAGCAGTAGGAAACTACCAACGACGCGCGCCACTACCATTCAAACTATGACTAATCATTCGAGACGGAAAATAGGAGATAAAACGATAGAAACAATAGGTTTTAAACAAAAGAAAACAACTTGGCAAGGGCAAGAACACCACTTGCCTCGATTTCCGGTGAAGCTTGGTCGGCTTTCCCTCCTCTTCACGCTGCACTAGAAAGAGCATCACCAAAAACTCACCTAACAAGCAAATCCGAACTTTAATGGCGGAAACCTCAAAAACCAAAAATTCCAATCCCCCTAAAACTCCACGAAAATCGAATTTCTTACCGTAGGAATGAAGGTCTCGACGAGAGCAATCCGAATCCACTCTCGGAATCGAATTCCGTCCACAAACGCTCCGGGAATCGGCGGTGGAAGGCAAGGCTCGGCGGTTTCCCGTTTCCTCTCGTACAGGGGCGGCGGTTTTTGATTGGGGAAGATGATGATCGGGCTTAAATTTCTATCATATATATATATATATATTAATATATAATAATATAATTAATTACAAAATTACATAAAGCACCAAAACGACGCGAAAACCGAACTACCTCGGAATTCGACGAAATTCGCACCGTAGCTAAATACCCACGCTACAAACACAACGGCGAAGTCGAAATTAATTTTCGACAAACAGAACTCGAGTTATACCCAAATAAAGCCAAACACCAACATCCCCCCGAGAGGCCACACCGGGTCACCCAAAACGACTCGGCTTGCTAGGTAGATCTTGCCAACAGGCTACAGAATAGGGCACTCAGTTCTAAGGAGCTAAACCACACTCCACAAATGGCACAAGCTACGGAAACGCGTCATCGTAACGCTAAACGAGAATAAAAATAAACGCAGAAAAATCGGGGGCGTTACAGCTACCAGCGGCTATAAGCACCCCACCAGCGCGTTGAGAGCAAGAGGACGCCCAAGACCTCGAGGAAGCCGAAAGAAGAAGCCATCCGAAGCCAGCAAGCGCGCGCGCCGCCCTGAGCGCAAGCGCCAGAAGCATCCCGTGCATTTCCACGTCTAAGTCACTTTCGCGATGCAACCTGTTGCCCGCAGAAAGCTATAGTCTCTCTCTCTCCCCCAAGTTGTAACGGGAGCGGTCTATCGCCCTGATTCTCCAACACACTGTAATCACCGGAATCTAGTGGAATTTGATCGACGCATACCCGGTCACGTGGTTTTTTACCCATTTAAGGGGTTTTTCCACGTCATCACATCTTGCGTTAACTTTCTACTTCATTGACTGTGTGTGCGCTCGACCGCCTCGTGAGCTAAGACGGTTCAAGCAAATCCGGTCCGACCGGGGCATCGAGTTAGTCCCTGACACTTATATAAATAATTTAATGATATAATTGATGGGTACCCCCTAATTTACAGAAAATTATGTTAACTCCCGCGCACCGGATCGTAACTCCCACACACCGGATCGTAACTCCCGCACACCGGATCGCAACCCCCGCTCACCGGATCGTAACTCCCGCGCACCAGATCGCGTAACCACCGTGCGCCAAATCGCAACCGCCGCCGCCGTCGTCTTTACGGGCGGGTGGCCTCCCGCGGCCGCCCGCCCCCCTTTTCGCGGCCGGTGGCCTTGGCCGGCCGCTCGGGCCCGGCCGGCCGTCCCCTTTGCAGCCGGTGGCCTCGGCCGGCCGCCTCCTTGCAGCCGGCAGCCGCGACCGGCCGTCCGTGGTCGCCCGCCCCCTTAAGGTCGGCGGCCGCGGCCGGCTGCCGTGGCGGGCCGCCTCCTTGCGGCCGGCAGTCGCGGCCGGCCGTCCGTGGCCGGCCTCCCCCTTGCTGCCGGCGGTCGTGGCCGGCCAACTGTTGTCTGCCGCCTCCTGCTCCCCCTCCAACACCAGTCAACTCGCAACTGACAAATCATGACAGGGCGCAAGAAGCTCCAAGACAAGAAGCACCCGAAGAATACTTTGGCGCCGATATCCCCACTCATCCGGCTGCCAAAGCTGAAACTGGGCGACACCGCCACAACTGGGGAGACGAGGTCCGACTTCCCCTCTCGAGAGGTTTACTTGGGAATAAATTCGGGAGATAATCGCAGAAGAATATCGACAAGCCAGCCGACATGATATTCTTACTCATCGGCCACTCTGCCAAGGCTCCCCCCTCGCACCACAAATCCTGGCTCATCCCATTCCTCATGGTTTCAAACTACCCGATATCGAAACTTTCGATGGAACTGATGACCCGTTGGAACATGTCAACCACTTCACTACTATTATGAGGATCTACAGCGCACCTGATCAGTTACTCTGCCAAGTGTTTCCAGCCACTCTCAAGGGGCAGGCCCGCACATGGTTTCACTCCTTGAGGGTGGGTTCTATCACCAACTTCACATAGCTAACGAGACAGTTTACAGATCAGTTTATAGCAAATCAGAGGATCGTCCGCAACCCTTCCCACTTATCAAGTATTCGTCGGAGCGAAGGGGAGTCTTTGAAGAACTTCTTCCGCAGGTTCTCCGCAAAAGCTCGCAAAATCCCAAGGGTGGGCCCAGAGCTGCTAAGAGGAGTGTTCCTTGGGGGTCACTATCCTGACAGCTTCTATTCAATATTAATGAGAGAAACCGTCGCAAGCTACCCCGAACTCGTACACCGCATAGAGGCGCAGATTGCAGCCGATGAGGCTATTGAAGCTCATCGTCAACAGTTCGACGTCAACCAGAAGCAAAAAAGGGAGGATCCGACCCCTCAACACCATGAAGGAAGGTTCCGAGAAGAGCATCAGAACGGGCAACGCCGACGTGACCCTCAGAGAGATGAGCCGCCCCGGGATTACACACCCCTCAACACCTCTAGGACAAATGTATTTTATGCAATTCAAGGCAACGAGGTGCTCTGCAAGCCCAGACCCCTCGCTAAAAATATGGGAAACCAGACGAAGAACTGCGACTTCCACCAGGGATGAGGACATGACACAGAAGATTGCTCAAAGCTTAAATAGGAAATCGAGTGTCTCGTCGGACAAGGCCTCCAAGGTAAATTCTTACGGGGATAAGCACCAAGTCCGCTGACAGGAAATCAGTCAGATGTTCGCTAGGACGAACTGGGGGGGGCAACCCCTAAGTCGACCAACCCAAGAGGGGGCTTCGTGCCTATCAGCGGGGCTCTACCCATTGTTTCTCATTTCAGTACTATTCATGACAAGCATCGTCCACACAGTTTGAAATGCAACTACGATGACGTCCATTTACATCCTTACAACAACTGTCTCCGGGCAGCGCGCTCCTTATAACAACTACCTCCGGGCAGCATGCTCCTTACAGCAACTGCCTCTGGGCAGCGCGCTCCTTACAGCAACTGCCTCCGGGCAGCGCGCTCCTTACAGTAACTGCCTCCGGGCAGCACGCTCCTTACAGCAACTACCTCCGGGTAGCGCGCTCCTTACAGTAACTGCCTCCGGGAAGCGCGCTCCTTACAGTAACTGCCTCCGGGCAGCGCGCTCCTTACAGTAACTGCCTCCGGGCAGTGCGCTCCTTACAGTAACTGCCTCCAGGCAGCGCGCTCCTTACAGTAACTGCCTCCGGGCAGCGCGCTCCTTACAGCAGCTTCCTCCGGGCAGTGCGCTCCTTACAGTAACTGCCTCCGTGCAGCGCGCTCCTTATAGCAGCAACCCTCGTACAAACTAAGCCGCGAACAACCCTCGTGCAAACTAAGCCGCGAGAAACCCTCCTGCAAACTAAGCCGCGAGCAACCCCCGTTCAATCTAAGCCACAAATCATAACTAAATTTTGTTCCGGCCCCGTTGAATCCACATCTAACCAACCACAGCCATATTGTAGCGCGATGGCTTCACTCTTTATGCCGTGATTCAGAGGTGTACCCTTCGTCTACCCAGCGGTTTGCGACATCGTCGGGGACCAGCTCCCCAAGTTGTGCGCTGTCAACAACGCGATATCCTCAGCCTAATGACAGGTTGCAGTGTCGCCAAAGGGACTAAACGTTGAGTCTCCCGCGGACTGTAGCGCGGCGGCTTCGACCTCGCTCTCATGGTGTTAAGGCTCGCCCTTCTCCTACGAAGCAGGTCGCGACGTCGTCGGGAGCCAGCTCCCTCATTTATGTGCAGCCCGCAGCGCGATGGTCTCAGTTTATCTACCCTGGCACAAGGGGACGCCCTTCGCCTCGTAGTAAGTTGCGACGTCGTCAGGGTCTGTCGGGCCACGCCCCTCCAATGCCACCGGGTTCACCGCAACTCGCAGGGGTTCGAATGAACATGGCCTCCTGCCGACAATAGGTCGGAGCTCACATAACTCTTCACCCCCATCCAGAGCAAATACTCTTCCACCGCTCAGGGCCTGCCCCTCGCAGTTGGTGCTTGGCTATGACAATAATTGACCACAACAGTCAGAAGCAAAGGCTATGACGACCACTCAACAAACATATCAACAAGCCAAAGAAGTACAAAGGTATAAATCGAAAAAGTACAAAGATACGAATCAACGGAGACAGGCCCACAAATACAACGAAGTACAAAGAGCATCAAAGAGATGTAGCTGTTACTCAGCGGCCTCGCCCGCCTCGGCATCGGAGCCCTCCTCCTTTGACAAATCCTCAAGACCGAGGCTGGCAACGTCGCATCCCCGCTTCCAGGACACCATCCGAAGGTCTTCGCCATCCCCTGGCAGAAAGCGACTTACCGCAAGTCCTTCATCTGTGGTTCCACCTCCTGAGTCTACACCTCCTCGCGGACCTCCTCCGAGATCAGACACCGGTCTCGTATATAATCCACAGAGTCCCGGTACTCTGCCAGACCAGTCGCCTTCAGCTCAACCTCCCGCTCCGCGGAGGAGAGGCGCATCACCTCTGCCCTGGATAACTCCAGCTCTGCCCGAGCTTCATCTAGAAGACGCAAAGTCTCCTTCGCAGCCGTCTTCTCGGACCTGTGCGCAGCTCTGGCATCCTCCAGCTCGCACCGCAGCTCAAACACAATTTTCCTAAGTCACGAAATATCGCGCTCTCGACGCCCCTTCAAATCCGAAAGAGCACTCTTCGCCTCCTCGAGCTCACCCTGAAGGGCCATGTAGTCGTCCTTCAGGCTCACGTAGTGGTCATTCCATGTAAGCGCGATGTTCGCCTGAGTCTCCATCTGCAAAAGAAAAAGGACAAGTCAGAAGAGCTTTCCTCAAAAGCCACTACTCAAAAGTTGAGATCATACGTACCGCATGGTTCATCGCCTCCAAGGAAGAAGAGACCCTCTTTCCTTTCATCGCCTGCAGCACCGCAACCCGTGCTGGGGAGGCCTGGGGGGCAGAGGACCCCAGGACCTCAAGATCCGCGTCATCCGGCTCGCCTCCAACTATAGAGCCTCAAGGGGCAGCCTCCTCCGAAAGAACATTATGTCGCGGCAGAAGGATAGGACCCGCCTCCTCAGCTCCACGACCTCCAAACACTAGTTTCCTCTTCCTGACACGGGAGAGAGGGATGACGGCAGCACGTCCCGAATCAACAGATAGCCCGCATTGCAGCAGACGCTTCTCATCGATGAAAGTAGAAATGCTGAACAAGATATTACCCAGCTCTCGGGGCTCCGCAAAACCAAGGACGGGAGTGAACTCCCACTCATTTCCTCTAGAACGTCGGCAACAGTCCGGAAGCTTGTTCCACACATCTGGCAATCCACCTGGGTTCCTGACATATCCAAACAAGGTATTCCCATGACGACGATCCGCCCGGATTTCGAACTCCAGCCACCGCTTGTTGCTGAAGACATCCACGCGGCCCCCACCATCGGCACGCACCTCACACCAATCCTTGAAAGTATCCAAGGAAAACCTCGATCCGCGCTCGCGAAAAAACGCGATCAACCCCATGATCCACGTCATCCCAAGAGGGGTAAACTGCGGCACAGGAACGCCGCAGAACTTCAAGATCTCGGCAACTTTCTCGCAAGCCGGAAGGAGAAAGCAGCACCGAAGAGGCGACTCACAAAGGGTCATCCAGGCTCGCGGAGGGTTTTGCACCCGCTCTTCAGGACTAGGGATCCGTACCTCCAAATCGGGGGGGGCAGGTTGAAGCGCCTCCTCCAAATATCTACGTGCTCGAGGGAGAGAGTCGAGCGCAGCCGCATAGGACGGCTCTGCACGCACCACTTGGAAACCTGAAAAAACAGAAAAGTAAGGTCAGAAAAGCAAGTCTGAGCACACATTGCGCCCGCGCACTCGAACCACGCACGTACGTGAAGCACGCGCGGAATCAGCCCGCGCGAGCAAGCGACCGCACCGCGTGCGCCCTGCGCGCGGGTTCAGCCCCACGGGTTAAGCCCCGCGCGCGGGTTCAGCCCCGCGCGCGCTCCTGGCTCGCATGCACCGCCTACGTGCGTGCGGCGCGGGGGGCCTCCTCCCCGCCGGTGTCGTCCGGTGACTGGATCTTTCCCTCGGTCAGAGACTCACCTTAGCACTGTCGCCGTCGCCGCCCATCTCGGTGTTAGCACCCATTCCGGCCATCGCCGTCTAGCCCCGTTGCAAAGAAGAAAATTCCCGCGCTTTCCGTTCACTCCAAGACGACGGAATTTTGGGGGGCAAATGATGGGTATCCCCTAATTTACAGAAAATTATGTTAACTCACGCGCACTAGATCGTAACTCTCACACACCGGATCGTAACTTCCGCACACCGGATCGCAGCCCCCGCGCACCGGATAGTAACTCCCTGGCACCAGATCGCGTAGCCACCGCGCGCCAAATCGCAACCGCCGCCGCCGCCGTCTTTACGGGCGGGCGGCGGGCTGCCGCCCCCCTTTTTGCGGCCAGCAGCCTTGGCCGGCCGCCCGGGGCCGGCCGGCCCCATGCGGCCTGCGGCCGCGGCCGTCCGCCCCCTTTGCGGCCGGCGGCCTCGGCCGGCCGCCTCCTTGCGGCCGGTAGCCGCGGACGGCCATCCGTGGCCGGCCTCCTCCTTGCGGTCGGCGGCCGCGGCCGGCCAACCGTGGCCGGCCGCCCAGGACCGGCCGCCTCCTCGCGGTCGGCCGCCCCTCCCTCGGGCGGCCGCCGGCCAGCGCGCCTCCTCCGACCACCATCGTGGGCCGGCTTTCTCTCCACCGTCCGATCATGGCAGGCCATTACGGCCCTCCGATCACCACAAGCGATCACAACCCTCCGATCTACGATTAACCACCGTAACCACCATAACCACCCTAACCACCTCGGAAACTCTATATATGCACCCCTGATAATTCATTTCAGGGGATCCAGCTTCATTCTCTCCTTCGCTTTCTCTCTCTTCATTCCTACTACTCCCCCAGAGCTTCTCTCTCTGCTCTCCTCCTTCGTTCTCTTTTCACTCACTAACTTGAATGGTTCTCCTCTAAGCGCCGTCCAAAGAAGAAAGGGTACGAAGTGTCAGTGAAGGCAACCCTCCTCAGCCTGAGGGGTAAAACGCAGGCATCCTGCAGAGCGCAAGCTAGAAGAGCAAGCACTCAAGAAAGACGCACGTCAAAGTGCACGAACTCTTAAGCGGTGGCCTGTCACCCGAGGAGAGCTCTCTCAACCCCCCAGTATTTGTAACGTGGCGTGGCTTGACACCCTCGCATTCTTTTTACAAGAGCACTGTAACAGAGACAAATAGTGGATCTTGACTGGCATAGACCCGACCACGTGGTTTTTTCCCCTTTCCGGGATTTACACGCTAAAGTTATGTGTGTACAATTTCTCTGTTTCTACTTTGACTGTGTGCGTACTCGATCGCCCGGGGCTAAGACGGACCGATCCGGAACCGGTCTACCGAGGGCATTGAGCGAACCGCAACAATAATGTTATTATTATATTATAGATATATAAAATTTACACTATAACATCTATATGGTTCGATTCGGTTCAATTTTGTTCGGTTTAACAATAAAAAACCATGATCTAAGTTGAACCATGTGATTTTTCAAAATTTAAAATCGTAATCAAATCGGTGCCTACAAAAATCAAACCGGACCATGCAATCTAATTTGGTTTTGGTTCGATTTGACGATTCTGTTGATTTTTTTACTTACACCCTATTATTTTTTACCTTTTTTATACAACAACCCAACTCTATTATGAAGACTCTTAGGCTCCGTTTGGGGGGCTTATTTTCAACGGTCAAGCGGTTACGACCGCATGAATCAGACCATAATTAAAGTCTGATTCATGCGGTCGTAACCGCTTGACCGGTGAAAATAAGTCCCCCCAAACGCAACCTTATTCTCACCGCTCCAGCACTCATCGAAAAAAAAATTTATGTGCAAATCATTTTTCGCTATGTGCAACCTGGACTTAAAAAAAAAGATCAAAACAGTTATGTGCAGGCCGACTCTTTACGAATTCACAAGTCATTATAGTTTTCTAATTTAATTTGCATTTAGCCGAAGAACTCAAAAAAAGAAGAAACTTTTGATCTTTCCCATCACCCCTAGTATGGGAATGACAGTTTACGAAGGAAAATATGGAATAGAGCCAGGGGCGGATCTAAGGGGGGCCGACGGGGGCCCGGGTCCCCCCAAGAATTTTTCAAAATTATTAGTAGATTTGGATTGCTCTCGTCGAGCCAATGAATTTTGACTACTTACGCGTCAAAAACGGTGACCAGATGAGGGAGAAATGACTCTGATAAGATGAAGACCTTCAAATTTATTTTTTACGAGCGGAGGACGATGTCTGCCCCCCCCCCCCCATGTACGAAGTCGATGTCATTTTGACCTGTTCTGCCTCTTTGATTTGTCAAACGTGCAACGACCCTACGTCAATAGATGAACACAACAACACTTGCATCATCTCCAGCCATGTACAGACTTACTGTAGCATATACCCGGGTATGAATTTCGAAAATGGAAAGGAGAGCCTGCGATTTCATCTTTCTTTCTCCAAAACAAAATGCGTGCATGCCCTAACCCCTTTCCCTTTCCGACTTCCTCCACTGAGACGAAGATAAGCCATTTCGAGTCTACAAGCGCCGTAGTTTGATTGTTTTGACGTGTCCTAGCTTCCTCGATGAGAAGACAATGAGTGGGCACCAGACAGTGAAAATACAGGATGACGACTCGATTCGTCATTTCTAGTCCTTTCCATTTCCGTCGTCGGTGCCCTAGACTACATCGCCTCCCGAACTACTCTCCATCTTCATCAACACCTTCCCCCCATTACAACTTCTTTCTTGCTCCATCCTACACAGATAAATTACACTCCTCCTTGGTTTTAAGATTTAATTCATTTTGATTTTGTTAATCTGCTGTTTTTTTATTATCATCCTGAGACATGTTACGTCACAATACGTTCCCTACATTTGTCGTCTTCAACGCCTCGGTACGAGGAAGAGCGACCTTTTCCCAGCCCCAGGACATATGCCCACGGTACGATTGTCATTTCTTGTCGAGCTGCCCGCTACATGTTCCTTCGTGCCCAGCCCATTAGGGAAACCGTGTGAACACATCCGTTTTCCCGTGGTTTTCTCCCTCGGCCGCACCACCGCCGTGATCCCTCCACCGACCCTTGTTTTACTGGCCTTTTCGGTCATCTGTCCGCCACTTTTTCCTGGCCCCCCCTTGATGAAATTTCTGGATCCGCCCCTGAATAGAGCCCGGGGGTGTTGTACTGCATCGTTCATTGGGCCATCCAATAGTTATCAGTGCATCAGCACTCACACTGAGATGCATACACGAGATGAATTCACTCACAGCCGTTAAATATATTATACTGCAGGGTACAATACAACACACCCCCGCTTCGGGCAAATATTTGCTTGACCACAATTCAACCCAGGCCACTGCAAATCTTATTAATAGTAACTTTTCCCAATACAAGCTCCCTCTCTCTCTCTCTCTCACGCACACTCGCACACACGCACACAATACTCTTCCCCAATTCTATCCGCCATTAATCTTTGATAGAGATAGAGAAAGAAGGGGGGGCGGTGATTAAGAAGCTAGCTTCTTCATACAATTTCACTCAGAGCTGCTGCAGCAGGTATCGAGAGTGATGGTCGAATTGCAGATTTTGTAGTAATAAATGATTAATTATATTTCTGGAGGTGTTATAACTTACTTATAACATATGACACGCGTGTTTAATTCTTGATGAGGAGGAGGAGGAGGAGGAGGCAATTAATTAAGGTGAGGAGAATGATGCGCCTGGTGGAGGCCGCCGGCCGAGAAAACATGGCCGGAATAAAGGGGAAGGTGGAGATAAAGAGGATTGAGAACACGGCGAATCGGCAAGTAACATTCTGCAAGCGCCGGAATGGCCTCCTGAAGAAGGCCTACGAGCTCTCCGTCCTCTGTGACGCCGACGTCGCCCTCATCATCTTCTCCGGCCGCGGCCGCCTCTACGAGTACGCTAACAACAGGTTCTCTATCTCCCTCACTCTCTCTCTATCTCTCTCTGGCTACGGCGCCGGAGTACATTTTTAATTTGAAATTCTCCTGATGAAATTATTCGTTTACTTTGAATTTTGATGATTTTCCTCACAAAAATCATTGACTGTAAATAAATAAAAAACATAAAGAATCATTTCCAGTTGGAAAAAAAAATCATAAGTTAAACTCTAATTCTACAGTAAAAAAAACTATGAGTCTGAATTGTTCCATAATTATTATTTATGGAAGAAAATTAATTTGCATTTCTTTTCATCATCTGACACACATTATGTTTGACGGGGTTTCTCTGAAGTGATCTAAGTCGATCCAGTTCAGACCCGGGCGGTCCGAGCCGACCAAGCGAGCCACGATCCGTACGCGCACGAGCAAGCACGGGCTAGCCTCGCATGTACGGGCGTGCGCGAGCCCAAAGACGTCCACGCACACAGCCCATTGGCGTCCCGCCCATGAAGGCGTTCTCAACTCTGCAAGAAATCTTTGAAAACGGCACCAACGCCCCCAACCAACGACAATGGCGAGAAGAATTGTTTGCACAACTAACAAGGCAGCTCCGTAGGATCATGTCAATCTGGCCCCCCTCAACGCACCTGCAAGCTAACGATGTCACACCTCTCGAAGAACCATCATTCGCGACGACAATAGCTGTGGAAGAGCGTGTGCACCCGATGGAGGAGCATCAGCTAGCTGAGGTGTTCGCCCTGCTGAGAGACTTATGTGCCCCTCGCTTCCCCTCCCTAGCCATCGCTCTGGACGGCTGACCATGGCTCCAGGCATCTCGATCACGTTACTCGTTGGGCTTCACGGGCACACGCAATGTAATTCCTGTCTGGCAGAAGCAATTGTCGCTCAGCTTGACATAAGACTCACTCGCGAGGAAGTGAGCAAGATGATAAAAGCGGGGTACAAGCGTGACGGGCGTCGAACCATTCAAGCACAACGCCCTACTACTACGGCTCTCTGTTCTCCCCATAAGTCCAGGCGCACCCTATATCGCGCGGTTTCAAGCTGCCCAATTCCAAAACTTTTGATGGAACAGACAATTCGCTGGAGCACGTCAACCACTTCACAACAATCACGCAGATCCACAACTCCTTTGATCAACTTATGTGTCAAGTTTTCTCGACAACTCTAAAGAGACAAGCTACCACTTGGTTCCATTCTAAAAAAAAGGTAAATCAACAACTTCGAAAAATTGACTCAATTATTCACCAATATGTTTATCACCAATCGCCATATCATTCGAGCCCCCTCTCACTTCTCTAGGATTTGGCAGAACAATAGGGAGTCGTTTGAGGATTTATTCCACCGTTTCACTATTGCGGCACGACAGATTTTGGGGGTCGACCCCGAGCTCTTGCACGGTGTTTTACGAACTAATTTTACTCAACCTTGATGAGGGAGACGGTGCCCATCTATCTCGACTTCATCAACCGAGACAAAGCTCAGCTTGTGGCAGATGAAGCGATCGAGGCACATTGACAGCAATTTAAAGGTAGCCTGAAAGAGAAAAAAATGGGCAAGACCAATCGCCGGTACCCAAAAATAATGGTGGGCATTACAATGACTCTCGACAAAACGCGGGCACCGATATCTCAAAACTCCGATATCGTCAAAATTTCACCCCTCTTAACACCTCTCAGGCAAATGTGCTTCTTGTTATCAACAACAACGACACTCTCCTGAGGCCAAGGCCGCTCCCCCCCCCCCCCCGAATACAAGAAGCCAATCACAATATTACAATTTCCACTGCAGATGTGGGCACACGATTGAAGATTGCACTCGGGTGAGAACGGAGATTGATCGTTTTGTCCAGCAAGAACTCTTTGGGGAATATCTAAAAAACACCAACATTTGGGACAGTCAACAAGAACGGACCCAGGGGTTAACCCCAAGAATGATCCTCTGGAGCAGGAGGGTTCTTTTCGGTCGTTGGCGCCTCCTCCGGCAATCACTGGTCGCCGCCGCCATCGGGCACCCTGCCAGGGCTGCCAGGACTGCGTCGGGGGCACTTTCGTCTTTTCAAACAGTGTCTAGATATCCCAAGTGGAGACTCCGACCTCTCTCAAACAGGGTCCGGATATCCCAAGTGGACACTCTGGTCTCTCCCAAACAGAGTGTCTGAATATTCCAAGCGGAGACTTCGACCTCTCTAAAACAGAGTGTTCGAATATCCCAAGTGGAGACTCCGACCTCTCTCAAGTAGAGTGTTCAGATATCCCAAGAACAAACTCTAACCTCTCTTTAAGCAGAGTGTTCGGATATCCCAAGTGGAGACTCTGACCTCTCTTAAATAGAGTGTCTGGATATCCCAAATGGAGACTCTGACCTCTCTTAAGCAGAGTGTTCGGATATTCCGAGCGGAGACTCCAGCCTCTCCCAAACAAGTATCCGGATATTCCAAGCGAAGAATATATCCCCTCCCGTATATAGTGTTCAGATAACACGAGCGAAGACTCCGACCTCTTTCAAACAGAGTGCCAAGATATCCCAAGTGGAAACTCCAGCCTCTCTCAAACATAGTGCTTGGATATCAAAAGTGGAGACTTCGACCTTTCCAAAAAAAATTCAGATCTCCTAGGAGGAGACTTTGATCAATCGGACTGACCCAAGTGAGTCTTTTTAAGGGCAGCTAAACACTTAGATGGTGGGATGAATAAGTTTCTTTTGAATCTTTTAATTCTTTTGAAGGTAGATCTTGTAGTGTGTTTTATGTTAGATGATTAGCTTTCAAGAATACAAACAACACAAAAAAATTTATAGTAGTTCTCCTATCTAGGGTGTAACGGCCTCTCCAGCCCACAGCTCGAAAGGATGACCGCTGACACCCCCAGCACCACGCTCGAAAGGGTTCAGACTCAAATAGTCTGCAAACCATGGACCCCAACCCATCTCCATCTCCAGGCGGGTTTTTGGAAGTTGCAGTCTCCCTTCGATAAGAAGTGATCCAGTTAAGCGCCCCTACGGGGACTTCCCAGGAGGTCACCCATCACGGGACTACTCTAGCCCGAAAACGCTTAATTGTGATGAGAAGCGAAAGTCTTCATAGTTAAGATGTTCGGGCTGGAGTAGTCTCAGGATGAGTGACCTCCTAGAAAGTCCACGTAGGGGAGCTTAACTTGACTTTCACTCGTCGAAGGGAGGCTGCGGCCTCCAACAACCCACCGGTGGACTAGAGACGGGTTGGGGTGCAAGATCTGCAGACAATTTGAGACTGAACCCTTTTGAGCGTGGTGCTGGCGGTCGTCCTTTTGAGTCATGGACTGAGGAGGCTATTACATAAAGTACACCAACTTTCCCCCTTCACCTAACTAGTAGTGAGCTAAATTCGGCCAACTCCTCAAGTTCTCAGATCAAATAGATCTTACACCTCAAATCCCTTCCCTAGATCATACAACTAAGAGTGCACACCACTCCTATAACTCAGATTGCTCACGGTACTACCTCAGAGACAACCACCTATCTCCTACCTCAAGCTAAACAGATATACAAATCAGAGTCTTCCAACTCCTACAATTCAGAGATTCAGCTAGTCTCCTACCTCAGATTTTCACCAAGATCCTATCTCAAGCACAAGCCTTACCTCAGACCTTCCCAGGACCCTACAACTCAGAGTGTTTCACACTCCTACACTCAGACTTCTTATAGTCCTACACTCAGCTTTTATAAGATAGGCTTACAACTCAGATTTTAGAGAGATCCTACAACATTGATTAAGAGTTTGAAATATTTTACTCAACAGAAAATCTCTAAGTCTTCTTCTTTGGTAGAATCAGCAGACAACCCTTCTTCAGTACGTACAGCTACAGGAAGATGATTGCTTCAGATTAGGTTCAGCATGTACTGTATTTTAACTAGCAGAGTTCTTCTTTTTCAATCTCGAGAAAGATGTTCTTTGAGTTGAATAGTAGGCTTGAAGATGATGAGAGATTTACTCTGCTCTGTTGGTCGACTTTTGCGAAATTAGGGTTTGAAGAGATTGCAAAAATTCTTCGTAAAATTTTATTTTTAAAAGTATTAGATATCTTCCCTTATATATCTCGGCAACAACAACTGTCTTTTTGGAAAGCGGCATGGTGGACTTTAATGGTTGATTCATTCTTGGATATCACTACACAAATATATGACAGTCTTGTCTTCTAGCGCGCGATTTGCGTCGATTTGAATTAATGAAGACGATGGCAGCAGATTTGACACGGCGCTAATGGACTTAGAATAATTCTGATTATGTACAGACATTGAGTGATTTTATAAGACTCGACGAATCTGAGCTTGATAGTTAACTCCAGAAGCGTTGAGTGAATGACCATCACTCGACGCATTAGTACTTAGCCAAATTCTGTCTGATGCAGAGGCGTTGAGTCAAGGCTCTTCACTCGACACATTAGTACTTAGCCAAATTCAGTCAGATGCAGAGGCGTTGAGTGAATGCTCTTCACTCGACGCATTTGTACTTAGCAAAATTCTATCTGATGCACATGCGTTGAGTGAGTGAAGGCTCTTCACTCAACGCATTAGTACTTAACTAAATTCTGTCTGATGCAGAGGCGTTGAGTGAAGGCTATTCACTCGACGCATTAGTACTTAACCAAATTCTGTCTATGTCTGATGTGTTGGGTGAGTGGAGACGCGTTTGTCTTTTAACACATAAACTGAGAAGGCGTTGAGTGTAAGTCCTTCACTCAACGCATTTGTACTTGGACTGATTATGCTGAGACGACGTCGAGTGTAAGTTCTTCACTCGACGCATTTGTACTTAGCAGTCTTTTCTTTGAGAAGACGTCGAGTGTAAGTCCTTCACTCGACGCATTTGTACTTAGACAGATATCAGAGCTTCTCCACTGAAGCTTTGAGTGATAGTCCAACTATCAATGCTTTCTGGCCTCAGACGTTGAGTGATGTGTAGTCACTCAATGCTTTTATACTTAGTCATTTTCCTGACTTCCTTGACCATGCTGCCTTCATTCCAACTATACTTCTGATATGCTTAGTCTGTCTAATCATATAATTAACAATATCCCGCACATATAAACTTAGACACATATCAAATACAAGATTGTGTTTGACTTGTGGACCTTCTTCAAATCTAGGATATTGTGGTCAATGTACCAGACACCAAGATCTCTTGAGGCGCGATCAAACAAAGGTTCTTCTCCACATCCACTAGAACGGGCCCTAGTCCTCTTGAGGTGTGAACATGCGAACGAACAAAAGTTCTTTGCCACCTCCATCAGGATAAACCCTTGTCTTCCTGAGGCGCAAACGAACAAGGTTCTTTGCCACCTCCACCCGAACAGACCTTAGTCCTTCTGAGATGTGAACGAACAATGGTTCTTTGTCACCTCCACCCGGACGACCAGGTCCTCCTCAAAGCACGAACGAATAAAGGTTTTTTGACACATTCACATGGACGGACCAAGTCCTCCCAAAGCACGAACAAGTAAAGGTTCGTCGTCATCTCCACTCGGACGGACCCTAATCCTACTAAGGCGCGAATAAACAAAGGTTCTTCGCCACCTCCACTCAAACAGACCCTAGTACTCCTAAGGTGCGAACAAATAAAAGTTCTTCACCACCTCTATCCGGACGAACTCCAGTCCTCCTCAGACAAGAATGAGCAAAGTTTCTTTGCTACCCCCAACAGAACAGATCTTGGGTCCTTTAGAAGCATGCGCGAACCAAGGTCAATTGTCGCCTTCCAAAAAAAAATAGACCTTCGAGTCCATCCGCACCGACAAGACAGGGGGCTGATGTCCTCCCTCATCACGCTTCAACAACAAGCTCTCACCACTAACATGCGGCAACAATCGACAACGATAACGCAAAATGAAAAGGAAATGTAAAGCATAAGATACTTATGATTATGTACTTAACTCCAAAAGTGTTGAGTGAATGACCTTCACTCGACGCATTAGTGCTTAGCCAAATCTTATCTGATGCAGAGGCGTTGAGTCAAGGCTCTTCACTCTACACATTAGTACTTAGCCAAATTCAGTCTGATGTAGAGGCGTTGAGTGAATGCTCTTCACTCGACGCATTTGCACTTAGCAAAATTCTATCTGATGCACATGCATTGAGTGAAGACTCTTCACTCGACGCATTAGTACTTAACCAAATTCTGTCTGATGCAGAGGTATTGAGTGAAGGCTCTTCACTCGATGCATTAGTCTTAGCCAAATTCTGTCTATCTCTGATGCGTTGGGTGAGTGAAGACGCGTTGATCTTTTAACACATAAACTGAGAAGACGTTGAGTGTAAGTCCTTCACTCAACGTATTTGTACTTGGACTGATTATACTGAGACGACGTCGAGCGTAAGTTCTTCACTCGACGCATTTGTACTTAGCAATCTTTTCTTTGAGAAGGCGCTAAGTGTAAGTCCTTCACTCGATGCATTTGTACTTAGACAAATATCAGAGCTTCTCCACTGAGGCTTTGAGTGATAGTCCAACTATCAATGCTTTCTGGCCTCAGATATTGAGTGATGTGTAGTCACTCAACGCTTTTATACTTAGTCATTTTCCTGACTTCCTTGACCATGCTGACTTCATTCAAACTATACTTCTGATATGCTTAGTCTGTCTAATCACATAATTAACAACATTCCGCACATATAAACTTAGACACATCAAAGACAGGATTGCGTTTGACTTGTGGACCTTCTTCAAATCTGAGATATTGTGGTCAATGTACCCAACACCAAGATCTCCTAAGGCGCGAACAAAAAAAAGGTTTATCTCCACCTCCACCCGGACGGACCCTAGTCCTCTTAAGGTGCGAACATGCGAACGAACAAAACTTCTTCGCCACCTCTACCAGGATAAACCCTTGTCTTCCTGAGGAGCAAGTGAACAAGGTTCTTTGCCTCCTCTACCCGAACAGACCTTAGTCCTCCTGAGACGTGAACGAACAATGGTTCTTTGCCACCTCCACCCGGACGACCAGGTCCTCCTCAAAGCACGAACGAATAAAGGTTTTTTGACACATCCACATGGACGGACCAGGTCCTCCCAAAGCACGAACGAGCAAAGGTTCTTCGCCATCTCCACTTGGACGGACCCTAGTCCTCCTAAGACGCGAATAAACAAAGGTTCTTCACCACCTCCACCCAAACAGACCCTAGTCCTTCTAAGGCATGAACAAACAAAAGTTCTTCACCACCTCTATCCGGACGAACTTCGGTCCTCCTGAGACAAGAATGGTCAAAGTTTATTTGCCACCCCCAACGGAACAGATCTTGGGTCCTTCAGAAGCAGGCGCGAACCAAGGTCAATTGTCGCCTTCCAAAAATAAACAGACCTTCTAGTCTATCCGCACCGCCAAGCCAGGGGGCTGGTGTCCTCCCTCATCACGCTTCAACAACAAGCTCTCACCACTAACATGCGGCGACAATCGCCAACGATAACACAAAACGAACAAGAAATGTAAAGCACAAGATACTTCCAGACCATCACAACACATAAAGAGTGTTACGACATTAAGTCATCACCGCAAGGATAAAAGCAAGGCGCGGTTCGGTAGATGCCAAAATTCCCCGCTAATGACGATGACAAGGTCTTCACCATGCAAGGCTAACACCCGATAGGGGTCGCAAGCTCAATGCATCACGCACAAACTCGCGCTTGAGCAAAGGGAACGTGAAAAGCAACATGCTTTCACACCAACGCAGCGCGCAAAGCACAAAGCCAGAGGGCATCTCCTACAACGCACCATCAACACAACATAATAAATAAGGGCGAGGTACGAGCAATCAACCCCAAGGCTAAGTGACCATGCTAAGTAATTTTCGAGCTCGTTGCTTTACGGTTCATGACCCGCGAAAATTTGGGCGCATTTATTGAGGTTCCCCCCGAATTTTCTAAGTCAAAATGGGAAAATTTTGACTAAAGACATGAAGGGGAGCCAACTCGACCAAATGAGCCGCGCGCACCAAGCTTCGCTTGCCCGCTTAAAGGGTCCGAAATTGCCCCGGAATGAGAATGAGATTAAGTGCGCATAAAACAAGCACACACGCAAGCGCCACAAAAACCTCGGGTGCGTGCAAGCGCTGCTCGCCCACGCAAGCAGCAACGTGCACGCAGAAGTGCACGCCTCGTTCGTGCGGCAGTGCGCACATAGCAGCGCTGCTACGTGCGACATCCCGAGCGCGGCGGCGCACGCAGCAGCGTGTGTGCCGATGGGTGCCACTGCCTCCGGCCGCCGTCGCCTCCAGCCATCGCCATATACCATCACCGTCCGACACCTTGCCCGGGCTTCCTGGACCTCTCCGGGGGCACTTTCATCATTTCGCTAAAATGAGTGATCCAGGTAACCAAAACAGAGCGACGACATTCACCAACACAAATTCCGTCCCAATACAATTACCTGCATATCCCTCCAAAAAGTTATAAATAGGCCCCCAAACCTTTATTTGAAGTCAAACAACTCCAGAGGTTAAAGAGAGGTCTGGCGCTTTCCGGCGAGCACGTGAGACTTAGATCGTTCATCTGCTCGGAATTAGCTCTGCTCCCTCTTTAGTGCGAAGACTTCTCAAGGCTTCAAGGATGTGTTATTCTTCTCCATAAGAGTATTCTCATTAAGGCTCCGGCTTAGCACGAGCGCTTCCATCGAGACCCTGAAGACCTAGAATTTTTATCCACTAGAGTGCTCCCACCCAGACTCTAAAGACTTAGTTTATTTTCTGCTGTTTTCACATTCTGAACTTGTAACAGATAGGTGACCTATCACCCTCCGAGGAAATCACTTAACTCTTGTAAATTCAAAAAAAAAGTGGATTTTGTTCCGACACAGATTTGACCACATGGTTTTTCTCGTTTTATGAGTTTTCCAATTAATTTTTTTTTGTCATTTGCTGCTGTTTTTTATGATTGTTTGCACTCACGATCCAATTCCAAGCTAAGACGGTCCGATTCTCCGGACCGGGGAAAAATCGGGTGACCCGCAATAGGGCTCATCTGTGATTAGGGAAAAAAAAATCCTTACTTGTGACTGACCAAAGAAGAAAAGAGGAGCTCTCATAGTCGGAGAAGGAGAGTTGTATTTCGTCGCAGGAGAACCACATGCCGACAGAGCTTCTCCTTCAATCGTGAGGGAGTTATCGGGATGGAGTCAATGATTCTCATGCTAATTCAATTGAATTCCAGTTTTCATAGAATTTTTTGACTACCGACCAACGTAATTGGAATTGGGAATTGAATTCCAAATCATTTCTTCTTCTTCCATCTGAATGAATGGGGCCTTATAAATTTTTACGCGAACATTTATTAGGAAATTTTTCTTTTTAATTGTTTGATGAACGAATAGAATTGCCGGATTTATGTCTCTCGGATCACTAAGTCTTTGTTTGACCCAGTTGTAGCGGCTAAAGAAGTAACGGTGGAATAATCAGCTGTTTTCAGAGTGTGACAGAATCTATAAAATTGTTTGGAAGAACAACATTTATAGTGTTGTTTCAACCCGTGAGTCACAAACACATGAACCAAAAATTCTAAAAACTCGATAATAAAAAATTTCTAAACCAAATGAGGAGGGTTTTAGGCTCCATGGTAATAAATCTGATATGCATTGGGTTCCAACTCCGGATCCCAATGGGTGGTCGACGAACACCCGGATCTCTCCGCCCTCCGTCTTCACTATGGTCTTTGATTTTTCCAATTTGAATAGGGTCCTCCTGTCCCAGCCTTCGCGGGAAACCTCCCACCCCCTCCGATCTGCAGTGGCCTCAACAATTTACAATAAGAAGACGATTACATGCAATCGGCCCGTCATTGGTATCCGGATCTCCATCCCTTTCTCGCTCACTCAAATCTCTTGAAAAGATACAGTAACTGAAGTGAGGCGGTGAGAGGTAGAGGGTTTAAGAGGAGGAAGTCAGGGATTTGGAGTTGGCAGAAGTCGAGCAGGCATCAGCGTGATTTGGAGTCGGCGGAAGATCTGGATTTCTGTGATTTGCTGGAGTTGTGAAAATTTTTCGAGACTCCAGATCGTCATTTTTCGCAATTTGGCAGCGGTGACTTCTCCCACTGCAGAACTTGATTTCACTGTTTAACGCACCGTTTTTAAAATCAGCGACATGCTCCTCTAAAAACTCCACGCTAAACAAAGCCGAATTTTTGAGAGTTGATTTGGGTAGCCCGACCAAGTTCACCGGAGCAGGGGAGGCCGACATCACGTACTTGCTTGAAAGTAAAAATGCACATGAAAATATAAAAGAAGTTTTGTGTTGCCGCCACGAGTTGACTCATGCGATCGTAATCGCTTGATCGATGAAAATAAGTCCCCCAAACAGATATTCCATTTGCCTTGCTCCGTTTTGAGCAAACGCCGCCGGAAGGAGGAAAAACAAATTGGCGGCGTTTTCTTCGTTTCCACTCAAGACTATTTGGGATCGACCCGCCACCGCCGAATTGGGTGGCATAATTTAAAAAAAAAAACGATTTTTCAAATTATTAAATAATTAAATATAAGATATGTCAAGCTGAGAGAAGTGAGAATCATTTCGTGATGCTCGTTTGGGTCGAAGAATGCAGAGAGTCGTCTTCTCCATTTGGCTCGAAGAATCTGATTGCCGCCATCTCGCTGTACACAAAAAAGCCCTAAAAAAATGGTTTCTTAGATTTCCCACTTTTCTCCAGGCCACAGGCCGTCCCGGGGGGAAGACGAGCCAATGTGGTCTAGCGTCCTCGGTACGGATAGGTCTGCAAACTTGCACGGAGAAGAGGGCAGAGGAGGACGATGAAGTGGTGGTAAATTACACCGCGGGTAAAGGTTAGAGAGACCCCACGCGTCGGAGAACTGTGGCTTAGGATGTCCGCCCAATCATATCGCGGGATCTCACGCCGGCCGGGGTGGACGAAGACGGCCAATAGGATTCTATAGGAAACCAAAGTAAGAGATGGCTGGGGGAGGTAAGCAAAACGATATGATCCTTTTATCGTAATTCCTGTTTACAGTATTTGTAATATTTTTTTTGAATATAATCTGTTGAAAATTGAAATCATTATAATGGCGGATGTTCGATCTTGTCCTCGCTCCAGGATTTGAGATTTTGACATTTTGCGCAAGAGTCGTTCATCATCATAAATCGAAGGGGCAAAATATTTTTGAGATTTCTTCATAGAAATCCAAAAATCCATGTTGCATCAATCTTAGTAGTCGCTTGATAAGATTCAAATGGGTAAAATGACTAAAATCATAGCCAATAGAAAGACAGAAGAAGATATAATACTACGAATCTACAAAAACATTAGGTTAAGCAAAGGGAAACCTCTCAGATCAAAAGTTTTTATGGTCTTTGAAAGTTAAGCTGTGCAGCCATTTACTCTCAACTGTTTCTCATATTTGAGAGGCTAAGGTGCTAGATTGTTTCTTCAAGCTATTTATGTCTCAATTGGTATATGTAGTGAATTCAAGTGGCAGTTGATGTTGCCATTTGTTAGCTCCAGTAAGAGGAAAATTGGGTTCCTTCAGTTAATTCAACGGCAAAAGGAGAATCAAATCACTCATAAGGATTCCCTTGGTGATCCCTAATTTTGCCAGCCAAAAGGATTTCATGATGGAAATGTGGTGGGAGCTCACACACGATGAGGGTCTCGATTTCGTCGTTGTGTTGCAGATTGAGAGAGAGGTGGAGGGTTAAGAGGAAGAGTCAAGAAATGAAATTAAGGCAAACCTTTTGTTCTCATTCTTTTGGCCTAGTCCAAATCTATAACTTTAAACAATGTTGTGAAGATCGAGATCTTAACTAAGATCGGGAGGCATCCCTAAGATCGTAAAACGTAGGATCGACACGGATCGCAAGATCGTATTTTAATAAAAATTAAATCAAAAGCATGAGAAATATGTATTAATCTGGACACCTGCTGCTAAATCTGGACACCTGTTGCTAAATCTGGACACAGAGGAATAATAAGAAATAAGAAGGGATGACCTAGAATGCTGCGGGAGCGACGGAATCGGGATGCTGCGGGAGCGACAGAATCGGGATGCTGTGGGAGCGACGGAATCGGGATGCTGCGGGAGCGACGAAATCGGGATGTTGCGGGAGCGACGAAATCGGGACTGCTGCGGGAGAGACGGAATCAGGACGACCTAGAATGCCGATCGGGAAGAAATAGGGATGCAAACGCTGGGATCGAAAATGATCGTAGGATCGCACGATCCTACGATCTTAAACGCCGATCCTGGTGATTTTGCAGGGATCCCGATCCAGCCTAACTCGTGACTCGTTTCCCCCGTAAAACTCGTAAGATCGTAAGATCGTCCGATCTAAATCGAGATCTTAACAACATTGACTTTAAACCCCAAATGTGATATTTTAATTGCTGAATTAAAATTACTGCTTCAAAATTAAAAGTGCTTCAAAATTAAATTGGTGCACCTTAGGCATATTTCTATCATGTGGTTCACAACCTCTATTTGACAGTTCAACTGTGGATGATATGCAGAGAACATTGCTAGAGAAGTGTCGTTGAGTTTGAATAATTCTTGGCAAGCGATTGATGAACACCTCGTCCCCATCTGATACAATGATTTTAGGTAGACCATGAAGGTATCAGATTTGTTCGAAGAAAATTTGTGCAACAATCATTGTGGTATATGGACGGGCCATCGGAATAAAATAAGTTGATTTTATCCGTGGTCTGCTGCTACATAAATGACCTCTGGCAGACCATGAAGGTAGCCTATTTGTTCAAAGAAAGTTTGTGCAACAATCATTCCGGTATACGGATGGGCCATCAGAATAAAATAAGTTGACTTTTACTGTCAACCCGCTACCTCATAAATGATAGATCCCCTCGAAATTTTAGAGACCCCTTGATGAAGTCCATTGAATATTTGACCATATCTTGTATGCACTGCTAGAGGTTGGAGAAACCCCGCTGGGTGTTAGTGTTCCACATTATTTTATTGGTAAACTTTGCACTGTGAGATGAAGGTATGGATCGCTCTTCATATCCCCTTCAAACAGAATTCAGATCAAATATATTCTAACATCTTATGTACTAGTCGATTAACTTGTTGTGGATCGTTGACCAATGATTAGCAGATCATCATCACAGTAGTTGAGCAACATGGTAGTCATAGAACATTAATGCAGTAGTAGAGCAGTCAACAGTGATGTTAGCAAATCAGTTATTGGCGATAAATAGAAGATTCGTTGAGCTTAAAGTTCAAAGCAAAGCAATGTGAATAAAACTCTAGGTCGGAGTTTTTTCATTGACTACAGATTGTCGAGTAGAGTTATTTAAATGATAAACGTTAAACAGACTTCAAAAATGAAACCCAATTGATTACTGTGAAGATTTGTTGAACACAATCATTGTGTAAAAATGCAATCGTTGAACGGTAAGAGTTGAACAAGGCCTCATGCTTCGAGTGCTGAACACGTGTGAATTAGAATAAAAGACAGATTATTGATTAGTGGATTTCACTTGATCGTCAAACGTCGAGCAATGGTTTATGATTTTAGAAAGATTGCAGATATATCTGATACAATGATATAGCCTTTTAAGAACATAAATAGAAATTGTTCCCTTAATTTTATGTTATAGGCAGGTGCTATACTGGGAAACTAATCAAACAGAGCTTTCAAATTGAAATGAAATACAAGCAGAGGATCAATAGAACAATAATGGTTCTCTCCTACTTGACACTTTTCATCTTAGTATCCTTTGTGTTAGAGTTGTCTCCAAGGAAATCCTCTCAACTTTCATTGCATATTCTAAATACTTTGTGAGAGGATCAATATACTGAAATAGCATAGAGCTCTCAAGGTGAAGAAAGAGCCTTGAGCTCTCATAGATGGAGTTTCAGATATCTCAATAAAAAACTTTCAATCTTTCAGCTAGAACCAATCTCTTCTCATAGATGTATAGCTGTTGGAAAGGAGTTTCATGAAGCCTACTCTAAAAGGACTTGATAGGCTGTTGTACGATAAGGCCAAGTGATATTCTTGTGGTGGAATCCTAAAGACAACCTATGGTGTTCATGAGTGAGGTTTAACTAAATAAAATTGCATGTATGCAAAAATATGACTGCCAACATAAGGTTGCATGTAATAATTAAATAAACAACTACTTGCAATATAGCCATGATAAAGGTTACAAGATTAAAAAAACTTGCAAATAAGTAACTTACGTACGATGAGAGTATGTTAATTCAATGTGCAACAATCTAAGTCTTGCAAATCTCGAGAGTTCTAGGGAAAAACAACATTCAAAACAGTATCACAAACAATATAAGTATATGCAACACATACAATGAAGAAAATTGCAACTCTAAATACAAACTTACATGCATATGGGGACCCAAAGGAAGAAAATAGAGTTTTGTATGAGCGGTTATGGTATCCTCAAAGAATTGTCAGCACCGAAGCAAGAGTAATGCTTTGGAAGGAAGGGGAAAGGGTTGTGAGGGAAGATGGAAGACTGTAATAGAGTTTTATTAGCTGAAGGAGAGGTTTTTGTGCTGGTGGAGGTGGTTGGGGCTGTGGAGGGGGGTTGTTGATTTTTAAGTGGAGTTTTGATGGTTTTAGGTGGGCTACAGTGGGACTGGATGGTTGGTGATGAGAGCGCTGGTGAAGGCCTCTTATCTAGGAGGTCTGGGGATCGATCCCCGGCCTCAACAACCTGCTGCATGGTGGTGAATCCATGGTGGAGAGCTGGTTGGGGTGTACGGGCCGCGGCCCTGATGAAAGCCGTCTCGTGCTGACCCCAGGTGGGCCCCCTGGTGGGTCTCCAGGGTGGCGGGCAGGTGTGACGCCTGTGCCGCATCATAAAAGTGCAACGATTGCATTCTTTGGCCCGGGCCTCAACAATCTATCTTTTCATGTTGATGGGATGCATAGAGTTGGTTGGGGTGTATGGGCTGCATCCCTGATGAAAGCCGCCTTAGTGAGATGCCAGGGTGACAGGTAGGTGTGAAGCCTGTCCTGCATCACATACTAAGAAAATACTAACCATAACCAAACAAAGATAATTAAAGACATAAAAATCACCAAACTATCGCAAAGTTTCTTTATTGGTGGGAGATCAACACTCCAAAATGGGAACAATGGCTGGAAGCAACAAAAGTCGATGGGAGCGGCGGACAAGATTGGGAGAGTTACCACACTCCGGGACAACATCACGAATTGCCTCATACATGCTCGCAACCTAGAAGATCCTCGCCAGTGAACGACTGGAGGGAGGTATGACACCGCCGAAATGCAGGGAGCTAAATGGATAGACGACGACATGTATCAACAAAGGAGAGCTCGACAATGGAAAGCCCAGGGAATATGCGTTGGCAGAGACTGCGCTCGCTTGGAAATAGTACTTGGAATGCCGTCCAGCGATGGGAACATCGTCGATCGATCCCAATGGGAGAGGTGACGGGATCTGCGATGAGAATGGTAGAAGGACTCGTCGTCGGGAACAAAAGTCGGACTTGTCGAATTAGCATTTCGAAAAAGCATGCGGAAGGGATCTATGGCGGGATCGCTAAACAAAAATTGCGATGGGATCGACATCGTTAGTAGATGGCGGGATCGATGGGATTGGCAAATGGGGTTGACGGGAACTGCGAGAGGAGATCGTCGCTCGAAGACGTCAATGTCGTGGATGCCGTGGGAAATCAGGAGAAGGGCTGGGAGCGAGAGCGGGGGCAGAAGCCACCAGCCAAAAATTTCAGGGCACTAACATTTTAGGGCGGTAAATTTTAGGGAGGAATAAATTCCTACTCTGTACCATGTTGAAATATTAGAGACAAATAAAAGCTGCAATTTATTCATCCCTCAAAGGGGCTATTAAAGGGACAATATGAGACTAAACTCATATACACATTCTTAGAGGGCTCTAATACATATAGACGATAGACCGAAATATAAAATGCGATAACATCAACAACTTCAACAAGGGGGACTGGGGATGGAATGCCAATTGCGTGGAGGGATAGGAGTTTGGGAGGTGTTCGACTAATGGAAGGGGGAAAGAAGACAATAACTCTCATGCATCACACTTGGTTTTCCGTCTTCGGCACCATGTGATCAAAATAAGAATTCCCATTCAAACTTTTAATACCTCTAAATGAACATCTTATCCCTATATGTAGACAAAGGGTCCACCATGGTCTGCCATGATTTTTCAATCACGACGGCCCTCAAATACATCAAAAAAAATACACAAAATAACTAAAATTCACGGATAGACGATCTGCTCAAAACATACAACTCTAATTGTCGTGTAGGCCTATCTGTGTTGTGGTCCCCATCAAAGGTCCTATATGCACCATATCTTTATTCTTTAACATGTGCTTTAATTTTTTGTTTGTTTGCCGTTTTCATGTTGCATGTGTGGTCCGTTTCGGGTTGGGGTGAATCACAATTGCTGGAGTTTACTTCTCTTACTTAAGTCACTTGTATTTATACTTTGATTTACTTAGAACTAGAGTGTGCTCAATTATAATCAAGTTTGTTTAACATCAAGAGGTTTAGAGTTCCCGCTCCCACTCATGTATGTGAATCCTGCCCCTTGCGCCGCTTGGTGCTTAAGACGCCATGCACAGGAGCACATGATTGTTCCATTGCACCTCTAGCGCTAGCTCAGGTATCTCCTGACAATGCCAATCTCCTTTGTGCAAACCACAACCAGCCCCGAACAACCCGAGCTTGCTTCCCGCACGCACATCAACAGTCGTCTGCCCCACTCCCTTCCATTGATGGCCCAGCCTAGGAAGCCACAATAAGATTCCAAACTCTAATCCACCATAAGTCTCCTGTGGGATTCTAGAGAAAGCAACCGGCCTAACTGATGCAGGACATGCATCAACACCTGCCTGCCACCCTGGCGCCAGGAGGCAGCACCTGCCCAGGAGTCCCACCGAGAGTCCACCTGATAGGCTTTATCAGGCTTGCGGGGCGTACACCCCAACCCGTCTCCGGTCCCACCACAGGAATCCGAAAGGTTGTTGATACCGAGATTCGATCTCGAGACCTCCTTGATAAAGAGCTCTCAAGCGAGCTCTCATCACCAACTGATTCGCGGATTGGGGTGTACGGCCCGCGGGCCTGATAAAGCCTATCGGGCGGACTCCTGGTGGGACCCCTGGGCAGGTGCTAACTCTTGGCGCCAGGGTGGCAGGCAGGTGCTGATGCCTGACCTGCATCATAAAAGTGCACTTTTATGATGCAGGACAGAAATCACACCTGCCTGCCACCCTGACATCACCACCAGGGGGACCACCTTGGAGTCCACCAAGACGACTTTCATCAAGTCCACGAACCGTACACCCCAACCGACTCTCCGTCATGGAGTCACTCTCCGTCATCGAACACCCGACCTCCTAGATAAGAGTCTTTCAGCAGAGCTCTCATCACCAACTGAGTTGCGATCCTGGGCCTCAACAACCTGCCGCATGGTGATGACTCCATGACGGAGAGCTGGTTGGGGTGCACTTTTATGATGCAGGGCAAACATCACACCTGTCAGCCACCCTGACATCACCACCAGGGGGACCACCTTGGAGTCCACCAAGACGGATTTCATCAAGTCCGCGGACCGTACACCCCAACCGGCTCTCCACCATGGAGTCATCATCATGCGACAGGTTGTTGAGGCCCAGGATCGAACACCCGATCTCCTAGATAAGAGTCCTTCAGCAGAACTCTCATCACCAACTGATCCGCATCACTAACCCCCTGGTGGGTGATGTCAGGGTGGCAGACAGATGTGATGTCTGTCCTGCATCACTAACCCCCTCTTTTTGTCTCATCTAGTGGCATCCCGCGCGGTAACTCGATCTTTGGACCTATGACAACCGTCACCATAACCTCTACTCTCATTTTCTGTCACCTATCAACAAGACCTCCGTATATAGATCTAGCTCGCAAGCAACGATATTAGCAAGAAAAAACTACAAAATGTGAACTAGAATATCAACTCTTATGCTCCCCTGCATGATTTGTGCTTTTGAAAACCCCCAAGGTCCAAACACTTGGGATATTAGTATTGAGTGCTACTAGGTCTTCTCAACCCCAAAATCACCTGGCTCAAAGGCTATGAATTTTCATCACACATAAACAAGCACCCAACCCCTTACAATGATGATCGATGCGAGATTAATTAAACTTGTAAGAAACCCGCAATTCCATCCCAAAACTTGTAAGTGATAGAAATATGGCCGATTTCGAGTTTCGAGTCGAGCACGAGCGATTTGTGCTCGTCTTGAAATCAAAATATTTGAGTCGAAATCGGCTCAAAATTGATTTGAAATCAAAGTTATTTCGAGTCAAATCAGCTCAACTTAAAATGGCTCGATTTCCAGCCGACTTGAAATGAAATCGAATCGGCTTGAAATTGAACAATTTTTCTTTATTTTGAGTTAGCTCAAAATTAAATTGAGTTGTCTCGAAATTGAGCAAATAAAGCCTTTTAAGACTTTAATCCTTCAGTTTAGGTTTAAATTTTAATATTTTTAATTTTAAAATAATAATATGTTAATAAGTACATAATATTTTAATCTATTCGAGTTGATTCGAATCATATTTCAAGCGATTCATGACAAACTCAAAATCGATTCAAAATATGGTTCGATTTTATAGAGAATGACCCAAAAGCTTGAATGTATTACTTCAATATGTAAATACAAGGGGATAATACAAATATATAGGAAAGATGAGAGAAGAATAAATCCTATACATGATGTGGGACTAAAGGAGGAGAGAGAAATAAAGAAAAAGAGCCCAATAATGAGTCATTTACATGGGCTTTTCTAATACTCCCCCGCAAGCTGGAGCGTACAAGTCGTATGCGTCAAGCTTGGATAGGCACTGATAGAAGATGGTACTTGGTAGAGCTTTTGTGAGGACGTCCGCGACCTGTTCAGTACCCGGAACATGCTTGAGCTCGATCTTCTTCATGTGGACTTTCTCTCAGATGAAATGACAATCTACCTCAATATGCTTCGTTCTTTCGTGAAAGACCGGGTTCTTGGCAATATGTATAGCAGCTTGGCTGTCACATAGGAGGAGAGCTGGTGAAGATAGCCTTACACCAAGGTCGGCAAGGAGACTTTCAATCCATGTGAGTTCCGAAACCACAGAAGCCATTGCCCGATATTCTGCTTCTGCTGAGGATCGAGCAACCACTGCTTGTTTCTTGCTGCGCCAAGTAATCAGATGTCCCCCAAAATATGTGCAGAACCCGCTAGTGGATCATCGATCATCAAGAGAGCCAGCGTAGTCGGCATCAGAGTATGCCACCAATGTTGGGATTGAAGATGAGGTTTTGTATACAAGTCCTTGGCCAGGAGCTATCTTGAGGTATCTGAGAGTCCGTTCCACTGCCTGAAGATGAGAGCTTCGAGGAGAGTGCATATACCGACTGACGAGCCCCACGACGAAGGATATATCAGGTCTTATTACCGTTAGGTAGATTAGTTTCCCAACTAGACGACGATAATATTCTGGATTTTGTAGAAGGGTATCAGAATCCGAGGCCTGAGCACATAGTTTGTGATTGACATCCATGTGAGTGTTCACAGGTTTGCAGCCGGAGTAGCCTGCATCATGAAGAAGATCTAGGCAGTATTTCCGCTGAGAGAGAACCAAACCATCTGATCGTCTAGCAACCTCCAGACCTAGGAAGTACCGAAGATGTCCCAGATCTTTAGTTTGGAAGACGGAGCTCAGATGTTGTTTAACGGCCTGTATGCCGTTCGAGTCATCTCCAGTAATGATGATGTCGTCGACATATACCAATAGGAGAACCGTACCCGTTGCCTGGTGGCAAGTAAACAATGAGAAGTTAGCCGAGCTCCGAGTGAAGCCAATTTCCCGGAGAGCTTTGCTGAACTTGTCGAACCATGCCCGAGGGGATTGTTTGAGACCATAGAGCGATTTGAGATGGTGACACACCCGAGACTCCTCCGTGGTCTCAAACCCGGGAGGTTGCTGCATGTAAACCGTTTCGTGGAGGTCGCCATTCAGAAAAGCATTCTTGATGTCCAGTTGAAGTAAGGGCCATTGGCGATGGACAGCCACCGAGATGAGAATGCGGACTGTGTTGAGCTTGGCGACCGGAGAGAAAGTCTCGTCATAGTCAAGATCTTGTTGCTGGGTGAAGCCACGAGCTACCAGGCGAGCTTTGAGTCTGTCAATGGTCCCATCAGGAGCATGCTTGATGACAAAAACCCATTTGCACCCAACTGGTTTCTGTCCGGGAGGAAGGGGCACCAGTGTCCAAGTCTGGTTTGCCCAAAGAGCAGTCATTTCTTCTTCCATGGCAGCGCGCCACCCAGGATGTTGAAGAGCCTCCTGTACGGAGTTAGGAATAGAGATCGAGGATAGTGAAGTAGCCAATGTCTGAAGATGTGGAGAGAGGCGATGTAGAGAAACATAGTTGGCCATCGGATGAGCTGTAGAGGCGGGCACCGGAGCAGCAGAACACGGAGAAGCCGAGGTCGAAGCCGACTGCATAGGGGCAACAAAAGGAAGAGGGCGGCGAGTATAGACCCGAATGACGGGCGGCTTAGGAGGAGCAATAGTGGGAGTCAGCTGAGGGAGGGTTGGAGGCGAGTTGACAGGGATAATCGGCCGTGGAATGGAAGGTGGTAGAGTGGTTGGTGGTAGAAGAGGTGGTAAAGGAGGAGGGAAGAAGGGTTGATCCTCCCAGAAAGTAACATCAGCGGACACAGAGACTTTCTGGGTAGCCGAAGAATAACACACATAGCCTTTTTTGGTGCGGGAGTATCTGACGAAAATGTGTTTCGCTGCTCGGGGATCCAGTTTGTCTATAGTGGGACCCAGGGTATGGACGAAACAAGTACAACCAAAGACCCTGGGGGTGAGAGGAAAGGCAGGTGCGGAGGGAAAGAGAAGGCTGAAGGGGGTAGCATTTTGGAGAACCGAAGATGGGAGACGGTTGATGAGAAAACACGCAGTGGAGACCGCAAAGTTCCAGTATACTTTGGGAACATGCATGCGAGACATGAGGGATCGAGCAACATCCAGAAGGTGGTGGTTCTTTCGTTCTGCAACCCCGTTTTGTTGAGGGGTGTAGGGACAAGATGTCTGATGAACAATACCGAAGTCTGCGCATAGATTTACAAACTCGTGGCTAGTGTACTCACGGGCATTATCAGAGCGGAATGTTTTGATAGTAGTAGAGAATTGCGTACGAGTCTCTAACACAAAAGCCCGAAAGACACGAGAAAACTCTGAGCGATCACGAAGTAAATACAACCATGTGGTGCGAGAGTAATCGTCAATAAACGTTATAAAGTAACGATAACTAGAGATACTGGTAACCCTGTACGGACCCCAAATATCATAATGTATTAAATCAAAAGGAGCAGAACTCCGAGTATAATGTGCGGGAAAAGAAGAACGTGGCTGTTTGCCAATAATACAGGAATCACATTTAAAAGCAGGAAGGGATACGTCAGGAAGCGCCTTCTGGAGGAGAGGTAGAGGAGCATGCCAAAGACGGCAATGTCAATCACTAGATGATACAGAGGAAAGGGCGGTAGAAGAGACATCGAGGAGGTAGAGCCCATTCTGCAGTCGACCCATACCAATGGTAATCTGCGTTTGTCGATCCTGTATCAAAAAACCATAAGAGGTGAAGGTGATATAGAAGTTCATATCAGTAGTAAGACGGCCAACATATAGTAAATTAAATGGTGATGCCGGCACATAAAGAGCAGAGCGAAGAGAGAGGGAGGGGTGGATCAAGAGATCAGCACAGCCGGAGACCGGAACACTCGCACCGTTGGCCACAGTAATAGATGTGGGATGAGGAGCATCTGAGAACCTTGGCGGCAGCAGTGAGGTGATGTGGTGGGTGGCTCCCGAGTCCAGGATCCAACGGGAACTGGAGGAAAGACAGACAGTACCTGTAGTGGAGGTGGATGCAATACCTGCAGTAGAGGTGGAGGCAACCGAAGCAGACAGAGGGTTGAGTAGCCCCTGGAGTTGTTGCAGTTGAAGGCAAAGAGCCTCAAGGTCCGTGGGTGGAGAGCTATCAGCGGTAGCAGCAGTAGGCGGGCGAGGAGGGTAGCCATGTTTTTTGTGACAGACTGCTTCAGTATGTCCATCCCGGCCGCAGTACGAGCACTTTGAGCGACCTCGACCACCACGACCCCTTCCACGGGAGCCCGTACGGCCACCCCGAGAAGATGGTGGGGGAAGTAAGGGAGGAAGGACCTGTTGAAGAAGGGTCGGCGATGGTGGTGCAGACGTCTCCAGGGGAGGTGGTACTCGAAGTAACATAGAGCAAACATCTGAGAAGGAGAGGGTAGCAGGTGATGCCAGAACCTGGGCCCGAATACTGTGAAGGTGTGGCGGGACTCGAGCCATAATCATAGCAATACAAACAGCCTCCTTCTGGGCACGCTGAGCAGCGAGATCAGTAGTAGATGGCTGGTGCTGAATCCAGGCCTCCGTGAGAGTCTTAGCACGAGCCACAAAGGAGGTCATGTCCATAGCCTTGCCAACATCCAACGCTTGAAGATCGGTGATGATGTCAAAGAGGTGCTGGAGGCTGTCCTTGCCCGAGTACAAGGAGTGGAGTTCATCCCACATTGCTTTGGCGGTCTCATGATACATGATCATATGGTAGGGCTCACCCTCCAGAGAGTTCAGGATCCACGTATGGACGCGACCATCATTTCGTAGCCATTCATCAGTAGTAGGAGAAGGAGGTCCCTGGGTAAGGTGACGCGCAAGGCCCTTGGCTTGCAGGACCCTCCGAACGGAGTGAACCCACGGGATGAAGTTCGACTTCCCAGAGAGGGAAAAAGTAGTAATCCGAAGCTCATCGCGGAGTTCAGGAGCAGGAGCCACGCGGTCTGCCGTGGGGGTAGTTGTAGTGGAGTCACTAGAAGACATGACGACCTGGAGGAGAGGAAGCGAGCAGAAGGCAGGCCACGGCGAGTACAGACGCGCTAGGCAAGGCGCGAGCTCTTGTAGGCCGCGGCGGACTGGAGCAGTCCGCGGCGAGAAGAGCACAACAGCTCGCCGAGAAGAGAGGGCAGGCCGCGACGAGATGGAGAAGGAGAAGACAAGCGGGGAGAGCTCGTCAAGTCGCGGCGATGTGCGGAGACTAGAGGGCAACCGCTGCGGGCTGGACCAGTCCGCAAGACGGAAATCGCAGAGAGGAGCGAGTCCGCGGCGAGCAGGGAAAAGAACTTGCCCGCCAGAAGAGGGAAGAGAACAACAACGGACAGAGAAAGCAGCGAGATAGAAGGGAGCTCGCAATAGAAACAGGTAAGCACAGAAGGAGACCGCCGAGCTCGCAGCGGACCAAAGAGAGCAAGAAAAGGAAGCGAGTTCGCCGAGCTCGCAGCGGACAGAAGTAGACCGCAGAGTTAGGGAGCGAGTTCGCCGAGCAAGAAGAGGAAGCGAGTTCGCCGAGCTCGGAGCGGACAAAGGGAGACCGCAGAGCTAGGGAGCGAGTTCGCCGAGCGCACAGCGGACAGAGAGAGGCCGCATCGGACTATGGGAAGCAATGGACCCCACAGATCAGAGAGAGAGGGCTATAAAAGGACCAGAAGAGGAGTGGTTCCACGGAAGGAGAGGGAGCGGAGAGGAGAAGGGCAGGCCGCAGAAGCTATGCGACTAGGAGGTGCAGACACAAAACGTCAGGCCGCAAAAACCGCAGGCCGCCGGGCGGATAGACGTCGGAATCCGCAGGATGCACCGAGTCCCTCTGATACCATGTAGAGAATGACCCAAAAGCTTGTATGTATTACTTCAATATGTAAATACAAGGGGAGAATACAAATATATAGGAAAGAGGAGAGAAGAATAAATTCTATACATGATGTGGTACTAAAGAAGGAGGAGAGAGAAATAAAGAAAGAGGACCCAATAATGAGCCATTTACATGGGCTTTTCTAATAGATTCAAATTGAATCAACTCAAATTGAGTCAAATCAATTGTAATAAACTTTGAGTCAACTCAATATCCGAGGGATTTTTGAGTTTTAAATAATATGCTCAAGCCGTGGAGGGTCTTATAAGCACAAACGGGTGATGCACAGTAGGCTATGCAAGACTACTCTAGGGACAATCCGCACAGGACTGGTCCCACACGACGTTGACCTGCTAGAACTAGGCAAACCAACAAGCTCCCGGAGTAGATCAAACCAATGCTCTGATGCCGTGTAAGAAACCAACACTTTCATCTCAAAACTCTGAAGTGACAGGAGGAGTTAGACGGAGCTTATAAGCACTTGTGGGTGATGCACGATAGGCGATATGGAACTAATTAACAGATGGGCCACCGGGGATAATCCGCACATGGACGGTCTCACACGACGCGGATCCGCTGGAATCAGGTCAACCTGCAAACCTAATTGAATATACGTAACTATTTTCTTCGCATCAAGGAATATGTGTATTGAACATAGTTGTATGTTGTTCAGCGGATACCTGACTAGAAACTCGTAAATTACTCGTGTAGTTTTTCTAGCTTTTGATTATAAATAATATATATATATATATATATATATATATATAAGGTTTAATTAAATCTCAATAAGCTCAACCTTAATAAGAAAAAAAATTAAATAAATAAAATTTTCAGATTATTATTTCCATTTCAAACTGTGCCCATACACAATAGTTCAATATGTGTTATTTGGTGTTATAGGCTGTCATTGGGGCCACTGGTTTCATTGTTTTTGAGGCTATTCATTTCCTATTAATATTGGAATCATCCCTCACTATATTTGGCCTTGTGGGTACAATGCTTGGTTTTATAAGGGAATAGCTTTTTATGATCCATCACATCACTTATTAGCATTTATGAGAGGTGATAATATTGCTATATTTAGGCTTTCTCTAAGAAGAAATTAGGCAAAATACCTAAATCAAATTTTGAACTTTGGTCTCTAAGTTTGCTTACTCTACTGTTATAAATAATAATTTAAATTATTATTTTAATAAAATAAACTCACATTTCAGGCATACTCAACTAACAACTCGATAAGCTCCTGGTTAAAAACTAAATAGTTTATTACTATATGCCAATAAAAGTTAATTTCTATTTTTAATAAAATAATTATAATAAATATCCACTTCACTGCAACATCAGTGATTCTTCATCAAAAACTTTTTACCCGACAAAAATTACTCTATGGACTTATTTCTAACCAAACTTAAAGTTGAGGGGCCAATTTCAGAAGAAAAAAATAGGGTCCTATTTCAAACTAAGGCCAAAGTTGAGGGATGATTTAAGTCGTTTGCTAGGAAATTATTGAATCCACCAAGACTTGTGATATTGCATTTGTGCTTTCTGATCAAAAACACCGCTGAACGAAAATTCAAATTAATTGCAACTTTCATTAAATATGTAATTGAATGATTAACTTCAAATATAATTTTATTAAATATGTAAATAAATGGTTATATTCACTAATTGCCAATTACTTCTCCATCATCTACAACATAGCTGGTCTGTTTTAACTTTTAAGTATCTTTTTAAAATATATATATGGAAAGTTCAATTAATTGAGAAACTCATCTAGTGGTCGCAATAAAGAAATTGCAATTAAATTTTTATTTTATTTTTATCTTCCACAATTCATTTGTGTATAGGAGCTTGTACCTTGCTCAATGTTTTTATTAACATATTTTAGTGTTTTTAATTAGACATTTATTTTTAATAGTTAAAAATCTTGCCATTGATCTTTTTGTAGAATAGACTTCAAATGAAGGAGAAGAGGTTTGATGCAGGACAGACGTCACACTTGCCTGCCACCCTGACATCACTATCAGGGGCCCGCCCGACATCACCACCAGACGGCTTTCATCAGGGTCGCGGTCCGTACACCCCAACCAGCTCTCCCTCCATGGAATCACCACCATGCGGTAGGTTGTTGTGGCCGGGGCTCGATCCACTAACCTCCTAGATAAGAGGCTCTCACCGGCGCTCTCATCAAAACTGATCCCCCTAACCTCCTAGATAAGAGGCTCTCACCAGCGGTGATGAGAGCGTTGGTGAGAGCCTCTTATCTAGGAGGTTAGGGGATCGAGCTCCGGCCTCAACAACCAGCCGCACGGTGGTGATTCTATGACAAAGAGCTTGTTGGGGTGTACGGGCCGCGGCCCTGATGAAAACCGCCTGATGGTGATTCCGTGAGGGCCCCATGGTGGTGATGCCAGGGTGGCAGACAGGTGTGATGTTTGTCCTGCATCAGGTTTACAACCGTTGTTATTTAAATTACTATTTTTCCCACTAAATACTGATTTTCTTCCTTTATTTTGTATAGTGTGAAGGGGACTATTGAGCGATACATGAATACTAGGGTGGACAATGCCAATAGTGAGTTAGTATCTCAGGAAAATTCACAGGTGCGTTTTATTTTTATCTATTGCTAAATGTCGAGGCCACAATGTCCAGGCCATAGTGTCCACTTTCAAAATATTCACTTCCATCATATATTTTTTCGCCATCGCTTCGGTCTCCTCTAACCCCCTTTGCTCGATTTCATTAGCACCATAATATTTTATTATTACTTTATTTATAGATCATTTGTTCATAAAAGTTTTTTTTAATTAAAAAGTTAAGTAAATAAAACACTGCTTATATATATATATATCTTACTTTGCCTAATCTATATAAATAATTGATTAAAATAAGATGAAAATATTCTAAATAAATTTATTCTACTCTGTTTAAATATAAATAGCAATATTAGAAAAAATGGACATCAAAATGAACTCTTCCTTTAGATATAGAGAAAGACCCAAGCACATAGTAACTAGTATGTGGCTAGCATGGACATAAGTGATTCACACAATAACACGTGATGATAAATAACCATGGAAAAGAACGTGGAAAATATTGTTTGTGTGGCCTTCCTAACACATGTTGCATCATGTCATTCAGGCACAAAAGAAGGCATCTTCTCTAGAGTTATTGAAGTAAGTGGAGGTGGCAGAATAGTGCTATGAAAAATCGGATCCGAGTGTAGATGAATAATCCTGTTTCAAATAATAATTTTTTTCTAACAACCAAACGACGAATAGCGATAAGCACAAAAATTAAGAAAAGTAAAAATAAAATAAACAAGCACCATAAAATGAAGAACATCAAATTTAATGTGGTTTCCCGATGTTGGGTACGCCCACCGTGCTGACAGAGGTAAATTTACTATTAATTTCTCAAACATACAATATGACTAAAATGGAGGAGAATAGACCGAGAAAATGATGAAAATCTTGAATCCTCCAAGGTCCGGTCGTACACGTTGCGACGAGAAAATAGTTCCGGCGGCGAGAGAATAACTTGGCGGCGAGATGAACTCGCCGGCCGAGAGGAAGAAGCCGACCTATTCGAAGAAGCCGAATGTCACTCTGTCGGAAAACTGCTGCTCTGCTCTCACATGGATGGCCGACCACTCCTTTTATAGGTGAGAAGAGTCCTAAAATCGGGTAGAGAGGTGAAGCCGGCTGGTTCCAATCAAGGAAGGAGAAAAAAATCCCATTCTAAAAAATCTTCTCCATCAACGGAAGGAAAATATATTCTGCCACCAATGCTCCTCCATAATTGTCAGAATTTGAGGAGTTACATATTTGGAGTGGTCTCCAAAAATAACAGCTCCAAAATAGACGCTAATGGTGGAGCCATAATTGGTGGGAGAGCTGGCATGCGTAACAATCTCCACCTTGACGCCTCTACCATGACAAGCTCCACCTGGTTGAGATAACTCCAAAAATACCCCAATGGTCACCAAGATCCAAAAGCCAAAGGAACCGACTGAGTGAGCTTCGGCCAAGAACGGATCATAAGAAAACTCCTTCAATCCTGAGTAGCTCACAAAATGGACTGACGTGGTTGTCTCAGAAACACTCTACATTGAAGCTAAATTTCAACTGTTCCATCTCCAGCGGTGGTCTCCCATAGCAAAAACTGAAACTGTCAAGACTTCTGACCTTTAATGTGCGCGCGGGAGAGAAAAAAGATAAATGCGGACACATCAACAAAAAATACAAACAACTGACCTCAGCATGAAAAAATAAACCCCTATGAGAGATAATCAAATGTTGATTAGACACACTCTAAGCTCATGAAAAACGAAGGAGTAACAATGAAAGAGCTTAAGTAATAGAAGATGACAAAACTGCATTCACAAAACGAAGTTCTTGACCAGAAAAATAACTCAAAAATAAGAGTTATAATAACATAACTTCAAACTTCGCACTGGTTGTAAAAGATGCCATATAGATTAAACTGAAGAATTCTGCACTGAGACTGAGGCGACCCGATAAATTCACGGATCAAGACTGAGAAGATAGGGAGCGGACCGATGTCGTCACCTACCGTTGACCCAACTCAAAATGGAACGTCCAGTTAGTCGCCGATCGAACCTTAGCTCTGATACCACTTGTTATGGAAAATCGGATCCGAGTGCAGATGAATAATCCAGTTTCAAATAAATTTTTTTTGTCTAACGCCCAAACTACGTAGAGCGATAAACACAAAAATTAAGAAAAGTAAAAATAAAATAAAACAAACACCATAAAATGAAGAACACCAAATTTAAAGTGGTTTCCTGATATTGGGTAAGTCTACTGTGCCGACAGAGGTAAATTTACTATTAATTTCTTAAACATACAATACGGCTAAAATGGAGGAGAAGAATAGGCCGAGAAAATGATAAAAATATCGAATCCTCCATTGTTCAGTCTTACACGTTGCGATGAGAAAATAGTTCCGGCGGCGAGAAAAGAACTTGGCGGTGAGAAGAACTCGCCTGCCGAGAGGAGGATGCCGATCAAGAGGAAGAAGTCGGCCGAGTCGAAGAAGCTGAATATCTCTTTGCCGGAAAACTGCGTCTCTGCTCTCACATGGATGGCCGACCACTCCTTTTATAGTGAAAAGAGCCCTAAAATCGGGTAGAGAGGTGGGGCCGGCTGGATCCAATCAAGGAAGGAGAAAAAATTCCCTTCCAAAAAATCTTCTCCATCAGCGGAAGGAAAATATATTCTGCCACCAATGCTCCTCCATAATTGCCGGAATTTAGGGAGTTACATATTTGGAGTGGTTTCCAAAAATAGCAGCGCCAAAATAAGCGCTAATGGTGGAGCCATAATTGGCGGGAGAGGTGGCACGCGTAACAGAATAGTTCATGTATTTTTGACAGGGCAAGAAATTTGTGCCTCATATTATTATTGACGTCATGATGGAGGTCCAGTTGATTCATATAGTTGTAGCGTTGGGCATAATAATTGAAACTTTAGAATCAGGCACTTTTATTTGAATCATAATGATTCTAGCCAATTTCGAACAATTCGAACAGATTTGAATTAAATTGTGAGTCAGTTTCCTAGAAAATTAAACGATCTTGCTTGTTTTATTTTCAATTCTAATTCTACTTAATTTCAATTTTGATTTTGTTTGTACTTTGGCTCAATTTCAATATAGATTTCGTGCAGGCTTGAGCTGCAAGAGGGATGTTACCTTGTATTTATGGAAACAAATAAAATGATATACTAAACTATTATATATTCTAGACGAATTGAAATCTGGTGATTTCGAGTTGGGACCGCTCGAATTCTAATCTGAATTGATTTTAAGCTGAGCCAAACTCAAATTGTTTTTATTTGAGCTGAGCCCGACTTGCTTGAACATAATTCCATAGCAATCTAATTTAGTAGTGTAACCATGGTAAATAAGATCCATTGGAATACCTAGAGATAATATTGTATGTTCAAGAAGTCTTGGCACGACAAAGGAAATGTTATGTGGCTTAAGTACGATTCATGTTTGTTATTATTATGGATGATATTTTAGGAGTCTTTTATTGGAGCCTCAATGTATTTTTAATTAGCCCAAATATTTAAAACTTTTTGGGTAGTGTAATAGGAATAAAATAACAAAGTATTTATCTTTTCTTCTTCCTCTAGTTCTCCTCCTCTAAATTGTTAGGTTTAGAGGGTTTGGTGCCCTCCCCACTCCCATACGCGAGCCCTTGCTTTGAGTAGCTGTGGCAATGACTCAGTTTATCCTCCTCTTCACCTCTGGGATGCTCCCCTCTAGGGTTGAGATCCCCACTTTCTTTGTCCCTGCAACCACGATCACAAGTTTCAACTAGGTTTGCAACATCTGGTATTAGAAACATTTGATCCTTCTCCTCTCTCTTACAAAAACGACTGAACAACATTCTAAAGATCGTTTCATTATCAGTGGACGAGCCAACACCAACTCGTCTCGAGACCACATATCAACTGCTTCCAGCTCTGATTCAACACTTTCTAGCTCTGATTCGACAACTCCATCCAAGTTCCCCGTCCATGTGGATGAGAAAGGAAGCCACACTCCACCACACATGCAAAAACCTTACCTCCCTCTGTCGCAAAAGTGCTGCTTCTCCCTACGCCATTATTTCACAGACAGATCCATTGCTACCATTCCATGACTGGACACATGATCGCTCCAGTCAATCACATTTTCCTTTCAATCAGCGTGGGCCCCTCCGAGGAATGTTGCCCCTACTATGAGGACTCGTTATAGTAACACTCTTTTGGTAAGAGATAAAGGAACTCGTCTGCCATAATCGTTAGAGCTGTCACGGTTCTGGTTCGGTTCCAGTTCTACTAAAACCGTGAATCGAACCGCTAAGATAACAGTTCTTCAAATTGGAACCAAAGTCTTATTTGGTTTGATCGGTTCCAGTTCCGGTTCCAGCATAATTTTTAGAACCGTCGTGTCAACAGTTTCAGTTCTGGTTCAACAAAAACCAAAACCAAACCGGCCACTAACGATTTGGTCCGGTTCTATGCAGTTCGGTGCGGTTCCAATGGGTTGGTTCTATGTGTTTTAGTTTTAATTATTTTATAACTCTATAATTTGAGTCATTAAACACATTCACAAAGATTATTATCTCTTTTAAAATGTATATTTGAAAAGGAGATTGAAATTCAAATGGTTGTAGCAATAATTTCATAATTTCTTAAGTCTAAATATGTTAAAATTGTACTAATACAGATATTTATGCAGTAATATCTGATTTGACGCACCGAATAAAAAAAGAATGGGTAATATTGTATGATTACAATAAACTTGATCCACAAAAAATAATTAATATAAACATTATTATTAGCATGATGGACAACAAGTAACACTATAATACTCGATGCTCGGCAAAAACAGTCGCTCTGCCAAAATAGTTGAGGATTAGCAAACATAAATATGCACAAAGTAGGTAATATAATCATCTACAAAATTAAATAACAATTGCCAAACACTATTTTTGTATGTTTGCATGGTCTATCATTGAGTACAACTTCAATTGGCCGACTGATATAGGTACAATTGTATAGATAATTAAATATATTATTAATATTATAAAAAATACTAATAATATATATATTATAAATAATAATAATAATAAGCGGATTGTGGTTCGGTTCTGCTTCGGTTCGGGTCTAAAAATTCGGAAACCGCTCGAGTCATTTATGTTGCAGTTCCGGTTCCGGTTCCAGTCCGGATAATAAAATAAATGAACCGCACCCGGACCATTCTTGCTTGCGGTTCCAAAATTCAAACCGGAACCTGAATAATTTACGAACGGTTCGGTCCGGTTTTTTGCGATTCCGGTTCGGTTCCAGTTCGTTTTTGTTTTTAAGTGACAACTCTAATAATCGTAATGTCTTTCGAGCTTGAGGGCAAGATTGAATTGAAAGAATGGTGAAATGGTATGTGTCTTAACTATACATGAGTCATGGTTGTTATAATCACGAATCAAGCAAGAAAGTATTTCTCTACTCCTCTTTAAATAGTGTTAGGTTTAGGGTTTGGTGCTTCCCCTCGAGCCCCCGTGTCCCCTCGAACCCCCGTGACGCAGGACGGTCCTATGTGATGGGAAAATAAATATGTGAACTCTTATATGCAACCACACATGAAATCTGACGATTTACTTGCAACAACTAATATTTATAAAATAATATTAATTTGATTGACCACAAAGAGTTAAAACTTTCAAATGGAAACACGTGAGATAGTATGAGTGCGAGAGTGCGTGAAATCAAATAACAAGATAAATGTGAGGTTACAAAGACTCAAACAAATAAACAATTGAACTCAAAACTTACAACCCAATATCATTTCTAAGTAGAGAATAAACTCAATATTCAGTTAAGAAAATGACAAACCATCCTTTAAACTCGCACAATACTAAAAAGGGGAGGGCTGGAGCAATGTCGGAGAGCTTTGGTGTAGCAGGGAGACCCACTGGGGGCTGCCCTTCAGATTCCAATGAGATTACAACGTCTGTATCCGACTGGAGCGGGCTGGAATTCAGTTTCCAGTTGCTGGTACGTGCTCGGCAGTGAGCAGGGAGACTGTCAAAGACTTCAAGAATGCAGGGGGAGTGTGCTGGGAATCAATTACTGATTCTGGACAGCGATCATGAGGAGGTTGGTGGCTGTGGTTTGCTTTCCAGGACAAGCAGGTGTGCCGGGAACCAATTCCAAATTCTGGACAGCAGTTATGAAGAAAATGGTGGTTATGAATTGCTGCCTTGGACTCCAACTGAAGTTGTGGACCGGCTGGGTGGAGGATGGAGGGAGACGGGCTGGGAATTTTGAGAGGAGAAGGGGAGGTCAGAGGGAATAAGGTTAGTGGGTGCTGGGTTTTAGGGGGGCTGTTGTGGCTCCTTGTGGGGTTAGTAGCTGTTTTTTGACTTACTGGACAGCACCTGAGCATGGAGAGGGGGTTGTGGGAGTGGGTCTGGATGTGGGAAACGTGGTCGGTTATGGGAGGGAATGGGAGAGATGGAAATAGTGAGAAATGGGGATCAATGTGCTTGAGAATTTGGTTCCACGTGAGAAAGATTAGGGAGTTAATGGAAGGGGTGGAGAGAATGAGAGGAGGAGAGTGATTTTAGGAAGGAGGCCTACAATTTAAGAGATGAAGATAATGGGGTAGTGGGGTAGTGGAGGAAGGTAGTTATGAGGTAGTTGTGGTGGTTATGTGGAGGTGAGGTGGTGGCTGGCTGGAGGTAGTTAACAGAGGCGGCTGAATTTGGCTGAAGGTGGCCGCCGGAGAGGCGGCCAGAGGTGGTGGTGGTTGCCGAAGATATTTTTCGGCGATCAGCAAAAAACTAATTGATGTAGGAAACTTGATGGAGATGGTGGTGGTAGTGGTGGGAGGCCGAAAAAGTTCTCCCGTGATTGCCATAGATGAATTTTAGGGGACTGTTTTGGAGTTTTTTTGTGAAAGGGTGTGATGGCGAGCGACGACACGCACGTGTCTACTCCCGCAGGAGGCGGTGATCGACTACCCGGATGGGAGATCTGAGTCCGCGGATGCGTCCGGAGGGTCGTTCCGAGCTAGTTTGATATATTAGTTTTTATATTTTTGTTGTATTTCGCCCCCGATCAGATCGAACAGTTATAGCCGTCCGATCGGGAGCCCTAGGTCTACTTTTGGCTTGTTCCTATTTAAGTGCTTGTTGGTGACCGGTTTAGGGATCGAAGTTGCCCGTGCCTGCAACTCCCGGTCTTCTCCTTCGGCGGATTCCGAAGAGGTGTGCTCAGCGTTCTCCGCCCCGCCTGCGCGCGCGTGCTCCGCCCCGCCTGCTCCTTCCTGTCCAGGCCCACCCTCTTCCTGTCCAGATCCACCCTGCCCGGCCAGCTCCGCCCCGCCTCCGACCGACCAAGCCCGCCCTCTCCTCTACCTCTCAGCCCGACCCCCCCTCTTCCGTCCAGATCCGCCCCGCCCGGCCAGCCCCGCCCCGTCTCCGCCCTGCCTAACCCTCCCTCTCCTCTATCTCTCTCAGCCCGGCCCATACCTGTCCAGATCAGCCCCCGCTCCTCCCCGTTTTCCCCTTCCCTAGTCCCACAGCCCATGCCCGGCCCAAACCGAGATCCGCCACCATAAATCCCGCTCCCCACATTCCCTACCAGCCCTAACCCACCCATTCCCTACCAGCCCTAACCCACCCATTCCCTACCACCCGCAACCCTCCACGGATCCACCAACACACCGGAAGCATCCCGCCCACGGTACTTCATCCCGAAGCCAAGACGCCACAAGCACGAGCTAATCAAGGTATATGGTATTTGATTTTTCTCCTTTGAATGCTTGGTTTTGAACTATTGCTATGGTTTGGTTGTGGAATCATTATATGCTATTGTATTGAGATGTTGTTTGACTTGATGGATCGCTACCGGCGCGCTTAATTGATTCGCGTCTCGCTCGTTGGCAAGTTATAAAAGGCTCCTACGCTTTCTTTGTTGCTCAAAAATTGTGGTTGTCGTGTTCTTAGCCTTTATTAAAGTTTTATCACTTGCTAGTGGATCTACTTTGATTGCTCTCATGTTTGCACGCGCATGATCCATTGATCTCATACACCTTAGTTTGCATTGTTAGAGTCCGTTAAGTTTTAGCCGGTCTACCACTGCATCATTTGGTATCAGAGGGAGGTTCGAGTCACATTGCATGCTTCGTAGTGGTAGGTTGTTTCGAGCTCCGATGTCTGATCAAAACGTCACTGATGATCGGGCCACCAGTTCGAATTCGGACATGGCGGCCCCCGAGTTCCAGCGCTTAATCCTCGAGCAGTTCGCCACCCTCAAAAACGAGATTGCTAGGGTCAACACTAGAGTCGACCAGATAGGAGCCCTTAGAGGTCCAGCCCTAGCACCACGTTATGAGGAACCCCTGGAGGACCCACGAGACGCCCCGCCTCCACCTGATCGTCGAGGTAGAGAGCCACCACGTCGGGACCCCGCTTCACGGAGACGAACCCCCGAGCCGGTACATGATTACCGTCGCGACCCCGCCCCGAGGGGTAACCCGCGGCCACCTTACGAGCCACGCCTACCACCGGCCCGACAAGGATGTGGCCCACCCGCACGCCACGAGTACGACTCTGATGAGTATGTGGCACCGCGCCGAGAGCGCACCCCCATTGAGGACGACCTCATCCGACGCCTCCGAATTGATGCGCCCTCCTTCGACGGTCGCCTGAACCCGAAGGCCTTTTGTGACTGGATCCTAGACATGGACCACTTCTTTGATTGGTATGAGATGAATGACGAACGACGCGTTCGATTCGCTAAAATGAAACTTCTGGGCCAAGCCAAGATGTTTTGGATTAGTGTGGAGAGGTCGCTCGAGCGAGATGGATATTATCCCGTTACCCGATGGGATGAGATGAAGCAGCGATTGAGGGACAAGTACCTCCCCGCATCATATCGCGATCAACTCCTCGACCAACTCTACGCATTGCGGCAGGGATCACTTTCCGTTGCCGAGTACATGACACGATTTGACGAGTTAGTAGTGAGGAGTGACATTTTGGAGGAGCCTATTGCGACCGCTTTCCGATTTAGAGCGGGACTTCGCGCTGAGATTCGTAGAGAGCTTATACCACACCGCATAGAGACGGTCGGGCAAGTGTTCCAACTCGCACTCGAGTATGAGAACTATCTACGCCTCCCGGGATCGAGGCAGACCACACATCGCTCAGAATCCTCAACCCGCGCCCCCTCAGATGCGAAGGGCAAGGCTATCATTCCGACCGCCCCTAGACCCGGACCCAGACAGTGTTATCGATGCTCGGGCAGGGGGCACATTGCTGCACAGTGTCCTACGAGGAACCTTCTGATGGAGGGTGATGATGAGGCGGGCGTTGAAGGCGACAATGCTATAGTGGAAGAAATTACCGCGGGAGTCGAGGACAGTTGGGAGAGATCGTTAGAGCTAGGAGTCATCCGCCGACTCCTCCACACACCCCGTACTGAGGAAGATTGGCGACGTACCTCGATATTCTACACTTATTTTCAGAGTGCGGGCGGCCCCTGCAAGCTCGCCATAGATAGCGGTAGTTGCGTAAACATCGTAGCAAAGAATGGCTTAGAGAGGATGCAGCTTTCCGCCGAACCCCACCCACATCCTTACCGAGTCCTCTGGGTGGACAAGTCGGCCATTCAGGTCACACAAAGATGTCTTGTACCGGTCCGCCTAGCGTCCATTGAAGACAAGGTTTGGTGTGACGTCATCCCGATGGACGTCGCGCATGTTCTCCTGGGCCGCCCCTGGCTCTACAATCGGGACGCCACGTGTTATGGCCGCTCCAACACGTGCGTCTTCTTCGATAAGGGACAAAAGATCACTCTCACCCCGACCCAGCCCAGGGATCCTCCCAAGGGCCAAGTCGAGTCATCTTTTAGTGCGGGGTCGACGAGACCTGTACACATCCTGAGGAGGGGCGATTTCCTTCGTGAGAGTTTAGACTCAAGAGTCATGTTTGTGGTGGCCGCCGCCTGGGCAACACCCGACACCCCAGCTGTGGAGAGTGTAGACCTAGGCATTCGGCGCCTGCTAGCCGACTATATTGACATCATGCCTGAGGAGCTCCCCGATGAGCTCCCCCCTATGAGGGATATCCAGCATGCAATCGATTTAGTCCCGGGGGCATCCTTGCCCAACCTGCCCCACTATCGCCTAAATCCGACAGAGCATGCCGAACTGAAGCGACAAATTGACGATCTTCTTAGGAAGAACTTTATTCGGGAGAGTCTGAGCCCATGTGCCGTCCCAGCCCTTCTTACTCCTAAGAAGGACGGGAGTTGGCGCATGTGTATCGATAATCGGGCCATCAATAAGATCACAGTGAAATATCGTTTTCCGATTCCCTGCCTCGACGACCTTCTAGATACGATGGCTGGTGCCCAAGTATTTTCGAAGATCGACCTGCGGAGTGGATACCATCAGATCAGAGTGCGAGAGGGTGACAAGTGGAAGACGGCCTTCAAGACGAAGGATGGTCTATATGAGTGGTTGGTTATGCCATTCGGACTGTCGAACGCGCCAAGCACATTCATGAGGGTGATGACGCAGATCCTACAACCCTACATGGGCAAGTTCCTGGTGGTCTACTTTGACGATATACTGATCTTTAGCTAGGACTGCACCGAGCACCTATACCACATTCGACTGGTATTTGATCTCCTACGGAAGGAGCATTTGTACATCAATCTGAAGAAGTGCTCATTCCTGACACCCTCGATACAATTCCTAGGATACATCGTCTCCCAGTCCGGCATCTCCGTTGACCCCGAAAAGGTCAAATCGATTCGCGAGTGGTCCGTTCCGACCAATATCCACGAGGCCCGGAGCTTCCACGGCCTCGCCACCTTTTACCGGAGGTTTGTTCGGGGATTCAGTTTGATCATGGCCCCTATTACGAGCTGCCTCCGAAAGGGAGATTTTGCCTGGACTGCTGCAGCCACCAGAGCCTTTGAGAGCATCAAGCAAAGGCTAGCGACTGCCCCCGTACTTTGCCTTCCGGATTTTTCCAAGGCTTTCGAGGTGGCTTGCGACGCGTCCGGAGTAGGCATTGGGGGAGTACTGAGTCAGGAGGGTCATCCAGTTGCTTACTTTAGTGAGAAACTGAATGACGCCCGACAGAAATACTCCAATTATGATCGAGAATTCTACGCTGTCGTACAGGCGCTCCGATATTGGCGCCACTATCTCCTACACAAGGAGTTTGTTCTATATTCTGACCATCAAGCCCTGCGATACCTGGATTCGCAAAAGAAGTTATGACACCGACACACGAAGTGGGTGGAGTTCATGCAGGAGTACCACTATGTTCTCAAACACCGCGCTAATGTTGAGAACAAGCCGGCCGATGCGTTCAGTCGCCGGGTCACCATCCTCCATACCATGGACGCACGAGTTGAGGGATTTGAGCGTGTTTGCCAGGATTACCCCGAGTGTCCTGATTTTGGCGGTATCTTCTCTGCCCTATCTAAGGACCCACCCGAGCCCCGCGAGGGTTTTATCATTTCTGAGGGCTACCTGTTTTTCGGGTCTCGCCTTTGTATACCCCAAACTTTGCTTCGGGATTTTCTCATCTGGGAGCTTCACGCGGGCGGAGCCGCGGGGCACTTTGGGCGGGATAAGACGATTGCGTTAGTTGAGGACCGCTTCTTTTGGCCCGGCCTGAAAAGGGACGTTACACGAGTCGTCCGACATTGTCGAACCTGCAAGACGGCGAAGGGAACTCGACAGCCCACAGGCCTATACACTCCGTTGCCTGTTCCCCACCGACCCTGGGCAGACATTAGTCTAGATTTCGTCCTTGGACTCCCCCGCACTCCGCGGAAGTTCGACTCGATCTTCATCGTCGTGGACCGCTTCTCGAAGATGGCCCACTTCATTCCTTGTCATAGGACGTACGACGCCCCCCACGTGGCAGCCCTGTTTTTCAGGGAAGCATTCAAGTACCACGAGCTGCCCACTTCTATTGTCTCCGATCGTGACGTTCGCTTCACGAGTTATTTTTGGAAGACGTTGTGGAAGAAGACCGGCACGACACTGAAGTTCTCCACCGCCTACCACCCACAGACGGATGGACAGACTGAAGTTGTCAACCGAAGCCTTGCGACCATGTTGCGTTGTCTAGTTCGGGATAGTCCGGCCACCTGGGATTCGGTCCTGCCTATTGCGGAGTTTGCATTCAATAGTTCGGTCAATAGGACCACGGGCCTGAGTCCATTCCATGTCATATTGGGTTATGAGCTTAGGAAACCCATTGACCTAGTGGACGTCCCGTTAGGAGCCCGACCTAGCGAGTCCGCCGAGTCGTTCATCCAGCATATACACACACTACATGTGACAGTCCGAAGGAAGATTGCGGCAAGTAATGAAAACTACAAGGCTCGGGCCGATCTGCACAGGAGAGAGCAAACATTTGACGTCGGGGAGCAAGTTATGATACGCCTTCGTCCTGAGAGGCCCCCCCAGGGAGCCGCGAAAAAGTTAAGTGCTCGTCGGATGGGCCCCTATACGGTCACTCGACGGATTAGTACGAACGCGTATGAAGTTGACATACCACCAGCAATGGGGATTCACCGGGTGTTCAATGTAGAGGATTTAACCCATATTATGAGGAGCGAGTGTACGCGGATCCGTTGTCTACACCGGACCTTGAGCCCCAGCCTGACCCTCACCCTTCCAGTGCGCCGACACCCAGGCAGTCGCATGCTATTGAGCACAGCTCAGGGGATCCCCCTCTACAGCCGACAGTTCCAGTTTCACCTCGTTATGACGGAGATACATCGCTACGACAGTCGCCTACCGGAGATACACTACAGATCGTTGGTCATGACTTCACGACGACGGGCGGATTGACGGTCCTGCGGTACTTGGTCCATTGGTCTGCCCGCCCATCCTCTGACGACTCTTGGATTGTTGTTGAGGAGCTCGAGAGACTCGCCCCGGACTTGCGCCGAGAGTACGATCGTCTTCACTCACCCGAGATGGGTGTTTTCAAGTCGGGGGGAGTTGATGGCGAGCGACGACACGCACGCGTCTACTCCCGCAGGAGGCGGTGATCTACTACCCGGATGGGCGATCCGAGTCCGCGGATGCGTCCGGAGGGTCGTTCCGAGCTAGTTTGATATATTAGTTTTTATATTTTTTTTGTATTTCGCCCCCGATCAGATCGAACAGTTATAGCCGTCCGATCGGGAGCCCTAGGTTTACTTTTGGCTTGTTCCTATTTAAGTGCTTGTTGGTGACCGGTTTAGGGATCGAAGTTGCCCGTGCCTGCAACTCCCGGTCTTCTCCTTCGGTGGATTCCGAAGAGGTGTGCTCAGCGTTCTCCGCCCCGCCTGCGCGCGCGTGCTCCGCCCCGCCTGCTCCTTCCCGTCCAGGCCCGCCCCCTTCCCGTCCAGATCCACCCCGCCCGGCCAGCTCCGCCCCGCCTCCGACCGACCAAGCCCGCCCTCTCCTCTACCTCTCAGCCCGACCCCCCCTCTTCCGTCCAGATCCGCCCCTCCCGGCCCGGCCAGCCCTGCCCCGTCTCCGCCCTGCCTAACCTTCCCTCTCCTCTATCTCTCTCAGCCCGGCCCATACCTGTCCAGATCAGCCCCCGCTCCTCCCCGTTTTCCCCTTCCCTAGTCCCACAGCCCACGCCCGGCCCAAACTGAGATCCGCCACCATAAATCCCGCTCCCCACATTCCCTACCAGCCCTAACGCACCCATTCCCTACCACCCGCAGCCCTCCACGGATCCACAAACACACCAGAAGCATCCCGCCCACGGTACTTCATCCCGAAGCCGAGCCGCCGCAAGCACGAGCTAATCAAGGTATATGGTATTTGATTTATCTACTTTGAATGCTTGGTTTTGAACTATTGCTATGGTTTGGTTGTGGAATCATTATATGCTATTGTATTGAGATGTTGTTTGACTTGTTGGATCGCTACCGACGCGCTTAATTGATTCGCGTCTCGCTCGTTGGCAAGTTATAAAAGGCTCCTACGTTTTCTTTGTTGCTCAAAAATTGTGGTTGTCATGTTCTTAGCCTTTATTAAAGTTTTATCACTTGCTAGTGGATTTACTTTGATTGCTCTCATGTTTGCACGCGCACGATCCATTGATCTCATACACCCTAGTTTGCATTGTTAGAGTCCGTTAAGTTTTAGCCGGTCTACCACTGCATCAAGGTGTTTGGAAAGTGATTCCATGATAAGAAGGGGGAATGGTGGGAGGCCGACAAAGGGGAAATGAGGGAGGAAGGGCGTCCGGTTCTCTTTTTTGGGGGATGAAGGTGGTGGCCGGCAGCTTGGTGGAGGAGTGAAGGGGGAAGAGGTGATGGGCAAAAAGGTGGTGGTGGGGATCCAAGACTTCGCACCCAGAACTCGGCTTCGACACTGAAATGACAAAAGGATGTCTTCTATACTCCAATCCTTCAATGCCTAAAATGAGAGCCCTCACTCTCCATTTATAGATTCCTAGGGGAAGAAATAAAAAATGACAAGAACAAAAACTACTACGATTGTCGGTCTGCATAAAATGAACGGTTTTGATTCTCCATCACCCTGTCTCTGGTAATCACGACAAAGACTCTGTTTATTCTCCTCTTTACCTCTGACTGCCTCTGCGATGCTCCCTTGTAGGGTTGTGATTTCCCAGTTACTTCCTTCCCGCTGCCATGATCACAAATCTAAATGAGATTCATGACAGAAAACATAACCATTGAATTGGCAGTGAAATATAGACATTGCATTATCCATAAATTTAGTATAGTAATTTTGGTAGCGTTAGATTATTATAATTGAAATTTAGAATATCTCAATTGTATTCAAAATTTCAAATCATAATGGTTCACGCCGTTTTGAGCCATTTTAAACGGATTGAATAAAATTATGAGTCAATTTGTTGAAAACACAAAAACATATGATACGAGTACGGAAGACCCCCTCCTAGGCATGCGCTATGTAAAGGTTTACACGAGGCGCGTGCGGGGACCTGACGCGGCTTGATGATGCGTCAGGATGGATCTTGGGACTTTTATAATGTTGTTATCTTATATTGCTGTTTTTGGACCTTCCTATATATATCGGGAGGAGAACTATCTTGTATTAGGATGTTTCTATATTGAGACTTGAGAAATTTGAGGAGGGATACGACCCAACATAGCCCTACCTTGCACTCCCTTTCAATTTGGTCCGACTGCCGTTTTACGCGTTGCCCGCTCTTCTCACCGAGCCGCGCGTACCCCGCCTGCCGCTGCGTCTCCCAGCGTCTGCAAAACTTTTGCGAAGCACTCCTTCCGCTGACGTTTTTGCCAGTGTTTTTCTCCTCTTCTTCTCCGCCGACTGCTACTGCGCAACTTCCGCCAACGCTCGCGACATGTTTTTTGCCTCGACATTGGTTCCTGCGCCTATTCCGCCTCTTCCCTCACCTCCACGCATGCCCTTGACGCGCAGAATGGTCGCTCGTGACAAATCTTTGCCTCGACATTGGTTCCTGGGCCTGTTCCGCCTCTTCCCTCACCTCCACGCATGCTCTTGACAGGCAGAATGGTTGCTTGTGACAAGCACCATCTCTCTGTAGCAGGCCTTTCTACCGCTTGGATCAAGTCAATACGACTTTCTCCAACCTCTAAGTCGCAGTCTGGGAGATTCACTCCCTCCTCTCCACTCGGCCAGCCACGCCACCAGCTCCACCGACCCCGACAAACCCCTCTACCGCCTCTCCCAGTAGCATCGTCGGACCGTTAGGTTTCCCTGCGCCCTTCAGTGAATTCGGTTCCCCACTTACGCCGACTCGACATTCCGATGTTCAATTTAACTGATCTCATGGGCTGGTTGGCCCGCACTGAGCAATATTTTGACCTCGGCACTTCGAAAGCCGCAAAAGTGCCTCTCGCGACGATCTACAAGGAGGGCTTAGCTCTATATTGGGTTTGTTGGCTTCGCCATCCCACACCTACTCTCTCCTGGGTGGCCCTCAAGGACGAGCTGCTTCATTACGACACGCCTCATTTCGGCAACCCCTTCGAGCACCTGAGCAATGTTCATCAGACTGACACCGTTGATGCCTACATCAATGCCTTCATCGAATTCGCCACACATGTTCCCGGCTTGTCGGCAGACCACTACTTGGGCACCTTCCTTGCCGTCCTACAGCCGCACATCCGAGCCTGCCTATGGGCGCATGATCCAACTACGTTTACTCGAGCTATGGAACAAGCTCGCCACGCCAAAGAGGATTTTTCCACCTTGACCTCCAGCCCGACACTCCACTCCGCCGGCGCATTCTCTTCTACCTACACCGACTCATTCAAGCCATCGACAACTCCGCTTCGTCTTCCGGCCGAACCCTCTACTGCCCCGGGCTGACCTCCATCGCGACCTCTTGCAGCACCTCCCTTAGCCAAGATACCGGTGCATAGGATCTCTCAGGCCGAGTATTTGGACCTCCGCGACAAGGGCTTTGCTTTTCTGCTCCCACACCCTTAATTATTTCTAGTGCGTCTGGAAATCTTGGGACGATGTCCAAATGAATGGTCCTAAATTATACATATAAGTGTGTCTCTTTCACCTTTTTTGTGCACTCAACGCAAGTGCCATCATCTCACTAATGCTCATCGTGACCCGCTTCTCCAGCATACATCGATTGGGACGCCAGTAATGCCCTTGTTCACACCTGGCTTGCGAACATCCTTTCTGATGCATGTTTGCTCATCATCCGCCATTACCACACTGTAGGAAGCTTGAGATCATCTTGTAGCCCTTTACTACAAGGGTGTCAAAATCTCTCGCATATACACCTTGTATTGTGATCTCTTTACCTTATTAACTCTCTCTTCTCATGCTGTGTATCAGGAAATTTAATCTCTTGGCATTAAAGTTCTCCAACCTCGACCCTTCTTTGCTGACCTTTCCACTCAACAAAAATATATTCAGGAACTCCTGGTAGTCTGCTATCTTCTTCGTCTTCCAGATTCCTATATGATGATCCGCCAACAGATCTTAGGAGAACCTTACACTCTCCACCTTGGATGCTACCGCTGCTCGCATATATGTTGTTACTAACCTTCTACAACAATCTCCCCTCGTGTCCTCTTAGCCCGCGGACAATTTATTCATTCGTTCATTCGTGGAGCTCACCCCGACCGTGGACGGTGCAACTGGGGTCGTGGGGGGCCTCTCCCTCTTTGCTCCCATTGTGGAAGGCTTGGTCATCTTGTCGTGAAATTCTTTGAGAAGCATCCTCACCTCTGCCCTCAAGCCCATGTCAGTACTATTACGCGGCTTACGCCCGAGGCTTCTTCCTCATTGTCTACCACCAGAGTCCGCTCGTATGTTCTCTTCGACAAATATTGAGGCTCTCATCAATATCTCCAAGCAATCTGACTCCATTGCCACTTCATCTGGTTGCTCACATGTTGGTACTCAGGGTAAGTAGCTCGTCGACTCGGGTGCCACCGATTATATGATTGGAAACACTCTTCTTTTCTCACACCTCGAGAAACATAACTCGATTACCTCTAATCTTTGTTGTTGATGACTCTTCTGCTCCAATTTGTAGATATGGAATCGTGACTACTGTATCTCTTCTCCAGTTGGACAACACTCTGTTTGTCCCCGATTTTTCCTGCAATTTGTTGTCTGTCAATGCTCTTTTATGAAAATTGCAATGCTCTATCTCATTTTCTCCTACTGTGTGTTATTTTCAGGACTTTCACTCACAGAGGACCATTGCTATTGGGACTGAACGTGGTGGTCTCTACTACCTTGATGATCTTCTCACTTTTTGTCTCTATAACACCCCAACCTAGTTTAACAACAAATCAGCAGTCCGGTTGGGCCCACGATAAGTAGTAGACTAAGTAACAATAATAAAACTGGTACATAACAGACATAAAAGAAGAGTATGAAAAACTAAGGGTTAGTGTACTTCCTAGTGACACTAAAATTCGAAACACTGATGAAAAAGAAAAACAGTATGAATGCATGCCTTTTTTTTAAAAATAAAATTTTTATATTGCAAAAAACTAAGTGCTGGAATACTATTCATGCTTTTCTAAAATGATATTGGTAACATAAATATCTTTTCTAGTTTTATAATGTTAAACACGGTTCCTCAAGTTCCGAACTTTTGGTTGACTAAAAGAGCTTCTAAATTTCGGTCTATTGTTGAGTTATATACGGCTTATGTTTGTCCATACTTAAATTCTAGGCAATGTAGCTTCTAATGCGCAATTCTAGTCTAATGATCCAAGTCCTATTAGCGAATTCAGGTGTTCTAGTGTCTCACAGACACAGACTCAAATCTACTAATCTTCTAAATGGGGGTAACATCACCCAAAACTTTGAGGCTCATAAGGTACACTACTCACAATGAGAAAGATAGTGCGCCTCTATCTAGCACAAGAGGAGGTCTCAACGTGCCTACTAACTATATTCTATCTATTGCTACCCTGCTTACGAATTTAACCGTATATCTTAGCAATACATTATATCATTTAATCGGCTTGATTTCATAGTCCTGAGGTTACTATTTCCCGCTTCGTAAATGTATACGAGTGTATATGGTTTGTATTTGCACTATTTCAGAAGGTCTAATCATTTGGGAAATTTAGAAATCATCTATGTACCACATATATTAGCTAGTCGATCATTGGTCAACGAATTTCTAACGATAAAAACAGTTTTGTACAACAATAATAATTTTTCTGAATTCTCACGTAACTTTACTATACACGCTATCTGATAAGTCTAACCAGAAATAATAAGAGTTTCTTACCGCAGTATTGCGGTGCTCGTACACCAAACGCGACAGCATTACACTTTACAAGTTATATCCTGAATGCCCCAAGTAATTCTCTGATTGCCCAACGATGTTTTACCTCAACACTCCCCCGCGAAACCCTAGCATGAATAAATCCAACAAAAGGCTCACTAAAATTCTAAGATCATTAATTCATTATGAGGGAAGGAAAGAGGAAGCAAAGGTTTATACCTTTTTTCAAAAAAGAAATCTGAGAACTACACAAAAGACCGGCAATCTCTGAATGGGGAGGAGTCAATCACTCTAATTTCTGCAATCAAGGGTGAACTCACTCTTAACAACATGCTTAAGGGGAGTAAAAACACTAATTTCTTAGTGGGATACTTTGACTAAAAAGATCGAGGTGAGAACATTGCCTGACCCGAATAGAAGCACAAAAAAGGGTCTACTGAAAAGATCCCCTGCTGAAGGACCGATTGCTGGATAGGATTCAACGACTAGGGTTAAAGAAACATGGAAAAGGGGTAGAGGGAAAATCACTATAACTGGAGAGAGGAGAGGGATATTCCTCATCTGAAGCGGGAGGAAACAAAAAAAATGAAAAGACAGATCGTAAATTACTTGTGCAAAAACGGGGACAACAACCGGACAAACGGAGGAGAGTCATCGACTCCCACAGGTGAGGGAGGAAGATAGCGTTGCAGCGCCTAACACTGCTGTTGGAGGGAAGAAAGCACGCACGCCTCCTAATGTCGACGAACAGGAAAGACGACTTCCTCGCACTAGCGGCTAATGGAATCGACGAGAAGAAGCCCTATCTCTCACTCAGGATGCAGGGCGGACTAAATGTCGAGGGTAAAAGGGTAAGCACGTGAGAAGAGTTTAATTCACGGGAGGCATCGCCACTCCCTTGGAAATAGCGCTTACGGGAAAAATGCGGTTATGGGAACTGCAAGGGAGAGAATAGGGGGTAAAGACTTTCCCATTTTTTTTGGAAAATTGGACATTTCCAATTAATTACACAATTGCCATTTCACAAACTCACTTAGAATTCTTATACGCTACGCCCGTCGTGATAACACTAGATGCGTCGACTAAATTTTCAACAACTAAAGCTAATCCATTAATTAATGTACAAAAATTAACCATCCTAAAATCGTACCTATACGAGACGAGTCTCGAGACGCAGACTCGATCAAATTCACTCGAGCTCGGATCTTGAAATCAAAATTATCTTCTATAATAAAAAAAAATGTGTTACAGTCTCTACGTCTTCACTTCTCTACTTCAGTGACATCATCATCTTGATCATTCGCCACTGCATCTCTTCCACCAGCTCATGTCATCTTTCAAGACAGACTCCTCTTTAGAATGTGAGCCTTGCCAGTATGAAAAGCATCATCGTACTACTTTTCCTACTAAACTATGTGCAAGTTATGCTCATCCTTTTGACTTTGTCCATTCGGACATCTGGGATCCTAGTCTCACCAAGTCTGTTGGTGGAGGTAGTTTGTACTTTATAACTTTTATTGATGATTTCTCTAGATGTACGTGAGTGTATTTTTCAAATGAACATTTTGAACTTTTCTCCATTTTCTCATAAATTTATAAGAAAATTTGCACTTTGTTTGATATGCCGCTCAAAATTATTCAAATCGATAATGTAAAAGGATACATTAGCCATCAGTTTTATCTTTCTGCACCTCCAACGGTATTATTCATCAGACCTGTTATGTGTATACATCTCAACAAAATGGGGTGTCTGAAAGGAAAAATCGTCTTCTCGATGTTACATAGACACTCCTATCTCTGATGAATGTACCCCGCTCTTATTGGGTTCATGCGGTTCTCATTTATTGTTTTCTCATTTACCATTTACCTTTTTCTACCCTTCAGGGTAACACTTTTTCTCTCTTCTATATCCGATCAGTACACCTTTTCCCGCCACCTCACATGTGTTTGGTTGTACTGCTTATGTCCACACTCCTGCATCTGGTCACTATGAACTATCTGCTTGTGCCACCAAATGTGTCTTCATGAGTTACTCTGCAACTCAGAATGATTATCGTTGTTTCGTCCTTATCTCTAAATGTCGATACGTCTTTACTGATGACACTTTTTGAATCTACCCCTTATATTTCAAAGGACGGAGGGACTCTTACTCTCGACAACTCTACTCCTCTCTATATCACCTCTCTTCCTACCACCTCTGATTCATCGTTTCTTATCATTCATGCTCCTTCCCCAAATATTCCGTCGCCAACACCAACTCCTACACGCTTTCCTCCAATTTCACCCTTTACATATCATTATCGTCGACGTCCTGCTTCTCCATTGTCCTCGCTCTTCCACTCCAAATTCCCCACTGATGGCTCCCAGGCTAACGCTCTCCTCTTCAGAGGGGTCCCACACTTCAGTAGACTCGGACCTGGATCTTTCCATTGCTTTGTGCAAAGGGGTAAGGGGGAGCACCCAACCTCCTCTCACTAATGTTGTCTCAATCTCAGTCCTTCGCGCAACATGTTTGCATGGGCACTTTGCCACCATTGTTCCTACTACTTATGAGGAAGCTCTTCGTGTACCTTGCTGTAAAGTGGTCGTGGATGAGGTAATCTTTGCCTTACATTCATGTGTACCTGGACTCTTGTTCCTACCTATTTGGGGTAGATGTTGTCGGTTGTCGCTGAGTCTTTAACATCAAGTTTCTCAACACTGTGGATCGATACAAGACCCTTCTAGTTGCGAAGGGGTTTACCCAGACATATGATGTTGACTTATTTGACACCTTTGCGGTTGCCCGTATAATACTGTCAGAGTCCTCTTCTTCGTTGCTATCAACCAGAATTGACATGTTTCAACTTAATGTCAAAAATGTCTTCCTATATAGTGACTTACACAAAGAAGTCTATATGGAGAAACCATCTGGATATGTTGCATAAGGGGAGTCTTAGAACTTCAGCGGGTCATTTATGGTCTCAAACAAAGCCCTTACGCATAATTTGAAAAATTCAGTCAAGTTGTCTATACCATTGGTTTCTTCAGAAGCAATGCTGATCACCCTCTCTTTATACGGAAAATTGCCGGAAAGTCGTTATGGCCAAAAGCATTTGGGGACACCACCAATAGGACTGTCCACTGGATCTTAGAGCATTAAGCCCTTAAGGTTTGAAGTCATTAGATAAGTGAATAAGGAGGTAGAACTCTTTTTAGTCATGGAAGCCATTGGAGGGGAAGAACACTAGAACAATGATTAAGGGAGATCTAGTGAATCAATAGATCTATCCTCTTAGTGTGTTGTTGTAGAGCAAGGTAAAGTGATACTTTTCTAAAAAAATCATGGGGGTCGGACGGTTCCAAACCACTTGGGAGCCATTGCAAGCCAATTGGCCTGGGCGTCGATCGGCGTGTTACGCGCAGGTCCTGCTCGGTAGGCTCGACGGAAGAATGAGAAGGGAGGAGATTGACTGAAGATGGATTGGTGTTTGAAGTTCGACGAGAGTTGGCCGATGGTGAGAGTCGGCAGGGGTATCAGGTTGTTAGAGCTCAGAGCTTCGGATACCATGTTGGTATAAACATGTTAATTAATTGAAAAGGAAGAGGACCCTCTACTTATACTAGAGGGTATTACATGAAAATAAAATACGTATTAATACTTCTAACAAAAAGTTTCTCGCTTGAATTATCTGGACAAAGAAAAAGTAATTAGCAAAATAGACATCACCACCCTCTTATATGTGCAAAAGTTTTGGGAACGGGACCAGTGAGTTGCATCTGCATGTCTAGCCCAAGCCCCACCGATACATGCAAATGTGAATTTCTCATGGTGCAGCTGTTACATATAGTGTGGCACGTGGGGGTGAAGCATCATTCATTATAGTATTCAGGAATCTTATTTATTCTTAATTATTTCATGATTGACATGACTCTACTTTGACGAAACAGTATTACCTGCAAGAAGCCTCAAAACTTCGCCAGCAAATCATAAGTTTACAGAATTCAAACAGGTAACGGTCAGATTTAACATCATCGGTATAGTTTATCACCGTCATAAGTTGCATATTATATTGTAAAGTCCTTAACGTGCGTAGGAATTTAATGGGTGAGGCTCTCAGCACCATGAATATGAGGGACCTCAAGCAACTGGAAGCTAGGCTGGAGAAAGGCATAAACAAAATAAGGTCTAAAAAGGTTGAATGCTTATGAGGCTGAATATATATATATATATATATATATATATATATATATATGAACATTTATTAGATTAATGGCCTACAAATACTGATTAAATGCTCATATTTCCATCAGAATGAGGTGTTGTATGCTGAGATAGAGTACATGCGGAAAAAGGTAGTAAAATCATTGAACACGATCCAAATTCCTTGAGAAGATTTCTTCCATTAACTGAAATAAGAGCCTCGTCTTTCTTCTTTGAAGGAAATGGAGCTGCAAAATGATAACATGTACCTAAGAAATAAGGTATAGTTTTATTCCTTTCTAATGACATTTCATTTCTCTGTTTAGCTCCATATCTAATTTGAATAATTTAACAAAATAGTAGATTAACATAGGAGTTTTTTTTATTTGTATGCCATGTGAAATATGAGATTTTATACCACATGAAAATTGGTTGTCAATAAAAGATCTTATGTAATTCGGCTGAATTCCGGAATCCTTGTCTTATGGTTACAAAATTTTCGTCAACAATTTTATCAAATTTCTAAATAGTAGCTATTACAAGAACTTGTTAGAATGGGAAGATTGGATTTGTTTAGGGCAGCATTTCTATAATGGAGAATGTTCTATTGGTAAACTCTCGAAACCTCCGACTTCCTACTTTGCCTTGAACAGGTATAATTAGGGTAATATTTGCTCCTTTGTTTCATACTTCTTAACTTGCAGGGAGACTGCTTCAGAATCCGTCTTGACGTAAGCTTCACGCCAAGGCCGCGGGCTAGCCCAATCATGTGAATTGGGTTTTGTATTGTCTTATTATTGGTGTCCGGAAAGAGTATTTTTGTAGCCAGCTGAATTTTTACCTTTGTAGCGATCTTCTACACTACTCCAACCCCAACCAAATTTCCTCTCGAGGCTCCATTAACAACCCCAAGGGCTTCTCTTTTTGTTTCTCCTCTCCTTTCGAGGTAAGATCCATGATTAAATCTATCAGCAATTGTGACTTTATGGTGGCCCTCTCCTATAAGTGATCAAAAACTCACTCAACTTGCTGCTTCTATCTTTTCTGATGAGTACTAAATAGACGGTTTCATTCTCTACCTCTAGATATAGTGGGTGGGGTTCCTTCTCCACTGAAGTTTACAGCAAAGTGAGCAAAGTACTTTATTGTTTCAATCTTTCTAGTGCTTGGTCACATTCCTCATTCCATCTGAATTAACCCTTCGGCTGCAGAGCTTTATAAATGGGAGAATGTTTTTGCCCCATCTGTGAGATAAACTGTTAGGAGATGAAAGGGAAAGAGATAGAGATCTAAGAGAAGATTAGAAAACTAGGGTTGAGAGGGATAGAGAAGAGAAAAACCTGGAATTATTCTTGCTTGCCAACCAGGGGTGGGTGGGTGGGTGGGTGGGTGGGTGGGGGTTCCAGGTATATTTATACCCGGACCCAAGGCCGGCCGGTCGGCCCCAATAGGGGCTGAACCGGGTTGGTTCAGCCCCCGAGGGCCGGTTCTTAAGAGAGTGGGGGCTAAACAAGTTGGTTCAACCCCGTTGTCGCCTCCGTATCTCCCCCGCCGTCTCGTGTACTGACGCCCAAATAGCCGGGATCCGTCCGGGAGCGTAACATTCCCTTCCCCATCAAGAACCAGCTTGTCCTCATGCTAGTAATCAGGGTAGAGCTCCCGAAACGGTACCCTTCTGACGAAGCTTCTGCAGGAGTGCCTCAAAGTCCTCGTATTCCAACGGCCCAAAGCGAGCGGTGAACCCGTCCACAAAGTCCGGCCAGGGCACATAATCCTTGCCCCTCAAAAACCACTGCACCCACTGGAAAGCATCATCTTCCAGATGGAACGTTGCTAACTGCACCCACTGTCCTTTGGGAACCTCCTAATAACTGAAGAACAGTTCTGCCTTCTGCAACCACTCCAAAGCGTCGCCGCCATGGAACTTCGGAAAATTCATGCGTGTCAACTTGGGCGGCATGTACGGCCGCTGGCTGACCTGTCCACGCCATCCCGCCTCCTGTCCATATCCCGCCGGCCTTCTTGGTTCTTCGTGTTCAAAAGGCATGCCCGGAAAGCCTTGGCGAAACGGTCCCGCCGTCGGAGCACCACCCCACTGCATGCCTCCTCTTGTCGGGTGGTAGCAGCCCCTCCCCCCTCCATTTGGGGAAATCGGCCACCCGCCACCTCTAGCGCCCAAACCGCCCGAGCCGCCCCCACCGGTGCCGAAACCGGCTGTACCAAACCCGCCGGAGCCAATCCCGGCTGCTCTGAACCCGCCGGAGCAACCCCCGCCTGCGCCGAACCCGCCGGAGCCAATCCCGGCTGCTCCGACCCCTCCGGGGCCACCCCCGCCTGCGCCGAACCCGCCGGGCCCAATCCCGCCTGCGCCGACCCCGCTGGAGCCGATACCGCCTGCGCCGAACCCTCCCGTGCTCGATCCGGCCCCCGCTGCGATGCCTGCTCCCCTTGTCGAGCCGGTCTGCCCTCCGTTTGCGCCGATCCGGTGCGGATCGACCCGTGCAGCCCGGATCCTCCTCCGACACGGCCTTACCCTTCAGATTTTGTGCCAACAACGCCATGATCTCCTCCATTCGGGTGTCGATCCGTTCTTCTAGCCTTTTGGTGGAAGTTTTCACATTTTCCTCTTTTGCGGCCACCGAATCCGTCAATCTCACGAGATTTTCCTCTAGGGTTTCCAAGCGGCCGATTTCCTCTTGCGTTCGAGTAGTTACCATGGTGGAGAAAAGTGCCTCTGATACCAATTGTTAGAAGATGAAAGAGAGAGAGAGAGATATAGATCTAAGAGAAGATTAGAAAACTAGGGTTGAGAGGGATAGAGAAGAGAGAAACCTGGAATTATTCTTGCTTGCCAACCAAGGGGGAGTTCCGGCTATATTTATACCCGGACCCAAGGCCGGCCGGCCAAGGGGTCCGGCCGGCCCCAATAGGGGCTGAACCGGGTTGGTTCAGTCCCCGAGGGCCGGTTCTTCAGAGAGTCGGGGGCTGAATCAGTTGGTTCAGCCCGTTGTCGCCTCCGTATCTCCCCCACCGTCTCGTGTACTGACGCCCAAATAGCTGGGCTCCGTCCGGGGGCGTAACATAAACCGACTCTAATCAGTCACTCTTCCCATGAGGTTTTGGATATCTTTTATGGTAGTGGGTGTTGTTGTGTATCAGATTTCGATTTCTTTAACCTTATAGAGGTTAGGTTCCAAATATTTCAAGGTAAGCTGTTGAAAATGTTGAAGTTGGAAGTGGGAAGTCAGAAGGGTGCAAACCCCACAGACCGCCAAGACTGCGCGGCTTGCGCGGATAGGTCTTAGCGAATGACCTAGTTCTTGGCCATCTTTGTTCTCGCGGTCTGACTTAACAGATTCCTTGAGATGTTAACCGCGCGGCTAGTTTTAACTAACCGTGGACTGCGCGGTCTGGATTAAGAGACCGTGGAGACCGGCAGACCGCCGTTGGCACAGTGCGGTTTCAGGTCGTGTGGTTGTCTGCTTGGCTACTTAAGTCCACGCGGACTGAGGTTGCTGTCCTCATAGCTGTGCGGATTGGTTGTGTTAACCGCGCACGGTCTGGTGTTGTTTGTCCGCATGTTGGGCGGACTGGTGTTGCTAGCTATCACGTTACTGACGGTTACTCTATCCCCCTGGGCGGTGACGGTATCTGCTTACCCGCCTATAATAGGGGTGTTGGCCTCGTCATAAATAACGAGAACTGTAAGAACTCTAACTTTGAGTTAAACTCGACAATTAAGTTTTTGTAACCGTGCGGTAAGGAGAAGTGACCTGATCTATTGTTGTGTTTGCAGATTGTGCGGCTAGCTCCGAGCAACCAGACAACTAGTTCTGACAGTGAAGTCAGAGAAGGTAGTGCGGTTAAGCGGATAGCAATCGACGGTTAACAGCAGGTTGCGGGTTCGGCGACTAGGCAGTCTTCTTCCTTGATAGTTTTCTCAGATTGGATAAATCTGTTCTCCTCTAGTGGGCTGACTAGCATTTCGAATAAGTTGTTCACTCTACTCTGCGGTTAGGCGACCTTGGCGGTTAGGCGACCTTGGCGGTTAGGCGACCTTGGCGGTTAGGCGACCTTGGCGGTTAGGCGACCTTGGCGGTTAGGCGACCTTGGCGGTTAGGCGACCTTGGCGGTTAGGCGACCTTGGCGGTTAGGCGACCTTGGCGGTTAGGCGACCTTGGCGGTTAGGCGACCTTGGCGGTTAGGCGACCTTGGCGGTTAGGCGACCTTGGCGGTTAGGCGACCTTGGCGGTTAGGCGACCTTGGCGGTTAGGCGACCTTGGCGGTTAGGCGACCAAGAGTTGCAAACAGATAACTCAGTTCCAGTTTAGCCTGTTTGCGACGATTTCTGCGGTTAGGCGACTTTGCGGTCATGCGACCAAGAAGTGTGGACATGATCCTTTCTTCAACAGTCAATAAAGCAGTTTGAGAAGCATTGCAGTTAGCAGGGCGGATAGGCGGCTAGACGGTTACAGTGCTCTGTCTGCCAGTTTTTTCTCTTGTCTATTTTTTGTGATTTCAATCAGGTGCATTACGAAATCATGTATCGCAATTTATCTCTCGTAATTTATAAAATTTTACATGGTATCAGATGGACAAAGGTTTTGAAAGTGATCAGCCACAGAGGTTTGCTAAGTACTTTTGGAAGTCCAAGTGAACCAGGAATCTAACAATGGAAGGTGGTTACACAAGAGACCTTGGAATTGAGCTCCTGATGTAGACTAACTACAAGAAGTGGAAGTCTTGCATGAAAAGTTATCCTCTAGGTGAGGATCTCTAGGAGGTCATTGGTGGAGATGAGAGACAAGAGGTGATTGCTGATAGAGAAATGATCAGGCGGTGAGGGCTTGGAGGAGAACAAATGAAAAGACAGAGTTCACACTCAAGCGAGCGATCTCACCAGAGTTGTTTGACCACTACATTTGATGTAGGTCGGTTGCTGAGATTTGGACAGCCTTAGATGTCTTGTTCAATAAGATGAACGTAGCTCGACTACAGTTTCTTGAGAATGAGTTGACAAGAGCAACTCAGCGGGGCCTGTCGATATCATCTTTCTTATTAAAGTTGAAGAACCTGTGTGTTGAGATTTTAGCATTGGACCCGGATGAGTCCATCTCAGAGGCGAAGCTGAAAAGACATATCATCCGCGACTTGCGGAAGGAGTATATGACCTTTGTTACTAATGTGCAGGGCTAGGCCAATCAGCCATTTTTGCTAGAGCTGGAGAATCTGCTGGCTTCGCAGGAGAGCTTGACAAGGCAGATGACTAGGTGTTCTATCTCAGGGGGAGATAATGAGGTTCTTTATTCAGGAAAGAAGAAGTGATGAGACGGGAAGAAAAAGTCATATGTTGACGATGGTCCTTCAACTTCATCACAGCAGGAGTGAAGCAAGACTCCTAAGTAGGATAGAGGGAAGAAGAGCCTGCAGAGTCAATCTTCAACCAGGTCACGCCACTGATAAAGAAGGAGATGAATTCAGGAAGGAACAAAGACGGATGGGGGAACTGCTTCATGACGGATATAACGACAACGTCTGTTCGTGCCTTGGCCTCCATCAACTACCAGGAGGACTGAATCGTGGACTCAGGGTGTGGTCATCACCTCACTAGAGACGAGTTAAAGTTTTCTTCTCTGTATGCGTATATAGGTAATGATGCTATCATTACTGCTGATGATACTATACATACAGTCGAAAAGGAACAGTTTCTTTAGACAGTGATAATGAGTCACTCACTTTGAGGAGTGTTTATCACGTGCCTGAGACGAAGAATAACCTGTTCTCAATGATCAATGTTGTGGACGCTGGGTTTCACGTTATGTTCGGCCCGACAGAAGTAAAGTTTCTCCGGAACGTGTCAACGGTGAAGGATGACGTGACTCATGTCAGGAGACAGGTAAAAACTTGTTTGTTCTGTCGACACGTTTCTATGTTGAGAAGATGAGGGCTAATGACAGTGCAGTTATCTGACACGGGAGGCTGAGATATGTTGGGATGGACAAGCTAAAGACTATGACGACAAGAGGCCTTGTGAAAGATCCTGTCTAGTCTTTTATCTCTGGGAGACAGTCATATCTGTGCAGAGTGTCAGTATGAAAATGCTCATCACTTCCCATTTGACAAGTCCCTGTCCAGGTGCAAGACACCACTGGAGTGCATCCACGGTGATATGATGGGACCAACCGTCACCACCAGTCTCGGAGGAAGGAGATACATGCTGGTCTTGGTTGATGACCTCACTATATATATCTGAGTGTATTTCATAAAGGAGAAGTCAGAGGTATTCTAGAAGTTTGTGAAGTTTAAAGAACTCATTGAAGACGTGTCAAGACTGCGAGTTAAGAAGTTGATGTCAGACAATGAGGGAGAGTTTACTTCTCATGAGTTCGCCAACTTCTACAGGAAGCACGAGATCAAGAGGGAGCTGACGTGTGCTCATGCTCTACAATAGAATGGGGCAGGCGCAGAGAAAGATCCTTCATCTGGCGTAGACTTGTAAAAGCTAGCTTCATGTTAAAGGCATTCCCAGGGCCTTTTGGGCGGAGGGAATGGTCTGTTGAGCTTACATCATCAACCGGATGCCCTCAAGCCCTCAAGTCCAACAAATGAAGTCTCCGCATGTGCTCATGTTCAAGGAGAAGCTTAGCATGACACATCTTCGAGTGTTCAGGTCTACCTGCTACGTGCACGTCCCAGACGCTCTCAGGACGAAGCTGGATGCGAAGACAATGAAGCTTGTCTTCATCGACTATAACGAGCGAAAGAACGGGCTGGAAGTGCATGGACCCTGAGGTAAGAAAATTTGTCGTCTCAAGGGATGTGGTATTTAACGAGCTGACGTCATAACATGGTAGTTCCTCTGTGAAACTATAGGAGAGCAGAGTAAACAGAAGACAAGAAGAAGTTGTTGGTGATCTTCTGGTGGAGCTGTTTGTGTCTCCAGGAGCTCCAGTTACATCTAGCTCAGGGGCAGGTGCTTCAGGTTCTGGAAGCAGGGGGAGCGATGCTCCTAGTGCGCCTAAGAGAAAAACTGATGCAGAAGAAGCAGCTGGTGTGGTGGATCGTGATCAGGCCTTATGGAGGTCGAAGATGACCATTATTCCACCAGCTCGGTACATGGACGGGAACATGATGAGCTTTGTGTCATGTTTCTTTGCTGGTCCTCTGGATGAGCGGGAGCTGTCATGCTATGAGAATGTTGTTGGAGTAAAAGAGTGAGAAGATAATATGAATGAAGATATGATCGCCCTCAGGAAGAACAAAACTTGGGAGCTTGTGCCCAAGGTCGATGACATAACTCCTGTTACTTGCAAATGAGTTTATAAGCTCAAGAAGAAGGCTTACGACAGTATCAAGCGGTACAAGGCTCGCCTTGTAGTTTGTGGGTTCTCTCAACAGTACGGAGAAGACTACGAGTAGACGTTCAGTCCTGTGATCAAGATGACTTCGGTACGGTGATGATTGCTTTGGCGATCTGCCGAGGTTGGAAGATTTGACAGCTCGACGTGAAGAATGCATTTCTTTACGGGGAGACTGACAAAGATATCTTTATGGTTCAGCCACCTGGCTATATTTCTGAAGATCATCCAGGACACGTCTGCAAGCTCAAAAAGACCATCTATGGCTTGAAACAAGCGTCTCGGGCGTGGTACGAAAAGATAGCAGAATACCTCCAGTTCTGCGGATACTTTGCTTCTGATTCAAGTCTGTTCGTAAAGAAGAGGGGGGAGCTTCAGGTCTTGGTGTTGTTGTACGTTGATGATATGATCGTATGGGGAACTCAGAAGAGGAAATAGCTAGGCTCAGTGCAGAGCTAGCTATCCGGTTCGAGATGAAGGATCTTGGGGAGCTCCACCATTTCCTTGGTCTCGAAGTGGAGAGGAAAAAGTGCGGTGTGCTCGTCTCCAAGAAAGGATATGCGAAGTGGATCGTGAAGCGATTCTGCATGCGGGAGGGAAAGAACAGCTCTACTCCACTAGAAGTCGGTCTGAAGCTTCGACGTGATGAGGGAAGGGTTCTTCCAGATCCCTTGGTCTTCCAAATCCCTTGGTCTTCCGGGCTCTGGTCGGGTGCCTGATATACTTGACAATTACGATGCCAGATATTGCTTATGCTGTGGGCCGAGTAAGTTGGTATATGTAGGAGTCTCTGAAGCTTCATCTAGTGGTGGCGAAGAGCATTTTGAAATACGTGAAGTCCACTTCAGATATGAGTCTCTTTTACAAGAGGGACACGAGCTTTAACCTGCACAGTTACACGAATGCTGACTATGAAGGGGATACCGACGATCGGAAGTTGACGTCTGGTTATGTCTTCATGCGCGGTTCGACAACTATCTCGTAGTGTAGCAAGAAGCAGGATTCTGTGTCTATCTTCACTACTGAAGCGGAATATAAGACGTCGGCCTTGGTAGCTCATGAGGCCATCTGGATTCGGATGTTAGTGGAGGACATCCACGAGGAAGTGCGAGGTCTTACTATACTATGCGATGACAACGAAAGTGCTCTCAAGCTGGTTACAAATCCAGTTTGTCACGCCCGGACAAAGCACATCGAGATCGAACATCACTTCGTTCGGGAGAAGGTGCTGAAGGGATCTCTGATGGTGAAATATGTGCAGAGTCAGGATAATGTCGCAGACATTTTCACGAAGTCGCTATCGAAGGGACCGTTTGTGCGGTTATGTGGATTGCTTGGTCTGACTTCCACCTCCCACTTCAAGGGGGAGTGTTGAAAATGTTGAAGTTGGAAGTGGGCGGTCAGAAGGGTGCAGACCGCACAGACCATCGAGACCGCGCGGCTTGCGCGGATAGGCCTTAACGATTGACCTAGTTCTTGGTCATCTTTGTTCCCGCGGTCTGACTTAGCAGAGTGCCTGTGATGTTAACCTCACGGTTAGTTTTAGCTAACCGCGGACTGCACTGGTATGGATTAAGAGATCGTGGAGACCGGCAGACCGCCGTTGGCGCGGTGGGGTTTCAGGTCGCGTGAATGTCTGCTTGGCTACTTAAGCCCACGCAGACTGAGGTTGCTGTCCGCATAGCTGTGCGGACTGGTTGTGTTAACTGCGCGCGGTCTGGTGTTGGCAGTCCGCATGTTGGGCGGACGGGTGCTGCTAGCTGCCACATCATTGACGGTTACTCTATCCCCCTGAGCGGTGACGGTATTTGTTTGCCCGCCTATAAATAGGGGTGCTGGCCTTGTTATAAATAAAGGGAACTGTAAGAACTGTAACTTGAGTTAAACTCGGGGGTTAAGTTTTTGTAACCGCGCTGCAAGGAGAAGTGACCCGATCTATTGCTGTGTTTGCAAATTGTGCAGCTAGTACTGAGCAACCAGGCAACTGGTTCTGACTGTGAAGTCAGAAAAAGCAGTGTGGTTAAGCGGATAGCAATCAGCGGTTAGCAGTAGGTCGCGGGTTCGGCGACTAGGCAGTCTTTTTCCTTGACACTTTTCTTAGCTTGGGTAAATCAGTTCGTCTCTGGCGGGCTGACTAGCAGTTCGAATAAGCTATTCGCTCTACTCTGCGGTTAGGCTACCTTGGCGGTTATACGACCAAGAGTTGCAGACAGATAACTCAGTTCCAGTTCAGCCTGTTCGCGACGACTTCTGCGGTTAGGCGACCTTGCGGTCAAGCGACCAAGAAGTGCGGACAAGGTTCTTTCTTCAACAGTCAATAAAGCAGTTCGCGCAGGTTTGCAGTAGCAGGGCGGATAGGAGGCTAGGCAGTTACAGTGCTATGTCCGCCAGTTTTTGCTCATGTCTATTTTTTGTGTTTCCATCGGGTGCATTGCGAAATCATGTGTCACAATGTATGTCTCGATTTAAAAAGAAGATTGTTAATTCAATTTCAGCTATTGTTCTTCTATCTGCTACTGATTTATTTGACTTGGTTGGTTGAATGTTCGTGCGACCTTCTCATTTTATAAGATTTACATAAGCATCTTGCATCCCTGTTTTTTCCAACTTGTGACTGATACACATTTTAGTTTCAAGGTTCATCTGTACGTTCTTTTCCAGGATAGTGAATGTGTTACGAACATAGAGGATGATGACCTAGAGGAAGGAACATCGTCGACGTGACGTGAATATTCTCGAAGGTGTAGGCTGAAGGAAAGGACTACATCAACATGATATGGCGTGATCATCTTCTGTAATTTTGTTATGTTTTATTTTACTTGTAGTATTCAATTTCACGAATGGTTATAGGGGGACGACCCGCACAAGGGCATTGTTTCAACTGTGATGACCCATATACAGTTGGACGTAGGTGCATGCGTATTTTTAGGCTAGAAATTGACGATCCCCAAGACGACGACATGGATGTTCAGATGACAAGAAGCTTGCACCCCAAGCTTGAGGACAAGCATGATCCACACAGAGAGGTGATGTTATGGGCCCACGTAGGGGGTGAGTAACCAAAAACGTGGATGACATGCATCTTCTCATTCTTGCATTGTATCTTTATTTCTCACATTTCTAACCTTTCGTGCATTTACTCACACATTATGTAACCCGGGTGATGTGCATAATAGAAATATTTGGATATTTGGGGAAGTTTCCCCCTCACTATGTATGTGACTGAGGGGGCCTTAGAGGCATGATGAATGAAAACTAATTCTCCTCTTGATCTTCTATTACCCCTCTCATCATCTTAAGCTAGGGCTTGGGTGGAGCAAGACTGCCCCCTCTCCTCCTCTTCCGGTCGAACTCGACTTCTGTTGTGTCTTCCACCATTGGAAAGGCTAGGTCAAGGAAGGATCGAGACAACTTCTCAGAGACTTCTCCTTCTTAAGACTGCATATCCGCTCACGATCAGAAAACCATAACTATCATGTTCACGGAGCTCTCGATATCACCAAGATACCCTGAGTATCTCACATACCTATCTGTATGTCAACAATCTTCACTTCATTGAAAATATTCTTGATGAGGTTCCCCTGAACAGGTTCGAACGAACCGTGGATCCAGTGAGCACAACCGCGGTAATTTCCCGCAAAGAGCAACCCCGCGACGCGGCCGTCGGAGCCGCTCCGTAGGGGCTTCCCGCGCGGCACTCGCCCTACGCGACGAAGGTCGCGAATGGGAGTTCCCCCCCCCCCCCCCCCCCGCACGCGGGATTCATCCCGGGCACCGTGCGCGCGGGATTAATCCCGAGCACTGTGCACGCGCGGGATTAATCCCGCGCGCTGTGCCCGCGCGGGATTAATCCAACGCACTGTGCGCAGTGCACGCAGGATTAGTGGCTAATCCTGCGTTCGCTGGATTAAATGATAATCCTGTGCGCGCAGGATTAAATGACAATCCTGCGCGCGCAGGATTAAATGTTAATCCTGCGCGTGCAGGATTAATTGCTAATCCTGCGCGCGCAGGATTAAATGCTAATCCTGCGCGCGCAGGATTAAATGCTAATCCTGCGCGCGCAGGATTAAATGCTAATCCTGCGCGCGCAGGATTAAATGCTAATCCTGCGCGCGCAGGATTAAATGCTAATCCTGCGCGCGCAGGATTAAAAGCTAATCCTGCGCGCGCAGGATTAAAAGCTAATCCTGCGCGCGCAGGATTAATTGCTAATCCTGCGCGTGCAGGTTTTGGGTGGATGCCGGCATTCGCCGGTGGCGCGTCCCCCCTTCCTTCGTCAGACGTCGTCACCATCATCTCACGGCCGCCACTGCCGTCTCCCAAAGCCACGACCCTCGCCGCCATCATTCCTCTCTTCGACCGTCGATCGCCGCAACCGACGGCGGCGTCCGCCGTCGTCGCCACGATCACCGCCGCCGGCCGTCGCCGTCAGCCGCCACCGCCGCCTCTTGCAGGTTGGCCACCGTCCGATCACTACGGAGCCTCCATCGTCGTCCGATCCGCGGGTAACCACCCACTAACCACCAGGTTAGTGGGGGGCCCACCATGACCACCTCCTGAAGGCTATAAAAGGAGCCCCAGACTTCCTCATTTCTCACCTTTTGGCTCCCGGAGTATTCTTCTTCCTTAGGCGAGAGCTTTGCCGAACTCCTCCCTCGAGTCATCTTCAAGCCGCCTACGAGCCAGAGGAACGCCCAAGTCCCAAGTGCGCTGAGAAGGGAGAAGACGACCATCACCAGCACTCAAGCACATCAGCTACCAAGCAGCATCCGACACTCCCTCGGCGCAGCCTGTTGCCCGTTGCGAGTCAGGAATTCTCTCTCACCACCAAGTTGTAACAAGGAGCGGCCTGTCGCCCTCGATTCTCTAAGCATATTGTAACCACAACCTGATAGTGGACTTTGACCGTCACAGATCCGGTCACGTGGTTTTTTATCCAGTTGAGGAATTTTTCTACGTTAAAACCTCTTGTGTCAACTCCCTATTTTCATTGACTGTGTGCGCGCTTGACCGTCCCGAGAGCTAAGGCGGTCCAGTTTATTTCGGCCCGACCGGGACGCCGAGTTAGTCCGCAACAGTTTGACATCGTCTGTGGGAATACGATCCCCAACATCCTTCAGAAGTCAAGACCTCCATCCTTGCAACATTCAAGTTCCACTTCAATGGCAAAGAGAAGCGCCCGCACAACTGAAGTATCCGTTCCATAAGGACACACTAAGCCAGCACACTCTCACTCTCTGGTGGACGTGTCATTGACCGCAGAGGCCGCTTTCGCACCTGTTACCGCCCTCGAGGGGCGTGTTCGCTAGATGGAGGAGCAGCAGACTGAAATGCTCACTCTGCTTAGATATTTAGGAGCACCCCCCGCTCCTCCTCTGCCACCAGCACCAGCTATTCCCCTGCCTCTGCCAAATCATGGCCCGACGCAAGAAGTTTCGCAAAGAGAAGAAATATCAGAAGAACTCTCTGATGTCGCTAGCCCCACTCACCCGACTCCCCGGGGAGTCGGAGCTGGTCGCCGTCACCGCAACTTAGGAGAAGAAGCCCGACTGCCGCTACGCGAGAGGATCACTCGAGAAAAATTCGAGATGTAATTGCCGAGGACTACGGACAACTTGGGCGACGCGACATCCTCGCACGCCGCCACCTCCATCAGGGCTCTCCACTCGCCCCCCAGGTTTTAGCTCATCCGATTCCGCATGGGTTCAAACTGCCACGCATCGAAACGTTCGATGGGACGAACGACCCACTAGAACACATCAACCATTTCACCACAATTATGAGGATCTACAACGCAACAGACCAACTGCTCTGTCAAGTCTTCCCAGCTACCCTTAAAGTCCAAGCTCGCACCTGGTTCCACTCCCTGATAGAGGAAACTATAACAAACTTTGCAGGACTATCAAGACAATTCATTGACCATTTCATTGCCAACCGAAGAATTGTCTGTGATCCCTCATACCTTTCTGGCATTCGATAGAATGAAGGAGAATCCCTTAAGGACTTCTTTCGCCGCTTCACCTCAGAGGCACGTCAAATTCCGGACGTCGACCCCAAACTTCTCAGAGGCGTCTTCCTTGGCGGACTACGCCCCAGCGGCTTTTATTCAGCCCTCATGAGGGAAACCGTGCCCAGTTATCCAGATCTTGTTCGCCGGGTCGAAGCTCAGATAGCGGCCGACGAGGCCATCGAAGCACACCGCCAGCAGTTTGAAGGAAGACAAAAAAAGGAAGAAAAGAGAAGAAGAAACTCTCATAGGACAAGAAGAACGGCATCAGGCTGGGCACCGTAGTGACAACCGCCGACGGGACACTCCAAGGAATGGGGGGCAACATCTACTTCAAGAATACACCCCTCTGAATACCACCCACACTAACGTGATGTACGCAATTCAGAATGATCCGGCATTCCAACGACCAAGAATACCGCAGCCAAACCCTGATGTTGACAAGACAAGGTACTGCGAGTACCGCCGCTCGCCTGGTCATAACGCCGAAGAGTGTCGGGCTGAAAGATGAAATTGAACGCCTTGTCCGCCAAGGGCTCCATGGGAGATTCTTGCAAGGACAAACGCAAAACTAACAAACGCAAAACCAACAAACGCAACGTCGTGTAAGAGATCGGCAAAACCCACCACAGGGAATTGATGGGGGAAGCCAGATGGTGGGCAACATAGAGACCATCGCCGGGCCCCTAACACAGATATTTTCAATAAAAGGATCAGATAAGAAGCCAAATCAAGATATCACCATCACATTTGACGACAAGGACCTCGAAGGGCTGCATAGGCCCAACCAGGATCCCCTCGTTATCCATGCCGGGATCGTTGATCCTTGCTTCAACGTCAAAAGGATCCTGGTAGACAACAGAAGCTCGGTAGATGTGTTGTTCCTCTCCACCCTGGAAAGCATGAAGCTCACTAAGCAGCATCTTAGCCCCGCAGAAGGCCCCGTCTATGGTTTCGACAACCACCTCGTTCCGGTGCAAGGCACAATCACGTTGCCCGTCACGATAAGAGATTTCCCGAAGCAAGCTACCCATGATGTCAACTTTGTCGTGATCAATTCAAGTTCGGCACACAACGCCATTTTTGGAAGGCCAGTTCAGTCCACTTTCGGAGCAATACCATCAATCCTTCATCTTGCAATGAAATTTCCAACCCCCGGAGGAGTGGGAGTTGTTCGCGGAGATCAAGAAGAAGCACATGCTTGCTACGCAAGTCAGGGACAACAAATGTCTGCTACCACCTTCAGTGGTGACGGCATGAACCTACGCCCAGCAGTGGATTCCTAGAAAGGACGCTCTCCCCGACGCAGGAAGATCCCCCGCAGCATACCAGCAGCTTACGACTTGCATCGCGTCTTTCCCTCTACGTTTTTTACTTGTACTCTTTGTTATCTGCATCCTCTTGCATCTTGCTTTTGTCATTTTGTGATCGTAAAAGTCGCGAGCTCAGGCTCGCGTGAACTATGCTTAATTCTAAACGCAATATCGTATTGGTTTCAGTAATATCAAACTGCAATCTTTAGGGAAAGTCGTGCTTGCAAGCCAAACAAACAGGTTCTTTGCCAACATTGCCGCTCAACGTCTTAACATCGTCAGGGCCTACCCCCTTGCGATTGCAACCGGATTGAGTACCTACATTCTCCGGCGGTCGGATTGAGTACTTACATTCTCCAATATTACTGCAAACCAACGCCTTGCCGTCGCAAGGGCCTGCCCCCTTGCGACTGCAACCGAATTGAGTACCTACATTCTCCGGCGGTCGGATTGAGTACTTACATTCTCCGATATTACTGCAAACCAAGGCCTTGCCGTCGCTAGGGCCTGCCCCCCTTGCGATTGCAACCAGATTGAGTACCTACATTCTCCGGCGGTCGGATTGAGTATTTACATTCTCCGATGTTACTGCCAATGCCTTGTCGTCGCCAGAGCATGCCCCCCTTGCAACTGCTACCAGATTGAGTGCCTACATTCTCCGGCGGTCGGATTGAGTACTTACATTCTTTGATGTTACTGCAAACCAACGCCTTTCCGTCGCCAGGGCCTGCCCCCCTTGCGACTGCAACCGGATTGAGTATCTACATTCTCCGACGGTCAGATTGAGTACTTACATTCTCCGATGTTACTGCAAACCAACGCCTTGCCGTCGTCAGGGCCTGCCCTCCTTGCGATTGCAACCAGATTAAGTACCTACATTCTCTGGCGGACGGATCGAGTATTTACATTCTCTGGTAATTGGTCCATAGCCAACTCGGCCACGAGCCAGTCTCGTGCAAACTTCCCATGGTGGCCTGCCCCCTTCACGGCTAAGCCGCGAGCAACCCTCGTGCAAACTAAGCCGCGAGCAACACTCGCGCAAACTAAGCCGCGAGCAACCCTCGCGCAAACTAAGCCGCGAGCAACCCTCGCGCAAACTAAGCCGCGAGCAACCCTCGCGCAAACTAAGCCGCGAGCAACCCTCGTGCAAACTAAGCCGCGAACAACCCTCGTGCGAACTAAGCCGCGTGCCAGACTCGTGCAAACTCCCCGTGGGGGTCTGCCCCCCGCACGGAAAAGCCACGATTACAACCCGCGCAAACCAAGCCGTGGGCTAAAACCGTGCAAACTAAGCCGCAGAATGGAACTGTGCAGACGAAGTTGTGAGTCAAGTTCACGTGAAATACTTCTCCCACATTCCCATGCAAGCCAAACTCACAAAAACACTGCTTAAAGGAGAAAAAGGAAAAACAGAACAGCAAAGTGACATAAAAAATAACAATGTCATACAGATCCGCGCACAAGAGCGTCCACTACAACTGTTATGCAAAAACAACACACAACTCGAGTAGCTGGAAGAAGAGTACAAGAAACATACAAGTGCATAGACATGAGGCTGCTACTCATCAGCAGCATCGACATCAGAGCGCTCATCCTCAGAAACGTCATCAAAGCTAAAGCCAGAGGTATCGCGTCCTAGGTGTCGGCCGACAAATCGTAAGGCCTTTGCCGCTCCATGCCTGAGAGCTAACTCACGGGCATCTTCCACTTGGGGCTCCACCTTCTTGGACCAGATTTCGTCACGCACCTCCTCCACAATCAGGGAACGGTCTCGCATGTAGTCCAACGACTCCAAGTACTCCGCGAGTCCAGCAGCCTTCAACTCTGACGCGCGGCTATCGGAAGACAACGCCTCCACTTGAGCCTTCACCGCACCGAGCTCCGTCTCCAAACAAGAAGTCTCCACTTGAGCATGCTTCAACATCTGCGTAGTCCTCTCCACCAGAGACTTCTCCACCTCCAAAGATGCTCGAGCCTCCTTCAATTCCGCCCTCAGGTCTGATCCAATCCGGCGAAATCAAGAAACGTCCCGGTCATGATCATCCCTCAGAGGGACAAGAGAACCTCGCCAACTAAGGAACCCTTCTGCCTCAATGAAGATGGAAGCGCCACATCCACATCCCTATATCTCGCAACAACAGGTTTCCTCCTCCAATCATGTGCACAAGGTACCCTGATGGCAAACTCGGGGGCACAGAAACTCGCATCTCGACAACCTCTTATCCTCTGCGTATGAGTGCTCAATGCCCCAAGCATATTTCACCCTCACCCATAATCAACGCACATTGTGTTATGCACACACGTCGCATGCATCACACAATTGTGTGCTCTATGCACCACGCATATTACACCTTGTGCACGTTGCGCATGCTGCACGCATCGTGCACACAACATCTGTTACACATCACATCCATTACGCAATGCACACATCACACTTCGTGTACACGCCACACATCTTGCACCTTGTGCATTCTACGCCATGCACGCATAAATTCCAAAAGTGCACCTCGTGCATGCTGCGCCCACCACACACATCAACGTGTGACACTCACCGTTCACATTCCCCTCACCACGGCATACTCATGCATGCAATTCAACACTCAAGTCCCCACACTCCTTCTGCTCCGACCACGGAGTCCGAGGACTTGGGGGGCAATTGATGAGGTTCCCCTGAACGGGTTTGACCGAACCTTGGTTCTAATGAGCACAACCGCGGTAATTTCCCGCAAAGAGAGACCCCGCGACGCGGCCGTCGGAGCCGCTCCGTAGGGGCTTCCCGCACGGCAATCGCCCAACGCGACGAAGGTCGTGCATGGGAGTCCCCCCCCCCCCCCCCCCCGCACGCGGGATTCATCCTGGGCACCGTGCGCGCGGGATTAATCCCGCGCACTGTGCCCGCGCGGGATTTATCCCGCGCACTGTGCCCGCGCGGGATTTATCCCGCGCACTGTGCCCGCGCGGGATTTATCCCGCGCACTGTGCCCGCGCGGGATTAATCCCGCGCACTGTGCGCGCGCGGGATTAATCCCGCGCACAATGCGCGCGCGGGATTAATCCCGCTGCGCGCGCGCGGGATTAAATGCTAGTCCTGCGCGCGCAGGATTAAATGCTAGTCCTGCGCGCGCGAAAATGCTAATCCTGCGCGCACGCAGGATTAAATGCTAATCCTGCGCGCGCGCAGGATTAAATGCTAATCCTGCGCGCGCGCAGGATTAAATGCTAATCCTGCGCGCGCAGGATTAAATGCTAATCCTGCGCGCGCGCAGGATTAAATGCTAATCCTGCGCGCGCGCAGGATTAAATGCTAATCCTGCGCATGCTAATCCTGCGCGCGCAGGATTAAATGCTAATCCTGCGCGCGCAGGATTAAATGCTAATCCTGCGCGCGCAGGATTAAATGCTAATCCTGCGCGCGCAGGATTAAATGCTAATCCTGCGCATGCTAATCCTGCGCGCGCAGGATTAAATGCTAATCCTGCGCGCTAATCCTGCGCGCGCCGGATTTTGGGGGATGCCGGCATTCGCCGGCGGCACGTCCCCCCTTCCTTCATCAGACGCCGTCGCCATCATCTCACGGCCTCCGCCGCCGTCTCCCAAAGCCGCAGCCCTCGCCGCCATCACTCCTCTCTTCGACCGTTGACCGCAGTCAACTCCCTATTTTCATTGACTGTGTGCGCGCTCGACCGTCCCGAGAGCTAAGGCGGCCTAGTTTATTCCGGCCCGACCGGGACGCCGAGTTAGTCCGCAACAATTCCCTTGGGAGATCTCGGTTGTAAGTTGTTCTCACTTCTCCTATTTGTAACTGCTGAGACAAGGAAGAAAACTTTACGCCATTGACTAAATTTGTGCGTGGTTTGATGGCCTCCTGGACTCCACGGATCACGTAGGCCCTTTCTGCGCACATCGCTTTCTTTAAGATGGACCCTGGATTATTCATGATGTGATGATCAAGTATTACTTAGCTGACACAGGTGTAACATCCTCAATTTAATTAGGCAGTCCATTGAGGGTAGGAGTGTTTTGGGGTAGCTAAGTCCATATTAAGGTGGCTCATGACAAACATCTAATATGTTAAACATTAGGTGAAATGAGCTGCATGAATAAATTGAATCTCATATCCTTGGAGAAAAAATTACCTGACTTAAATAATAATTTTAACACTGAATATCTGAAACACATTTTCATAGCAAATGACAGAAGTTCAGTTTGGAACTTTGCAATTAAGCGTGCTGTGCTTGGGAGTTATTCTAGGAATGAGTGCCTTCCTAGCAAGAAATCATATGTCGCCTATGAAAACTGATAAAATCGAGCGGTTCAACTTAACATAGGTTAGGTTTAACCAAAGTGAATAATGCTTCAGATATTGTGTTCTGGTAATCAGGGGCGGATCTAAGGGGGGGCCGGCGGGGGACCGCTCCCCCCCCCCCCCAAGATTTTGACAAAATAGATAATGAATTTGAGGTCCTCTCGTTGAGCCAATGAATTTTGACTACTTATACGTAAAAAACGGTGTCCGAATAAGGGAGAAAGTGCCCGGAAAAGTAAAGACGTTTAAAATTTTTTTGATTGGAAGATGAGAAAATTGACATGAGGGCTAACTGATTTAATTAATTTTTGTGGAGATGACATATATAAATCTAGTTGAGATATCATCAATCAATTTTGACTCCGTCAAGTCCACCTTCTTTACTCATAGGTTCTTTGAAATCTCTGAAAAAATACTATCGTCATCTTCAACACGATATAACACGACATTTCCATTACTTAACTCTTATAATCTTGCTTATTTTACTAGTGTTTCTTTTATTACATCATAAAAGTACAAGTGATCAAAGCCAATGAATTTTGATTACGTGTTTCTCAAACTTCTTGAACGGTTTGAGCCCCTTTGTTGAAATTCTCATTCTCTACAGTAGGAGCACGTGTCCACACTTTTTTTTAGAATTCATTTTAATACGAAGTTTTCTTACTTTGAGGAACTTTCATACGTTCTTAGGGGTGTTTGTTGTAAAATGAAAACGAAAAAGGCTTTTAAAAAATATCCAGATGTTGAGTTGAAATGACAAGTCAAGGCCAATAAAAAAAACTTTTTCTGTACTGTCCACTTTGGGACTTACAACATATTTATAATAGGTAAAACTGGAATGAAACAAAACGTCTTTTGACTCTTCACTGCATCTATTCTGAACAGTTGTCTCTTTTCTTGCGGGTGTGGCCGATGGTTCAGATTTTCTTTGCTTCTTCCTGCATCCTTATCTTCACGCCATGACTCAGCAACTCTTCAGCTTGTTCTGGTGCATCTCTTGAGCTTAGGACTGCTGATCGTATTTTAACACCCCCCTTTAAGCTCGAGATGTCAACAATCCCAACTTGTGCTCTTAGGGTTTCAAAACGTGGTCGTGGAAGGGGCTTGGTAAACAAATCTGCCAACTGATAATCAGTAGATAAGTGTTCTAACTTGACTTCTCCTTTCTCGACGTTTTCTCTGATATGGTGGTATCGAATTTCAATATGCTTGCTTCGATTATGGAAAACGGGATTTTTCGCCAAGGCGATAGCAGATGAACTATCTGAGAAAATAACTGTCGTCTCTTTCTTCTCTGTACTTATTTCTTCAATTAGTCTCTTTAGCCACGTTGCTTCACTTGTTGCTTTACTCAATGCCATATATTCAGCTTCTGCTGAGCTGAGCGCCACTGATTGTTGCTTTCGTGAGTTCCAGCTAACTGGATTCTCACCTAAGAAGAAGATATAACCACTTACACTTCTGCGGTCATTAACATCTCTTCCCCAGTCTGAGTCTGTGTAGCCAGTTAATTTTACTGCATCACAATTATTATAGCATAGCCCGTAAGTCTTGGTTCCTTGTAGATACCTCAAAATTCTTTTTGCTGCTTCATAGTTTGCTTGACTAGGTTTGCTCATGAATCTGGATACAGAATTTACTGCAAATTCTATGTCAGGTCGGGTATTTGTGAGATACAGTAAGGACCCAACCAAGCTTCTAAAGAGCTTCTCATCTGCCATGGTGTCATTCTCTGTAGCAGTCTTCAAAATTTCATTTGTGGCCATAGGAGTACTGGCCTGATTGCAATTCTCCATTCTAAACTTTTTCAATAAGTCACAAGCATATTTTTCTTGAGACAATAAAATGAAGTTGTTACTTTGATAGACCTGAAATCCTAAGAAAAACTTCAAGTAACCCAAATCTGTCATATCATATTTTTGTTTCATGTCTTCTTTGAACATTTTAATGAGTTGAGTGTCATTACCAGTGAGTACTAAGTCATCTACATAAATGCAGACATACATTATGCTATGTTTATCCTTTTTGATATACATGGATGAGTCATTAGAACTTCTGACAAATTTTGAGAGAGTTAAATAGTTGTCAATATTGGCATTCCAAGCTCTCGGAGCTTGTTTCAGGCCATACAAGGCCTTATGTAGCTTATATACCTTCTGTTCTGAGCCTCTTTTCTCATATCCCGGCGGCTGTTCAACAAAGATATCGTCTTCTATAATTCCATTCAGGAATGCTGATTTAACATCAAGTTGGAATACAGGATAACTGTGTTGTGCTGCAAAAGCTAGAATTACTCGGATAGTCTCCATGCGAGCTACTGATGCATATGTTTCATTAAAATCCAATCCAGGAATTTGGGAGTAGCCTTTAGCTACTATTCTAGCTTTGTATTTTGCTATTGTGCCATCTTCATTTTCTTTTAATTTGAAAATCCATTTCAGACCAATGATATCAACATGAGGTGGTTTATCAACTAAGGACCAAGTGTTGTTCTTTTCTACCATACTTATCTCATCATTCATTGCTTGTTTCCAGGCTGGGATTTTCACGGCTTCTTCATATGAAATTGGTGTTGAAAGGTTAAAAGCTATATTACCTTGTGAATAGATGTCTCTTAACATTCTAATTTTCTTTGGGGGTGATGATGAATCTGGATCTTCATTTGATGACTGTGATGTTTGATAACCAGGTAATTGGGTTTGATTATTAAGCGTGCCAACAGAATTAGAGGGCTCAACCATCAGTGGGTGACCACTGAGCTGGAGGGAGTCATCCAACTCAATGTTAGATGGATGGGAAGTATGCTCAAGTTCTGAACCCCCCTCATCTATTTCCCAATTCCAGCTTTTGTCTTCAAGAAAAAGAACATCCCTTGAAACAAGCAATTTTTGATGAGTTGGTTCATATAACCTGTAGGCCTTTGATTCTTCACTGTAGCCGACAAAAATGCACTTCTCACTTTTCTTTTCTAACTTTTCTCTTCCTCCTTTCTGTATTAGAGCATATGCAGTGCATCCAAAGACTCGAAAATGGCTCACTGAGGCTTTCCGTTTGTTTATGATTTCATAGGGTGTTTGTTTTATCAACGCTTTTGTGGGTGATCTGTTCAATATATGAATTGAGGTACTAGCAGCCTCAGCCCAGTACTGCTCTGGTAAATTTTTACTTAACAACATTACTCTCACCATTTCGATGATTGTTCGATTTCTTCTCTCTACAACCCCATTCTGTTGGGAGTGCCACTAGCTGTCAGTTCTCTCCTTATCCCATTCTTAGTACAAAAATTGTTAAATTCCTGGGAGGTGAATTCCCCTCCCCTGTCGGTTCTCAAAGTTTTAATTTTCCTTTCTAGTTGATTCTCCACTAATACTTTAAATGTCAAGAAATATGTGAATGCTTCAAATTTGTTTGATAGGAAGTACATCCACATGTATCTACTGCAGTCATCTACTAATAGAAAATAATATCTTTTGTTACTGAAGGATGGAGTGGTAGATGGTCCCCATAAATCTGCATGGATCAGATCTAACGGTTGAAGGTGCCTTTTGTAAGAACTTTTGGGAAATGCTAACCGATGGCTTTTTCCTTCTGCACAGGCCTCACACATTTGATTTACTGCTGTTATTTTAGGCAGCCCTTCTACTATGTTGTGTGTTCTTAAATCTCTTAAATCATTGAGATTGAGGTGGCCATATCTTTTGTGCCAAAGAGAAGTAATGTGATTGTCTTCTTCAGAACTTGAGAGTGCAAGTTCAGGTACAGGATAGAGTAATATAGTGAAAACTTTGTTTGCACTCATTTGGGCAGTTATCTCCACATTATGTTTAGTATCAACTATCTTGCAACAGTTCTGGCTAAATATGATCTGGTATCCCTTTTGCATTAATTGCCCAACACTAAGTAGGTTGGCTGCTAATGTGGGCACATAACTTACATCATATATATATTTAATTTGATGAGTATATGTGAGCACTTTTATGGTTCCTATGCCTTTAATCTGCTGAACTTTTCCATCTCCCAGCACAACATCAGAGGTGATTGATTCATCTAAGTAGACAAACAAACTTCTGTTTCCGGTCATGTGACTTGAACACCCACTATCAATGTACCATTTAGTGGGGTGATGATAATCATCGTCATTTATGTAAAACATAGAGTCTTTATTTTCGGTTTCACTTGATTTTGCTTCAGTTTTCTCTGATTTATCCTTAAACCAACAATCTTTGTCCATATGTGTTGGTCTTTTACACCTTTTGCATTTAAAAAAACATTCATTTGCTTCATGATTTGTTCTTCTACATAGAGTGCAAGATAGGCCATTTGATTTTTTGTTAAATGACCTTCCAGGGGGGCTTGGTGTGCCTCTCCCTCTGCCTCTATTATATTGATTTAGAGACCGTCCATTAAAAGGAGTATTACTTGTGTTGGTTTTATTTGAGTGAAAACGATTTTGAAATACTTTTGTATGCAAGGCTTGATCAACTTGAGGAGACTGGAGATATAGTCTATCTTCATGTGATTGAAGTGACCCAAGTAATTCAGGTATGCTTAAATTACTGATGTCCTTTGACTCCTCTATGGCAGCAACTATGTGATTAAACTGAGGTGTTAAACTCCTCAAAAGTTTAGGGACTATTCTTTTATCCTCTATTGTGTCTCCTAGATGACGAATTTGATGCACTATAGCTGTAGCTCTAGCCAGAAAAGTTTGCACCTTCTCTCCTTCTTTCATCATTAGAGTGTCAAAAGCTTTCCAACAAGTTTGAAGTTTGATTGATATTACCTGTGGGGAGCCTTTGAATTCGGTTTGCAGGATATGCCATGCTTCATTTCCAGATGTTGCAGCCATTATTCTGGGAAAAATTGAGTTGGTAACACCTTGTTGAATAAAAACTAAAGCCTTTGCATCCTTCTGCTGCATTTCAGTGTATGTTTTTAATGCAGCATCAGTGAGTTGTGCCGGAGGCGTTGTTGTTTCTGGCAGGCCTTGATCAACGAAATCCCATAAGCCTTGTGACATAAAAAGCGTCTTCATTTGGACAGCCCAATATTCACAGTATTCGCCATTGAATATTGGAACCGTAGAGGACGAATATGCAAAGCCGGGTTTTGTTTCCATTAGCTCTGATACCACTGTTGTAAAATGAAAACGAAAAAGGCTTTTAAAAAATATCCAGATGTTGAGTTGAAATGACAAGTCAAGGCCAATAAAAAAACTTTTTCTGTACTGTCCACTTTGGGACTTACAACATATTTATAATAGGTAAAACTGGAATGAAACAAAACGTCTTTTGACTCTTCACTGCATCTATTCTGAACAGTTGTCTCTTTTCTTGCGGGTGTGGCCGATGGTTCAGATTTTCTTTGCTTCTTCCTGCATCCTTATCTTCACGCCATGACTCAGCAACTCTTCAGCTTGTTCTGGTGCATCTCTTGAGCTTAGGACTGCTGATCGTATTTTAACAGTGTTGACGAATGATGACGACAATGAGGTCAGTCTAATGTTTAAAAACTGATGATAACACTTTACACTTTTATTGCAACTCATACGTTGTAGCAAGAAGGTCATCTGAAACATTTTCATTGCAACCAACATATTTTTTTTCTTGAATTTATTTACTTCATCACACAAATATTTAACCTGAACACATGAACAAACAAATTCAATTGGAATTGTTGTTACTCTTTATATTCTCAGATCTCAAATTATTGAAAAGTTAATATTATGTATACTGCAACAAAAATCAGGTCAGCATCACGCTACATTCCATTTGTTCTGAAAACTGATTAAAATTTGAGTTAAGATGTCTCTAAATAGATAAGCTGCAATAAGAAATAATTCTTTTTTAAGATCCAATTGTGATATCCATGTTCAAATTTTGATATACATTAATCATGAAAAAAATTCTTCGCATTTTAATTGCCCCCTCCAAGTCAAACTTCTTGGATCCGCCCCTGCTGGTAATTACAAACGGTATTACATTCGGATCTCCTGCAATATAATATATGGTTTGGGGTCAAGACTATTCAGGAGTTGGTGGGTTTGTAACATCCTAAATCCAATTAGGGGTCTAATGAAAGAGGAGAATGCTTTCAGAGCAGGGAAGCCCAAAGAAAAACAATTCCTAGGCTCTATTTGGCGTGACTGCAACGACTGGAGAAGCAGTGGTGAAATAATCGGCTGTTTTGCAGAGTGGTGACAGAATCTGTGAAGCTGCTTGGAAAAACCGTTTTTGTAGTGTTGTTTCAAACACAGAATCTATGAACTGTTTGACAAAACAGTTATGCGGTGTGAATTTCATTTTTTAAAAATTAGAGACGAACAATTAATTAAAACAAACTCCGATATTATATTATAAAATAAAATACACTAATTAATAGGTTTTCTCAAACAAAACTCATAACTGTGAGACGCCTCGAACATTCACATACGCTTTCGATCATCGAACGTCAACTGCATAGTAAGGGTAAATTTGTACACAAATCAAGCACTAATCATTCAACAACCTACAGATCTGCGCCTTAAACGCAAAGCAATCATGAAGAAATCGTGAAAAAACTACAGATCTGGGAGCAAAGAAATCAATCTTTTGCAAACTACAGATCTGCACCTCTAACACAAATCAATCATGACGAAATCCCAAAAAAACACAGATCTGGGAGCAAAGAAAAAAATTTGCGGGGATACCTCAAAGATTGGATGCAGAAATCGGGAAGAAATGTGCTTGCAAAAATGAAAGAACAGTATTTTTAGAATCTGGCCTGTGAAAGAGGGAAGAAGAACGACGCAGTAGGCGACGGAAGAAGCAGATCCGGCCTGTAAGAGCTACTTCTGCTCCGTTGCCGGCGATAGGGCCACCAGAAGACAAGTTTTTCACTAGCAATGACCGCTGGAAGAGGAGAGTCGGGAAGTTCACGACTGGAAGAGGAGGGTGATCTAAACAGAAGAGTCGTGGGTTAGGGCAACGGAATCACGACTCCAAAAAAAATCACGACTCCCGAATCGCGGGTTTTGCACGATTCCAGCGCGGGGGCGACTTCATAAGCTGCTGTTATTTTTTGGTTTGGCGCCTCTTTTCAATAAACAACGGCGTGCAGCAGACAAAATGCGGCGCCAAACCAAGCCTTAGTAGGCTTCTAGAATAACAGATTTCTATGTGAAAAGTGTTGTAGAAATGAGCTGAATCTCAGATTGAAATTCAAGCAAAAGTTATTGGGCTTAAATAATAATTTGGACCAGAAATATCAGAGAAACCTTTTCAAAGCAATTGGTTATGTTAGAAATTTTACAATTAAGCATGCTCCGGTGAATGTAATTTTGGGTACATAAACCCTAAACCCTTGTACACTAATGAAAAATTACAAAATCATGCTATTGAGCTTAGGACTTGGATGTGTTGAAACAAAAGGGATAATATGTCTGATATAATGTGTCTGGTTGTTACAATGACCAAAAGGGAGAGAGACAAAGAATGCCAGTATTGTTGGACTCTCTAATGATGGAGTTGCACAAGGTATTGACTCTTCCCACACCTACTATAGCATGGGTTCGGCCGAAGCCCACAATTACCAAACAATATCGCATACTCGTCATAGAAATTAAGATAAATATGATTATTGCAGTCACTCGGTTCCCGGATTGCAGCGCGTCGCCTTCGTCCAATAGCGTACTTAATGTCGGAAAAATATGACTATCAAAATATTTTCTGCTTCGACATTTTTGTTCAACCATGAAACCTAAATATGCCGTTAATGGTGCAGATAGCTGACAACGAAAGAGCGCAACATCGACAACATCAACATCAACAACAGCACCAACAACAACACGTTAACATAACACCAACAAACGATGATTACGTGTTCATGCCTACGTTTGATTCCCGAAATTTTCTGCAACCTAACGCAATGGATTCCAGCAACCGCTACTCGCACCAGCGCCATGTTGCTCGCGGTTCGGGTTAACATTTCTCAATGAGATCTCACACTAAAACTTCTTGAAGACATATATTTATTAATTTCCAATATGACTTCCATCAGCTGGGTGATGCTTCCTAGAAAAGCTGTTCTTCATGCAATCTCGGCTTGAAATTTCAAGTCTGGATGAGGGAGAGTTGAGTTTGAACCCTGTTGGAAGTTGCTTCTCTCTCTCTCTCTATTATATATATCTTACAAATTTGTTGTATGTCTCAGATTCGATCTTATTTATTTTCATGTTGTGTTTTTATATGAAAGATTTATATTTAACAAGCTGTTGGATACCTGTACAAATATGAGTATTTTCGCGTGGGTTTCACCCGTGCTCAATGCTGTCATGCGGGCTTTGCCCGCATCCAAGCGGTCTCCGCTCACATGAAGCCCGTTAAGGTGTGCGAGTGGCGAGCACGGGCTTCATGCGGGCAGACCCCGCCTGTATGCATGTGAAGTCTGCATGGATGCATGCGTGGCTAAAGGTTTCACACAAGTCAACGGAGTAGATTATTTTTTGTATACTCATCCATGTGTCACCTAGCAACTATTATGATCCTACTTGTCATCGCATCTGTTGAGAACTTTATTGTTCATCAAATATATGTGAAGACTGCATTCTTGAACGGAGATCTAACTGAAGATATCTACATGTGCCAACATGAAGGTTTTGTAATAGAAGGTCGTGAAAGTAAGGTCTGTAAGTTAATCAAGTCACTATACAGATTAAAACAAACACTTAAATTATGACATGAGAAATTTTATTATAGTGTAAAGGACATGAGATTCATGTCGGGTTTCTTTGATAAATGCATTTACATACGTCATAGATCAAATAAAGTTACTATAATATGTTTGTACGTAGATGTTATGTTAATTTTAGGATTTGATCAATCTGAAGTGGATGACGCAAAGTCAGGTCTAATAAAAAAATATAATATTAAAGACCTAGGTATAACTGAAACTATACTAGGCATGCATGTGAGTTTTGGGAAAAATGATATTTCTCTAAGTCAAAACCACTGCATAAAATACATGTTGGATACGTGGGGATACAATAAAAGTAAATAGCTAGAGACACTATATGACTATAATAACCGCTTAAAGCCTTCTAAATGAGCTGCGATTAGACAGTTAGATTATTCTAAACTGATTGTTAATCTCATGTATGTTATGACATGCACCATACCTGATATAGCCTTTACGGTTTTCATATTAAGCAAATTCAATAATAATCCTGGTCAAGACCATTGGAATGTCATCGATAGGCTAATGAGATACTTAAAGCACACTCAAAAGTATGTTTTATGTTATAATGGCCATCCTCTAGTCTTGAAAAGATATTTTCATGCATCATGGTCTTAGAAATAAACGACAGTAAGTCACTAGTAAATTTATATTCACACTAGGAGCAACTGTAGCTGGAAGTCCAAGAGGCAATCATGTATTGCACTCTCTTATATGGAATTCAAACTCTACGCTCTAGCTTCAACACGAGAAGAAATAGAGTGGATACGAGATTTGATGATGGACATTCCACTGACGAGCCTAAAACTGAGTTCTGTTGCAGTTTACTACGACAATCAGGCTACTAAAATAATTGCTATAAACACTTTGTTTAATGGCAAAAGAAGGTAACTAAGGATGATACAAGACTGATTGACCTCCTTCACAAGTCAAGGGATTATGACCCTAATTGATTTTAGGTCAAAGGATAATAATGCAGATGTTTTGACAAAAAACTTAAATAAATCTCTCACAATCAAAATATTGGGGAGATGAGATTAAAATTCATAAAAATATAAAATTTTTCTCATATGTTTATGTTTTGATAGTAAGAACTTAGAGTCACAATATTCAAGTATCTAATAACAGACTGAAACTCTAAATTTTTTTTGATAAAAATCCAAGATGATTAGATGTTAGTCATTCCACATTTGATGAGTTAACATCTTGCTCATTGTAAGTTGATTCGAGAATTATTCAATTGAAAATAGAAATTCATTGTAAAAATTTATCTAATATTGATGATCATAACACATTATTTCATACTTGATAATGCTGCATGTGATGATGTGTCATATCATTCCACATTTGATGATAAGATACATAGTGATCATTAATGAGTAAGATACTAATGTTTGATTTATTAAAATCAAAACTTGACTGATCCTAGTTATACTGGATGGAGATGCTGACAGTGTTACTTCACTACTATTACAAGTACTAAGCTCATTTAGATAGAACTAATTTACTTTAAAACACCACTGCATATATTTATGAATTCATAGAGTCTAAACTCATGAAATTCTTTGCAAGCACTAATGAAGATGGAGGAGAGAAAGTAGACTATCACCTGGATGATGATGATCTACTTTCTGAATAAAATTGTTAAGTGTTTGATCCATTATGACTATGTTTTCATACTTTTATTCCCGAGATGCACTTTTATGTTTGGATGTTTGTTTTTTCTGTTTATACAAAACTCTTATTATGTGCAATTGTGCTTTCTTTCTTGATATTGCTTAAAGTCTGAAACTTAAACTTTCTACTTTCCTGTACTCTGAAACGTAAACGTTATATACCACAAATATATGAGGAGATTGTTAATGCATATTTGGGTACATAATAGGTTCAGAGGCTTAACGAGTCTGACTTGGATACCGAGATTTCCGATACCAGTATTAAACCTATGGCGTGCCAATAAAACTCAAGTTGGGGGAAACAGGAAGATGGTTCCACTTTGACCACCACCCAAGATGCTTCGAGCGACATAACATATTAGACCCCAAGAACCACCCAAAACTCACTTTTTGATTTTTTGAAATCATACTCGAATGACGGCCGTCATAACCGAGCTGAATTGATCGGGTCGATCCTAATCTAGGTCGGTTCTCAGTTTTCTGATGCTTTTTCTACACTCCTTCCAAAAGCTATCCGAATGACCGAAACACAACCATAGAAACCCAACAATCCCTCCATCACACATTATGCCTTGCGATAGAAGATGAGACCACCATCAACCTGAAATTTTCGAGTGATATGTCGGACGATGATCGGCCAGTGAGTATGGATGGGAACTAACTCTATGTTGAGACAGAGTAACATTTAATTAAATTTTTTTACAAAATTTGAATCCAAAAAGTACATACCAAGGTAAAGCCCTATTTGAATATTAAATTATGACTGCTTGGTGAAAGAGTGGTGGATAGGTTCAAAGAAAACTTATAATCAAGCGCTTTTTTGAAACAAAATTGTATAAAGTGCTTTTATGCTTTAGGATAATAAGGGTGGAACGACTCATGAAGTTTTTGTAAATTTTCATACAAAAGTTTGGTTCCATTATCGCTTCATAAATTTGTATTGCATTTTGATGGAATGGATTGTCTTCTTGCGATGGATTGGGCGCAGTTTCTCCAGTAGACACTATCTGCGTCGCCCGTTGTTTGCTCGCCAAGGAGTCGGCTCGCCAAAACAAACAAGCAATTAAATTTAAACCCCTACATGTTCTCGGAGTGATTTGAGCAAAGGCTTACTAGTAGCGTGCACATAAAGTATTGAGAACCCGCCATTAACCCAAGAACCCGCCCTACACTATAGAATAACTTTTACACAATAACTATTGACGCGGCTAATCTCGGTGCTATGGTGCCACAATGATATTAGACACGAGAACTATCCTGCAAGCAAGGACTATAGAGAGAACATAAGTAGTGAGTGTCTCACACGAAGTCTGCGTCACACACGAGGACTACTCATGTGTGTGTTCCGATCCCTTCTAGTAATAACGGATCTGATTGGCTACACGTGGTGCATTATTGTTGGATCCCACACTAGGGATACATCACAGTAAACACATGTTGTGTTGGGGGAGACTCCGCTCAAAGTATTATACATATCCCTATCAAGTTTGAAATAGGTATATATAATACCTCAAGGATAGATTCTAGCCCTAGAGCGACACAAACCCAATAATCCGTTCCGAGCCGGTCTCGACACGTGCGGACATAAACGCAATATATCTAACATATTCCCGAGCAAAATTCTTGGTTCTCGTCAATCGACGGATGATTATCCCTCGAACCATTGATTAATGGATATGGGGAGCGTTCCTAGTGTTCTTTTTGAGCGACCATCTTCAAACTGAGAAGCATTTTCTAGAGTTGTTCTGATTTTTTGAATATATTTGAAATAGTTTTATTTGCCTATATATTTATATATTTATTTAAAAGCAAATATCTACAGAAAACGGATCCATGCCCCACGGTTCAACTCCGGCGTCCGATCCCAAGCCTCCCACCTCCGCTCCATCATACCCCATCCCAAACGCTTCCAACCCGATCGCCGCCGCCGCTGCCTCTGCTGCCGGGATCAACGTCGCCGGCAACGAAGACCCATCCTCTACCCACAGCTTGGGCCGATTTTCCCACCCGACACCTTCTCCTTCCCCAACCCCAGCCCTCGCCATCAATCGCCCCACCAGCTGCGGATCTCCGACCACCTTCACCAGGAACGCCAGCATCTGACGTGGCCTCCGCTCCGCCTCCTGCAACCGCCGGAACACCCGATCCACCTTCGCCCCGATCTCCCTCTGCTCCTGCTTCAGCCTCACCACCTCCATCGTCACCGCATCGTCGTCTTCCTCCTCCTCTTCCCTTCCCTTCCTCCGCCGCACGATTTGGCGCAGCAGATCTGTCCGCCCTCGGAGAAAGCACGCGTGGGCGAACTCCCATCGATCCGGATCAACCTTTCGGAACCCCTGCAAAATCCCCAAATCCACATCAGAAGCAACGAAACCCTAATTGGATCGATGTAGATGGAGTGAGGCGGAGAGCCGGACATAGGTGTTCAGCTGGCGGACGAAGCTGGAGAAGTTGTTGTGCTTGAACTGGGAGGGGAGGAAGATTTGAGAAAATATGTACGGATCGAGAACCACGAAGCTGTTGTCCTCACGCCCCCACCCGATCACCGCGTCAGTCGCCGGGTCGTTCACCATCCGGTAAGTTTTCGCCACGAACGCCGTCGCCACCAGTTCCCCGTCGCCGTCGCCGTCGCAGGCCATCTGCATCCCTCGACCCGGCATAATTTATCACTTTCTTCAGACTATTATCATATTATGCCTGTTTCCTTAAATGGTTAAAAAAGCGCTGAGAGTGGGGCCGGCGTGTGTAGGTGTGTCCGCCAGGGCAACAGGGCAACTGCCATTTCCCGGCCGACGCGTTTCGTCCTCTCGATTGTTCCACCGCGATTTTCAAACTTGTATATTAATTTTTTATTCAAGCGCGGGAAATAACAAATGACCCATCGCGCGGATTGAACTGGACGGCTGGATGCGCTCCACGTTTGAAATTTTTTTGAAGGTGTTGCGCGATTTGGATAATTGCTTTCGGAATGCCAATGTGTACGATCGCACATTTTTTAATGATGCGATCCGAGGCGCCAGGCTGTCACCGGGTCACTTTATTTGACTTGCAGTACGAGAGACGACACGTGTGAGTAAAGGCGCAATAATCCTGCGGCGTTGCTATGGTGGCACTACAGTGTCACTTGCAGGTGCGTTCGTACACCCCAAAGTGTTGTTATGTACACACTATATTTGGCTATGGACTGACAAAAGTTATGTATAACCCAATATTGCTATGTACAGGCCAATCAAACAATATAGACATCAAATTATTATTTGCAAATCAAGTTTCAATAAAGTCATTTAAGCATTCGAACAAATTTTAAAAACATTTAATGCAGGAATAAATATATTAAACAATCTGTTGCACAATATTTGAGTTCACAAATAAGATATGAAGTAAAATTTCTGTTTCTAATCATTTTCAAAAAGCGATATTATAACAAGAAACAATCACTAAGCCATTAAACAATGCATTCAAAGATACTTCATTATACTGAGGTAAGTTTAGAAACACTCTTCCTGCTCGCGTGGATGGGACGTTGGGGATACTATATCCCCTAGGTGCATTTCTTTGAACGTTTTGCGAGCATAGTTTGTACATTCAACCTCATTCTTTCCTCGCCACACGCCTTCATCCCAACTGAGATGCATGCAATCCTTAAGTATGGAATGATAGTTTCAGAGCGGATTGGAAGCTTCTATTTGGGGATTTGATTGCAGGAGTAGTTGTGGGAGCTTTCAGAGCTTCTAATGGGGAATGATAGTAATTGCAGAAGTCGAAGTATAGAAGATAGAAAACTATAAATGGCAAAGAAAAATGACGAAGATACCTGTGCAAGCAAAGAGGAAGTTACGGATCGAAGTTCCGGTGTCGTCTATTTATCCAGGAGGTTCTCGTTTTCCGGCGGGCCTTGAGATGCAGGATGGCGACGGAGAGCAAACAGGAATGGGGAAGATGACTGTGGAGGAGGGTTTCGGGGGCGGCGACTGTTGGCGATAAGGAATGCGGAAGACGATGGGCACGGAAGAGAAACAGCGAAACCCTAAACTCGGGTGGGCTATACCTAGCTAAGGTTTTTTTTTTGTAATGAAAATTGGATTTTTTGTTGGTGTTTTATTTTTCTTGAATTGTGTCTATAGCCAAAAAAGATGTGTCCATAAAACTCTTCTTTTATTTCCTTATTATGTTTTATAGATTATGAAAAAAATGGAATAATTATATGCATCTCAAATAATGTAGCTACAATTTAAAATCAAATAACTCCATAACGCTTTATACGGCTATGTTGAAGTCTGTTTCAGGCAGGGGCGGATCTATGTAGAGGCATATTCGGGCAAGTGTCCGGGTTCAATATATCGGGAAAAAACATTATATATAGTATATTAGGTCCGTTATTAATGTTGACCTTTGATTTTTACATGTGTAGACATCAAATTGACCGCCTAAACTCTTCCAAAATGAGGCGTGGCTCACGACTCGTAAATTCAAGTGTACAACCCCGTGTCCGCCGAAGGGGCCAAGCAAGCAGGCGGGCCGGGTCTCAGCCGCGTCTCGTAGGCGGGCCGGGCCCCAGCCGCCTCCCTCAGGCGGGCCAGCCCCCGCCCGCATCTCCTAGGCGGGCCGGGCCCCAGCCGCCTCCCTCAGGCGGGCCAGCCCCCGCCCGCATCTCCTAGGCGGGCCGGGCCCCAGCCGCCTCCCTCAGGCGGGCCAGCCCCCGCCCGCATCTCCTAGGCGGGCCGGGCCCCAGCCGCCTCTCTCAGGCGGGCCAGCCCCGCTCGCCTCTCCTAGGCGGGCCGGGCCCCAGCCGCCTCTCTCAGGCGGATCGGCTGTAGTCCACCTCCCTCCAGATGACAGGGGGTGACTCGACAAGAGGTGCGTATAACCAGCCAGAACAGCGGGGTTTGGCTGTTGGCAGGCCAACCCAAGGGGCTCTTTAGTAAATTCAGGCTACCAGGGGCAGGTTATTTGCAGACCATCCAAGGTAATCTATAAATAAGACCCAAGGGGTACCTCAGAAGGCACGCTTACTAGTTCACAAATCTTATAGCGCTTTCTGAGGTACCTTAGCCCGGCAACTGGTTAAGGAGGGGAAGCGCTCTAAGATCTTCCGGGTGTGTGGTGGGACCTCCGAGCCGGGCCCTTGGTCCTGTCCTCTGTTTTTCTTTCCCTCGTTGTTTCTCTTGCAGGAGCGAAGTAGGTGCGAGACCACCCCTTCCCCAAGGGTCGAACTCCACAGAGGCCGGTTTCCGGTTTCAACATTTTGGTGCGGTGAGCGTGGAGCGTGGTCAGCAAGGAAAACCTTCAGCAAGTTCGATGACGGGAGAGGAAGGACAAGGATCAGGCAGGGGCAGCTCGCCACCCCCTCCCCCACCCCCAGCGACGAGCGTGTCAGCAGAACTTAGGGAGGAGATCCTCGGGCTCGTCAGGACCGCCCTCGGCATGCGGGCGGAGAGCGCGACACCAGTAGTCCCAGTAGTCGCCGCTCCCGCACTCGGCGACGACGCGCCGCTCAGGCGACCAGGGAAGGAACCCGCCGAGAGAGGCGAGCGCGAGTTCCAGGGGCGAGTTCTGTTCCCCGGCTCGGCCGCAGAATACCATTTTGGCGAGACGGCGGGGAGAGAGCTCCCCCCTCGCCCAGCTGAGGGAGGAAGCCCCTTCAGCGAGTTCGTCTCCTCCGCCCCAGTTCCAGAGGGGTTTCGTGAGCCGGAGATGACCTACTACTCCGGGAAGGGAGACCCTGTCCACCACATCCAGTGGTTTGAGGACATGGTCTCTATTCGACAGATGTCCGACGGCTTCAAGTGCCGACTCTTCGCCATCACCCTCCGAGAGAAGGCGAGAGAATGGTTCCACCAGCTCCCGACCGGGTCCATCTTCTGTTTCGAGGACCTGCGTCGGGGGTGGAGTCCTTGTTCCGTGTCAAGCAGAGGGTGGGAGAGACCCTGGGGAGTTACCTGGACAGATTCCAAGAGGAGTTGTCTCAAGTGCAGGAGATGCCAGGGCACACCATGATGGTGGCCTTCACCCTGGGTCTCCAATCCGGGTTCTTCGCAATGGAACTCAAGAGGTCCCCCCCAGTATCTTTTGAGGCGCTCCTAGAGAGGGCGGCTAGGGAGGCCGATATGGAGGCAGCACACCCGGAGTTTGCCCGAAGGTTGGCCAGATGGGCCGTGGAGGAAGAGAGGCCAAGGGGTGGCCGAGGGCAGGAGGAGAGAAGGGTTGAGCCCCGGCAGAGGGAACAGCCGCCGCCGCCGCAGCATCAGCAGCAACCCAGGCAGGGGAGACAGGAGCCGAACTTTCGGCTGGGCTGGAGACCCGAGTGGCAGGAGCCCGGGGCAAGGAGAGGGTTCCGCGGAGGGGACTACCGTCAAGGAGGACAGGGTCAGTTCTACCCTCCGGGCGGGATGCAGGGCCAGAGGCCGGCCCTCCCCGACCAGGAGCAGGCTATGGCCATAGCATTGGGAGAAAGGAGAAGAGCAGCACGGAGAAGAAGAAGGGATGTGAGGGTGGAGTTGCCTTACTGCGACTTCCATCAGGAGGAGGGGCACGCCACAGCCACGTGCCCCGAGTTCCTCGAGATGAGGGGCAACCGGGAGCAGCAACAACAACAGCGTCCGGAAGTGCGGATTGAGGAAATCCGGCCTCGGGCGGAGGAAGGCCGGTGCGAAGACCGGGTGGATGTGGGCTCCCGAGGTAGGATCGGAGCGATCCACGGGGGGGCTGGGATCGAGGCTTCCCGCAAGTCAAGCCTCCACACTATGTACCGCAGGAGCGTTGGCTCCACGTCCCAGTCCCCTCCCCCGGACGAGAAAATCACCTTTTCCATGGAGGACATGCCGGGTCACGAGGACCCCTTCTGTGATGCGCTGGTCATCCAGACCGCCATCGAGGACTTCACCGTCCCCCGGATCCTCGTCGATAACGGGAGCTCGGTCAACGTCATCTTCAAGAAGGCGTTCGATGCGATGAAGGTGGAGGCCCGAAGGGTGTTGGCCTCGGACGGACCCCTGTTCGGCTTCTCAGGGGAGAGGAAGGAGGTTGAGGGAGGAGTGGGACTCCATGTCATTCTGGGGGGGCAGTCCCGCAATTGCAAGTTCGTCATCGTGGACGCCCCCAGCAGCTACAGCGCCATCTTCGGGAGGCCTCTCATCAGCGCCTTCCGCTGCGTCCCCTCATCCTTCCACCAATGCCTAAAATTTAACGTCGAGGGGGTCCAGGTTCGGGTCCGCGGAGACCCCAAGGAAGCGAGGGAGTGCTATGTCACGGCGGTGAACTCCATCTCTTGGCTGGAGGGAGCCGAGGAGATGGGGCGGAGGCTGAGGGAGGAGGAGCCGGAAGCGGGCGGGGATGAGATGGAGGTGGAGGAGAGTCGCGCCCAGGAGAAGGTCGCTGAGGAGATTCAGGAGCCGGCTGAGGCGATGGCCGTTGCAGAAGCTGAGGAGGAGGTCCTCGCCTTCGACGAGGGGGAGACTGAGGAGTGGGAGGCACAGTCCCGCCTTGAGGCGGCAGAGGAGGTGGCGGAGATGGAGGTTCTAACCACCGGAGGCAGGGTGGAGAGGATCCGCATCAGCGGAGGATTGACCCCGGAGGCTCAAGGCCGGATGCTGGAGTGTGTCCAGAAGAACGTGGACATCTTCGCATGGAGTGCCGCGGAGATGCCCGGGATCGACTCCAACATCGCCTGCCACCGCCTCAACCTGGACCCGGAGGCTCCCCCCATCCGACAAAAGAAGAGGCCCGTTGCGGACAAGCTCGCCGAGCCAATCAGGGAGGAAGTAGCAAAGCTCCTCAAGGCCGGCTTTGTATCCGAAATCCAATACCCCGGCTGGGTCTCCAATGTTGTAATGGTTAAAAAAGGAGACGGCCGGTGGAGGATGTGTATCGATTTTTCCCTTCTTAATAAATCATGCCCTAAAGATTGTTACCCCTTGCCTCGGATCGACGCGCTAGTTGACTCAGCCGTCGGTTTCCCTTTGATGAGTTTTCTAGATGCTTTTTCAGGTTATCACCAAATCAGGATGCACCCTCCGGACGTCAAAGACGTCTCATTCATCACAGGGGATGGATGCTATAGTTATAAAATGATGCCCTTCGGGCTGAAAAATGCAGGGGCGACCTACCAGAGAATGATGGACAGGGTCTTTCAAGGGCAAAAGGGAAGGAATCTGGAAGTTTATGTAGACGATCTCATGGTCAAGAGTCCGGACCTCGACTCCCACCTCCGGGACCTGGAGGAGACCTTTGCCACTCTCCGCGGATGCCAGATGAGGCTGAACCCCCTCAAATGCACCTTCGGGTCGGGCAGAGGAAAATTCTTGGGACATCTCCTCACCCCTGCCGGCGTAGAGCCCAACCCCGACAAGGTGAGGGCAATCCTGGAGTTGGAGTCTCCGCGGAATGCGAAGGAAGTGCAGCGATTGACTGGGAGGCTGGCGGGACTGAGCAGGTTCCTCTCACGGGCCGGGGAGAAATGCTCTCCGTTCTTTAAAAGCTTGAGAGGAGGCCAAAAATTCGAGTGGACCTCGGAGTGCGAGGAGGCATTCCAGGCCCTAAAGAAGCAGTTGACTCAGGCCCCCCTACTACAAGGGCCAAAGGAGGGGGAGGACTTATTCCTGTACTTAGGGGCTGGGACCGAGGCCCTGAGCTCTGTTTTAGTTCGGGAAGAAGGGAAGAGACAACTCCCAGTTTACTATGTAAGTCGGGTCTTGAGGAAGGCCGAGCTCCGGTACCCCATCCTAGAGAAGCTGGCCTTCGCCCTCATCATCTCGGCCCGGAGGCTCCGGCCCTATTTCCAGGCACACTCGATCCGAGTGGTGACTGACCACCCTCTCCGCAACATCTTCGAGGGGGTGGAGCATTCTGGCAGGTTGGCCAAGTGGTCGGTGGAGCTGAGCGAGTTCGACATCTCCTTCATACCTCGCCTCTCGATCAAGGCCCAAGCCATGGCCGATTTCCTGGCTGACTATGTGGTCGAGGTGGCAGAGGAAGAACTCACTCGCCCGGTTCCCTGGAAGGTCATGGTGGATGGTGCGTCAGGGAGGCACTCCCTGGGGGCAGGGGTCATCTTGGAAAGCCCCCAGGGGGTGAGGATCGAGCAAACGGTGGTGGTGCATTTCCCCATCACCAACAATCAGGCCGAGTATGAGGCCGTGATTGCGGGTCTACGCCTGGCCAGGGAGCTGGGAGTGCACGATGTGGAGGTCCTCACTGACTCCCTGGTGGTGGCCTCCCAGATCAACGGGGAATTCGAGGCAAGGGATCCCACCCTGCAGCGTTACTTGGCGAAGGTAAAGGGAGTCATCGGCACCTTCCAGACTTTCTTCATCCGGCACGTGCCTCGGGAGGATAACGAGCAGGTGGACCAGCTGGCAAAGCATGGACCCCGGGCAGGGGGAACCATCACAGACCTCTTTCGCCCATCCATCGAGGAGGGGGAGCTGATGGAGGTGGAACAGTACCCCTCCTGGATGGACCCATTCGTCACCTTCTTGACCACCGGGGAGTACCCAACGGGAATGGACGGAAAGAAACTCAAATACAAATCGGCATACTACCTCATGCGAGATGGCCAGTTATATCGAAAAACTCTCTCAGGGATGTTGGCGCGTTGTGTGGGCGAGAGGGAGGTCCCGAAGATTCTAGAAGAGGTCCACTCCGGGGAGTGTGGGAGTCACTCTGGAAGTCGAACCCTAGAAGGCCGAATCGTCAGGCAGGGATACTTTTGGCCGACTCTGGGTCTCGACGCGGCAAAATTCACAAAGGAATGCCATAAGTGCCAGCTATTTGCTCCCCTCCAACTGCAACCGGCCCAGCGCCTCAGGAGTATCACAGCTCCCTGGCCATTCGCCATCTGGGGAATGGACCTGGTCGGGCCCTTCCCCAAGCCAGCGGCCAGAGGAGGTTCCTGCTCGTGATGATTGATTACTTCTCCAAGTGGCTGGAAGTTAAGGCGCTGGCCAAGGTGACCTCCCAGGTCGTCAGAAACTTTGTGTGGGGGGAGATCATCTGTCGTCATGGGTTGCCCCAGGCCATTGTCACAGACAATGGCCCTCAATTCGCCAGTGCCGAGTTCACCAGCTTCTGCGAGCAGCTCGGGATCGACCTCAGGTTTGCCTCAGTTCATCACCCCCGAAGCAATGGGCAGGTAGAAGCGGCAAACAAGATTATCGTTAACCTCCTCAAGAAAAAGGTGGAGAACTTGAGAGGAAGCTGGGTGGAGCAACTCCCCTCGGTCCTCTGGGCCCTCCGAACCACACCCAACACGGCGACAGGGGAGACGCCTTTCAAACTCTCCCACGGGTGCGAGGCAGTACTTCCGGTGGAGTTTGAAGTCCGGACACCTCGGGTAGTCGGGGCCGGAGAACACAAAGAGGAATGGAGAGCCAATAATGAAGAAGAGTTGCGGCTCTCTCTCGACATGGTCGAGGAACTGCGGGACCTTTCAGCCGTGAGGCAGGAGGAGATAAAGAGAAGAATGGCCAAGTATTTCGACAAGCATGTCAGAGTCAAACAGTTTGCCGAAGGAGACTTGGTCCTGAGGAAGGTGGACGCGGCAGGAAGATCAGCCGCAGTGGGGAAGCTCCACCCCAATTGGGAGGGACCATTCATCGTGCAGGAGGCATTGAAGTCGGGGGGATACCGCCTCCGGAATGTGGAGGGCGAGACCCTAAGTCTCACTTGGAGCGGGGACGACTTGAAGCGTTTTTTTCCTTAAAATTATGTAAACCGTGTTCAATCTCTAATGGAATTTCTT